>CM076142.1:1261562-1865625 GCA_038025085.1 Tetragonia tetragonoides | reverse complement strand
CCTGCAAAAAACTAGGAGTTATTGTTGATACTTATGATGTCCTTTCTTGTTTCATACGTTGGAGGATTGAAGTCTTCAGTCCATCTTCATGGAATACGTAGTGGATCATGATTTGTGTTGGCTGTGGTATATTGAAGATTATCTTTCAATTTGTAGTTTCATTTGGAGGAGTACGAACCTGGATGCCTACTTATTTGAATAGGATTGCTGAAAACGGTCAATTGATTTGCCTGGACGAGTGTACATATTTCCCCATTCTTTAAGGTCCATTGACTACCTCAAGAACAAGGAGCTGAAAGTGAAACAGGTGACACGTCACAGGAATAAGAGCCTTAAGAACTATGAGATCTTTTCCTTAAGCAATTACATCTTTGTGAAGCCTTTTCTGTAGCTTGCCAGAAAGCTTGTTAGGTAACCGTCATGGAGCATTGTCTGTTTGTCTTTGTTGTTTGTTGCCATGGTTCTCAGCTTCATAGTGCTTAATCACCTTTTTTAAATAGTTTGCAGGGATTCCAACCTTGAATTTACTAGGGAAATGCCTCTTTTGCCTCCAGAAGTTTTGATTGATTTAGCTGAACAACAAAAGTGAGTAACTGCATCCTAAATTTTTAATTGTAGTATATATTTGAGGTTTTCAGAAATTAGAAGTATATATTTGAGGTTTTCTGTAATTAGAAGTATATATATTTGAGGTTTTCAGAAATTAGATTTGAGCAAATTCGGAATATTGAATGGTATAGCAATTGGGCTTTTATCGTCAGTCTTACTTAATATAGAAGCCTAGTTGTTAGATTTTACAAACTTGGCTGTATGCCTTGATTCGGAAGACAAGGAGGTTCCTTCATTCTTACTCTCTACTGCCTATATCCAGAATTTGTTTCAATTAGGCAACTTTGTCCCCAAACTTATAGTTGTTTTATGAGGATCATTTTTCAGATAAAAGAAAATGTGTATCTAATAAGTCTGCCGAAACAGCAACAGAGGACAAGTTGTCCTCATGAAATACAACAGATTTTGCCGGTTTCTCTGAAGCTCAGTTATGGAATAACTTTTAAAAGCACCCCCGCCTTAGCCCACATAGAAGCTAACTAAGTCACTCTATCCTACAGGATCTCACGGGGTAGGAACCTCTAGAATGCTAATGTTTTCTTTTTGGAGTTACTGATCAATACTAATGTTTTCTTTTCTCCCTTGTTCCCCCGTTTTTCCTTTGGTATGTTGCAGGATTGAAGATGAAGTTCATGCATTTTCTCACATGCTGTTTGCCGAGGATGGTGAGGTATTCTAATGGCTTGTCATGGACTAGATAGTGTATTCTTCATATTTCAGTAGTTTGGGTGATTCCAATGCTCTTTGTTGATTTTGGTATATTAAGACCTTGTGAGTAAGAGTAACTCATTTTCGGTTTGCATGCATACTACTAACCTTTTAACAGAAAAATATAAACATGAATAATTGATTGTTCTCATACTGCATTTAGTAACTAGTCTTGGTAGTTAGGGGTGAACTTCATGTTTGTGTCATGATTCATGGAATAAGCCAAATGCTACTTCAAAAATGCACTAGGTTTGTAGGACAAGTAAATTTCTTCATTCTTAGTTCTAGCCTATCTTCCGGCTTTCTTCTGTTAAGCAACTTTCTGGTATTTCAATGTTAAATTACTAATGTCTTCCCCCCGCCCCTCTGTTTCTTGTTTTGCAGGATTGAAGATACATACAAGCAATTTCTATCGCCTCTTCCTGATGATGTTGAAGTATTATCGGATAATTGAATTTAAGGTTACTAAGATCATATGACTCTTGGATGGTGCAAAAGGTCTTTCAAGCAAGGAAGCATATGACTAAGATTAGCCAGTGGTCTAGTGTTCTACAGCAAGGTAAATTCTCCATAAAGAAAAGTCTACAAGCTCTTGTTAGGAAACATGGATAGAGTACCTTGGAAAAGTCTTATTTGTTCTAATGATGCTGCTTCTAAAGCTGTGTTTATCCGCTGGTTGACTTTGCTCCCTAGACTCAGAACAAAAAGTCTCCTTCTACAGTGGGGGATTCTAAATTAGCAAACTTGTGAGCTTTGTGAATGTGGAAGTGAGACCCTGCAACATGTTTTTGATTGTTGCTATGCAAAGGCAGTCTGGGGAGAGTTACTCTCTTGGATGAAGATTGACAGACGTGTGCAAGATTGGGAACAAGGGCAGATGGGTAAGCAAGGTCTCTAAGGGTAAATCTGCTACTGCTCGGGCTTTGAAGATGAGCCATACCAGTGCTGTGTATGCACTCTGGATTGAAAGAAATACTAGAGCGCTCCAGAAGAAGACAATTGCGCTACTCTGATCAGACGGATTAAAAATCATGTGTTGCTTCGAGTTCAGAGTGACACTAAACTGAGGATTTTCTTTGAGTCTTTGGATTGATATCCCATTTGATATTTTTCTGTTTTCCTAGTTCTTTTGTAGCATCCTTCAGCATGTCGCGAGCGCAGTTGAAGATATACCCTTCCTCGAAGGTGTGCTTCAATTTGCCTCTGATTTGCTAGCTTGAAGGATGCGTCTACTGTAACTTTAGATGGTGATTAATAATATGAGATTATTTGCCACACAAAAAAAAAAAAAAAAAAAAAGAGTTTCCAGTGTAGGATTCTCGATATAATGAAGTAAGCTTCATGTTTGATCATTTTGGATGATATCATTCCGAAACATGAGAAGGCACTTTCTAGCAGTATTTTATGAGAATCTAAAGGCTCTACGTTACAAAGTAACCCTTAAACGACACTAGCTAGCTAGACGCCTACACTGTCAATATGCAGAGAGCTGGAGTCCCATTGATAGCTGAGCTGAGCATAGCATGACACGTATGGATTGTTTCTAATTAGTTACTTTCATGAACCGTGAGTGTACTCGAACAACATAGTCACGGGGTTTAATTGGAGTTGCTGTATTTCTTCAGTGTGGGAGCAAATTCGTTCATGGCATGTATGAATTGTTTAGTATTCACAATATATGAGTACGAGTAGTTTGATTTGTTTTTGCGCCTGTAAATATTTTTTGAAGGGAAGCAGATACTATATATAATAACTTATCCATTGTTACAAATGGAACAATCTCCTCCGGGCAACAATACATTCAACAGTTCTTAACACCTGCCGAATTAACTCCCGCTAGTTAGTGGGCTACGGAATTCTCATCTCTACAAACATGACTCCACACCACTAATTCAAACAACAAACGACAAAATAATAAAACATCACCCAAAACAGCATATACCTCATCTAGGGAAGAAAAACTAGTAGAAATATGAGACACAAATTGCAAGCTATCAGTCTCAATGATGATCTTGGAATAACCAACTTAAGAGCAGATTTGAGACCAAAAAATGCAGCCCTGCAATGAAAGGCGTCCATCTGCTGGCAAACACAACCCTGTAAACAAGACATCACCATGACAGTTCCTGGCCACCGTACCCAGTTCTATCCACCCCTTGTCATTGACGAAACCATCCACGTCGATCTTGACAGCCACATCGCTGGGCGGAATCCAAACAGAACCTCTAGCAGGGCACTTCCGCCTCTGTGTATACATGTTCTGGGCGTCTGGCTGTCGCTTCATTCAATCAAGAACAACAGGTCCAAGAGTGTCCTGTACCAGGAAAACGTGCAGATTTCGAGCAAGCCAAACGCCCCACACAAGAAAGCAAGCTAATTGCCATTAAAATTCATCCAGCTTGTCACGCCATAACAAAATAAGCACTTTAAAGGACTCAAACAATGGTCACAGTAGTATGGCAGTCGCAGATGACAATGATACTACATGCAGCTACCTAGTGGATTGCAAATTACAGGCAACCAACCTCTCTTGCTCCTTCCTAGGATGATCCATACTCATTTGACGCTGTCACCGTCTACCAACGATTTCTTTTAGCGACCACAACATCAATAGACAGAAAAACATGAGGAATGCATCTAAATTAGTGTTCCTCAAACAGCACATTATTATTAAGAGACAACCTAAACACCTACAGGTAATCTCCTTTCAGGCATGCACAAGACTTGCAACCAAGGAAGAGGAGCATTTGATGAGTAAAGCTTGAGTGTGTAGTTCGCTAGATATTGAGTACAAAATATTGGCTTCTTGTGGTTTATACACTCGATCATACATTTCACAGGATCCTCCATTTGTTCCCATTATTCATTTTCTCGCGAGTTCCACCATGAGTACAGACATATAAGCCAAAAGGTCAAATAACCCATTTATATTTACCTTCATTTTTTATGTCCCTGCCATAAAAGACCGCATCCGAGATGTACTAGCTTGTTCTGGCATAGGATTCTCCACCCTTGCTTAGCATGAAACATACGAAACCTCTAAAAAGGTCAAGGTACATGCAGTCTTAATCTTGATGAGCAAAGAAGTTACTGCTTTTCTCCCCCTTCTTTTTAAGCATATCATCAACAAGTTGCAAAAGAGTGTGGCCTCTACGATTCTACATTTGAATCAAAGATGTTTCCATTAGAATAAACAGACAAAGACAAACCTTGTTGATCTTTTAAACCAGCTCTACTGATTCTACCAAGGAACATTATATGCTTCAGATGCACTGAATCCACCCTAAGTGAACTTCTTCACCCCGGCCTCCAGTGTACAACTTCCCTGTCCAACAATGACAGGTAGACAATAAGAAGATTTTTAACTCAAATATCAATCCCTTTTGCCAACAATATCGATCAGAAGAAGTCATTTGTTAAATAAATTTTTAATTCTACAGCTTTATTTCTATGACTCATTAAGCAACATATTTGCCTTTTGCCTAACAGCATAGACCAACCAGAGAAACTGGTATAGATACAACAATGTCATCTGCAGTCATTAAATACATTGCATGATATTCATCATTCAGTACGTCCTTTTGAGCAAGATTTAGAATTGTGAGAAGTATGAGAAATTCAAATGCTTGGCATAGTCAATGGGCCACATGGCATATCAGCTTCCTAGATTAAGTAATCAGTATAATATCAAAGTTTACAAATTTCAAAGAAAATGGATCTGAGTTTCTTACCTTTTGCAAGTTGGTCTAAGCATCTTCTGCTTCAACTTTGACAATCTCACCTGGATGATCTATAAGCTTCAGCTCCCAACTATTCTTTTCATTTCCTACATTTCACTTCAGTATTTCATTACCGACACGATCATACAAAACAACAAACAAAAACAAAATCTGGTAGCTACTCAGAAAATAAAATAATAAATACATTTTTCCTCGACAATCAAAATTAAACAATTTATGGGCAGAAAAAAGATTATTATGAAATCAGGAACAAGGGGGTAATGGAGGATTGTTTACCCAGAATGGCTGCGCTATGAAAGATCTTCAAAACAGCAAACCCAAGTAATCTTCTGAATAAATTTCTACAGTCCCAAAAGGATCTAATTTACCCTAATATATCAAGTTTCAATCTTTCACAACATTCTCCCCAACTATGTCCAAACAAGCATAAATGAAGGCCACTTCAACTGGCCAGGGCAACAACTTTAAATGACATGTCAGATAGTTAGATACAATAATTTCATTTGCAATTCATCATTCAGTGCATTCTTTTGAGCAATATCTGGAGGAAGGGGGAGAAGACAAAAAAAAAGAAAAAAAAAAAAAAAAAAGAAACCACAACAGGACAAATCATTCTGCAGCTGAGATTACATGACATTTGGAAGGAACAACTTCACAAGCTCCTCTGGTTGAATTGGTAACGGCAATCCTCTGGAAGTTTGTTGGAGCAAGGCTTTTTTTTTTTTGGGAAAGAAGCAGCAAAGACTTGAGATTTTCAAAACATATCAGGCAAGTCTTCATTCAAAGATTCCAGATATCATATCTGCTTACGCCTTTTTAGAATCCAGCCTCTTAGCTGTAGAAGGCAGCTCACTGTCTTATGCAGTAACAATCTCGGAACCTAAGGCCAAGTGAACATATATATTAGAGAACAGCACAATTTAATACAAATTAGTACCAAGCATTGCCAGACCAACCCTTAGATTTCCAATACTCCCAAAAGGTCAGGCCCAGCCCAGGCATTTTGACTTGATGCGATTCCTGTAACCTCAAATAAAGTGAAGGAACATATTCTACTCTGTCATTCATATGTATCAGGTCACTGGACATAGATGGGTCTTGCTCCTACAAGTCAAAGAGCGAAGGTTACTTAACACAATAAAATGCCGGAAAATAACTTTTCAGAATTTAATTTGATTATAAGCCAAAGGAAACATAGAAACTACAATGTCGAAACAACATCATCAATTTTTTGTGTCATAAATACCTCATAATGATTTTGCATGTTGATCATTGACGTTAAAGCTATCATTACCAACATTAGTCTTCATTGTGATCAAATAACCCTGCCTCAGCATTATCATATTTCCATCATCCAACTCAATACCTTTCTAGTGGGCTGCATCATAACTGGTCCTTGTAAACTCTGGGACCCCGTTGAACTCAACTGTGCATCATCAATTGCACTAGGTCACATATGAAATCCAGACCACTATGAAGTTCCCTAATGTTAAAAACAATGTTCATGAAGCTGCTCCAAAATAGCACTAAAACTAGGGCATATATCTTTCCTAGTATGCGCATTCTTCACCATCTTCTCAATGAATTCTGTAAGAGAAAGAAAAGCAAAACACTTAGTGCTTGTTTGGTTGACACACAACTAACATGGGAAGTACAGCTTCCTAGGAAGTGTAAAATCCCTTGTTGTTTGGTTGACAAAAAAACTTAGGAATTAACTTCCCATGGGAAGTCACTTCCTCCAAAATGGAGGAAGTCACTTCCTCCAAAATGGAGGAAGTCACTTACCAAGCCCCCCCTAGGTAAGTACTACTTCCCACATCACTTCCCATGAATTCAAAGTTCCTTAGTGGAACCAAACAAGTTTGGGCACTTCCCATGATTTTATATTTCCCATGAATTAATACTTCCCATGGGAACTCACTTCCTTAATTCAACCAAACAAGCACTTAACATCTGGAAAATGAAATGAGAAAATTCTGTGCTGCAAAAGTGTTCATAGTCATACTAACCTCCAGCAAAAGAGGTACCAATCAGACTGGAAAAGTTGTTATCAGTTGTTAAATATAGGCATTTTTCTGGCACTTCTTGGGAAAAGCACCCTCCTGCATCCTCCATACACTACAAGATGGTTTAAGATGAGACCCTTTGCCCCACGCTAATCAAATTGCGCAGTTGTGTGGTGATACAGAAGATCTACTGCAAACACAACTGGAAAACCATGGAAATGTTAGTGGAAATGATGGGGAAGAGAGAGGTCTTGTTACCAGCAGATCTCTTGACAAATAAAGCGTCAAAAGAAGTCTAAAGGGTAGACAAAGGTCATAACTGCATGAGAATGCATTGACAACTGTGCGGGTAAGAGAAAACATGGTAATGAAATCATATAATACTAGCCCCTAACATGGATTTGATGCAAAATATAGTGGCAATTGTAGTAGTAAAAGCAGAAAGTAAAATTTGTAGTAGAGTAGTAGTGATAGTTTATCAAAAAAAAAAACAAATGGTAGTAATAGTAGTAGAAGCCAGGAGTCGTAGTAGTAGTAGTAGTAGTAGTAGTAGTAGTAGTAATCAGTGGATTGCAAATTACAGGGAACCAACCTTCCTCTCGTGCTCCTTTCTAGGTTGATCCACAATATGCTCATTGTTGCCATTGTCGCCTTCTACCAAAAATTCTGTCAGAAACCACAAGATCAAAGACAGACCAGTATCAGGAAAAAAGAATATGGTTAACAATCTCACAATTCCCAAACACACTTAAACAAAGCAAAATTAACAAAACAAAAAACAAAAGACAAACAAAAAAGGAGATTGAAATGATAACTCCTGGCTCAGGCTCATACCCATTCCAGAAAACAAAGATCTGAACAACATCGAATCCTGCTTCTTTGGCCACATCTGGGGAAAAGAAACATTTCCAGCTAAAATAAGAACTCAGAATGAAGAAACACAAAAGCAACAAACTGAGACAAGCAAAAACTAATAACAAACATGAAGCACATGGCAATGTTCTTTGCTACCTCAGGGCATGGGATAATGAGTAGACCCATAAAGAAGAATCCTTGTTTCCCCTTTAATGGTGATTTCATTAAAGTCATATGCATAAACAAGATACAAATTGAGGAGTCGAAGAGCAGTAGGGTACATAAACCCGGCATGCTTCACTGCGAAAGCTAGGGAATCCATTCACATGCTGGAAAGCATTAGCAGCAGCTGCAGGATCAAACAACACAAGCCTATAGCGTGACTGTAGCGCCATATCCTAAATGTTTGTCTTTGTTCATTTTGTGCCAGGCACGATAAATAAGCAAGAAATGGGTGACTAAGAAGTCAGAAATGTGACAAAATGGAGCATCAGCTAACAGACTTAAGACACTAAGTGGGAATGAGGGAGCACAATATGAGATGTATCATAGGTACGAAAAGAACATGGCAATGTATGAGAGCAAAAGAATAATCCAAAGTAACGAAAGCATGTCTCTGACCATTGGGTCCAGGCATCAACCTGCTAGTACATGACTTATTGACTCCAGTGCCTAACCCCAAAACTGTTTGAGCTGCCCATTCTGTGCATGCTTTATCAGGAACCCCAATATCATTTGCCATTTGGCCCATATTTTCAATCTGCCACGACAACAACAAATCAGTGAAAGCTCAGTATTGATTCATTTAGTTTGGCAATCCAAATCAATGAAATGGATATGAACAAATTTCGTAAATTGAGAAACATGCTCTGGAATTAAGATTCTTCAATAGCAAATCCATTCTTCAATTTGTTGTAAACGTCCTAAATTCCAAATAATCCCTTTAGAAAGTGAAAATCATCCAACTTGCAGTAATTTAATAAGAGCTCAAGACAAAAAAATTATAATAGTCGATAACCCACCAACCTAGAGACGAACATGTCAGCCAAGGAAGCTCCAGAAGTTCAAAGAAAGTGTTTTGTGTAATATAACCTGCGATAAAAGAAGGGTGGAAACCTATCAGTTACCGGTAGGGGGAGAGGGCAATAAAAGCCATATGTACTGCTAATAACCAACAAAAATCTGATACCTGCACAGCTGCACAAGGTAAAGGAACTTACAGAGGTTGCTTGGTCATCCTGAAACAAGTGCAACATTTTTTCATCATGCTGCATATTCAAGTTAGCCTGGACAAAGCAGAGTTTACATTAAATACAGGTTTGGTTGATGTAAGACGTGCCACATAACATTATAGCTCTTAAACAAAGCAGCTTGGCACTGGGTGGTGTTGTTGTGGTGCTGATTTGTGGTTTGTTATACAAGGAAACAACATAAGATACAGTAGCAAGATAAGTAGTAGCAACACACTAAATGGGAAAGGGGGAACAAGACATGCTATGTATCATTGCTATTACAAGAACATGGCAATTTATGATAGCAAAAGAAAAAATAATAATCAAAAGCAAAGCGAAGTATGTCTCTTACAATTGTATTCGGGGCTTCGGGCATCATCCTGCTTGCACATGACTCATAGCCACCTATATTAATTTTCAATCTGCCACGACAAACACAAAATAGTGAAAGCTTCAAATTGATCCATTTAGATAGGCTTCCCAAATCAAATGAAATGGATATGAACCACTTTGAGTATACCTATACCTAAGACAGAATAATTGAATCCCCTTGATTCAAACAACTTGTCTGCTCTCTCATGTCAACAATCTTGTATGTGGATCATTCCATAGCCGCCTTGCAAGAACCACAAATAAGATTGTCATTTTGAAACGGAAAAGCGGGAAAAATATAATTAATGAACCATCTCAATGACACAAGAACTTAAATGTATTTGAGAACTCAGAAACCTCCATATTTAAGATGGGATCGGGACTAACCTTGAAAGGCCCACTATCTGTTCTGATGCTGATGCATTGAAGCCACTTCTAGAAAATTTTAATAGGTTAAAGCACAACAAGCACTTCAGGTTAAACACTGTACAAGTCAGATGCTATTGGTTTCACCCTGAACTTTCCCATATTTAGAAATCAACAAAATGACGTTTTTTTTTTTATTTTTTTCTTTGCAATTTTCAAACATTTGATTCCGTTTGTGTAAATAGGGTTTTGTTCCACAACAGAATTTCCAAAAAAAAAAATGAAGTACCATCAGTATATATACTTGTGTTGATTTAAGATAACAGAAAAATAATATACACAGCAAGGAATTGAAGAGTAGAAAAAAGGGAAAAGTAAATAGTACCTCCAAATTTTGCAGGATGAAACTAGGGCATAGGACAGCCACCATTGTTCAATTGTCAGGTTAGAAAACAGACGGATGAACAAAATTAGGGTTTCGAGAAAACAGATCGATGATGAATATGTTACATTTCGAAATTATGGCCAATTAGGGTTTTGAAAAAACTGAGCAATGGACAAATGGTGATATTTCGATTTCGAAATTAGGGTTTGTGGTAGGAGGAGAAAGAAAGTTTGGAGGCTTTGAAGGTGATTTCGATTGTATCGATTGGGATTTCAAAGAGAAATTCGAGAGAGAGAGAGAGAGAGAGAGAGGGAAGTGAATGCAGAGTATAAACAGGGTATTTTCGTTTCGGTGTCGTTCTACGCGTTTTAACAGCTTAGTCTTCACTGTACGCGTTTTGTAACTTTCTGTTGACTAAGACGCGTTTCAACTTACCTCATTTTGCTTAAACTCCTTTCTCCGATCTTATTTGACTCAAACGCGTTTTCTTTTTTCTATTTTAACTTAAATACGATTTCTATCATCTCATTTGACTTAAACGCGTTTTCTTTATCTTATTTGACTTAAACACGTTTTATTTCTGTTTTCGACTAACACGCGTTTTCTTACACCAGTGTAATCCAGCTAGCGTTCTCCTCGTATATACAACCGCTCTTCATCACGTATAAATAAACCCCCAACCCCCACTTCTTGTCTTCACTCTTCCATTTCCCATCTCTCTCTCTCTCTCGTCTCTCTCTCTCTGTCTCTCGGTTGGTAAATTTGAAGGCATTTCCCATTTCTCTCTCTTCTCTCTCTCTCTCTCTCTGGGTTACAAAACAATTTATGATTGAAGAATAAAAGGGTCGACAATCAAGACGTACCTGTTTTGTTGATTCGTAGTGGTAACGAAGGTACTGTCATCATCAAACCCTAATTTTATTATTCCATCTTCTTCTTTTTTGCTGTTTTGATTCATAATTTGTTATCGAAAATAAGGACTTTTACTATTTTGGATGCAATTACAATTCGCCCTGGGTTTATAAATTTGCTTGCTATTTTGTTGGCATGATGTTTTTTATGTTCTTATCTAGTGTTGTGATTTGTGAATTATTGTGCTCAAAATTCTTATTATTTGACTTTAATTAAACAAGTTATCTGTGTATTGTTCGTAAGTGGTTTTTCTGTGAATTTTAAACTTGTTATTTTAACCTAAAACAACAAGTTCTGGTGACAATTCTTATTCTGTATGATTTATTATTTATTTTTTTGTGTATTGTTCTTAGTGATGATGATGGGAATTCTTGACTATTTCACATTAACCTAATTACATTGAGTGGGAATTTTTCTCTGCCTTAATGTGTTTATGTGAGAGCGCTGCTGATGAATTTTTCGCTGTAGAGGTCTTGTGACAATGTCATGGTTCTGATAAGCTGCAATTTACTTCCACCCTGGTAATTTGTTACTTTTATTGAGATGTGGGTGCAAATTTGCATATAAGGTCGATCTTGTTTGAGTAGTTGTTTACCTATTGTGATATTGGTGCCTTCACTGAGTGTGTGTGTAACTTGATTTAGAGAGTTTTAGAAGAAAGAGTGACGGCCCTTTTGGACAAGTTGTTGCAGAAACCATCTCTTGTCAATTCACTTCCAATGGAGGATGCGGGACTCCTACTAGTAAGTGCTAATTCACCTTTCTTTGCTGCTCTTGTATCAGGTATGCTTATGTCAATTTGGTTGCGCTTGGAGCAAGTCTTCATTGTTCTTGAATGTTGGTGCAGGTACCTCAGAATGTTAGCAGTGGCATATGGAGAAAAATCGGGACGTGCTAGGGACCTTCAGGCAGTGGGATGTGTTGATTTGGATGTTGAGGGTAGTTCCCTTTGTTCTTTCCTAATTTCCGAAAAGTTTAGTACTTCGAAAATTGCTAGTAGAAGACCTTTCTTACCTATTACTCTCTAAACTTCTACCTCCCTCATACTTGTAGACTACTCTTGTTGGCTTTATCACTGTGCCATATAACATTATTCATTGTTCTTGGAAGTATATGGGATAACAAGTTTGAATAGCGCAAATGTGACAGCTGATAGATAACTCTTTTTGATGTTTCAGGGCTAACGGAATCTTTATTTTTTGCACATAAGGAAGAATACCCTGAACATGAACAAGCCTCTCTTAGACAACTGTACCAAGCAAAGGTTGGATCTTCTGCTGCCTCTTTTTCTTACTATCTCTCAGGATGATCATAAATGGTGATTTTCTTGATGTTTACTCTGTTATGAAGATGGAAGAAATACTTGCTGAAACTCTGTCTGATTCAAGTGGAAATGGGACTATTGAACGATCAAAAGGCGTTTCTGAAGCATCTTCTCACCCGCAGATATCTGTTACTGTGGTTACTGTCTAACATCTTCTCACCAATAGAATTTGGGCGCTGGAATGAGGAAGCAATTTCTAGGTGCAATTTATTTTCTTCTCAGGTGGTTCTTATTTTCATATCCACTCAATTTTATATTTTTTAGCGCATCTCCATATATTGCATGCAAATTTTATGTCATTAGAACTCTATTGTATTTGTTCTAATTACTTGTTTGTGCTTGCCGTTATTATCTATTGGCTGTTTACATGCTGGCTCGGATTTTGATAATTTTCTGTAATGCCTGTGCTTCAGAAAGTCCCAAACCTTGAACTCTGCAATTGCAGTCTCTTCTCCCCCTCATCCCTCTCTGTAAATTGCCTGAAGTTGTCTAAAGAGTTTTAATTTTCTGTGCAACATTCAATTCACATTCAGAACCAAGATACAAAAATATACAAGTTCCGTCTGCACTACCCTCATAACCAGAGAGCTGTTTCTGTTAGTAATTTACATGCTTGTAACTTTACGTGCTAAAAATCTGATGCCCTTTAACTTGTACTTGTATTTATCATCCTCTTGGTGCTTCTGATAACTAGAAGCTTTGGATCTTAACTTGGCTCTAGAACTGGTATAATTGTGGTTGTATCTGCCATCTCCCTGCATAGTGCATACTATCTGATTATTTTCGTCATCCAATTTGACCAGTCTTTGTAGCATTGTCTGACACATGTCAATTTTGTAAATTATTATTCATAGATATTGACTATTGATGTTTTTGTACAGCCTGTTATTCTTGCATCCAATGTAAAAGCTATTTGCACTTGTCTCCCTGATCAAGTAAGTGGGTGACACTTCTACTTTCTCAGTTTTCCATTTAGTTACTAAAATCGTATCACTTATCTATTGGTTGCTACATATACCCAGGTCAGTCGGTATATCACGGAAGGGCTTGAGAGGGCTAGGGAAGACCTGACTGAAACTGCAGCTCTGCGAGAAAGATCTGTACTGAGAACAAATAGCAGAAAAGTGGCAGCAGCAGTACCTTCCGCTGTAAGCTCGTACTTACCCACAAACATTAGCTGAAATGAATGTAAGCTCATACTTACCCGCAACATTAGCTGAAATGAATAATGATAATAACGGGACAAAAAGTTATACATGCACCACAATCATGCATTAGTTTATATTTTGCACGCAACTATTATGTAAATGTTGAACCTCATTCCATACTTAAATGTTAATTGGTTATGTATAGGCAGAAGTAGTGGCTGCGGTTGGTGGAAGCAGTTTTGGATTTTCATGGTTGCTGTACAACGATGTGCGAGTAGTGTGGCATCTCTCTCTCTCTCTCTCTCCATTTTTGAACTTAGATGTTTTGGTCCTGTTTTTAATTAATTGATTGCTGTTCGTGGAAGAGTCCATCTGATAAGTCCTCTCTTGCGGATTCATAGTCGCAAAGGTACTGATATCAGTATTCCCTAAAATTATTGTTCATCTTTTATTGTTTAATTCATTCTTTGTTAGCAATCTAAGGACTTTTACTATATTTGATACATCACATTTGCCCCTTGTTTGTTAATAAATAATTTTGCTTTTGTTGATTGTTGGTATGATGTTTTATTTATTTGAGTTTGAACCTAAACCAAGATGCTTATATCATCCCAATATGTTAATCTTAGTGATTGTGCTCTAATTCTTAACTAATTCACTTTAACCTAACTCTGCATTAAGTGGAAATTTTTATTCCTCTGCCGATAATTTAAGGTGTTTATGTGACAGTGCTATTGTTGAAGGGATTTTCTTGTGTCCATCGCCAAAGGTTTTGTGAAATTGTCATGGTTCTGACTTCTGAGTTATGATGTTGAGTGTGGTAGTTTGTTTTTTCTTTAGATAAGAATGAGTGTGGTAGTTTGTTAACCCTTGTAGTTTGTTACTAGAATTATGATGTGGGTGCAAATTTGCTTATAAGCTCAAGGTCTATCTTGTTTTTTATGTTTAATTGGGACGTTCAACCATTTGCCAATTTTGTGTGTATGTGTCCTGCAGATTTCTTCGTAGCTTCTGATTAAGCAAAATCCGGGAAAATGGCATATTCTGAAGACGAGATTGGGGAATCGCCTAAGTTTGTTTTACATTATAACTTTTTAGATGAGGTTGATGAACCAATCTCATTTTCAGTCTTGTGTATCACCTGGATAACTAGTGATGCAGAGCGGGAAATTGCAGATACAGATATACTGAATGGATTGACAGATGATGGGCTTCAGAAAATCATGAAGCTCGCTAGAGCTTCAAAGTTTGATAATTCTGGTGAAAAGCCTGAGATATCAGTTCTTTCTAAGGACAACAACTGGATCAAGTGTCAAAAAGCAAAGAAAAGCTATGAGCACAATGTTAGGACAGTGTTAATCGCTGTGAATTTTCTTCACTTAGTGAAGAAAAGTCCAGGACTGAATGAGAAGGATACCTGGAAATAGTTGTCCCAAAAATTTTGAGGTACATCCACCATGTCATCTTATCTGATAGTTTCCATTGTTTTCACTTTTTGGATTTATGTAAGTACTCTTACTCACTCATCTTTAATTTTGTAGCTTCTATAAAGACAGACCTTCACCGAACGACCTTGTAGATCACAAGGCACTCATTGAGGAAACTGTGAAACAGGACATTTCGTAAGCAAAATCAAAGGTCTGTTTCATCTTATCTGTTATAGGCACCTTTTTTTTAATGACAATTGATCATTTTGACATACTTTGATGGTTCTTGCTGATATCTGTTAGACTTCTAGATATGGCAATTAGCAGTTAAAATAGTTTTAACTAGTTCCTGAGCATGTGCGACTGTGCGTGCGCTAATTCAGCCACATCTAATTCTTATTGAAGTATTTGTGTTTTTAATTTCTAATGGTTTATTTAACGCCAAATTATATTAATTTTTTTTCTTAACTATATTCAAACTAGAAGATCTCTAGTGGTTTACTAAGAGCTAAGGTCACATTTTCATTTTCTAGTCTGATTGTAGCTGAATGGCTTCTACAGTATCTAGTGACATTTCTGGAAGAAAAAGCCTTGAAATGAAAAGACAACTGATGAGGTTTGTGGAAATTCTTGGTCTTTTATGTTATTAGACTACGAATTTCTTCATAATTCTGTCTAATGGAAGCAACCTTTTCATCACATGGTAAGGCTTTGTATACCTGATCTCTATATAACCTGCTCAAGGCAGGAGTCTCAATCTCATGAGAGCCTCCTGGTAATCATAATGATAGTGATTCTAAATTTCTACTCCTTGTCCTCTTAGGATGTGTTCGGTTCTTTGTTACTATTAATAATACTTTCTTCTTATCTGAAAAATTGATTCTAAATTTCTAATATCAAGGAACTAACACTTGTGTTTTCCTCTTTGTTGTTCACTTTGACCACCATAGTAGTGCTGAGATGTCCTAGTACTTTGTTTTATAGGATGTACCATCTTAAGGGAAGAAAGAGTTTATAGTTGACTACAAGGAAGACAGCTCTGGTAAGGAGGTAGACGGTCCGATGAAGAGGAAGACGGTTTTGGTGAGGACGGGGATAGTTCTGGTGAAGTGTGAAGAAGAATATGTTAGTGAAGAACCTTTTCATTCTGTTTGTTGCCTTTGTGATGATGGTGCTACTGTTTTGTGGTATGTATAGTTGTATACCTCTTTTACTTAATATGTTGCACAAACAATTTACTTCTTATAACGGTTAGACTGGGTTTGAGGGAATTCCTGCAGTTAAGCCTTGAGGGAATTTTTTGAGTCAATAAGTTTGTTCAGTGTCTTATCTTTGATTTATTGTCTGTGTATCTGAGATGGAAGGTTGATACTTGATTGATTGTCTTCATTTCAGGTGTAACGGAATTTGCATGAGACCATTCCATGCAACTCGAAAAGATGGCGAAAACTCTAACTGTGTTTCTCTTGGCCTTACTGCGAAGGAAGTTAAGGTTTGCTGTTTTACACCTCTCTTATTATTTATTTTGATGAAAGAGAGTATTTTATATGGTAACTCATTTGATTTTACATGTTTCCCCCCTCCCTTCATTATCTGGGATTTGATGTATGATTCTGTTGTGCAGGCCATTCCTCATATCAAATGTCAAGATTTGTTTGAATAAGCAACATCAATGCTTCTCTTGTGGGCAGTTAGGCTCTTCTGATAAATCTTCAGGTGCTGAGGTACAAGCTTCTAGATGTTTTTCTTTTGCCAGCAAATAGAGAAATTACATTACCTTTTACTTTCTTTTTGCTACACTTTTTCTGGTCATATGCGCAGCTAGCATGCCCCCACACCCCTACTGTGGATATTAATTACCGAAATGGTGGTTCACTTGAATTTTGTTCAGTCACAGTGTCACCTTTATGCAATCTTTTTTGTTCATTATTAGTCCAGCCTTTTATGCCATGCATCTCCGTATTTTTATCATGCTATGGTACCCTTGAAATATGGTTATCACCTCCGTGGCTTTTCCATAATAGCTTCCTTGATGAGGTGTCGATGTAGATTGGATTCGAAAGAATGTGAAAGCTTTGAATGAAATTCATCCAGTACTTAGCTGCTTTTGGAGCTTCTGAAGAATCTCATTTTTCAAATGTAGCTGGCTTGCAAACACAATGTTCTCACATGTCGCATTTGTATCTGACTTAGTATGATTTTCAGCATCTAACCTTTATAAAGCCTGATCTGCAGTGCATATGACCAGAAAAAGTGATATTACATGCATGTTGATTTCATTACCATGTTTTCTCTTACCCTGGCTAGTAAAGGAAGGTAATAATGTAACAACAGTGTCATCTTCATACTACTACTACTCCTGGCTGCTACTACTATTATTACCTTTTTTTTTTTTTTTTGATAAACTATCACTACTATGCTAGTACTAATTTTACTTTCTGATTTTACTACTACAATTGCCACTATATTTTGCATCAAAGTCCATGTTAGGTGCTAGTATCATATGATTTCATTACCATGTTTTCTCTTACCCGCACACTTGTCAATGCATTCTCATGCAGTTATGACCTTTGTCTACCCTTTAGTCTTCTTTTGACACTTTGAATGTCAAGAGGTCTGATGGTAATGAGGCCTCTCTCTTCCACTAACATTTCCATGGTTTTCCAGTTGTGTTTGCAGTAGATCTTCTGTATCACCACACAACTGCGCAATTTGATTAGCGTGGGGCAAAGGGTCTCATTTTAAACAATCTTGTAGTGTACGGAGGACGCAGGAGGGTGCCTTTTTATTCCCAAGAAGTGCCGGAGAAAATGCTTATATTTAATTTAATTATTTATAATAAATTTTCCAGTCCGATTGGTATCTCTGTAATTTAATTAGCGGAGGTTGGTTGCCTGTAATTTGCAATCCACTAGTTAGCTGCATGTAGTATCATTGTCATCTGGGACTACCACACTACTGTGACCATCATGTGAGTCCTTTAAAGAGGTTATTTTGTTATGGCGTGACAAGCGGGATGAATTTCAATGGCAATTAGCTGGCTTTCTTGTGTGGGGCGTTTGGCTTGCTCGAAATCTGCACGTTTTTCAGGCACAAGACACTTTTGGACCTATTGTTCTTGATGGAGTGAAGGGACTGCCAGACGCCCAGAACCTGTATACACAGAGGCGGAAGTGCCCTGCAAGAGGTTCTATTTGGATTCCACGCAGCGATGTGGCTGTCAAGACCAACGTGGAGGTGTTGTCAGTGACGAGGAGTGGATTTGGGTATGGCGGCAGGAACTGTCATGGTAATGTCTTGTTTGCAGGGCTGCGTTTGTCAGCAGATGGACGCCTTTCACTGCAGGGCTGTGTTTTTTGGTCTCAAATCTACTCTTAAGTTGGGTTATTCCAAGATCATCCTTGAGACTGATAGCTTGCAATTTGTGTCGTTTGTTGTTTGTGTGGAGTCATGTTTGTAGAGATGGGAATTCCGTAGCCCACTCTCTAGCGGGAGTTAATTCGGCAGGTGTTAAGAATTGTTGAATTTATTGTTGCCCGGAGGAGATTGCTCCATTTGTAACAATGGATAAGTAAGTTACTATATATAATACCTGCTTCCCTTCAAAAAAGATTTACAGGTGCAAGGTGCAAAATCAAACACAACTACTCGTACTCATATATTGTGAACACTAATAAGTACTACCAACAGAGTTACAGAATATGAAAGGACCTAAACAATTCATACATGCAATGAACCAATTTGCTCCCACACTGAAAAAATACAGCAACAACTCCAATTACATTAAACCACATCCCCAGTGAATATGTTGTTGCGAGTACACTCACGAAAGTAACAAATTAGAAACGAATTACCAAAAAAAAAAAAAAAAAAAAAAAAGCCCAGAAGAACAAGAAACAATCCATACGTGCCATTCTACGCTCAGCTCAACAGCTCTCTGCAAATTGACAGTGTAGGCGTCTAGCTAGCTAGTGTCATTTAAGGGTCACCACTTACCTTGTAACGTAGAGCCCTTAGTTTAGGTTCTCATAAGATACTGCTAGAAAGTGCCTTCTCATATTCCGGAATGATATCATCCAAGGTTATCAAACATGAACTTACTTCAGTATATCGAGAATCCTGCATTGGATACTTTTTCTTTTTTTTTGTGGCACATAATCTCATATTATTAATCACCAGAAAATGAAGTTAACAGTAGACCCATCCTTCAAGCTAGCAAATCAGAGGCAAATTGAAGCTCATCTTCTATGAAGGGTATATCTTCAACTGCCCCCGCAACATGCTCAAGGATGCTACAAAAGAACTAGGAAAACAGCAAAATATCAAATAGGATATCGATCCAAAGACTCAAGGAAAATCCTCAGTTTAGTGTAACTCTAAACTCTAACCAACACATGATATATTGATATCTAGTATGTCTGATCAGAGTAGCACAATCTGTCTTCTTCTGCGACGCTCTAGTATTCCTTTCAATCCCGAGTGCATACACAGCACTGGTATGGCTGATCTTCAAAGCCCGAGCAGTAAGCAGATTTACCCTTACAGACCTTGCTTACCATCTGCACTCTTGTTCCCAATCTTGCACACATCTGTCAATCTTCAGCCAAGAGAGTAACTCCCCCCAGACTGCCTTTGCAATTTACATAGCAACAATCAAAAAAGAGATGTTGCAGGGTCTCACTTCCACATTCACAAAGCTCACAAGTTTGCTCATTTAGAATCCCCCACTGTAGAAGGAGATCTTTTGTTCTGAGTCTATGGAGCAAAGTCAACCTGAGGATAAACACAGCTTTAGGAGCAGCATCATTAGTTCAAATAAGACTTTTCCAAGGTACTCTAACCATGTTTCGTAACAAGAACTTGTAGACTTCTTTTTATGGAGAATTTACCTTGCTACACTAGACAACAGGCGAATCTTAGTCATATGCTTCCTTGCTTGAAAGACCCTTTGCACCATCCAAGAGGCTTGAAAGGGAGCCTCCATAGCCCAAAAGTTTTCGTCTTTCACATTGTATTTATGAACTCACTGTATCCACAGCTTGTCCTGTTTCTGACTAATGGCCCAAAGGAGCTTGCATATGACTACTTTGTTCCATATATTCATGCTAAGAAGATTACAACCACTTGCAGTTTTGGGTATACAGACCTTTCTCCCAGGCAACTAAAGCTTTCTTTAGTAATGTGAGCTCCCCCAGACCACAGGAAGCTCCTACATGCAGCCTCCACCAGCTTCATTACTTTCTAAGGAAGCACAAACAGTTGACCCCAATATGCTTGAACCAACCCAAATAGGATAGCTCTAGTAAGTTGCAAACGACCTGCATAGGAAAGAAACCTAGCTGTCCACACCCTGATTTTTGCTGTCATCTTCTCTATCAAACTCTTGCATTGTGCTAACAGGCAGGTCCCCCATAGAACAGGCAGGTCCCCCGTAGAACAACCCAGTGCAGGGGAAACTCCCAAATATCTAACAGGCAGGTCCCCCGTAGAACAACCCAGGATACTCAGGATGTGCTCTTTATCAGCCTCATACACTCCACCAAAGAAACTTGGCTCTTGTAAAGATTAGCATTCAAACCCGAGGCTGCAGAAAACTGGCTAAAATTCTCATGCATGAGTAACACAGAACCAGGATCCCCTCTAGAAAGGAGTAACAGATCATCTGCAAAGCAGAGGTGAGTAATCCCATCTTCTTGCATCTCGGATGAAAATTAAATCTAGGCTCAGTTCTCAGTGTTTGCAAGCATCTATGCAGATATTTCATAACTAAGGTGAATAAGAAAGGAGACACGGCCCTTCCTTTATCCCCTTTTCGCACGGAAAAAATCAGTAAACTCACCATTAAGATCACTGGAAACAGAATTCCGGGGTACATGAAATTGAATTAAAGCTGTAAAACTGGAAACAGAACTCATGAGCTCCTCACGGCTTGCTTGGTTTATTGGCATGAAACATCTTATATGATGCACAGATTTTTTTTTTCAAGAATCCAGGTAATGCGTTCTCCTCAACAACCATTTGTTTCTCTTCATTCATTTTCATTGTCACTCATACAGTCATACCCATTTGACCATGATTGGAAGTCAATCAAAAACAAAGGAATGCAATTCATTTCTTAAGCACATGCTACCTATGTTAAGATGATTCTCAAAGGTCAGGTCCCCTACAAGATTACGATTTTTCATTACTATGCCCATTAATTCTGTCCTTACACCAGATGAGCCATTAGTGTAAAGATGCAAACAAGACATCTCAAGAACCTAGAACCAAGGAATTTACCACCAAAGATGATCTTTACCATCTCTCTGAATCAGAATGTACCGGTGGCACCAACATTCTTGCATCGCTTTTACTTATGTTTGTCAAATTCAGCTTCACCAAGTCACATTTACCAGGCTTCACCAAAACTGACTGAGTGTACAATGTATATAACTGATCCCCTTCAGGCCTTCTGTTCTTCAGCTTCAGAAGATCCAAGCCTTTTTGCCCAAACAAACTTCATCTTAGTGGAAATCTTAGTTGGAGTGCAGGGTCCTTTCAGCTTAGAAACTTTGACATTCTTTTTATCGGGATGGTCAAATTCGCTTTCCCTTGGACTGTTTGGCAGGTACCATCTGACAAGTTGCCCTCACCAATTGCTTTTTCTTTTTTGATGCAACATCATCTTTCGCCCAAACTGATGCTGAAGTTTGTTTATCCTTTTTTTACTCATCAGGAAATGTAATATGGTTTCTTTCAACAGTCTTTAATTTCTCGTCAATCTCACGTTCTCTATGATATAGAAAACAGGCATCTGAATTAATACCAACAAGCAAACATAATTCAATAAACAATTTGCACAACTTCATTTCACTTACAAACAATAAATTCAATAAGCAATTCTCCATTAGACCTCGTCAGGCTCTTACGTAAAGCCTTCTTTGTTGCCTTCAAACGTGAAGTTCTCTAGCAGCAACGTTAATTTCCAATGTAATAGTTTTGCAACACATTCAAACACCTATAGAAGAAATAATAAGGCACAGTTATAGTAGGGTACAGTGTGCCCATTAGAACAACTCAGAATAAAAGGCAACATGTGTTAAAATTGAAAAGAGGCGGCATTACAAATCTCTTGCAGTAAGTTAAAATCAAATCAGCAATATTCCATCAAAAAGGTAAAATATAAAAATCAGCAACAAGGAAAGAAAACAAGGTATGGCAAGTAGTGGAAGAGACTGACAGCAAGAAAAGAAAGGGAACATAGCTCAATCAGATCTTCACAACCCTGAAATAACTATGGCACATCAGGCTTTATAAAGCAGAATATAGATGCTGAAAATCAAAGTAGGTCAGTCACAAATGCGAGAACATTGTCCTTGCATGTCAGTTGCATCTGAAAATGAGATTCTTACGAAGCTCCAGAAGCAGCTACTGGATGAAATGCATTCGAAGTATTTCCATTCTTTCGAATCTGATCTACATCGACACCTCTACGCGGGTACCATAGCATGATAAGAATACGGATAAGCATGCCATAAAAGACTGTACTAAATAATGAACAAAAAAAGATTGCATAAAGGCAATACTATGTCTGGAAAAAATTCGAATCAAACACCATTTCAGTAATTAAAAGGGTTGTGGTGGCACGCTAGATGCGCATATGACCAGTAAAAGTGTGGGCGTGTAGCAAAAGGAAAATAAAATATTTCTCTTTTTCCTAGTCAAAAAATAAATAAAAAAACGTAGAAGCTTGTACCTTAGCATGTGGCATCACAAGATTTTTATCAGAAGAGGCCAACTGCCCACACGAGAAGCATTGGTGTTGCTTATTCAAACAATTCTTACGTTTGAAACGAAATGGCCTGCACAACGGAATCATACACCAACTTGAGAAAATAAAGGGAGGGTAAAGATGTGAAATTAAATAAATTAACAAATAAAATAATCTCTTTCTTTTTAGATAGCATGGGTCTCCGAGCTGACCCTAAGGGGACTCGAACCTGGGACCTCTCGAATAAATCTCAGAGGTCTTACCAACTAAGCTACCCCCTCAATCTGTTTCATCAAAATACATAATAAGAGAGAAGTGTAAAGCAGCAGACCTTAGCTTCCTTTGCAATTGGCCAAGAGAAACACAATTAGTAAATTTTGCCATATTTTCGAGTAGCATGGAATATTCTCATAGAAATAACTTTTTTTTTAGATAAGAAGTTCTCATGGAAATTCCTTTACACCTGAAATGAAGACAATCAATCCTCCATCTCAAATACACCAAAGATAAGACACTGAAGAAGACTAATTAACTGCCTGCAGTGAAACCTTTAGAGATTCTTCCATAATCTGTTAAACCACATAAAAAAGGAATTTAACAAAAGGAAAATGGAAAATAAATGATAGGAAGCATCATTTGGACAAGACATTTCTAGTTCACAAAATTGAGTGAGATGCATATAATTTTTAGCTTCTAGAAGTAGTTACATGCAATACGATAGCTGACAACACATCAGGAGTCACTCACAAATCTTAATGTCGCACACAAATCATAGTTGTCAACTTTTTTTGGGAGAGGGGGTGGTTTGCAGAGTTGTAGAGCCGTCCTCATGGAAAGAATGGCAAATTAAAATGAGTCAGCGCAGACACTAAACAGGAGAAACAAAACCCTTACCTAGGGCAAGCATTTTTTGTGGTATGCCTTTGGACAACGTCTGCACACAGCCATCTGCAACTTACAAACTGGCTTATCTTCTGGTTGTTTACAAACAAGCATATATGGAGGGGGCAAGGAAATGACTCTCCAGCAAGAATCTTATCCTGAAGTTCTCTAGCAGCAACTTCATTATCCCGATGAGTTTAGCAACACACCGAGGATGGTAAAAATACCCACAGGTCGCATGAACACATTGAAACACCTAGAAAAGAAATAATATAGCACTCCTCAGAAAGTTATACTCAGGTAGTGTGTCCTTTAGAAGAAACTTAGAATAAGAGGCAACATGAGATAAATTGAGAAGAGACAGCATTTCACGTTTCTTGCAGTAGGTCAAAATAAAATAAGCAACATTCCACCAAATAAAAATAAAAATAATCAGCAACAAGGAGAGAAACAAAGGTATGGCAAGAAATGGAAGAGACGGACAGCAAGAAAAGAAACGGAGCAGAACTCAATCAGATCTTCATAATCCTGAAATAGCTATGGCACTGCAGATCAGGCTTTATAAACCAGATAATAGATGCTGAAAAGCAAAGTAAGTCAGATACAAATGCAAGAATATTGTGTTTGCAAGCCAGCTACATTTGAATATGATATTCCTCAAAAGCTCCAAAAGCAGCTACTGGATGAAACGCATTCGAAGCATTCTCATTCTTTTGAATCCAATTTACATCGACACCTCATCAAGGGAGGTATTTTGGAAAAGCCAAGGAGGTGATCACCATAATTCAAGGGTCCCATTACTCCCATAGCATGATAAGAACACGGAGATTCATGGCATAAAAGGCTGGACTAGATAATGAACAGCAAAGATTGCATAAAGTTGATACTATGTATAAACAAAATTCGAACCAAAAACCATTTCCATGATTAAAATCCACAGTAGGGGTGTGGGGGCATGCTAGCCACTTATTCAATCCACAGTAGAAGTGTAGCAAAAAGAAAGTAAAAGGTAAGAGAAATCTAATTTCGCTTTTTCTAGTAAAAAAAACATCTAGAAGCTTGTACCTCAGCATCAGAAGAGCCCAACTGCCCACAAGAGAAGCTTTAATGTTTCTTATTCAAACAATTCTTACTTAAATTGTGGAATGGCCTGCACAACAATTCATACATCAGACCCCATAAAATGAAAGAGGGGGAAACATGTAAAAGAATATAACTCAACAAATAAAATAATCTCTTTCATCAGATTACATCATAAGAGAGAAGTGTAAAGAAGCAAACCTTAAATTCCTTTGCAGTAAGGCCAAGAGAGTCACAATTAGAATTTTCACCATCTTTTCAAGTAGCATGGAATGGTCTCATGCAAATTACTTTACACCTGAAATGAAGACAATCAATCTTCCATCTCAAATTATATTTGTCGACATTCTTTATAGCGGGGTGGTTTTGCAGAGTAGCAGGGGAGAGTCCTCCTGATGGAAAGAATGACAAGTTGATAGTGAGTCAAGGCGGACAGTACAGTAAACATGATAACTCACATAGATTGGAAACAAAATAAACATATCTCTTCTAATATCTGGTTAGTGGTTATTGACACCATGATATACAGGACGTCTCATAAGACAGCTACGTGAACCTTGATCTCATGAACTGAATGAGAAATTCACAGATCTAAGAGACATAGTCACTCACAGGAAACCACATTGCTTTCAACACCTAAAAGTGATTCATTTTATGCGTGTGTGTGTTTTAAAAAATCCTTGTCTGGACACAATGGTGCACATCTTCAACAACAAGATCCAGCCTAAGTATTATAAGAATTAAAATGTTTGTGCAACAATGAAATAAAAGACGGAATGTACATACCACAAAACAGTACCACCATCATCACAAAGGCAACATACAGAATGAAAGGGTTCTTCACTAACATCTTCTTCTTCACCATAACTAGCTCCCTCCTAACCAGAGCCGTCTTCCTCCTCAGCAGAGGGTCCAGAGCCGTCTTCCTCCTCACCAGAACCATCTTTCTCCTCACCAGAATCAACTTCCTTGTCGTCAACTCTAAGTTCTTTCTTCCCTTTAGTTGGTGCATCCTATAAAACAAAGCATAAGGACATCTTAGCACTACTGTGGTGCTCCAACAGAACAACAAAGAGGAAAACACTAGTGTCTTTTCCTTGATACTAGAATTATTGTCATTCTGATCAGGAGGCCTCTCATGAGACTCCTACCTTTAACAGGGTAAAGAGAGATCAGATACACAAAGCCTTGCCAGGTATTTACAAAGAGGTTATTTCCATTAGATTGGCAGTATTAAGAAAGACGTAATCTAATAACATATATGACTAAAACTTTCCACAAACCTCAGTCGCTCTCTTTTCGTTTCGTGGATTTTCTCCCAGAAATGTCAATAATACTGTTCACATATCATTCAGCTATCATCAGACATTAGATACAATTTCAATAAAAAGATACATGGGAGTGACTAGTATATACTATTTAAACTGGCTAATTGCTAAACCCAGTGGTTAATCATTTCAGAGTTACGAATGTCAACAAGAACGATCAACATATGTCAAAATGAACATTTATGTTTTAGAAATAGGTGCCTACAACGGTTAAGATAAAACAGACCTTTGATTTTCTTAACAAAGCGTCCTGCTTCCTCAATGAACGCCTTGTGATCTTCAAGGTCTTCCTGCGAAGGTCTGTCTTTATAGAAGCTACAAAATACAAGATAAGAGTAAGAATACATATATAAGTCTACAAAGAGAAAACACAAAAGACGGAAACTGTTAGAATTTAACGAAAAATCCCCCCTCTGACACTCTAGAAGGAAGCTTCGTCAGAGGCACCGAAGCAATGATAATGACATGGTGGGGGTACCTCAAAATTTAGGACAACCTTTTCTAAGTATCATTCTCATTCAGTCCTGGACTTTTCTTCACTTGACAGCTATTAAACACTGTCCTCACAATGTGCTCATAGCTTTTCCTTGGTTTTTGAAGTTCGATCCATATATCTGCATCTTCCTGCTCTGCACGGTTTCATTAGTTGTCCAGGTAATAGGCAAGGCAGAAAATGAGATTGGTTCGTCATCCTCGTCTAAAAAGTAGTAGTCTGAAACAAATCCAAGCAAGTCCTCCATCTCGTCTTCAGAATATGGCCTTTTCGGCGATTTTGCTAAATCAAGAGCCACAATGGAATCTGCAAGACAGATACACACAAAAATCGGCAAATGGTTGAATGTAGCAATTAAAACAAGATCGACCTTGAGCTTATAATTGATATGCAAACCTGAACCCAAAACACAATTATATGCAAGCCTGAACCCAAATCACAATTAAAATAAGAAACTACCAGGGTGACAGCTTGTCAGAACCATAACATCTTCACAATACCTCTACAGATAGTCAGAAGAAAATTCCTTCAACATCAGTACTCTCACATAAATGAAATTATTGATAAACAAATAAATTTTCCCACTTACTGCAATTAGGTTAAAGTGAAAAAAGTTACGAATTCACAGCATTATCACTAAGAACTAGACAGATTAAAATATTGGTAAAGAACTAAGAATTTCTACTTTATACAACTTGGTTTAGGTTACAATCAAATAGTTTTAACTAAACAATAGACATTAGAATACAAATTGGGAGAGAAACGAATAAGCAACTTGTTTTAGGGTTCAAAGTCAAATAATCAAAACATCCTACCAACCAAAAAAAAGCAATAAAATTAATAAATTCAGAAACTAGGGCCAATTGCATGAATCCGAAAATCAAAAGTCATTGTTTTGGTAACAGATAATTGAATAAACAAGATAAAAACAGATTATTAATTTTAGGGTTTAAAGATGAGAATGAGAATACCTTCGTTACGCTTGTCGACACATTAATTAATTCTACAATCAACAGCAATCAATCCCGTTTATCATATTTACCAACCAACCCAAGATGATGAAGAAAACCGAGAGGAGAGAGAGAGAGATATGGAGAGTGAGTTCTGAGATTTATAGGTTTTGCAAATGACGGTGATGAGGAGGTTTATATTTAACTACGGTGTGACTCTCAAACTTTTACCGGTAAAGAAAACGCAGTGTCGTTTAATAAAGAGAAGTAAAACCGCGTTTTAGTCAAGCAACAGCTGGAAAAACGCGTTTAAGTAAAACATGAGGAGGTTAACGCGTTTAAGTCAAACAGGTGGAGGAAAACGCGTTAAGTCAAAATTTAAGAAACAACTGTCGACAGTAATAAAAACGCGTTTACGCGTTGTAGTATAAAAAGGGAAACGCCTTTCAACTAGGAGAAAGAGAACGCGTTTAAGAAACAACTGTTGCCAGTAAAGAAAACGCGTTTAAGAAAAGTTGTTGCCAGTAGAGAAAACGCGTTTCAATCAATAAAAATAAGAAAAACACGTTTAAGTTTAACAGTAGCAGAAACAACGCGTTTAAGTGAAATACCTGCCCTATTTATATGGCTGACAGGCTAAATGATTCATTTTGCAAAAATCCTCTCTCTCTCTCTCTCCTCTATCTTCTGGTTTCAGTTTCTACAAGGCTTCAATCAACCTTTCCACTCTAAATAATGTCAGGTTATCTCCAACTTTCTCTCTCCTTCAATTTCCCCAATGCTCATTTCCTTTTAATTTTAACCCTTGTTCAAATTGAACTTCTTCCAATTGGGGAATTACTTATCTACTTGTTAATCAATTTTCTTGTGTTTGTCGCTATCAGATATTAAAATAGCTTATTAAGATTTATTTTCATAAGTTAATTGATCTTTAATTAATTTTGCCCTAACTATTTGTTCCTGACTTGTTATTATTAATGAACGTTGTTTGGATTGGATGATTGGGATTGGGATTGGGATTGGGATTGGGATTGGGGTGACTGGTGAATGTTATGAAAGATTGAAACTTGATGAATTTGGGTTAATTAATTCGACCCTTCTGGGACTAGAGATTTAATCAGCAGGTTTGCTTTTTATTTATTTATTTTTTTTAAAAAAACATTTTTTTACATAGGGCAGCCATTCAATTTCAGGGTAGTCAAGATACCTAATACCCATTTATGCCTCATTTCACAGTAATCGCTTTTATCCCATAAATTATTGCAATTTTGATTTTTGAGGATGTCTGTTTAACATTCAATTCATTTTCGGATTATTGCAATTTTGATTTTTGAGGAAGTCTGTTTAACATTTAATTGATTTTCGGGTACCTATTATCAGATTCAAGTATTAGTTTTCTTTTTCCATAGAGGGGTGGAGGGGGAGTTGAATTGCTGTGATATGAAAAGTTATGTTGGGTCAGTAATAGAATTAGTGTGTCATAACTTGTGTGAAATGTAGAAAAATAAATCAAAAGATCGTACTTGGGAGCTGAAGATTATAGATCATCTCAGTGAGATTGTCAAAGTTGAAGCAGACAAAAGATGCTGACACCAACTTTCAAAAGGTAACATACTTCATTTTCCTTGTGATTTATCCATTTTAATTGTATACTGATTATAGAAGATGATATGCTGTCTCCTATTCAAAGCATATGAATATCTAATAGTACTCTTATAGACCTGGCTCGGAAGAAAGCACTGAATGATGCATTGCATGCAGTTTCAGGACCCAATGATGGAAATATCGCGCAGCCCGGGGCATCTGTTGCTCCTCAAGCTGTGGCAAAGGGAAGAACATCTCTTCGCCCGACGGATCTCAATTCAGGAGACCCGGTTGGACAATATCAGGAGAGAGATTTTCCAGCTCTGCTGTTTCTTCTTCCTCTTTCATGGCTTCTTCTCCACCATCCTCTTCATGTCGTCATCTGATGCTGATGCTGAAAATGTGAGGTGTCAGAAATGGTGGTCCCGTCTATTCTGTCCATGACAACCTCGCTAGCGATTGCAGCGCTTGTGCAGATGAAGCTGTGCAGGTACTGGAAGGTAGCAGGGAGGCTGAAAAGAGAGACAGGGGACAACAGGGCGCTGAATAGGTGCATTCAGGAACTCAGGATGAAAGGGGCCAGCTTTGACCTGTCCAAGGACATGAGGACTAACACCAAGAAAATGAAGAGCTCCAGCGTTGAGATCAACTGGAAGCCCATCACCTGCTGCTCTCAATATTTAGTAACCCTCTGCCTTCTTCTCTTTGCAGGTCTTGCATTTCCTGCTCCCAAGCTGTTCCTCTGCATCTTCTGATAACACGACGTCGACATCATTAGGGATTCAGCAAGCAAGTGCCGCACTTGGTACTACTGATTACTGAGTTTAATGATTACGCGTTATGGTCCGGTTGTTATTAGGAGAACACCGAAAGGACAGATTACGCGTTATGGTCCGGTTGTTAAGTAGAAATGCTGCAGCTTCTGCATCGTAATAAAGATCCAACTGCAATAGTACAGATTCAAATAACAGCAATAACACAGCTATAGTCACCAGCCAGTGTGCTGTTTTAAACCAGCTTTATGCATGTTCAATGCTCCTGAATTACTGTTTTAAACAAGTTTGGAGACCAATTCCTCCTGTATTTGTGCTTGTTCAATCTCAGAGCAGCACAGCTTGAGTGCTTCACTTTTTGATGTACTAGTGAAATCACCAATATATTAATTCGTCTGATGCAAAATTAATATGATGGATTCTGCAGCAGTATTTTTTATATACTGGTATGTATGTCTTCTTGTAATTCAGTGTTTCTCTAACTTTTACCTTCTTTTATTGACACTGTCTTTTCTGTGACATTACATTACATGTAGTTAAATAAAATTTCAAATGTATGGTTTGCTGGTTCAATGGTGTAAGAGGTGGATTGCATAAGGAGATGATCTTCCGATGTTTAGTGTCCTCCTATCTCCTTGACTCATAAGAACTTGTCATTCTTTCCGTCAGGAGGACTCTCCCCTGCAATTCTGCGAACCATCCCCTCCCCAAAGAAAGTTGGGAAATTTAATGTATGTGCAACAGTCAAATTTGTGCTATCAGTTATCAATTTATCATATTGAATCTCACTCAATTTTATGAACTAGAATTTTTTTGTCCAAATGATGCTTCCTATCCTTTTCCTTTTCCTTTTCCTAAATTCCTTTACTTTGTGCTTCTGGCAGATTATTGAAGAATTCCCTAAAGCCTTAATTGCTGGAAGTTTACTAGTCTTGTGCGGTGTCTTATCTTTGGTGTATGTGAGATAGAAGATCGTTTGACTTCGTTTCATGTGTAAACAGCAAACCATACATTTGAAATTCTTGTGCGGTGTCTTATCTTTGGTGTATGTGAGATAGAAGATCGTTTGACTTCGTTTCATGTGTAAACGAATTTGCATGAGACCATTTTGTGCTGCTCGAAAAGATGGTGAAAACTCTAATTGTGTTTGTCTTGGCCGCACTGCGAAGGAAGTTAAGGGTTGCTTCTTTACACTTCTCTCTTATTATTTACCTTTTAAAGAGTATTTTCATTGTTACGTTTTCGGATTTTACATGTTTCCCCCTCCTTCAGTGGGATTTGATGAATGATTTCGTTGCTCAGACCATTCCTCATTTCAAATAGAAGGATTGTTTGAATAAGCAACAACAAAAAGTGATCACATTCTTAATTCCATTCTTGCAAACACCACAGTGAGATTCAACATCTAAACCCTTTGCATTCTGATTCAGAGAGAAGGTAAAGATCATCTCTGGTGGTAAATTCCTTGGTTGTACGTTCTAGGTTCTTGAGATGTCTTGTCTGCATCTTTACACTAATGGCTCATCTGGTATAAGGACAGACTTTGTGGGCATAGTAATGAAAAATTGTAATATTATAGGGGACCTGACCTTTGAGAATCATCTTAACATAGGTAGCATGTGCTTAAGAAATGAATTGCATTCCTTTGTTTTTGATTGACTTTTAATCATGGCCACATGGGTGTGACTGTATGAGTGACAATGAAAATGAATGAAGAGAAACAAATGGTTGCTGAGGAGAATTCATTACCTGGATTCTTGAAAAAAAAAATTATGTGCATCATATAAGATGTTTCAATGCCAATAAACCAAGCAAGCCTTGAGGAGTTCATGAGTTTCTGTTTCCAGTTTTACAGCTTCAATTCAATTTCATGTACCCCGGAATTCTGTTTCCAGTGATCTTAATGGTGAGTTTACTGATTTTTCCGTGCAAAAAGGGGATTAAGGCAGGGAGAGCCCGTGTCTCCTTTCTTATTCATCTTAGTTATGGAACATCCGCATAGATGCTTGCAAACACTGAGAACTGAGCCTAGATTTGATTTTCATCCAAGATGCAAGAAGTTGGGGATCACTGACCTCTGCTTTGCAGATGATCTGTTACTCTTCTCTAGAGGGGATCCTGGTTCTGTGTTACTCATGCACGAGAAGTTTAGCCAGTTTCCTGCAGCCACGGGTTTTAATGCTAATCTTGACAAGAGCCAAGTTCTTAGGTGGAGTGTGTGAGGCTGATAAAGAGCACATCCTGAGTATCCTGGGTTATTCTATAGGTGACCTGCCTGTTAGATATTGTGGGAGTTCCCCTGTCCAGCAAAAAATTACAAGTAGCACAATGCAAGAGTTTGATAGAGAAGATGACAGCAAACATCAGGGTGTGGACAGCTAGCTAGGTTTCTTTCCTATGCAGGTCGTTTGCAACTAGAGCTGTCCAATTTGGGGTTCAAGCATATTGGGGTCAACTGTTTGTGCTTCCTCAGAAAGTAATGAAGCTGGTGGAGGCTGCATGTAGGAGCTTCCTGTGGTCTGGGGGAGCTCACATTACTAAAAAAAAGCTTTAGTTGCCTGGGAGAAGGTTTGTATACCCAAAACTGCAGGTGGTTGTAATCTGCTTAACATGAATATATGGAACAAAGCAGTCATATGCAAGCGACTTTGGGCCGTTAGTCAGAAACAGGACAAGCTGTGGATACAGTGAGTTCATATATACTACGTGAAAGACAAAAACTTTTGGGCTATGGAGGCTCCCTTTCAAGCCTCTTGGAGGGTGCAAAAGCTTTCAAGCAAGGAAGCATATGACTAAGATTAGCCAGTGGTCCAGTGTTCTACAGCAAGGTAAATTCTCCATAAAAAGAAGTCTACAAATTCTTGTTACGAACATGGTTAGAGTACCTTGGAAAAGTCTAATTGTTCTAATGATTCTGCTCCTAAACCTGTGTATTTGATCCTCTGGTTGACTCAGAACAAAAGATGATCTTCTACAGTGGGGGATTCTAAATGAGCGAACTTGTGAGCTTTGTGAAAGTGGAAGTGAGACCCTGCAACATCTTTTTTTTTATTGTTGCTATGCAAAGGCAGTCTGGGGGGAGTTACTCTCTTGGCTGAAGATTGACAGATGTGTGCAAGAGTGGGAACAAGAGGGCAGATGGGTATGCAAGGTCTCTAAGGGTAAAATCTCCATTAAAAAAAAAGTCTACAAGCTCTTGTTACGAAACATGGATAGAGTACCTTGGAAAAGTCTTATTTGTTCTAATGATGCTGTTTTTAAAGCTGTGTTTATCCTCTGCTTGACTTTACTCCATAGACTCAGGACAAAAGATCTCCTACAGTGGAGGATATTAAATGAGCAAACTCGTGAGCTTTGTGAATGTGGAAGTGAGATCCTGCAACACCTCTTTTTTGATTGTTGCTATGCAAAGGCAGTCTGCAGTGAGTTACTCTCTTGGCTGAAGACTGACAGATGTGTGCAAGAGTGGGAACAAGAGTGCAGATGGTAAGCGAGGTCTGTAAGGGTAAATCTGCTACTGCTCGGGCTTTGAAGATCAGCCATGCCAGTGCTGTGTATGCACTCTGGATTGAAAGGAATACTAGAGCATCGTAGAAGAAGAGAGATTGTGCTACTGTGATCAGAAAGATTAAATATCATGTGTTGGTTCGAGTTCAGAGTGACACTAAACTGAGGATTTTCTTTGACTCTTTGGATTGATATCCTATTTGATATTTTGCTGTTTTCCTAGTTCTTTTGTAGCATCCTTCAGCATGTTGCGGGTGCAGTTGAAGATATATTCAATTTGCCTCTGATTTGCTAGCTTGAAGGATGCGTCTACTGTAACTTTATATTCTGGTGATTGATAAATATGAGATTAATTGCCACAAAAAAAATTAAAAAAATATCCAATGCAGGATTCTCGATGTAATGAAGTAAGCTTCATGTTTGATCACTTTGGATGATATCATTCCAGAACATGGGAAAGCACTTTCTAACAGTACCTTATACGGTAACCCTTAAACGACACTAGCTTGCTAGACGCCTGCATTGTGTCAATTTGCAGAGAGCTGCTGGGATGATCGTAGCATGGCACCTACGGATTGTTTCTCGTTCTTCTGGTTTTTCTTTTTCTTTTTTCTAATTTGTTACTTCCATAAGTGGACTCGCAACAACATACTCACGGGGGATGTGGTCTAATGTAATTGGAGTCGTTGCTGAATTTCTTCAATGTGGGAGCGAATTGGTTCATTGCATGTATGCATTGTTTAAGTCCTTTCATATTCTGTAATTATGTTGGTAGTAGTTGTTGGTATTTACAACATATGAGTACGAGTAGTTTGGTTTGTTTTTGCGCCTGTAATTTTTTTTTAAGGGAAGCAGATATTATATATTAATAACTTATCCATTGTTACAAATGGATAGGCCTGGCAAACAGATCAGGTTGGGTCGGGTTCGGGTTGAACCCGACTGACCTGATTACTAAACAGGTCAAAAAACTCAACCCTAACCTGATCTGTTTAGTAAACAGGTCAAAAAATCCAACCCTAACCTGATCTGTTACAGATCAGGTTGACCTGAAATGATCTGCGTAACCTGATTTTTTTTGCACAATTCATACTTCACTCAAAAAGTCTATACTAGTAGTAAAATGATTCATAAAAGCTGTCTGTTGGCAGCACCTTAAGTCCTCAAAGCACCTCAAAGCATGTTGAGTTGCTGACAGGAGCATCATCATAATCAAAATCAAGCTCCAAATAACAAATAACAAACAAGAAAGTCTCACAAAGTTACAAGTTTACAGCCAATAAAATCCATCTACAAATCACAACCATTAAACTAGTTTTCAGAACTTCAAATCAATGAAACATAGCCGATTCTTGTGCACTTTTTGGAGTCTCAGAACTCAGATCTTCAAAACCTAGAACTCACAACCACAAAACATTAAAGTCTATCCTACAAATTACAACCAGTGAATTAAAAAGTTTAATAAACTTGAGCACAAATCAATGAAATATGGCAGACTCTTGTGCTCTCAGAAAGCATAAATTCAGAATGCAGCTCCTCTTATATGGCCAGGGTAATCTTCATCACTGAATGGAACATTAGAAGTTAGAACAAATCGAAAAATTGATACACAAAATCAAAACCCCAGAAATTAGTATTCATAAACTTCAGTTAATAAGTATGAAATCTTAAATCCTAAATAATAAGTAAAAATCGAAACCCTAAACCCAAAAACAATGAAACCCAAAATCAAAACATCAATAACACCCAAATCAACGAAACCCAAAATGATCAAAACCCAAGTATAAAATCAAATCAGAAACCCTAGTTACTAATAATTACTAACAATTAAACTAACTTGTATGAAATCAGAAATGAAAACCCTAATTACTAATAACTAACAAATAATGAAAACAAAGAGGAAAAATGAGAGAAATTCATACCGCAATATTATGAGAGTCATGAGATTGATTGAGAAGAAGCACAATAAAACTTGAACTGTAATGAAAATATTGATTCAGAAAAAAAATAATAAACAAAGTATAAAGAAAATAAGAGAAATAAGAATAACAAATTAAAGAACACAAATTTGATGACTAAATAATACCTGTTGAGAGAGTGAGATCGAGAGATCGAGAGAGTGAGATCGAGAGATCGAGAGAGTGAGAGAGTGAGACTGAGAGTGAGAGAGACTGAGACAGAGTGAGTGAGGAAGAGCTTGAAGAAGAGGAAGATAAAGAATGAGAGAGAATGAGATTAACTTCTCTCAGAAATCGAAGAGGAAGAAGAACTGAAGAGAGAAGTCGAGAGAGGCAGAGCCGAAGAGAGAGAAATCGAGAATGATCTAAATGACGGCAAAAACAATGAAGGGCTGAGGGCTAGGGTTTCCTTTTTTATTTGTAATTCTTATTTGGGCTTGGGCTGCTGTTTTGGGTCACTTTTTTATTTGTTATTCTTATTTCTCTATTTTGGGGTTGGGCTTGGGCTGCTGTTTTGGGTTTCCCTCTTAGATGGGTTAAACGGATCAGGTCGACCCGAACCCGATAAAAATCAGGTCGACCTGATCTGTGACCTGACCCATTTAATGTTTTCGGGTTGAGCAGGTAATTTTCAGGTTGAGCAGGTTGAAATTTTCAACCTTAACCTAACCCATTTAAGTTTTCGGGTCAATCAGGTCGACCCATTTAATGTTTCGGGTCGAAAATCCCAACCCTAACCCGCTTTTTTCGGGTTAGGTTCGGGTCGGGTTATCGGGTCGGGTCAGCTTTTGCCAGGCCTACAAATGGAGCAATCTCCTCCGGGCAACAATCAATTCAACACTTCTTAACACCTGCCGAATTAACATGCAGATTTCAGCTAGTGAGTGGGCTACGGAATTCCCATCTCTACAAACATGACTCCACACAAACAAACAAACGACACAAATTACAAGCTATCAGTCTCAAGGATGATCTTGGAATAACCCAACTTAAATGAGACCAAAAAACACAGCCCTGCAGTGGAAGGCGTCATCTGCTGGCAAACACAGCCCTGCAAACAAGACATTACCATGACAGTTCCTGACCACCGTACCCAGTTTCTATCCACCCCTTGTCATTGACGACACCATCCACGTTGATCTTGACAGCCACATCGCTGGGTGGAATCCAAACAGAACCTCTTGCAGGGCACTTCCGCCTCTATTTATACAAGTTCTGGGCGTCTGGCTGTCGCTTCCTCAATCAGGAACAACAGGTCCAAGAGTGTTTTGTGCCTGGAAAACGTGCAGAATTCGAGCAAGCCAAACACCCCACATAAGCACTTCCGCCTGTGTATACAGGTTCTGGGGGTCTGGCTGTCACTTCACTCAATCAAGAACAACAGGTCCAAGAGTGTCTTGTGCCTGGAAAACGTGCAGATTTCGAGCAAGCCAAACGCCCCACACAAGAAAGCAAGCTAATTGCCATTGAAATTCATCCAGCTTCTCACACCATAACAAAATAAGCTCTTTAAAGGACTCACATGATGGTCACAGTAGTATGGCAGTCGCAGATAACAATGATACTACATGCAGCAAACTAGTGGATTGCAAATTACAGGTGACCAACCTCTGTTGCTCCTTCCTAGGCTGATCCATACTCATTTGACGTAATAACCTTCTACCAAAGATTTCTTTTAGCAACCACAACATCAATAGATAGAAAAAACATGAGGAATGCATCTGAATTAGTGCTCCTCAAGACAACACATTATTATGAAGGGACAACCTAAACACCACACCTATCCTACATCTCCTTTCGAGCATGCACAAGACCAAGGAATAGGTCAAAGCTTGAGAGTGTAGTTCGCTAGAAATTGGGTATAGGATATTGGCTTCTTATGGTTTATACACTCGATCATACATTTCACAGGATCCTCCATTCGTTCCCATTATTTCTTTTCTGGCGAATTCCACCATGAGTACAGACATATAAGCCAAAAGGTCAAATAACCCATTTATACTACCTTCATTTCTTTACGTCCCTGCCATAAAAGACCACATCCGAGATGTACTAGCTTGTTCTTGCATGGGATTCTCCGAACTTGCTTAGCGTGAAACATATGACACCTCTAAATGGGTCAAGGTGCATGCAGTCTTAATCTTGATGAGCAAAGAAGTTACTCCTTTTCTCCCCCGTCTTTTTAAGCATATCATTGACAAATTGCAAAAGAGTGTGATGGCTACATTTGAATCACAGATGTTTCCATTAGAATAAACAGACAACGACAAACCTTGTTGATCTTTTAAACCAGCTCTACTGATTCCACCAAGGAACATTATATGCTTCAGAATGCACTGAATCCACCCTAAGTGCACTTCTTCACCCCGGCCTCCAGTGTACAACTTCCCTGCCCAACAATGACAGTCATGAAAGGGTGTAAACAAGCCGAGTCGAGCCCGAGCCAACGGGCTCGGCTCGGTTTCTTTTGGCTTGCCTCGGGCTCGGCTCGAAGCTCGCTGAGCCGGAAAAATCAAGGCTCGAGCTCGGCTCGATTTAGGCTCGTGGCTCGGCTCGGCTCGGTTTGGAATAAAAAAAACTCATGACTGTTTAAGCAACATATCCGCCTTTTGCCTAACAGCATAGACCAACCAGAGAAATTGGTGTAGATACAACAATTTCATCTGCAGTCATTAAATACAATGCATGCTATTCATCATTCAGTACTTCCTTTTTTTTTTTGATAAATTCGCATTCTTATTAATAATGAAGGGTCATTACAAAGAATGCAAAGTACTATACTAGGTATCAAGACTCATCATACCCCCACCTTTTATGAAGGGTTTGGTATAGTGAAAAAAATCATCTACCCAGACATAGTACAGAAGGCAGAAAAACATTACAGCAGGGAAATAAACTTAAAGCCACGCCACAAAATCATCGTCTCTACTGAGCCCCTGCTTAGCTAGCCCATCTGCAATCGCATTCCCACTCCTAAGGCGATGTTGAACAGAAAAACTTGGCCACCTCTCCAAAGTACGCCTAACAAAATTAAGGTCGAATCTTGCGTTCCAAGGGCCTCCCTTTCTATCATTACACCAATTTACCGCATTAAGAGAATCCGATTCAAAGATTATCTCAAAGTTTGCCAACCACTCCTTTGATAATGTTTCCATGAGAGCTCTCTCAATAGCACAAATTTCAGCATGATTTATTTCAAGACAACCCACACGAGCAGAGAACAAACATCTGAATTTCCCTTCCCAATCCCTCAAAACTCCCCCTACTGCTGCTACCCCATCTTTAAAAGATGCATCCGTGTTCCATTTTAGGCATCCTTTCGCAGTAGCCTCTCCTTTTGAGCAAGATTTATAAATCTGATAGCTACTCAGAAAATATTATAAATAAACACATTTTCCTCAACTATCAAAACTAAACAATTTATAGGGAGAAAAAGGATTAATATGAAATCAGAAACAAGTGGGTAACGGAGGACTGTTTACCCAGAATGGCTGCGGTATGAAAGATCTCCAAAACAGCAAACCCAAGTAATCTTCTGAATAACTTTCTACAGTCCCAAAAGGATCTAATCAACCCTAATACTTCAAGTTTCAATCTTTCACAACACTCTCCCCAACTATGTCCAAACAAGCATAAATAAAGGCCACTTCAACTGGAGCTGTGAAAAGTATGAGATATTAAAATGGTTGGATAGGAGATGAGCTAGAGCCAGATAACATACCAGCTTCTCTAGTTTGTATAAATCAAAGTGTATAAACTACAAAGCAAATGGAGTATCTTACCCTTTGAAGGTTGGACTCAACATCTTCTTCTGCTTCAACTTTGCGAGATTATCTATAAGCTTAAGCTCAAAAAGATAGAAGCTGAATACGTAAAAATGAAATTATTTACATATAACTATTACTTATGTGCAACCAAATGCATTAGGAGAGTAGATGCATGACAATTAAATAAGACAGCAAACCTTTCAGAGATAAGACTTCATACCTGCCCCTCTTCTTCTTCTCTTCCCCAGACACTACGATGGACAAGCAACTATCAGTAATGACACTAGAAATAAGGAGAAGGATTGCATACAACTAGCTACAAGTTACAGTTTGACCTAACCAAGATGGATTCACCAAACGGAAATCTATATAACAGTTTGGACTGAGTTTGCAAAATATTTCATCCAATGAATTGAGCACAACCTGTCTTCCATTTGGCAGAGATACCTCTTACGGGATTTTTGATCATTTATTATTTGTTGTTTCTCCTTTTTCTTAAATGAGTGGGTTTAACGGAGGAAGGGGGAGAAGACAAAAATAAAAAAGAAGAAACAACAGGACAAATCATTCTGAAGCTGAGGTCACATGACATTTGGAAAGGAACAACTTCATGAGCTCCTCTGGTTGAATTGGTAACGGCAATCCTCTGGAAGTTTGTTGGGAGTAAGGCTTTTTTTTTTTTTGGAAAGAAGCAGCAAAGACTTTAGATTTTTTTGGGGAAAACATTTCAGGCAAGTCTTCGTTCAAAGATTCGAGATATCAATATCTGCTTATACCTTTTTAAAATCCAGCCTCTTAGCTGTAGAAGGCAGCTCACTGTCTTGTGCAGTAACAATCTCAGAGCCTAAGGCCAAGTGAACATATATATTAGAGAACAGCACAATGTAATACAAATTAGTACCAAGCATTGCCAGACTAACCCTTAGATTTTCGATACTCCCAGTGGTCAGGCCCAGCCCAGGCATTTTGACTTGATGTGATTCCTTAACCTCAAACAAAGTGAAGGAACATTTTCTACTCTGTCATACGTATCAGGTCACTGGACATAGATGGGTGTTGCTCCTACAAGTCAAAGAGCGAAGGTTACTTAACACAATAAATGCCATAAAATAACTTTTCAGAATATAGTTTTATTATAAGCCAAAGGAAACTTAGAAATTACAATGTCGAAACAACATCATCAACTTTTTGTGTCATAAATACCACACAATGATTTTGCGTGTTTTGATCACTGACGTTAAAGCTAACATCACCAACATTAGTCTTCATTGTGATCAAATGACCATGCCTCAGCATTATCATATTTCCATCATCCAACTCAATACCTTTCTAGTGGGCTGAATCATAACTGGTCCTTGTAAACTCTGGGACCCTGTTGAACTCAACCGTGCATCATCCATTGCACTAGGTCACATATGAAATCCGGACCACTATGAAGTTCCCTATGTTAAAAACAATGTTCATGAAGCTGCTCCAAAAAATAGCAATAAAACTAGGGCATATATCTTTCCTAGTATGCGCATTCTTCACCATCTTCTCAATGCATTCTGTAAGAAAAAGAAAAGCAAAACACTTAACATCTAGAAAATGAAATGAGAAAATTCTGTGCTGCAAAAGTGTTCATAGTCATACTAACCTCCAACAAAAGAGATACCAATTGGACTGGAAAAGTTATTAAATATAAGCATTTTTCTGGCACTTATTGGAATAAAAAAGCACCCTCCTGCATCCTCCATACACTACAAGATGGTTTAAAATGAGACCCTTTGCCCCACGCTAATCAAATTGCACAGTTGTGTGGTGATACAGAAGATCTACTACAAACACAACTGGAAAACCATGGAAATGTTGGTGGAAATGATGGGGAAGAGAGAGGTCTTGTTACCATCAGACCTCTTGACATTCAAAGCGTCAAAAGAAGAACAAAGGGTAGACAAAGGTCATAACTGCATGAGAATGCATTGACAAGTGTGCGGGTAAGAGAAAACATGGTAATGAAATCATATAGTACTAGCCCCTAACATGGATTTGATGCAAAATATAGTGGCAATTGTAGTAGTAAAAGCATAGCGTAGTAGTGATCGTTTATCAAAAAAAAAAAAAAAAAAAAATGGTAGTAATAGTAGTAGCAGCCAGGAGTAGTAGTAGTAATTAGTGGATTGCAAATTACAGGGAACCAACCTTCCTCTCGTGCTCCTTTCTAGGTTGATCCACAATATGCTCATTGTTGCCATTGTCGCCTTCTACCAAAAATTCTGTCAGAAACCACAAGATCAAAGACAGACCAGTATCAGGCAAAAAAGAATATGGTTAACAATCTCACAATTCCCAAACACATTTAAACAAAGCAAAATAAACAAAACAAAAAACAAAAGACAAACAAAAAAGGAGATTGAAATGATAACTCCTGGCTCAGGCCTCAGGCTCATACCTCATACCCATTCCAGAAAACAAAGATCTGAACAACATCGAATCCTGCTTCTTTGGCCACATCTGGGGAAAAGAAACATTTCCAGCTAAAATAAGCACTCAGAATGAAGAAACACAAAAGCAAACAAACTGAGACAAGCAGAAACAAATAACAAACATGAAGCACATGGCAATGTTTCTTTGCTGCCTCAGGGCATGGGATAATGAGTAGACCCATAAAGAAGAATCCTTGTTTCCCCATTAATGGTGATTTCATTTGAGTCATATGCATAAACAAGATACAAATTGAGGAGTCGAAGAGCAGTAGCGTACATACACGATACACCCGGCATGTTTCACTGCGAAAGCTAGGGAATCCCTTCACATGCTGGAAAGCATTAGCAGCATCTGCAGGATCAAACAACACAAGCTCATAGTGTGACTGTAGCGCCATATCCCAAAGGTTTGTCTTTGTTCATTTTGTGCCAGGCACGATAAATAAGCAAGAAATGGGTGACTAAGAAGTCAGAAATGTGACAAAATGGAGCATCAGTTAAAAGACTTACGACACTTTGTGGGAATGAGGGAGCACAACATGAGATGTATCATAGGTACTAAAAGAACATGGCAATGTATGAGAGCAAAAGAATAATCAAAAGTAACGAAAGCATGTCTCTTACCATTGGGTCCAGGCATCATCCTGCTTGTACATGACTTATTGACTCCAGTGCCTAACCTCAGAACTATTTGAGATGCCCATTCTGTGCATGCTTTATTAGGAACCCCAATATCATTTGCCATTTGGCCCATATTTTCAATCTGCCACGACAACAACAAATCAGCGAAAACTCAGTATTGATTCATTTAGTTTGGCAATCCAAATCAATGAAATGGATATGAACCAATTTCAGTAAATTGAGAAACATGCTCTGGAACTAAGATTCTTCAATAGCAAATCCATTCTTCAATTTGTTGTAAACGTCCTAAATTCCAAATAATCCCTTTAGAAAGTGAAAATCATCCAACTTGCAGTAATATAATAAGAGCTCAAGACAAAAAAAATTCTAATAGTCGATAACCCACCAACCTAGAGAAGAACATGTCAGCCAAGGAAGCTCCAGAAGTTCAAAGAAAGTGTTTTGCGTAATATAACCTGCAATAAAAGAACGGTGGAAACCCATCACATACCGGTAGGGGGAGAAGGCAATAAAAACCATATGGGGTATATATCCTAATAAAATTGGGATAATAACATTATTGTAAATATATCAATCATGTTATAATCACCAATATAAACCGTAAATATATAATAATAAAAAATAATAATTAACAATAGATAATAAGAGTAACTTACACTCCCTACCTACCCGATATTCTTCCAATGACAACTACATAATGATATATCTAGAGGTGTTAAATTAGATACTAATAAACTACTAGAAATTTATAAGAGTTATAACATATCTTCGTCAAATATTCAATTCATATATCACGGTTTCTATACATCTCAAAAAATAAAAAAAATTACACCATTAGATTCGGATCGAAAAATATACTTCAAAACGAGAAGCATTTACAATATGTTTAGAACATAGTTTTAATTTCCAAAAATAGGAACCGGTACCAACCAATTCCAGTTCCAATTTCTGACTTTTGGAAATCGGAACCGGTTGGGTACCCAGTGAAAAAAAATAATAATACTTTTTTCTTTGATAGAATAAAAAGATAGGTGATTTTCTAATAAGATTAGTGGTTTAAAAATTGTATTTGTAATTTTAATGTTTTAATGATTGTATTTGTAATATATTTGTATAAGTTATTTAAATTTTGATTTACAATGTTAAGTATTTTGATTGTATTATTTGATTTTATGTTTGCGGTATCTTCGAACACTAATATTTGTTAGTGTAATATAATATATGATATTTTTATTATTAAAATTTCCATCTATTTGATTTAAAAATAAGAAAATTTGGATTTAATATGGACTTGGGTACCCAGGAACTGGTGTGTACCCAGTAAATCTAATTCCAATTACTAAGATTTAGGAAACGGTGCAGACAATTCCATTTTCAATTTCTAGGAATTAGGAATCGATAGATCCAATTCCAATTACGGAAAATACAATAAACGGTGGGTACCCAATTACGCTCACCCCTACAGTTATTACTTAACAATTTCCCATTGCACCCATTCAGAAAACAAATTACATCTGATAAAGTTTGAGGGTAGCATGGAAAATGCCCAAACAGTAAAAATAAACCCACGTGATAGGGGCCCAGTGGCTGACCAAATTGAAACTCTCTCTTTTATCATTCTCTCTCCTCTCATTAGACCAGCAAGCAAACCCAAAAACGAAACAAAAATAACAAAGCTCTACTATCTTTCTCTCTCAACCAAATCATGGTCTACATAAAATGAGTTTGCCGTTCGTCTGAGCTCAGGTAGAACTTCTACCGTAGAAGGCACGGTGTGCCGTCCGAGCAGCAGGCGAGTCAAGCACTCAGGCGAGAGGCAACATTTATTTGTCGTGGAGTATGATTTTTCAACCATCAATCCCTAATTTTAATTGTTAAGAATTTATTGTATAAGTTAGGGTTTTGATTTAAATTAGTTTTATTTATACAATTGAATGTTGGTAACTTCTGATTTTGTTAGTTATTTGAGTTGTATATTTAATTGTGAAATCATCGAGTGGATGTTAATAATCTTAAATTCTGATTTGGGCATTTGGCTTGTGAAATTTTGTTTGTTGTTGTATGGTATAGCCAAGGACAAATTGGGTCAATGTTGCGGAAGTCTGATTTTGTTAATTAACTTGAGTTGTCATTTTAATTGCTAATAGAAATTGGGTTGAAATCATTGAAAGGATGCTAATTAGGTTTAAGTCTGATTTGGCTTGTGAGTAATTATAGTTTGTTTGTTTTGTATGATATGGCCATGGGGAATTGTAGATGTAGAAATTGACTAGTGTCAATTCTAAAACAATTCTCTTGTAATTGAGTATACTCGATGAAATTGTAACACAATTCTTAGTTTTGTCTATTTTTTTTCTTTAATTTCTGAGAATGTATTTTTGATTTGTTGTTGTTGTTGACGGGTGGGCGGGTTGTTGTTTGTAGTTTTCGTTTCGAATGGAAATAATGGTAACCGGCACCATCAATGCGGGTAAAATTGACCCCTTTTATTTTGGGTGTGTGACTGTGTGGTATGTTTTTCTCTTGCACCCATACTTTAAATTTTCTGGGTCCGCCACTGGTTTGAGGTGTCCTGATCAGTTCTGGTTGCTTCTTACATTCTAGGTCCAGTTTTCATATAAGTTCAATAGCAAAACAAGGAGGGGGGGAGGGTGGACTTATGCTATTTAATTCATTTATTATTATTTCAGAGTTGCAATTTCTCGGCTAAATAATTTCAGTTTGAATCCAATGACTTATTGGCGTTTGACATTGTAGGCTACACACTTTTGCAAATCATGGGAAGGGATTATGGCTACAGATATATTGTAGGAATACCTTTACTGGAGATTTTTTCTGTGAGTATGAACAAAAATGATGATGATGGTGATAGGCGTTCTGAGCTCTATGGTACGATTCAAGTTGTTGATGGACGGGGTACCAAAGTGCTTCTTTATGACCGAGGATCTCATAATTCTGAAGCTATAAGCCAAAACAAGTTATTAACTTTCACAGGTAGCCCTCATCGCTGTATTTCAGCCTTGACAAGCTTCACAATTGATGTGGATCTCAAAGACAGATATGACAGCCTTGAGATCAGCAAAGGGAAAATCTGCTGGGACAAGCAAAATGATGACTTGTATGACAAATGCCTATCCATTTGCGTTCCGGGTATGGATGGCTCTGCAGTGGTGCATTGTGCCGTATTCAGAGTGGCAGTGGAGGCTGTTTTGGAGATTTTGCTCTTGGAAACTGATAATCAAGAGGCGGGAAGTAGTATTTTTCTTTCTGATGCTCGTGTGTATGGAACGATTGTTGCTTATTATGGTAAGAAGTTTGATTACTCTTCTAGTGATCAACGGAAGTATTTTCAAATTACACTTTTCAACCGGCAACCAAATGATGCGGTGAAGCTTGGACCCAACAATTCCATCATGTTGTCACGCTCAGTTGTGGCTTTTCCAGCTTATTCATCCCTCGTGATTGAAGCTAATTTGTTCGTTAGTGGTTCAACTGATGGGGACTTATCAAATGTTCGATGTGTGCAAGGTAAAACTGCTGAAATCCCACCTGTCTACGTAATGGAGTGTGATGTTCAAGGACAAGGACTTACTGCTCGAGTGATTATGGGACGTGATGGTGTGAGTAAAGAAGAGGATTTTAAATGAGATGCAACCAACAGATGTTAAAACTTAGAGGTGGTTTTTAGTAGCATTTTCTTTGCACTAGTGCGCTACCCTTGATGAGTAGTTTGTCGAACTGTTGGTTGTATCAAACGGTAAACTTGTAATTGAATTTGGAAAACAGATTGGCTAGGTTTTTTCTTTTGTTTTTTCTTTTTCCGAAAACCAAATATCAAAAATTCTATGCTCGGCGTTGTCACAGGGACTAATGATTGGATTACACTTGGTGTAATATACACAATTACGTCTTTGTGGTTATCTCTCTCCTCTCCCTAGGGCCCCTTTGGATTTCTTGGAGGTAGTATAGGTATGAGGGAGATGAGAGAGATAGACACAAAACATGTTCGTGTATATTACACAATGTGTAAGCCTAGGATTACTCTTGTCACAGCACTTGCAGGAAGCCAGGAAGTCATAATTTACAACTTTCTTGGCTTGATGGGATGGTATATATTTATGGGCATTATTCTCTATCAAATAAAATTCTGTTCGAACCTGAGTCTGCCGATGCTATTTTGAGATCTTTCTGATGACATAATTTTCATCATGAAATTATTTCGGAATAAAAAGTTATATGAGTAATAAAGTTACACATAAGCTGAACTGAACTGAATTTAAGTAAAATTAAGGTGAATCAAACAGAGCCTTAGTATCGGGTTCATTAGAAAATATGCTTTGAAATCATTACAATGACATAGTTAACATCATATATTTATTTCATGAACTTCAATTAAATTAAATTAAATCAACTTTAAGTGATATATATATATATATATAATATATATATATATATTTGAGGTTATAAGTTGAGTAGAATATAGCATTAGTTTTTTTTAGCTTTAATAGGGGGTGGCCTATGAAGTATCAAATAAAATTCAGTTCGAACCTGAGTCTGCAGATGCTATTTTAAAGACCCCTCTCAATCTTGATCAACAGGATAAAGTCATATGGGTACATGACAAGCTGGGATCTTTTTCTGTTAAGAGTGCATATCGCACAATAACTGGTGATAGTTTGTTCCACCATGGTTCCTTAGCTGCTTCGTTTTGGAAGGGACTATGGCGGCTTCAAGTTCCACAAAGAATCAGAATTTTCATTTGGCGTGTGGCTTGGAGCGCAATTCCGACAATTAGTGCTTTGAAATTGCGAATGCATCATATTGATGATACTTGCATCATGTGTAATTGTGAACATGAGAGTGCTGAGCATGTTCTTTTTCGTTGTTCCTTTGCTCGTATGATCTGGCTCCAATGTTTCGGAGCTCGTATGGAGGATTTCCCTGTTTGGGATCTTTCGCAATGGATAGGAAATTGTTTTTCTGAAAACGGTGCAATATTCCAACTCATGACTGATAGAGAAACAATGATCTGTAAAGCTGCATTTATAATAGACTCGATTTGGTGGCATAGAAATCAGTGTTTGCACCAAGGTAAAATTCCTAACCCAATTGAGGTGGTTGATAGTATTAGGAAGAGGTGGATGGAATGGCACTCTTGTTCTGCAGTTAGTCCGGTTAGCCTTGATACGGAGGACAACACGCCCGAAGTTGAGTTGGAATCATAGTTCAAATTAAAAAAAAAATAAAAATAAAAATATAAAAAACAACATGTTTTCTTTTTTTATTTTTTTGGGTGGAAATACTTAAGTGGCATGTCCCCTGTCGTGTCCAAGTTTTATTGTCTGTTTTCTTGGAAAAGTATCCAGGCATGTCCAACGAGTATCTAACGCATGTTCATGACTAGAACGTATTGTGCACGTGATACATATATTTTGAGATCTTTCTGATGACATAATTTTCATCATGAAATTATTTCGGAATAAAAAGTTATATGAGTAATAAAGTTACACATGAACTGAACTGAACTGAATTTAAGTAAAATTAAGGTGCATCAAACAGAGCCTTAGTATCGGGTTCATTAGAAAATATGCTTTGAAATCATTACAATGACATAGTTAACATCATATATTTATTTCATGAACTTCAATTAAATTAAATTAAACCAACTTTAAGTGATATATATTTTTTTTTTTGAGGTTATAAGTTGAGTAGAACATAGCATTAGTTTTTTTTAGCTTTAACAGCGGTAAGCTTTTGTGTTCAAGTGGCCTCTGGCGGTTACACATTCCGACCACGTGTAGTTTGATGATCTTTATTAGGGTCATGCAGTCTAACAAGGCCAAAATCACCTAGCCGAGCAGGCGAGCATTCATCTCAGCATCCAAAAGAACATTACTTGCCTTCACATCTCGTTGAAGGACAACCTATTCCCACCCCACGTGCAGGTACTGGAGGGCTGAGGCTATCCCCTTAATGATCCTGAATCTCCAAGACCAGCAATTATTTGGTTGCTCATTTCTACCAAAAGGAATTTGTCAAGGCTTCCATTAGGCATGCACTCATTGACGAAAAGAAGCTCTCCTTTCCTTCTGCAGTAACCGAGGAGCTGCACTAAGTTCCTATGCTGTAGCTTTCTCATGCAAGCTTAGATAAGTACAATTTCAGATCAATTAAATTTTGCAAAGCATTTTCAATTCTTAGTTCTTATCATGTCAAGACAGACACAATCGGTATATTTGATTCCACAAAAAGATCTTCTGAGCTTCAGCATTCTGCGTATTTGTCTCCCTTTGATATACCTTTTTAGAACAAGTAATGCAACTGAATATCAGTAAGAGATACACTTCGAACTGGCAAATTTGTCTATATAGTTACCAATGGAAGAGAAAATGTTGTAATGTACTTACAAACTTTACAAGTTACAAGATGAAATAACTGTTGCTGAATCGAAGGTGTTTGAAGACCATAAAACTGATGCATGTATGCAGCAAATGCATCCCTGACAATGAAAGAGATGTAGCAAATGAACAGATAGCACGAATCAGAAACGAGCTAAGAAAATATGCAAATCCAATTTCATTAGTCTCACAAAATCAAACCACAACTGCAATTCAAACTCTATTAATCTCAAATAAACAAAACATATTCACTAGATGACTTCGATTGACCTTAAATTGTAAATACACCAATCAGTAGGTAACCAACAAACTCTGACCAAAACATAGTGGAAAATTATATACCAATCAGAGTAATTTGAGGGAGACTAAGTGCTGAATTACAAAACTCACATTTGTCTTCACCTATCCTGCCCCAAATTGAGAAATCTTAACCAAACATAGTGGAAAAAGAAACAAAAATGACCAAATCCCTAAATATTACAAACTTACCAGTACCACCATAGATAAAAGGAAAGGAGAAAACACTTGCAAGAAATAGCAGACGAGCAGCATCAAAGCCAAGCCCAAGCGCACGAGCTGCAGATGCAAAATCGGAGGTCCTCATTGCTGTACAGAGACATGTATTCTGTGAAGAAGAGACAAGTTGTCTCCACTATATAAAAAGTTTCTGCGTGTTATAGTAGGGAATTAGGGATGGTATTTCTCAGATGGAGGGAGTAAAAAACTGAGTTAACTTGGTTTGATTTTTCAAGATTCATAACATACCCGCATCTTTGACAAATTATCTTCAGAGCCCCAAACAAATCTTACAAAAGATGTAAAGATCATTGAGCTCGGATGCTCGCGTTAGAAATCAGAATATCCCATAAATGCATATAATTTGGCCAATAAAGTCGTGAGCTATGAACTTCACGGCTTCATGTAAACTGAAATTTGGATCATTTTATAACATAACATTTGTTGTGACAGACTGACAGTGCAAACTACTAGTTCAGAAGAAACATTGAACCCTACGGATCTCACAAGTACAAACTGGTAGTACAAAAGTTTTCAAATGACATAAACTAGAGAAATAGATTAGAATGCGCTCCCCCTATGTCCTTGAAGACCAGCAATGATGATCACATATTCAAGATGGATAATCTAATCCATAGTTTCATAGCGTATTGCTCCAGCTTACAGTCACCACCATGCGACCATTTTCACACTGAATTTCCTGAGAAGCGGTGCCCTTCTCTTGGAATGGAAACTCCACACATTTACTCACAAGGGCATTCACAGTTTCACCAGACTTCTCATACAACTCTGCTTCAAAAATTAAAGAAGTACCCACAGGTGAAACTATCACACTTCGTGTGAGAGGAAGAACATTTGAATTCCCATTTACTTCTACCGCACCATGCATCTCCTTTTTAAAGAGTACAGTTCTATAATATTTCTTCTCATGCTCATTGGAATAGTCATGTCCGCCATAGTTGGCAATAAGACTTCCAAAAACAAGGGAAACAGAACGTCCATTGTCTCCATCAGTATAAAGTCTAGCCTCTACACAAGCTTCCATTGCGTCTGGGAAAAGCATGTAGTGAATGGTTGCACAGCCATCATCACCACGAACAACAGAAGAAAGACGCTTCAGAAAGAAAGCCTTGGGTCCGTCAATGGTAAATGTGAACCACCCTTTGCTTACTTGAAGTCCTCGATCCTTGTCCTCGAGATCAAATATTATTTCAGCACCTACGGCATAAAGGCTCTTTGAGGGGCCTGTCAGAGATATGGTGTCTTTCAGACATACACACTCAGGATTTTCTGGCACTCGATTGTATAGGAGATGTTCATAGCTTTTTCGTGCAAGAATTGTACCACAAAGTCTAACATTATCATGGTGTTCAGAACTCACCCGCTCTTGGCTGGAATGAAAAGTTAGATTATCGATGCCAGCTGGCTCAATTTTCCCAGCAGCATTAACAGTACAAGAGAGAGCACCAAATTTCTTTGCATACAAGTCAATAGATACAGAGAATATCTCGATACGGGGATAGCCTCTCCGCATAGCTTAAAGCTATGTTAGCCCCTGGTAAATCAAGAATAACTTCCATCAGTGGCCGAGAGATCAACAAATTAATACATAAAAGAACCGCGTATACAAAACAGTGAGAGAAAAAGCAAAAGATACAAACATAGCTCGGGGCAAAAGGGGACAGAATCCAGGCAACCCTGAAGTCAATTCAAAATTCACATAGACTCTTCTAATAAATCCACAATTTAGTTCCAATAGAATGATATAATGAACAATGTCGACCTTTTCTATGTGAAGAATCGACTTTTCCCAAGTGTCAACCCGTATGAACCATTTAGATGTTCAAAGTCCAAACGAAAAAAATCATAAATTTATAAACGATTGCTGAGCTTAGGGAGGGTTACATACAATCCAAATCCCCAGATTACCACGACTTAAGATGCTAAATTGATGCATGAAAGGCTATATAAAGTGGGAACATCCTCCCTTCGAGGAGGGGGAAAAAAGGCAACATCCTATACAGAAGCTACTAATAACATTTGTCAGTGACGACAGCCAAGCCAAGAGGGAGATTATATAATACTAATTAAATTAGAAGGAGCAATATACAAGCTTTAATCTCAAACTCTCAATGAGGGGGCCTTTAATTCAAGTATTAGAAAGGGAATGGAATAGAAACAGATTAGGAAAGGAAATGGTATTAGAAAGGGAATGGAATAGAAACAGATTAGGAAAAGAAATGGTATCAGTTCTCATAGTTCTCAATCATCAATTCATATCCTTTGTTTGGATTAGCCATGGAATGGAATAAGTGTACTAATCGCTAATAATTTTCCATACATATTTAACTTGTGATTTACAAATTAAAAATTGTGTGGGAACTTGCAGAATTTGGCTCTGGGCAAAGGAATGCATATAGATGCACAAAGTAGAAACGAAAAGGAAAACAATAATATAAGGAGAGAGAGAGAGAGAGAGAGAGAGAGAGAGAGAGAGAGAGAGAATCAGCATAAGAAAGAACAGCCATCATCCCAAAAGTAAGTACTACGAAAGAGAAGAACAATTTTTTATCAAAAATCTGTAAGAATCAACAATCACAGTTAATAGTACCCCCAAAAATCGTTGAATTCTCTCTCTTAGGGTTCCAAAACCCCAATTTCTCGTCTTTGTCAATTAAAAATCTGACTTTTCTTGGTGGTTAATAGCATGGAAAGAGGGAAAGAGAGAAAGAGAGAGAGAATAGGCATAAAAATGAACAGTCATCATCCCAAAAGTAATACTATGAAAGAGAAGAACATATTTTATCAAAAATCTGTAAGATTCAACAATCACAGATAATAATACCTAAAAAAAAACACGTTGAATTCTCTCTCTTAGGGTTCCAAAACCCCAATTTCTCGTCTTTGTCAATTAAAAATCTGATTTTTCTTGGTGGTTAATAGCATGAAGACTAGCGCTGTTCATCCGGTCCGGGATCGGACCGACCCGGTTCAGTCACTTTTTTTGCAAAAGTTTTAGAGACCCGGACCGGACCACTCAAGGTTGGTCCCAGACCGGACCACTTGGACCGGTCTGTCAATATTTACACTCTGGATGCCTGACGCTTGAGAGCCCGATATCATTTCAAAGCACTAAAGGAGTCCTACAATATAAAATCCCAACAATATGGATGCTGGGTGGAGGATTCTGTTGTTACTGACCACAGTGAACCACAAAGGAGTTGAACAAAGGTTGAGTGACTAATCTGATACGAAAACGAGGTGCAATTAATGAACAACAGCAGACCCAATTGTCCTAATTGACTTTAAATTAAAACCCCAGAATAACACCAATCTAAAACCCGCAAAACAAATAAGCAATAAACCAAAAAAGACAATTACTAAACATGAGCTAGAATAGTAGAATTACAACAGAAAACAAGGACAACAACATTTTTGAAGATGAGTGAAGAAGAGCAACACCCATAATTGAGGCTAGACTTGAACTGTTCTGAGCTGTTTTTCTGACAGAGGATTGAATTGAGATAAATTGTAGTCTTGTAAAGAGAGGATATTTTTATTTTCATTTAGAGTACAAATAATGAAGTACACTACAGATGGTTAAAAAAAGTATAAGTATTGAAGCTCTTGTAACAACCTTCAACCGTTTTAGATTCCAGCTAAATCATTTCTTTTATGAATTGAATGGCTTGTAACAAGTTGCCTTCTTTTGCAAAAGCATGTCCTAATCAAGCTTCCAAACTGAAACCAGAAACCTCTTAGCAACTATTTATAAGGTTCCTATGTAGCATCAGTTTTTGAAGGCAAACAACAACACAAGTGGTTTTTGACAACAAACTTCATAAGTATCATCAGTTCATCACAAATGCAGCAGCTAAAGCTCCCATGGTCAACCCATCAAGTATATCAAAAGGGAAACAACTACACAAGTGCTTGGAATCTTATACATAACAAATAAATGCGTGGATTTATGGCATCTCTTGCATGAAAAGATCAGCCTTTTAAAACTTGGAATAATGAAATTTATTCAACAGAGGGTCATGCTGATGAGCTCCTTTTTGTTGGGCAAACACTGAAGACACTTCACCATCTATGATGCAGTTGATAACTCAATTAAGAGTATCTAACACTGCTAAAAACTCATTCGAAAAACGAAAAAAATGACAAATTTCTAACAAGAATTTCGAGTATTGATAACATATCATCATAGTTCAAATCATCATAGTTCGAATAAGCCACCCAATTGTAATTCAAATTGATACCAAGATACCCAAACCCCAACTGATTATAAACCCCAAAAATAATGGGAAGAAAAATGGGAAAACTGGATTTATAACAAGCCCCAACTGCCCGAATCATTCAATCATGTCAAAAGTAGAGCAAATAATCAAATTTTAACATAAAAACAACAGAAAAATGATGCCCAGATTAAAATAAGATGAGATTGAAAAATTACCTTTGATATTTCGAAACCCTAACGCTAATTAAGCCGACTGGCCGGTCAAACCCTCAAATCCTTCTCTTCACCAATGTTAATCTGCTTTGCTCGACTGTAATTTCAAAGAACCTGGTTGAGAGGAAGGAGGGTCATGTCCACGGCGTTTTGCATATAACTAGGGATGTGAACAAGCCCAGTATTGATGGGTACGTGTTCGGTTTGTTTATTAAACGAACCTTGAATATGTGGTCGTGCTCGACTCGTTTTTTAACAAGTGAATTCTAAAGAGCTTAAATTGAGTTTTGATTGAGTCGTTCATGAGTTGTTCGTGAGTATGCTAATTTTAAAGGAATATAATTCATGAAAATAGTAATAGAGTCAAGCAGGGGAGTGCTCGTGTTCGGCTTGTTTATTGAACGAGTCTTAAATTGATGCTTATGCTATGCTCGGCTTGTTTATTATCGAACCAACTTTGACCGTATATATTCACTAGTGTATTGGCTAATAATGGAGTGTATGGAAAATAATAATAATAATAATAATAATAATAATAATAATAATAATAATAATAATAATAATAATAATAATAATAATCAATATATTTATATTATATATATATATTATATTATATAAAGGAGGCATTTTCCGGGTGCAATGAGGCACGCCACATAGACGAGAATTTTAAAAGCGCGCCACCTATGCGATAATAAAGACAAAAAATAGAGTTTGATTTGGAATAGTATAATAGGGCTAAAACTATATCTTTTTATTAAAATTTTGAATCAAATATAACTTTGCTTATACAATTCAAAAAATCTTAAATTTTATACCATAAGATTCGGCTCGAAAAATACTTTAAAATGATATGCATATATATGATATGATTTATCATATTTTTATCTTTAATAGTTAAAGTATGGGGTATATATCCTAATAAAATTGGGATAATAACATTATTGTAAATATATCAATCATGTTATAATCATCAATATAAACCGTAAATATATAATAATAAAAAATAATAATTAACAATAGATAATAAGAGTAACTTACACTCCCTACCTACCCGATACTCTTCCAATGACAACTACATAATGATATATCTAGAGGTGTTAAATTAGATACTAATAAACTACTAGAATTTTATAAGAGTTATAACATATCTTCGTCAAATATTCAATTCATATATAACGGTTTCTATACATCTCAAAAAATAAAAAAAAATTACACCATTAGATTCGGATCGAAAAATATACTTCAAAACGAGAAGCATTTACAATATATTTAGAACATATATGTATGCATTTTTGTGGATCAATTCCACTATTTTTGTATGAAATATAATATAATAAATTATAAATATGAGTACCACTAGAATTAGTCATCATTTAAACAACCGAAAATAGAGTTAGAATTGTATCAAACTACTCACTAGAAAACAAAATTAGAAATGGAACAAACTACTTAAAGATGCTCCTTATTATATACACCATCAACGCATTATAGCCCACCCCTATGTTTCTCCTTTTTATTCTGTTTATTAGTCCTTGATCCTCCTTTTTTTTGTATTTATTAATTGATTTTTACCCGTACTTCATCAATAGTTCCATTACTTTCATGCATGATACATTATCCTGCCTTCCCCCTCTATTATGTTACTTAACCTCCCCCCTCCTTCTCCTCCTTGTTTCTATTGAAAAGGTACAATCTAACACTGTTTTTTTTTTATTCTTATCATTCTTCCCCACTCCCTTGACCTATTACTTACTTATTTTCGTTTAATATACATTTACCCTCCCTTCTTTTTACTTTATTTTCATTATTTTTTACATGCTATGCTGCCAGCCATAATGCACAATTATTTTCATTATTTTTTAATTTATTGTAGTGCTTCTTTTGTTTATATAGTCAATTTTGATATTTACCATCTTCAATATACCCTCTTCCCTTTTGTTTAAGCCTTTTCAGGTTTAAAAATTTATATTGATTGTAAATAGTGTATATATATGAAGGTTTGAGATTACTCTTAATGAAGATCATCAAGTAAGTATTTTTTTAACATAATTATATGCTTCACCAATCTAATTTCGCGATCATTGATTTAGTGTGCAAACATTTCTGAATTCATATTGAGGTAGAGTTAAATATTTGTAGTTTTATTTAATTTGGTATGTAGTCCTAAGATTATGATATTGATATTATTACTAATATTAATGATAGTATAAGTGGGGAATGATCCGTCCCAGACACACTGCGAGGTGCCCATAAGTAACTTGGGAATCACTCATCCCTTGAACTACACCATTAGGTGCAATCCCGATAGCTCGACTACTCCTAGGGATCCATTAGGAGTCTTACTCTCATTTAATTCATTTCACATAATTTGCATTGGTTGACATAAGTGGTACTACGAGACCCCGACTTACTAATTCATTTCATGCTCTAGACAATGAATAGTAAATAACGACGAAAATGATAATTCAATAAGATGAGAATTAAATATGCTTTAATTCAATTACGACGATAATTCACTGCTTAATGTAAATCCAAAATTACTAAATGCAAATATTTTTGAATTCTCTCTCTTAGGGTTCCAAAACCCCAATTTCTCGTCTTTGTCAATTAAAAATCTGATTTTTCTTGGTGGTTAATAGCATGAAGACTAGCGCTGTTCATCCGGCCCGGGATCGGACTTTTTTTGCAAAAGTTTTAGAGACCCGGACCGGACCACTCAAGGTTGGTCCCAGACCGGACCACTTGGACCGGTCTGTCAATATTTACACTCTGGATGCCTGACGCTTGAGAGCCCGATATCATTTCAAAGCACTAAAGGAGTCCTACAATATAAAATCCCAACAATATGAATGTTGGGTGGAGGATTCCGTTGTTACTGACCACAGTGAACCACAAAGGAGTTGAACAAAGGTTGAGTGACTAATCTGATACGAAAACGAGGTGCAATTAATGAACAACAGCAGACCCAATTGTCCTAATTGACTTTAAATTAAAACCCCAGAATAACACCAATCTAAAACCCGCAAAACAAATAAGCAAAAAACCAAAAAAGACAATTACTAAACATGAGCTAGAATAGTAGAATTACAACAGAAAACAAGGACAACAACATTTTTGAAGATGAGTGAAGAAGAGCAACACCCATAATTGAGGCTAGACTTGAACTGTTCTGAGCTGTTTTTCTGACAGAGGATTGAATTGAGCTAAATTGTAGTCTTGTAAAGAGAGGATATTTTTATTTTCATTTGAGTACAAATAATGAAGTACACTACAGATGGTTAAAAAAAGTATCTCTTGTAACAACCTTCAACCGTTTTAGATTCCAGCTAAATCATTTCTTTTATGAATTGAATGGCTTGTAACAAGTTGCCTTCTTTTGCAAAAGCATGTCCTAATCAAGCTTCCAAACTGAAACCAGAAACCTCTTAGCAACTATTTATAAGGTTCCTATGTAGCATCAGTTTTTGAAGGCAAACAACAACACAAGTGGTTTTTGACAACAAACTTCATAAGTATCATCAGTTCATCACAAATGCAGCAGCTAAAGCTCCCATGGTCAACCCATCAAGTATATCAAAAGGGAAACAACTACACAAGTGCTTGGAATCTTATACATAACAAATAAATGCGTGGATTTATGGCATCTCTTGCATGAAAAGATCAGCCTTTTAAAACTTGGAATAATGAAATTTATTCAACAGAGGGTCATGCTGATGAGCTCCTTTTTGTTGGGCAAACACTGAAGACACTTCACCATCTATGATGCAGTTGATAACTCAATTAAGAGTATCTAACACTGCTAAAAACTCATTCGAAAAACGAAAAAAATGACAAATTTCTAACAAGAATTTCGAGTATTGATAACATATCATCATAGTTCAAATCATCATAGTTCGAATAAGCCACCCAATTGTAATTCAAATTGATACCAAGATACCCAAACCCCAACTGATTATAAACCCCAAAAATAATGGGAAGAAAAATGGGAAAACTGGATTTATAACAAGCCCCAACTGCCCGAATCATTCAATCATGTCAAAAGTAGAGCAAATAATCAAATTTTAACATAAAAACAACAGAAAAATGATGCCCAGATTAAAATAAGATGAGATTGAAAAATTACCTTTGATATTTCGAAACCCTAACGCTAATTAAGCCGACTGGCCGGTCAAACCCTCAAATCCTTCTCTTCACCAATGTTAATCTGCTTTGCTCGACTGTAATTTCAAAGAACCTGGTTGAGAGGAAGGAGGGTCATGTCCACGGCGTTTTGCATATAACTAGGGATGTGAACAAGCCCAGTATTGATGTGTACGTGCTCGGTTTGTTTATTAAACGAATCTTGAATACGTGGTCGTGCTCGACTCATTTTTTAACAAGTGAATTCTAAAGAGCTTAAATTGAGTTTTGATTGAGTCGTTCACGAGTTGCTCGTGAGTATGCTAATTTTAAAGGAATATAATTCATGAAAATAGTAAAAGAGTCGAGTAGGGGAGTGTTACTGATTTACTTTCCTTGCCCTTTTGATCATTCTTCACTGCTTTAAAAAAAAAAAAAAAAAATTGAAATGCATTTAAAAAAAAAAAAAAAGATTTTTGTGGGTCTTTCGGAAACAGTCTCTTTTCTAGGCAACTAGTTAGGGGTAAGACTGCGTACATCTGAACCTCCCCAGACCCCGCCCTAGGCGGGACACTTACTGGGTTGTTGTTGTTGTTGTTGTTGTTGTTGTTGTAGTCAAGTAGGGGAGTGCTCGTGTTCGGCTTGTTTATTGAATGAGTCTTAAATTGATGCTTATGCTATGCTCGGCTTGTTTATTATCGAATCAACTTTGACCGTATATATTCACTAGTGAATTGGCTAATAATGGAGTGTATAGAAAATAATAATATATATATATATATATATAAAGGAGGTATTTTCCGAGTGCAATGAGGCACGCCACATAGACGAGAATTTTAAGAGCGCGCCACCTAAGCGATAATAAAGACAAAAAATAGAGTTTGATTTGGAATAGTATATTAGGGCTAAAACTATATCTTTTTTTATTAAAATTTTGAATCAAATATAACTTTGCTTATACAATTCAAAAAATCTTAAAATTTATACCATAAGATTCGGCTCGAAAAATACTTTAAAATGATATGCATATATATAATATGATTTATCATATTTTTATCTTTAATAGTTAAAGTATGGGGTATATATCCTAATAAAATTGGGATAATAACATTATTGTAAATATATCAATCATGTTATAATCATCAATATAAACCGTAAATATATAATAATAAAAAATAATAATTAACAATAGATAATAAGAGTAACTTACACTCCCTACCTACCCGATATTCTTCCAATGACAACTACATAATGATATATCTAGAGGTGTTAAATTAGATACTAATAAACTACTAGAAATTTATAAGAGTTATAACATATCTTCGTCAAATATTCAATTCATATATCACGGTTTCTATACATCTCAAAAAATAAAAAAAATTACACCATTAGATTCGGATCGAAAAATATACTTCAAAACGAGAAGCATTTACAATATGTTTAGAACATAGTTTTAATTTCCAAAAATAGGAACCGGTACCAACCAATTCCAGTTCCAATTTCTGACTTTTGGAAACCGGAACCGGTTGGGTACCCAGTGAAAAAAAAAATAATACTTTTTTCTTTGATAGAATAAAAAGATAGGTGATTTTCTAATAAGATTAGTGGTTTAAAAATTGTATTTGTAATTTTAATGTTTTAATGATTGTATTTGTAATATATTTGTATAAGTTATTTAAATTTTGATTTACAATGTTAAGTATTTTGATTGTATTATTTGATTTTATGTTTGCGGTATTTTCGAAAACTAATATTTGTTAGTGTAATATAATATATGATATTTTTATTATTAAAATTTCCATCTATTTGATTTAAAAATAAGAAAATTTGGATTTAATATGGACTTGGGTACCCAGGAACTGGTGTGTACCTAGTAAATCTAATTCCAATTACTAAGATTTAGGAAACGGTGCAGACAATTCCATTTTCAATTTCTAGGAATTAGGAATCCATAGATCCAATTCCAATTACGGAAAATACAATAAACAGTGGGTAACCAATTAAGCTCACCCCTACAGTTATTACTTAACAATTTCCCATTACACCCATTCAGAAAACAAATTACATCTGATAAAGTTTGAGGGTAGCATGGAAAATGCCCAAACAGTAAAAATAAACCCACGTGATAGGGGCCCAGTGGCTGACCAAATTGAAACTCTCTCTTTTATCATTCTCTCTCCTCTCATTAGACCAGCAAGCAAACCCAAAAACGAAACAAAAATAACAAAGCTCTACTATCTTTCTCTCTCAACCAAATCATGGTCTACATAAAATGAGTTTGCCGTTCGTCTGAGCTCAGGTAGAACTTCTACCGTAGAAGGCACGGTGTGCCGTCCGAGCAGCAGGCGAGTCAAGCACTCAGGCGAGAGGCAACATTTATTTGTCGTGGAGTATGATTTTTCAACCATCAATCCCTAATTTTAATTGTTAAGAATTTATTGTATAAGTTAGGGTTTTGATTTAAATTAGTTTTATTTATACAATTGAATGTTGGTAACTTCTGATTTTGTTAGTTATTTGAGTTGTATATTTAATTGTGAAATCATCGAGTGGATGTTAATAATCTTAAATTCTGATTTGGGCATTTGGCTTGTGAAATTTTGTTTGTTGTTGTATGGTATAGCCAAGGACAAATTGGGTCAATGTTGCGGAAGTCTGATTTTGTTAATTAACTTGAGTTGTCATTTTAATTGCTAATAGAAATTGGGTTGAAATCATTGAAAGGATGCTAATTAGGTTTAAGTCTGATTTGGCTTGTGAGTAATTATAGTTTGTTTGTTTTGTATGATATGGCCATGGGGAATTGTAGATGTAGAAATTGACTAGTGTCAATTCTAAAACAATTCTCTTGTAATTGAGTATACTCGATGAAATTGTGACACAATTCTTAGTTTTGTCTACTTTTTTTCTTTAATTTCTGAGAATGTATTTTTGATTTGTTGTTGTTGTTGACGGGTGGGCGGGTTGTTGTTTGTAGTTTTCGTTTCGAATGGAAATAATGGTAACCGGCACCATCAATGCGGGTAAAATTGACCCCTTTTATTTTGGGTGTGTGACTGTGTGGTATGTTTTTCTCTTACACCCATACTTTAAATTTTCTGGGTCCGCCACTGGTTTGAGGTGTCCCGATCAGTTCTGGTTGCTTCTTACATTCTAGGTCCAGTTTTCATATAAGTTCAATAGCAAAACAAGGAGGGTAGGGGGGAGGATGGACTTATGCTATTTAATTCATTTATTATTATTTCAGAGTAGCAATTTCTCGGCTAAATAATTTCAGTTTGAATCCAATGGCTTATTGGCGTTTGACATTGTAGGCTACACACTTTTGCAAATCATGGGAAGGGATTATGGCTACGAATATATTGTAGGAATACCTGTACTGGAGATTTTTTCTGTGAGTATGAACAAAAATGATGATGATGGTGATAGGCGTTCTGAGCTCTATGGTACGATTCAAGTTGTTGATGGACGGGGTACCAAAGTGCTTCTTTATGACCGAGGATCTCATAATTCTGAAGCTATAAGCCAAAACAAGTTATTAACTTTCACAGGTATCCCTCATCGCTGTATTTCAGCCTTGACAAGCTTCACAATTGATGTGGATCTCAAAGACAGATATGACAGCCTTGAGATCAGCAAAGGGAAAATCTGCTGGGACAAGCAAAATGATGACTTGTATGACAAATGCCTATCCATTTGCGTTCCGGGTATGGATGGCTCTGCAGTGGTGCATTGTGCCGTATTCAGAGTGGCAGTGGAGGCTGTTTTGGAGATTTTGCTCTTGGAAACTGATAATCAAGAGGCGGGAAGTAGTATTTTTCTTTCTGATGCTCGTGTGTATGGAACGATTGTTGCTTATTATGGTAAGAAGTTTGATTACTCTACTAGTGATCAACGGAAGTATTTTCAAATTACACTTTTCAACCGGCAACCAAAGGATGCGGTGAAGCTTGGACCCAACAATTCCATCATGTTGTCACGCTCAGTTGTGGCTTTTCCAGCTTATTCATCCCTCGTGATTGAAGCTAATTTGTTCGTTAGTGGTTCAACTGATGGGGACTTATCAAATGTTCGATGTGTGCAAGGTAAAACTGCTGAAATCCCACCTGTCTACGTAATGGAGTGTGATGTTCAAGGACAAGGACTTACTGCTCGAGTGATTATGGAACGTGATGGTGTGAGTAAAGAAGAGGATTTTAAATGAGATGCAACCAACAGATGTTAAAACTTTGAGGTGGTTTTTGTTAGCATTTTCTTTGCCCTAGTGCGCTACCCTTGATGAGTAGTTTGTCGAACTGTTGGTTGTATCAAACGGTAAACTTGTAATTGAATTTGGAAAACAGATTGGCTAGGTTTTTTCTTTTGTTTTTTCTTTTTCCGATGACCAAATATCAAAAATTCTATGCTCGGCGTTGTCACAGGGACTAATGATTGGATTACACTTGGTGTAATATACACAATTACGTCTTTGTGTCTATCTCTCTCCTCTCCCTAGGGCCCCTTTGGATTTCTTGGGGGTAGTATAGGTATGAGGGAGATGAGAGAGATAGACACAAAACATGTTTGTGTATATTACACAATGTGTAAGCCTAGCATTACTCTTGTCACAACACTTGCAGGAAGTCATATAATTTACAACTTTGATGGGATGGTATATATTTATGGGCATTATTCTCTATCAAATAAAATTTAGTTCGAACCTGAGTCTGCAGATGCTATCTTAAAGACCCCTCTCAATCTTCATCAACAGGATAAAGGGATCTTTTTCTGTTAAGAGTGCATATCGCGCAATAACTGGTGATAGTTTGTTCCACCATGGTTCCTTAGCTGCTTCGTTTTGGAAGGGGCTATGGCGGCTTCAAGTTCCACAAAGAATCAGAATTTTCATTTGGCGTGTGGCTTGGAACGCAATTCCGACAAAAAGTGCTTTGAAATTGCGAATGCATCATATTGATGATACTTGCATCATGTGTAATTGTGAACATGAGAGTGCTGAGCATGTTCTTTTTCGTTATTCCTTTGCTCGTATGATCTGGCTCCAATGTTTGGGAGCTCGTATGGAGGATTTCCCTGTTTGGGATCTTTCGCAATGGATAGGAAATTGTTTTTCTGAAAACGGTGCAATGTTCCAACTCATGACTGATAGAGAAACAATGATCTGTAAAGCTGCATTTATAATAGACTCGATTTGGTGGCATAGAAATCAGTGTTTGCACCAAGGTAAAATTCCTAACCCAATTGAGGTGGTTGATAGTATTAGGAAGAGGTGGATGGAATGGCACTCTTGTTCTGCAGTTAGTCCGGGTAGCCTTGATACGGAGGACAGCACGACCGAAGTTGAGTTGGAATCAAAGTCTTGTCTTCGAGGTACTTATTTTGTTGATGCAGCAATTGGAAGTGATTACTCTTGTGCTGCGTGGGTCAAGGTTGATCAACAGGGTCGTTTTCTTTTGGGTGGAGCTGCGGAAAGTTAATACCGTTGTGCCCATGGTGCTGAAGCTCACGCAAATTGGGGTGCTCTCCAAGCAAATGGAGAAATTTAATGAGATAGGAGGTACAATCACAAGTGATGCTCTTGGGGTTGTGAATGACCTTGATAATGGTCCTCCATTCCCTTGGAGAATTGGCTGTCTACTCCACTGTATTTTTGGACTTCAAACTTCTTTATCTGCTTATGTGTTTTATGCACCTAGATGTAATGTTTATTTGGCACATAATTTTGCAAAGTGGGGGCTAACATCAGATTTGTATGGACAATTTGGGCCTGATGTAATTCCCACTTGGATCATGAGTGCCATGTAATCCTGATTTTCATTCAAGTAATATATTGCAAACCTTGGATTACCAAAAATAAAAAAAATAAAATTCAGTTCATCTTATGTGGACTTAGTCCATCATAAACCAAGTAATCAAAAATATAGTGCAAATACTTTAGGGACATGAAATATATTTCTAAAAAAATAATTTGGTCTTTTGGTCTACCGTGGACTAAGTCCACACAAGATTTTGTAAATAAAATTTATTTGTACATGACTTGACCTGATAGGTTGATTAAATATGATAATATCTTAACTGGCCCAAATACCCAATTTGAAAGCCACTCATAATTAATTGATATATCTGTACTTGAACTTTGTCCAAAAAAGAATAAAAATTAATCGCCATTATTAGATGTACACATTACACAATTACACATAACCATCATAATAAATTGTAACATAATATGGTTATTACTTTCACACTTTGCCACCTTTAGGGCAAAGAATTCCAATGTAATTGAGGCGGTATTCTTCACCGGTCAATTCGAACACAAAGATTAAAATGTGCTTGCTAAATGTATGGAAAATGTCAACATCGAACATTAGTGTGCATTGTGGGCTTCTAGCATGCTGCTGAACAGTTCTAAGGGTATAGATCAAATTTGGAAGTGGGCAATAATGTAGAGTTTGATTAGGGCTACACTATTTATTATGTATTTTGGTGGTTTGGTTGACAATGAGTAATGTGGGAAGTGTAACTTTGTTCCCAAAAAACTCTATTTTATGGGAAATACAAGTTCCCAAGAAGCTGCACTTCCCATATTCAACCAAACGACCAATGTATGTATTGTGAATTGTAGTTCTTTTCTATTTTACTTTGTTAATAAGTCTAAATCCTATTATGAGCGATTTTCTCTTTCAAGTGGACTGACTATGCAATATCTACAAAATAACACATATATAGGATGACATCAACAACAACGTAACATCTAATATTATGGCCACTTTCTAATCTATCAATGTATAATGTGATACCATATATATAAACCTAATATATTAAGAAAGAAAAATATCATTATGTATTAGTGGATGAACGGAACAAAAGATCAGTTAACTTAAAATACTTCATTGATCGAACACTTGAATAATGAATTGATAACCAAAAAGAAAAAAATGGTAAAAAACAAAAGTCGGTAACCATGCACTAAACTGCATTGATTTTATCTTAAGTTGATTGAAATGAACGAAATTGTTTTTTTTTTCTTTTCTTTTTCTGTTTGACATTTTAACTATTCAAAATTCGTGTAGTTTGACTGAATATGCTTGTCGAGGTATATTAAGAAAAATTATCTATGTTGAAAGATATCATACCAAATATTAAAATAAAGGTTAGGTAGAATAAATGATATCCTCGGAGTAAACATAAATAAACCTAACCCTTAACGATTCTATTATCTAAGCAAATTGAAATGGGAAAGTAAAATGTTTGGTTGACTCAGTGGGTGGGCAACCCACGTTTTCTTTATATTTATTTATTTTCCTACCTTAAATGCCATTTTTTGGAAATAGAGGAGAAAAAATTTGAAAGTAGATGAGAGAGATAGATACAGATGAGAGGTGGGTTGATAATATAGTGGGTGAATGTATCATTTTTCAATGGGGGAAACTATTAATTGAAAAACAACATAAAATATCTAGGAGTATTATTATTAAAAGAAAAGCTCAGTTTTGTGTGAGACCCCATTCACAGAAAAATAGGGTCAATATCTAAAGTCAATATTTATAAATGTAGAGGTCATTTATGTTAGCAGTGACCATTGTTTCATTGAAAAGTGACCCCCGTCTCACCAAAAACTTACGAAAACATCATTTTATAGAAGTTTTGGTGTAAAAGAAAAAGGAAAATCCAAAAACTTCTATAGGACGATTTTTCTGTAACTTTTGGTGAGACGTGATCACTTTTCAATAAAAACATGATCATTGCTCATCATAAATAACCCCTATTACTAAATAGTAATCCTATTTTTTAATACTTGACCACAAGATTTGTTCGTTACACACAAGATTTGTTGGAAAGAAAATACTTGACCACGTGATGTTTCCGACCTTATTTACTGACAGCTAGACTCAAGGAAATAGACCCGTTGAGACCCCGCGTCTTTCTACCTTTCACCGCCATTCCACAGAGCTTAAATACTTCACCAATTCATTCACTTTGCTCATCAAATCCAAATTAAATCTAGCACTTCCATGCAAAAACCCTCAAAATTCCAATCATCTCTCGTTTCTCTCTCTCTCTTCAAATTAGTTTATGGTCGATTAGATAAACCCCAATTTCTCTGTCAAACCCTAATTGATTCTCAACTTCACGTTTTTCGATAAACCCTAATTTCTCCGATCGGTAACAATTCTCCAATAAACCCTAATTTCTAACACGCAAACCCTAATTACGAAACTTCAACCTTTCTGGATGGAAGATGCCAAGATGACGCCTTAGTTTCACTTTCACCTTGTCGACGGAAGATGGCGATGGTTGTTATTAATTCTTCCTTTTCTTTAGTGTTAGCAGTGACTTGCATTTTCTTTTGATTCTCCAACTTACCACGTATTTCTGTTAGTTAATGAACGCAATTATAGTGGTTTTTCTTGTTTGTGTGGTTTTCTTTCTAATGCTATATCGTTACATTTTTGCAAATTTCTGTTAAAAACGAAACCTATTTACCCAAACGGAAACCAAATTCCATTTGGCTTGTCAAGTTTTCTGCCTCAAATCCATTGTTTTTATTAGCATATCCTTGCTTTTTTATTTGTGCCACTAGTCAACTCTTCAACTTGTATCTTGTTAATGCCAGTGTTGGATATGATGACTATGACTGCAAGGAAATCACCATTTATGGGCGAATAATAACGGTTCTTCTTTCTGGGTCTGATAATTTCCCACCACCCCTGAGGTAATAATGATGCCATTGTGCTTGATGTTTGTTCTTAATTTATATTTGTCTCAGTTTTTGTTTTTGTGTTTCTTCAATTGGGATGCTTTGATGCAAATGGGTGTGTTTCCTTTTTCCCCCCCTTTTTTTCATATGTGGCCAGATGTTATTGAAAATTGCAAAGAAGGAGGATCAACTGTAATTTGGATATATGTTTCATGTTTTCTGGAATGGGAATGAACCTGGCCAAGTAATCATTTCTTACACATTCAACCTCCTTTGTTTAATTTTCTTCTTGGGGGGGGGGGGTTGTGATCATTCTTGACAAATGTCCTGTCATTTGGTTCTTTGCAGTACTATTTTGAGGGGGAGGTATCACCTAGATGACTGACATTCATTAAGCTGGTTCGGCAAGGTAGTAAAGTTCATATGAGGATTGAACCTTATGTTTGTGCGAGCTGAGAGAAACTTCGGGTTTATGATCAGTTGCTTCCATCTCCTTCTAATGATACAAAATTCCTTCAAACGGTGCAAAAAGTGAGACAATATATTTTGCTTCTTTAGATTTCCCTTACTGCTTATTGCTTGTGAGTTATGACTCTTTTTCCCGCTTTGTTTAGGGGGTTTCATGTTTGGCTGAAGTACATTCCAGGTATCAGCTTTAAACAGTGGGCCTTTCAAGGTTAGTTCATATCCCTTCTTCGATATGGAGGTCTCCAACTTATCGAAGACATTTAACTTCTTGTGGCATTGAGGTGGTTCATTATGTATAATTTTTTTTTTTTGTTATGTTTCTAATCTATTTCCTTTTCAAAATTTCAATTTTACTTCAGGTACTGTTAAGGCCGCTGTGGAACGACTAAAATACAAGATTGGTGACATGATGGAAGTAGAAAAGTTAATTGAACAAGGAGGTTCAATTATTCTGACTCAGGTATATGTAAAGCCAAAAATTTCATATCCATTTAGTTTGATTCAGGATACCATATATGAAATTAAATGAATTAAATTTTGAGCTTATGTGTGATTGTCGTGACAGATTGAAAATATGGGCATACGAAGTCTGCAATTGGTGCTTCTGGTAAAGCGTGGTCAGCCCAAAGGCCCCAAACAGCTCTGGGGCTTGGGGCTAGGCACTGGAGTTGCATCAAATGATGCCATAGTTTCACATATGTTGGAGGAAGATGACAATGACTTGCATTTTCTTTTGTTCCTCCAACTTGCTTCTTTATTTTTAATGGTTTTGTTTCTTTACATGGTGCATTTGTTACTCTACTCAGGAAAATGGCAGTCCTATATGTTGTGAAATAGCTTAATGTCTGGCATAAAATAAACTAAGACAGTCTGTGAAATATGCTGCCTCAGCCGCCCGTGAGCTTGTGTTTCATTGTGGTGATGCTGCTAATGCTTTTCCGGCACACTTGAATGGAAACCCTAGGTTTGATGTGAAGCTGGTTTATGTGCACCACTGTTCAATTTTCAGTTTGTATCTTGTTAATGCCAGTGTTGGATATAACTGCAAGAAGAATAACCTTTAATTGGCCACAAAGGATTCTTCTTTTGGGTTTATTTGTTATTCCCCGGCGCTGAGGTAATCAAGAAATGCTTGCAGGTATTTGATTTTTGTTGTTATTTTTTGTTTCTCAGTTTGTTGCTTTTGTGTTTCTTCCATTTGGGTGCTTATTTTAGCTGCAAATGTGTTTTTTACTCTTTGTTTATTTGTAGGTTTCTTACTTTAGACGTGGCCAGATCTTATTGAAAAGGCCAAAGGAGGAGGATTAAATGTAACACAGATGAAGATTTTCTGGAATGGGCATGAACCTGAGCTTGGCCGAGCAAAAATTTCTTACATATTCAAATCCTTTTTTTGCTTTTGTTTTTGGGATTTTGAGATTGTTAACAGTGTCCTTTTTTTCTTTTTGACCCCTGTTATTTGTTGTTTGTAGTTTTATTTTTAGGGGAGATATGACCTAGTGAAATCCATTGAGCTGGTTCAGCAAGCTGGTCTTTATGTTCATACTTCATACGAGGATGGACCTCATGTTTGTGCTGAATGGAACTTCGGGTAATTTCTATTTTCTCATCCCCTTCTCTTTCTTTTTAATGATGAAATATTTCCTTCCAAAGGTGGGTAAAATTGAACAATATATTTTGCTTCTTTACCTTTCTTTAGTGCCTTGTTGCTGTTGGCTCTTCACGACTGTTAGAGAAAGATGACGATGGTACGTACTAATTCTCCCTGTTCTCTTCTCGAATTCATTGTTATTTCACTGTAGTTAGTACTGATTTGCAAAAAAAATTCTGCAACAGACCTTGTCACGAGGCTTCTCTGTTATCATTAATTAACAATAAGTATAGTGGTTCTTTTGTCTGCCTTTCTTTCTATACGGGACTTATCGGTACACTATTGCAATTTTCTGTTGTGAAACTAAATCATTTACACAACTCAATCAATAGTTTGAGAATACATTTTTTAGTTTCTTTGTGGGGGCTCCTTGTCCTCTTAGGCTGTAAATATTCTCAGTTTTAATAAAAAAATTCTTATCTAAAAAAAGGAAAAACACAGTTTGAGAATAACAAAGAAATAAATAAAGGAAGAAAGAAAAAGCGTCACCTTTTTTTTAATTTTTGGACCTTATGCCTACAGCCTACCATGTCCAAGGAAAACCAGAGAAATGGCAAGGACACATCAGTATCCCAAGTTTCAGAGTCAAACAAATCTAAAGAGGACAGTGTAGCTGTAGGTGCGATTCTAGCAAGATCGGAAAATTAACAAGATTTTGACCCAGGTGCCCGAGTTTGAAGAGCAAGGTTAGCAATGCACCTTGTACGTCATTGTTGTTATTTTTCTGTTATCAATATTGAAATGTGATGTTACTTCACTATAGGTATGGATGATCCAAAGACAATTATCACTTCTCACTTCATGGATTGAAAGAAGAAATGCAATTTTAGCAGAAAATTCAGATGGGATGAAATGTGTGCTTGATAGCCTGCGAAAGAAGCTTGATGAGGTTAGCATTATGGTACGCTTGCTGGAAAATGGAAAATGGAAAATGGAAAATGGAAAATGGAAAATGGAAAATGAAAAGTTCTGAACATTTCTCATCTTCTCGTGCTTACTCATTGCTTTAACTAAGCTGCTTTGTTTAGGAGCTATTATGTTTTGTAGTACACTGTACACATAACATCGCTCTGTATTTTATCTAAACTCTGCTTTGTGCAGGGTAACTAGAAAATGCAGCTGTATGAAAAAGCGTTAGACTTGCTTGAGGATGACCAAGCAACCTCTAGTTTTTTTGTCCTTGTGCAGTTGTGCACATATTAAAATTTTGTTGGTTCATTAATGTGGAGATGATTTTTTTTGCCCATCGCCCCGGGTGGTAATTGACGGGTTTCCACTGTACTTTTATTGCAGGTTGTATTACACCTACTAAGAGCTTCTGGGGCTTCCAATGCTGACATGTTCTTGTTTAGCTTGGTGTGTTACCCACCACTACTGTTTTTTTTACTTCATATTTTTCGAATCTTACCAACACAACAGTTCTTTAAATTGTCTGAGGACTTATTATATATTCAAGTTGGATAATTCTCACCTTGCTAGAAGGATGTTTGGAATCTAGGATGTTTACAGCTAATCTAAAGAACGGAATTCAATAGAAGAATTTCAAAATATAGAGCATCTTTCTCCCAGTTCTGGGAAAAAGGAACTCACTTATGTGACTTTACTGTTGGGATAATGTAGGATTTACATTTAGGGCACTAGAGCTCTTCTTTTTTCCGTCCAACTAAATTTTGGGTGATATGCAAATAGTTTTCATGGTTCTCTATCAGTCAAGGCTGTTGGTGGAATCATTGGAAGGAAAGATTGATGCCTAACTTTGCGTGTTAGTTTTTCACTATTTTTCTTGCCCTTTCTAGCATTTGCTATGGTGTTGTTTTGCTGCCTGTTGACTTCTTCTTTTTGTTATTCCTGAACAAGTTGCATTCTTAAATTGCAATAAAACAGATTAAATATGTTGAAGTTTTGTATCCTTTTCAGCTTTGCTTTACTCTAATCAAGGGGAAGAACCTGATCACATGTTGTTTCTGCAACTGTGGAGACTTGCCTATTGCATCATTTCCCTCCGTTTACGGAATTTTTTATGTCATACTAGTCAGAGGGTGTGCAATACTCTTTCCTGAAATGCAACTTATTATATATTATTCACATTTTCTTCTGATGAATAATGCTTAAAACTTCTGTATCTGACAGCGGGTGGGCAGATTCAATGAAAGGTCTTGAATTTTGATTCAATGAAAGGTCTTGAATTTTGATTGCATATTTGAAAGGCTACAGATCAAATATGCAAATCAATATATTTATCATTTTGCCTGCATTTATAATTATAATTACTAACGTGTGCTATGTGAACTTGTATGGGTTATTGTTTCTTCAGTGGACTATATTTGAACTTGATAAGAAGTTGGAAAAGACACAATTACATTCATATGGTAAGGTATTTGTTCCTTTTCTCTTCTGCTCTTCTGTTCTTGTCTTTTCTTCGTCCAAGACTAATTGAGTTCCCTTGCTCTTTTATCTTGTTTTAATAGAGGTAATCATAGTCATAGTGTTTTAGTCTGCCAAATATTCTGTTGTAATGTACTTGTTACCTTTTGGAGATACCAAGGACCACACTGCTGGCTAGGCCAAGGTAGTTCTGGTCTGTCTTCTTACATGGGATGGGGAGTGTTGTTTCATGTTTTAAAATGATTCAAGGTTGGAATTTGTTTTGCTTGCCGTAATGCCCTTTTTCGGGAAGTGATTTACATGGATTAGACATTTACAGCTGGTTAATGTGCCGTGCTGACTTAAAGTGCAACGTTGGGAATAAGTATTTCTGCATTTTCTTTGTATGTTTGGCAACTTGAGGTGGTTTATGAGAAATGAAACTAAACATATGCATGTGCTGCTACCATTTACTCCTGAACATATGTTCTTGCTATATCTTTTATCTTAACTATGTTAATGTTTTCGACTTTTTCTTGGTATTCTTTTGTTGTGATTGTGCATATCTTTTGCATTTTAGGTTATCAATTTTTTATTTCCAAGAATCTTTGCAACAGATCAGCCGATAGTAGAAAGAGTATCGACCTTACAAGCAGCTCAGAGAAGAGTTCAAAGTGTTCTTCGGAGAGGCAAATATGTACATCATGCCAGGCTGCTACCTATTGTGAAGCCGTGAAGGAAGTGACTGAAGTGCTTTTCTGCAGAGTGTAATCAAGGTATGAACTGGTGTTCCTAGTGTATGGTGATAATTTAAAGTTGCTCAAGGGACTAGTTAATGACACATATGTGAACTCTCTTATCAACTGTTACACGTTGTTTTATTTTGAGAAGGTCTTGCATGGATTTGGTCTATCATATGGATCAGCTCCTAAGGGGTGAATCCTACACTTTACGGGCCACTTTTAGAGGGGTGACTTCTTACCCCATAAAGGGGGTGACCAGATAGACCAAGTTCATGCAAGACTTTGCGTTTTATTTTTCATTCCTGTGTTATTGTTCTTCTGAGGTCTTTTGCAGGGCCGAAATTGACTAAGTTCAACCTTTATTTCTAGGTTCTGTTTTCAACTGAAATATGTGCTATGGGCGTTAATGCTCCTTCCAGAACGGCGAGTCTCTTTGATGAAATTCATGGAATAAATATCTAATAGCACTTTGGTTTTCGGTGTTTATATCTGAGTTTGGACGTCCTTTTCCGGTTCTTGCATTTTATGATTGACTATGTGTTTTACTTCACTCTTTTGTCAAACATGATCATGACAGCTACAAAAAGGGGTATATTGCCTAAAGAGCTTTAAAATCCCCATGATCATGATAGTACTGGAAAATTATACCTGCTACCAGTTGGAAGTTCAGGTTTCCTTCAAGCTTTTGTATTGTGCCTTGTGTATAAGATTTAGGAGAAAATTCAAAATGGATGGCTTGAAGAATTAGGAGAAAAGTCTACATGTATGCCTTGAGGGGTTGAGGTAAACATATTTCTATACTTGCTCAGTCCCTCTGTTTCATAGTGATTGTCATTACATCAGAGGGTAAGAGTGTGTGCTAATAGAAAGCTGCCCAAATTTGTAGCCAAAACCCAAGCTATGATCATCATCACCAGGGGCAACCTCTGAGAAAAAATGCTGAAAGAAAGCTGCCCAAATTTGTGGCCAAACCCAAGACTTGGAAATTGCTAGAAGAGAGCTCATGCACCTGATGCATCAAAGTTAGTTACATGAATATATATGTTGAAGTTGCTAATGAATTTTATTTTTGTGCTCATGGATACATTGGCGTAGGTCATTCTCCAACAATTGACTTTTCTATAATTTCTTCGCCATTGTTTTGTTGTTTTTGCATTAGAACTGCTGGAGTGATGCAAACAGGCTACAAATTGTGTGAGATGTGTTACTTGCTCTATGAGTTGATGTGTGTCAATAAGCATGTCTTTGCTTTGTCTGGTGAAGGATTGGTTTTAAGATTTCAACTAAGGACAGATCTGATGAGGTATTGGTTTTATAAATTTTATTCTGAATATTTCCCAATTGCTATGCAATGTGTATCCAGGATCTTACAACTCAGGCATCTGACGGATCACGGATCGAATCCAGTTTTACTTTGAGCAGTGGTGGCCAGGCCACTTCCTCTTATGTTGTATGATTCTTGTCCTCTTATGTTGTATGATTCTTTCAATCTTAACAAAATGTCTCTTTATCTAAAAAACCATTGCTCAAAATAATTTTAAATCGGCCTTGCATGCTGCTTCAATGAACGGTCATGTGTCTGTGGTGAAGGCTCTTTTGGGCTTACTAGAAGAACAAATAAGAAGCGCCAGATTGTGCTTCACATGGAGGTGAAGGGTCAGAATCTTGGGGTGCTGGAGAAGCTGATTAGGGTGGATCCTTGTCCTTCTATGATCAATGTGGCTGATACAAAGGGCACTACGGTATTGCGTATAGCGACGACCATTGAAATGACAGTCACAGGAATAACAATTATGGTGGCTGTATGTGTGATTTAGCATCGGATAGCTAGATACCAACTTACCAAGTATATAAGGAAATCCTCATTCGGATTTAGAATTGCGATATTTGAAATAAGGAACAGTTAATGAGTTAAATAGATTATTTGTTTAAGAAGAGTTAAATTATATTCACCATGCATGCATGCTTCACTTATTTCATCATCTCTAAATAACACCAATAACACAAATGTTATACTCAGTAATTTGTTTGATTGTGCATAGTGCGTTGCTTAAGGACGCTTGATGAGCTAATTAATAACCCCATACTGTGTACTACAAGTCTACAACGTACTAATTAGCATTTACAATAATACTTTGTGAGGAATCAAGAGTTGCCCAAATAATTACAGCTATCTACAACTACAACCCCTCTACTCTCAAATTCCTATCGACACTTTAGCCCCCCTATAGTATAAAAAATTATACCGACAAATATTTCACAACTTGAATTATAGCCTTTAATTTTGTCTCCGAATATTTAGTTAAGTTTTTTCCCAAACTGCTCGTCCTCGGAGAGATATATGGTGACCCAAAGGCCTCTCATGTGGCCCTAGCAGGCCATTCGACCCTCAAACGTGGAATCCTCACATTATTGTTCAGCTATTGAAAATGGGTAACCATAAAATAGCCGTTCAATTTCAATAAGGACCCAAGCTCAGGGTCCTTTCATGTCTGCTAGGGGTGTTCTTTGTAGTTTGTATTATGGTTTAAAAATAACAACTTTCATTCTGAGATTTCGAAAAGCCCGAAAAACATGGATAAAGGCCTTTAAATTTTAGGATTTTTGGGGTATGGTTGAGATTTTTCCCTAATTTTTCCGGATGGCTTATGATGACCCAAAAGGTACCCTCGTGCCTTTGGTAGTTCATTCGGGCCTCTGAACTTTATATTCACCTATGATTTTGGTGTTCAACTCTTTTAAGTGGATCTTTATAAAACGACCTTCAATGACCAATAATAGGAAGTCAATAACAAACCCGGAGGCTATCCATGTTCCCTATAATTATCCCGCGCGAAATAGTGTAAAAATAAAACATTTCGATCCGTGCCTCCAAAGGCCCCAAAAAATTAAACGCTGCTTATAACCTTTAGTTTTTGGCTTTTCGGAGTTTGGTTGAGATTTTTACCCTAATTTTTTTAGAGGGCCTATAATGACCCAAAAGGTAACCCTGTGCCCTCATTAGGCCATTCAAGTTTCCGAATTTCAAATTCACCCCTGATTTTAGTGTTCGACTAATTAATTTGAGTCGGTGACCACAAAACGACCTTGATCAATGACCAATAGGGAGACAACAATCGACCCCTGGGGCCTCCCGTGTCCCCTTCGATTGTCCCATACGATATGGTGTAAAAATAATAACTTTTATTAAGGACCATTCGAAAGTCCAAAAAACGTGAATTATAATCTTCAATTTTTGTTGATAATAGTTTTGACATAATTCAAAAGTATCCCATTGTCCAGTCTCACGAACTTTTGGTTAATACTGGCTTTTTTTTTAATCTTTCTGATTGGAGGTTAAGGACAAGGTATATATTAATTGACTATTCGATCTTTAAAAGTTCTGCCAAAATAAAAAGAATATCCCTTTAAGAAAAAATTCTCATTTTATGGCGGAGTAACAAAAAAGAAAATTGACCAAATGATGACCCCCTCCTAAAACTATATTTGAAGGCATGCATGATGATTGGATTACACACATGATTGATGATTAGAATCACAGGGGTACCGGGTACATGTCAGCAAGAACTTTCATCAAGAACTCTAATCTTTCTTACCGTTAAGACAGTTAGGGTAGAGGTTGTTAGGGCATAATCTGTTATTGTTACACTAGCATATAGTACTTTGTATATATAATACGCATACGTAGCTGAAATAATCCCTCTCTTTTCTCTCATCTCTCTCAATAAACTCCCTGGTAAACTTAATTTCTGATCTTCAAGTAGCTAAGTAACATCTCAGAAGAGAGAAGAAGAAAAGAGAAGAAGAAGGAAACAACTAATCTTGAATTATGGTATATTGCTGCTTCTTTTTTTTCTTTTTCTCTCTAATGTTTTTTTAATTAATTTCTTGATACTATTGGTGATCAATGTAATGATGTTTTGATATAGGCTCAACAATGCATGCTCCTGTCCGATTGATGATGATCAAGTGTTAAAGAAATGTGGCCATCAAAGATGCCAATTTTGCATCAATAAGGTGTTCGATAAAGTAAGGGTTATTATTGCTAAGCTATCAATGTACAAGTGTATAACATTTAATTATGGTAATTTTGTTTTTTTATGCAGGAATATGATCTTGCATTACAAACCGGCATTTGTTTTATTTGCAATGCCAGGGCAATTTTATATAGAAACCTACCATGTGAGCATTTAATGTATTGCATTACATGCTATAGAGAGATAAAGGAAAGACATGACAATGAGCACAGAGATGAAGTCCTAAAATGCCTTGTGTGCAATGGGAAAGTGGAAGACATGCTACCTAAAGAAGAGGTGAACGAGCTCTTCAAGGGAGATGTGAAAGCAACAATAAAGAAGAATTAGTACTAGTTTCTTTCTTTCTTGATAGATTATTATAGATATGCATAGGTTTTTTCAACTTGCTTTGTTTTGTTCAAAGAGCTGTAATAAAATGGTTCCATCTTGGTAGTACTAAACATTTGCGTTTGTAATTAGTAACTATTTTCATGAGTTGTTAGCAACTTTTAATGATTTCTAGTATAAAAGATTGTGTTCCCTATACTGGCCAGATTTAATTGTACCTTCATAGATGAGACACTTTGAAAAGAATTGAATTATTCTTTTTCTTTTTGTTAGGAGTATAAGTAAAGTTTACACAAAAAAAGCATTACTTTTTTTTTTTTTATTACCATAAAGAAAGATAATGGCATAAAGATTTTGTCAAATCCAACCATACACTGTTTCCTTCCTTGTACAATGTAGACATAATTCCATTTCCATCTATTTATTAATTTGCAATTTTGCATCACAATATAAAGGTCAAGCACAAAAACTTGTATAATGCGACTTCAAGGTGAAACCTTTCTGACCAACATGACATTATGTTGATATTATGCTTGATTATGGAGGGGGTCTTATCCTGAGACGGCCTCATAGAAAAAACTTTTGAAGTCCAAGTGTCCAAGTCTATGAGAGACCTGTCCAACGAGCCAAAAAAAAAGTTCTATGAGAGACTGTCCATGATCTTGTATTCTTCTAATCAAGTCTCCTTCCTTACCATTTCTCGCAATAGTTGAACCACCCATTATTTTTTAGGAATAACGACCCAAAATTTTCATAAATCAATGAATAAACGAATTTGACACTCATGAATATGCATCATGGTCGGATGCACACTCTTATCATCTTCTCATTCTACAATCAGAACTACCCAATTCTTAGTTTTCTCTCATCATCACTTCCCCACAACAAGCACCTACCTTTATAACCTCCAAACCCAGTTTCTCTCTCCTAATTCTTTACCCATACTTAGATGCTGTTATGGAGGCAATAAATTTGACCTTTTTCTATTTGCTTCTATACCCAATTGGACAAATCTCAGGAAAAAACAGGGTTTTAGGGTTAGTGGTGCCCATGTAAGAGCCAGTGCAAGAGAATCCCCATATGATGTTCTTGGGGTTTCTCCATCTGCTACTACTAATGAAATCAAAAGGGCTTATCGGAAACTTGCTCTTAAGTATCACCCAGATGTTAATAAGCAGGTATATCTTCAAATTTAGCATCTTTTTTGATAAATATCTTCAATTTTTAATGATGGTGTTTTGGTTTATTTTGTTTCTCCTTTATTGTTTTCTTAGATTGAATCCTACAACTTGGCTGTATCTGTCTGAGTGTGATTGATGGTTAACTTCAGATTGTCATCCTCTTTGTTGTTCGTTGTGATTTCATTTTATAAGTAGTTGTTCTTTGTTTTAGGTTTGGGTGTGGGGTGGGAATTAATTAGTGTAGTTTAGTTCCTTGCCTGTTATGTTAATCCAGTGGAATTAGAAGCTGTTGAATGGTTAATGAGGGTGTACAATCATTTTGATTTTGTTGTCAAGCACAAAAACTTGTATAATGCGACTTTAAGGTGAGACCTTTCTGACCAACATGACATTATGTTGATGTTATGCTTGATTATGAAGGGGGTCTTATCCTGAGACGGCCTCATAGAAGAAACTTTTGAAGTCCAAATGTCCAAGTCTATGAGAGACCTGTCCAACGAACCAAAAAAAAAAGTGGATTGCTATTTACCGCCCAAAATTACTCACCACCGCCCTTGAAAATTACCCATTTGCCCTTCACTCTCACTCACTCCTCACTCACTCCTCACTCACTCCTCCTTCCTCTCTTCCTCACTCTCCTCACCACCACACCATCACAACGGAAATGTCAGGGGCTAGCGGCAGCGGCAGAGGCAGCGACGGGGACGAAGGCGGCGAGCATCGCGGCGGGGGGGTATACATTCGAAATTTTTTTGCTTTATTTACTCTAATTTGCTTTGATTTTTACGAAATGTGTTGATATAGGAGTGTTTTTATTCAAGGTTCATAGACAATTGAATTGAATTTGTGTTGTTTGAAGTTGTGTTGATTGATTTGTGAGTTCGGTGTCCTTTTTTTCGAGTTCGGAGAGTCGGGCGTCTGCCATTTCCGCCTGCCCCATAGGGCAGGCGAGATCGGCAGACGCCTCGCCCATGGGTGAGGCGCCACTTTCAGACGCATCACCCATGGGTGAGGCGAGATCGGCAGACGCTTCGCCCATGGGTGAGGCGCCACTTTCAGACGCCACACCCATGGGTGAGGCGAGATCGGCAGACGCCTCACCCATGGTAGAGGCGCCATTTGCAGACGCCTCACCCATGGGTGAGGCGTCTGTAGCAGACGCCCGAGACAAAAAAAAAAAAAATAGTGTTATTATTATTGTTATTATTATTAATATTAGTGTTATTATTATTATTGTTGTTATTATTATTGTTATTGTTATTGTTGTTATTATTATTGTTATTATTATTTATTATTATTATTATTATTATTATTATTATTATTTATTATTATTATTATTAGTATTATTATTATTTATTTATTGTTATTATTATTAATATTATTATTGTTATTATTATTTGTTATTACAATTATTATTAGTTGTCAATTATTATTTAAATTGTTTATTACTGATTATTGTTTAATTAATTAAAAATGTGAAATGATAGAGGAGAGGAGGAGCCGGTAAATCGATGTCGAGGTTAGTCAGTGAACTAGCTGGTTCAGGACCGCGTCACACGAGGACGCGCGGGATTGATGCCTCTGTACGGAGACAGAGAGAGGCAGTTCGGATGATGGAGATGACTGACCGTCAGTTATATCGCGGTGATGAGGCTGAGCAACACGATTACGGATCTAGCGAGTTCTACTCCGGGGATCAGTCCATGGACGATGATCAGATTGGCGTCGAATCATCCTCAGATTGGCGCGTGGTGAAGGGCAGAGGCGGTAGGTTTGTTAGTACTGGGTCGTCCAGTACTAGCAAACGATCTAGAGCGGAGGACGACACTACGTGGCTTGTTACAGGGGCTGTGCCCGGCGGACCGGCGGATGATAGCGTGATACCGAGCTTCCTGGGCCACGTAGCGTCTCGTATGTGGAAGGGAGAGACGAGGGATCTCTTGAAGTGTCACTACCGATTCAGTGTCTGTCAGCGGTTGAGTGAGTGACGAGCGGAGATGTCGCCCGAGGTGAGGGCGCAGATCGAGGGGACTGGGTTATCACACCTAACAGACATTATGTTCAGACATATCGACTTCCCCCTGATATCTGCATTCGTTGAAAGGTGGCAGCCGGATACGAACTCGTTCCACATGCCGTTCGGAGAGATGACCATCATGTTGCACGATGTATGGCATATTCTTCGGATTCCTGTAGAGGGACAGCTCGTTTCCAGTGAGGGACGGGATGGGCAGCTGCAGGCGACGGCCATGGAGGTTCTCGGGGTCACCCGAGAAGAACTGATGCATAGCCACTGGCAGGGCGGTGGGGTCCTCACGGAGTCGGTTTTTGACCTTTGCCGAGTGGAGGACCGAATGGAGGACATCCAGGCGGTAGCTTGGATGTGGTTACTTATTGGATCCACCTTGTTTGTCGACAAGAGTGGTAACCGTATTAGACCCTCCTGCGTGATGGAGGTGAGGGACGGTGTCGGAACGGTGCATGAGTTCTCTTGGGGATCTGCTGCCCTCGCCTTCCTATATCGTCAGCTCGGTATAGCTAGTCGGGGGATTCTCAGGGCATCTGCGGATGCCTAACTCTCCTCCAGGCATGGATATACGAGTACTTTCCCTGCTTCCGACCTCATCGGGAGCGGATGGTTGTCGGGGTCGGCGAGGCTCCCCGTGCGTGTGTATGGAGTGCCCAGGCTGAGGGCAAGGACGTGGGTCGACTGTGCTCCTTACGTAGACGCTTGGATCAGCTGCGAGCGCCAGGGTACGTCATGCAGTTATCGGTGTTCATGATTTATTTCGTCGTTTGCTATGTTTTTTTTACTTCACCGTAACTTGAACATTTCTACGTAGGTGGTGTGGCTGTAGTACGGTTCTGACCCGGTTGCATCTGTACCGAGGACTGTATTCATGGGGTGGCTACGGTATCGGGATATTATCGAACCGTACATGCCTGGTCGTTGTTTACGACAAATCGGGTACGTACAGAGTATCCCTTTCCCGATCACTAGGCCAGAGAGAGCGATCAGGTCATGGAGCAGTCGTTCGTACAGGGTTGTCTACCCCGTACGAGTATCATCTGATTCCTGGCGTATGTTCCCGGGAGGTTACATTCTTGGTCTCCCTGGGTTTTAGGCATCCACGTCAGATCCCACAGCATGTACGGATGACTACCTCGAGTGGTACTACCGTCACTCCCACCCTCTGCTGACACGTGACGATGCAGCACCTGGATCTGTGATTCCTCCACGATCCAACAACGATTATGTAAGTGATTAACTAAAATATATATTTTTTTACGTATTACATATCTCTGAACTCACACTCATTGTTACTTTTTTGCAGTGGGTGAATCGTCTAGCCGTCGCATTTGAGTCTTTCATTACTTTGCTTCCTCCGGAGCAAGCGGAAGGTCCTCGATCGGTTATGGAGGAGTATATGAGAGATTGGCGGGCTGCCAAATGATGTATTGACCCTAGATGAATTTGTTATATATTTATATAAGAGTTTCATTGTTATTGTTATTTATTTGTGTTATTGTAATTTGTTGTTTCTTATTTACCTTTTTTGTTTTATTGTAATTTGTTGTTTCTTATTTACCTTTTTTGTTTTATTGTAATTTGTTGTTTTATTTACCTCCAATAATCACGAAAAAATATAACATGCAAAATATAACAATCATACAAAAATGTGACAATGATATAAGTAGAAAAATATAACAATCACGCAAGACATTCAATTACGTCGACCTCGCTAAACGATCCCAATGTGCTCTTCGCCTAACATACATTTGCTCCCAACCAGCGACACTATCAGAACGGGAAGTAAACCATGCTGCGGATATCGGAGGAACAGGAAAATCTGAGGCTAAATTCAGACGGATATAATGCATGTACGAATCACCTAAATGACCTATGACAATTTCCCTACTTGGACGTGTAGCAGTCGAAGGTGCTTGCAACGGTAGCACTGTGTAACAAGCATATAACCCCCCCTTCCGCTGCCGTATCCGAATAACATAATCGCTGCATTGAAGAGGTTGGCAATCGGGAACAAATCCTCAAGTACTATCATCCAGTGATCATCGTTACACGCACCTCCGTCCCACATAATACGGCGGTAACCAGCGTCGACCCCGTCAACGTATATGTTTTCGTACAATGCTCGGTTAGCTAAGAGTTCGTTTGCAATGCAAACTCTCGTCAATCGCCATTGCTCTTGGTCTCCGAAAACGTAGTCCGCAATGACACGGAAACCGCAATTACCATCCCCAAGCACATCGAGATATCCTTCAATGAAAGGTATGATGATTCCCGGAATTTTGTTAACATGATAGAATTCAGTGATATCTATTCCGTGTCCAGCTGCAAGACAATATAATAGAAAGTCATTAATAGTACTTATCAAAAAGTAATTAACAACATTATGTACATGTTAATAAATTATGGTTTTCATACCAGTACTCCGCACGACATTACTCGATGAGGATGAGCTACGTCCATGCCCGCGGCTCGAACTGGATGACCTAGGGCGACCACGACCCCTCTGGGAGTACTCCCATGAACTAGGATCACGTATGGTAGAGGAACTCCCTCTCGGTCGACCTCTGACTGTCGTGTTCGCTTCCGGCTCGACGTAACTCGCTTCCTCAGGATGAAGCTGCTCATTCATAAGGACAGATATGTTGCGCACAACTGCCCGGTCGCTTGAGTTAACCTCGTCGACGAGAGAGTGAAAGTATCGATGGTCCTCAGATGGATGCTCAGTCATGTCAAGCGTAGCTATCTCCACTGCATCACTAATAACGAGTGTTCGCCAAAATTTGTGGACACTATTCAAGCTAATTGGCGTGCCCGTATCCGTGGCCGTTTTCAACTCACACGCACACGGGATCTGATGAGTGGATCTCAATACACAACCGCAACGATCAAATACTTGGTGACTCAATTCTCTCATCCTCTTCAGCTCATCCGATAATATTTCTAAGCAGTAATGGGAAACATACCCGGTCAGATAGTTGAATGGGAAACCCGAGTACAACACACTTCTTCGTCTTCTGCACTCTTCAAGTGTGTACTTGATCTCAGTTAGTTGTGACTCGATTGACTTGTTGACCTTGTTCCAAACATTGTCCAAAGCTCCAGTTGAGGAGTTCAACCACTGTTTTAGCGCGGCATGTGCACTCTCCACCCTGCAAGTCATAGTGTTGCCAAGGTGTAGCACCTTATTCGTCCACGCAGCTACAAACATCTCTTTGTATCTCAGCCAGGTCTCCTCTACATAGGATATCACGTGAGGGTAATTCCTCCAACTATCCTTCATCATACGCACTGCTCTATCGTACTCAGCTTCTGTGGAAGCTTCCATGATAGATTTCCACTTCCCGTTCTTGAACCTCTGCGCGCCGAGCTTATCTTTTCCACAAAGTCTGTACACTTTGTCTTCAACGACTTTGTTAATGTGCGATGTACAGAGCAAATGGGCACTCTCGGGAAATATCTCTCTAATAGGTGTCATCAACCCTAGCTCACGATCGGTCAAAATTGCTGTTGGGTGTACATCATTTCCAATAAGCATCCTCAACTTATCTAAGACCCACGCATAGCTTGCCTCAGTCTCATCCTTCATAATGGCATAAGCTATGAAGAAGTTCTTATTGCTTGGAGTCATCCCCACTATCTCAAGAAACGACATCTTATACTTGTTTGTTTTGTACGTGGAATCTAAGCCAATCAACCAAGGAAAAGACCGAAGTAACTGAATTGATGTAGGGTGTGCTATGAACACGTGAGTTACCTCATTAGTAGCTGGGTCGGCTCTTGTCCAATGTACGTACTTATTCTCCACAGCTAAATGATGAAACTGACCAATGACATCTCTCTCTTCAAAATCAAGTTTCCTTATACGATCTCTGTAGTTGTACACATGCCGTCTAGTTGCATTGTCCTCGGGAAATTTTTCCTTAATAGCGGCCAAGATAGCACATGGCTTTGTTTGCGCCGAAGTCATGTCACGAACGAGTTGCTTTGACCCAGGACTAAGACCACTCATCTGACGATATCCCTCAGGAAACACAGCAAAGTCATGGTTGTACGTACCCCTAATCCCAGGCAATGTGACAATCATCCAACTACTGGACCCATACACTTGCTCAGCTCTTAACTGGAACGTACATTTACAAGCCTTTGTTTTCGAATTCTTTCGAGCAGCAGTATCTAAGTCTCTTAATTCCCCTCTATAGCGTTCACCTCGATTGCATCTTAACAATTTTACGCTTCCATTCTTCTTGTGTGACGAAATTATCAACTCAAACCCGATAGTACGGGCAATTTGTTTTGCCCAATTAATTGCATCTGTATCACTATCAAATAACTCATCAGTGACGAAATGCGTACTGTAATCAACACCATCACCACCGAACCTCTCCAAAGGAACCTAACGAAAACAACGAAAACAATGTTAGCTTAATCTTAAATTCAAACGTCTATCAAAACCGACTGAACCAAGGGACAGGCGTCTGAAATTTACGCGTGGACCATGGAAGGAGCGGAAATCACAAACGCCTTTGCCATGGGTGAGGCGTAAATCTCAGACGCCTGAACCATGGTATAGGCGTCCGTGATTGACGCCTCAACCATGGTTAAGGAGTCCGTGATTTACGCCCCGTCCATGGTCTAGGCGGAAATTTCAGACGCCTGTTCCATGGACGGGTCGTAAATCACGGACGCCCGTTCAAAATATGCGAAAAAAAAAAATTTACCTCGGCCACCGTCGACGGCACTTCCTGGTCGCCGGCAGACATCCGCGGCCGTTGCTTGAGTGAATGTTGATGAAGGTTGGGTATGAGAGTGGGTGGTAGAGAGGGAGAATTGGTGTGAGAGTTAGAGAGGGAGAGGATGGGTGAAAATGTGAAGAAGGGCAAAATTATAATTTATAGGGCCGATAGGTAGTAATTTTATGACGGTAAATAGTAACACCCAGAAAAATATTCTATGAGACTGTCCATGACCTTGTATTCTTGTAATCAAGTCTCCTTCCTTACCATTTCTCGCAAGAGTTGAACCACCCATTATTTTTTAGGAATAACGACCCAAAATTTTCATAAATCAATGAATAAACGAATTTGACACTCATGAATATGCATCATGGTCGGATACACACTCTTATCATCTTCTCATTCTACAATCAGAACTACCCAATTCTTAGTTTTCTCTCATCATCACTTCCCCACAACAAGCACCTACCTTTATAACCTCCAAACCCAGTTTCTCTCTCCTAATTCTTTACCCATACTTAGATGCTGTTATGGAGGCAATAAATTTGACCTTTTTCTATTTGCTTCTATACCCAATTGGACAAATCTCAGGAAAAAACAGGGTTTTAGGGTTAGTGGTGCCCATGTAAGCGCCAGTGCAAGAGAATCCCCATATGATGTTCTTGGGGTTTCTCCATCTGCTACTACTAATGAAATCAAAAGGGCTTATCGGAAACTTGCTCTTAAGTATCACCCAGATGTTAATAAGCAGGTATATCTTCAAATTTAGCATCTTTTTTGATAAATATCTTCAATTTTTAATGATGGTGTTTTGGTTTATTTTGTTTCTCCTTTATTGTTTTCTTAGATTGAATCCTACAACTTGGCTGTATCTGTCTGAGTGTGATTGATGGTTAACTTCAGATTGTCATCCTCTTTGTTGTTCGTTGTGATTTCATTTTATAAGTAGTTGTTCTTTGTTTTAGGTTTGGGTGTGGGGTGGGAATTAATTAGAGTGTAGTTTAGTTCCTTGCCTGTTATGTTAATCCAGTGGAATTAGAAGCTGTTGAATGAAGTAATAAGATACTTACTCATACTTGTGATGTTTTCCTTGTATGGCAAGACCTGATAAATCTACCACGATTACCAGTATATTTCCTAGGAATGATGCAATTGCCAGCTTCTCAGAATTAATGAGTTGGCATTGTTGATCAATGGATAGTGATTGCCCTTATTGGTGAAAGGATTTCTGGGTTTTGTTCTGGCGCCTGGGAGATACTAGCCCGGCCCTTGCTTACTCAATTGAAAGCTTGCTGTAGTAAGGAATCATGAGAGATGCAAATCTTGGATTGCTACTCTCAGTTATTGAAAGGAAATTGTTTTTCCATATTTTTTCCTGCCCTAAGCCAACCTTTGAAGTTTGGAGCCTTTTCTCAAAATCAGCAGCATTTCTGTGTCCATATTTCATGAATTCATTCATCTGCATACTTCACAACACATCAAAATTCCACTCTGTCAAATACTTCTAAAGATTTACATATCCACAACAGTAGCAACAATGCCTGTGGAGGGGTCTGCAGTGTACCGTTGACCAATTGATACTAGCAGAGAGATTGTTTCCAAAAGACCCACATCGAAACATTTGCATAATTTACTGGCCGAGAATATAAAATACCCTTGTTTATTTGTCATTCAAATTGTCAGTTGCATCTTTCTATGTACTGTTGCAGTGACTATAGGGTTTTGCGTTAAAAGCTAATAGTGCATGCGCGTATTATCTTTGAGCGTGAAAGCCCAATTGTGTGCTTGCTTCCCAATAGCAATTGTATACTCAGTATAGTCCTAACTCCTAACTAAGTTCACCCCTGGATGTTAGGCAAATGCTGAAGAGAAATTCATGAGAATAAAGCATGCATACAATACTTTGCTCAACTCTGATTCTCGTACAAGATATAATTCTGGAAACCGCGACTCAGATTTTTCATATTCAACTGCTGGAAGAAGTCGGAGCACCCAGGAGGAGGAAGACTTCTATGGATTTGGTACACCTCTTTCTAAGCCTGTCATTACTGATACCTTCTTTTATATTAACATTTAGAGGAGCAACTCTGTCCACTGAGGTATAATTTATATTTTCAGAGTGTTTGACTGAGCTGCAAATGAATTACATGTGTTTCAAGGGTACATAATCATCATGCGATCTGTCAATTATTTATATGCATCTTTTCCCTTCTTTCTCCTCCTCGGTGAATGCAATTATATCAAGTTGAGTTGCTCCTCTATGGGAGACACTTTTTTTTAAAAGAGTAAAAGAGACACTTTTTGATGTACACTAATTAATCTTCATAGATTTGGATTTAGGGAAGTGCCTCTTTTGTCTACTTTTTTTGGATAGAGGTTCTTCATTTAGTTTACGGGTATACCTAGGGCTAGGGAGGTTTATCTGTTCTGTGTATCTAGTGCTGTCATAGGAATATATTCTTATACTGGACGCCTTTCTGCTGCAGGTGAATTTTTGATGGATGTCCAAATGACAGTAGGTAGATTGTCTTCTTGGACTAGTGGCAGGCCATACTGCTAATAACATGCATTATCCCCAATTCTAGCTGGCCAGGAGTTACTATTTTTGCTTGTGTCTTTCTTTGCTAGTCCCCCATGTTGTTCAATCAATGCACTCTTTCCTTAGGCAGCTGGATTTTTGGTTTGGTGTTGCAGGTGATTTCTTCAGAGATCTACAGGAAGAATTTCGAAACTGGGAAGCAAATGCCTCCTCACAAGGAAAGCCAAAGAGCTTGTGGGAAGAACTGGCGGTAATTTCTTAGCCTTATTTTCCAATTGTGCATATTAGAGCGTGTAAAGGTGGTGCCAGTGCACTATTATGACAAGTTTGGAAAAGATGCTATGGACTTGTAGTTTAGTTGTCAAGGCAGATACATATGATCTATTTACCTCACACAGGAAATAGGAGAAGAGTTCGTGGAGTTCTTAGAGAAGGAACTGAACATCACAGATCAAGATGTTGATGGTGCGGGGTCCTCAAAGGATTCATTTGAAACTTTTAGATCCCAGAGAGAAGAAAGCCGTGTTGAAAATGAAGCTGGTGAGGGAAATACGATCAAGGAGAGCATTGATGAGATCGAATCTGCTCTGGCTCAGTTGAAGAGGGAATTAGGCCTATAGCAGGAAAAAGTACATGTCAGTCGTATATTTTTAGATGCATCTCCAATTTGCTTTAGTGGAAAACTAGAAATGCAAAAGCATCTCCATGGTGGTCTTTTCCTACTTGTCCAATATGTTTCTCCATATTTGTAAGTGAATGTGAGAGTTCGCAGAAAGAAAGTCCTTGTACATTATTATTTCCAAGTAGTATATGAGAACTCTTCTCACGCCAGTCCCAAAATCTACAATTTACTTGTTCTGCTGTAAGGAACACAAAGCAGTGTCCGGTGACATTGACATAGGACATATCCCATGGTGTCGGTGGGGGATGAAATTAGCCAGGAGAAAATGTAGCTAGAAGGAAGAATGCTAAGATGAAGACAGCGCCCAAGACTCTCTCGGAAACTAGATTGGAGAGTTGGAGGTCAACAAACTTGCTGGTCAGGTATTAATTTTACCCTGTTCGGCTGTTTGAGAAGTTAAGCAATTTGAAACATAGAACTATTCCCATCCTCATCATCACTTACATGTTATGTATTCCAGTAAAATATTGAGATACTGATGCTACTGAGTTAAGGGTGGGGGAATTAGATTCAAGCACATATAAAGTATGTTTTCCTACAACATCTGAAATCAGAAGAAAGTCGCTACACAACTCAGAACCTCTCCTTTAATTCAACACTTGATGATGGAGTAACAAACTTCACTTCTCAACTAATGCCCACACAATAAAATTGGCCGTTTCCTAACAATCCGCCATGTAAATATAGCTTATCCATTCTACAAAACTCTATATCAGGAGCTAAAAGACGCTACACAACTCAGAACCTCTCCCCAAACCGGAAGAATACAGCACCAGTCCCAGAGTTGTGGTCAATGGCATATTCAGCTCGCACAAGACCTAACTTGACACCAAGACCATATGACGAACCCTGACCCATTCTCCTGTAAACTTCAGTTGGATTTCCCTTTACATCTTTAGAACTTCCAAGGTCATTCCCATGTTCTGCAAAAGCATAAACGTGCGTACTCTGAATGGGTATCCTTAGTTCAGCCGCAACCTGTGGGAAAAGAGGGAAACAAATTAGTCACCCCTGGGGATCAAACCAGGTAGTCACATCTTTAACCTAGAAAATCCTGATCTTCATACCCAGACATCAGAATATTGCATCCCTCTCTTATCTGTTCACACAAAACTGATCATACTACCTCTGTGGTTATATCTGATCACATAAGCATCTTTCAAATTTCAATGACTACTCAGCTGCAAGCTTTCACAATTTAAACCAACAAGCCTGTACATTTAGTTCTGCTGACTAGAAAGTAACCATGAAATAACCTCTTACCTCAAGGATATTTCTAGCAGCACCCAGTTCCCCCATGTTGTAACCCCTCACAGAATAGGGTCCTCCAAGTGTAAAAGCATCATAACTGGGAAGGTCTCCTACACATCCACCATAGTGACCATGAAGGACAAGAACAGGAGGTGGTGGTTTCCCAGCACCTTCTTCTACTTGTTTCAACTGGAGAAATTTGGTGATTGTCATCTGATGACGGTTGAAGAATGGGAATTTACTGCCGATACCAAGCCCTTGATCCAGCTGCCAACAGCAGATGAGACAGAAAACAAATATTAACCTTTAGCACACTAAACCCGCCAGGTGAAGGGAAGCAACATGAAAGCAAGATAAGATGTTATTGCTCGCAAGATAAGATGTTATTGCTCGCCAGATAAGATGTTATTGCTCGCCAGATAAGATGTTATTGCTCGCAAGATGTTAGTGTATTTACATCTCACATAATGCTGAATTATGGTTGCAGTTCCTTTCCTTTCCTTTTCTAGTTTTCTGTTGTTTTTTTCAAAAATAAAAAATAACACATAAAAATAACATGAATTGCCAACTTGCCATGGAGGAATGATGATACCTTCATGTATGACATCAAAGAAAAAGGATAATAGCTATGCTCAAAATTTTGTTCACCCCAACTGGGTTGCAAATTGCAGCATTAAAATACACGTGCAGAAAAGACAAATCACATCCATTAAGGATCACTGATAACCACTTCCCAAAAGAATTGTTTGCACTTTGCAGAAGCAAAATGCAGTTCCAAAATTATTGCAACGTTAGTGGCGGCAATACTGTTACGCTAGTCGATTCACATGAGTAGATATAATTGATAAGAACATTGCATCAAATTTATTACTATAACAGTATCAAGAACACATGTCTACAGCAAGACCACAAGCATATACAAGCATCAAGATTATGAGAACAAAAACACGAACTGGCAGGAACATGGTATCAAACGAGGAAAGAGACAAGGCTTACTTGGAACACATTTCTCTCACCGACTATAGCTCCATTCACAAACTTTGTATTATCACGGGTAATATTTGCCTGTGCAAATACCATTCTGTCAACACCAGTGCCACTTAAGGTTGTGGGGGGCCCATCAGCACTAACTCCTCCGTTTGGCAACACTCTTAGACCACAAGCAGCTATATTGCTGCTTTCATCTCGTGTTGTTATCTCTTCCATCACAAGTCCGTAAGTAAATTTGCTTTGCCGGGTCAAATTCTGCAGATAACATTATTTTGCAAAATTGTTTAGGGATGTTAATGAGGAATAAACATTCAAAAGACTACCTAAGGGAACTTTAGATGATGAGGGAGAATCTACCTCAGTAATATTTGCTTTGACTCCAGATCTATCAACCCATATAGGAGGAACTTCGTCTAGTCCTGGGCCACCAGTGAACACAGGACTAAGCTTGCGGCTATTAAAGCAGCTTGTCCGGAGAGTACGATTGCGAGAATTATATACGCCGTCCAGATATGGATGCACATACTCAAACTTGAAAGCAAGATCATCCTGAAAAGGTGCTAGTTATATATAATCTGCTAAAAATCTTCCCAAAAAGTGGAATTAAAAAGCTTGGAAGAATACTAAACGATCACAACAGCATGTTGGCCCAATTGACTAGACTGCACAAGCAGAGATGCAAGGTGGAGAGCTGGGAAGCGAATGAAAAAGGGGGTACTTAATTGCATAAACGACTTGAAAGGGGACCATAGATTTCAAGAACTTGAAAGCAAGATCATCCTGAAAAGGTGCTAGAAAGAATGAAGTAAAGAAATACCTGAGGATTCAAGAAGTTACTAGTGGTCACCGAGCCGAGAAGCAATCTATTGAGACCGTGGAGATTCCGGTGCTCAAAGGAAACAGTTCCACCTGGTTGGATAGAAGACTGAAAGGGGACCATAGATTTCAAAGAATTATGTTTCATTAGAAGTTGAGAAAATTCAAAATTGCAGGCAGATAAAGTAGTAGCAACAGGATATTACCAGTGTAGGCCGACCTTGTCGATTGGGCACAATAGTCCACTCAGTATTAACTTCAGCCGATTTCTGATCAAGTTCTTTAAGCTTGATCTCAACAATGATTCCTCCTTCATTCTTTTCATCAGGGCGAGGATTCACTTCAATGTTCGAAAATAGACCCAAAGAGTTTATATTTCTCAAAGCTTGCTTGCCTGCTTCGATGTTGAAGACCTGGCCTACTCTAAGCTGTACCGAATACACATTAGGACCTTGATGATTTCAGAGTGAAAAATAAGTAGCAAATCTGGATAAATGTATAGATGAACCTTCCATCAAAATAAAACAAACCAATGCCAAAATAACGAGCAAAACACAGACATGGAATAGGTAGGAGTCACGTCATTTGTAATCTAAAGTAGCAATTGATTCTTCCGTGAAAGGTTTGCATGACTATGGAATACGCCTCAACTCAAATTCTTTAAAGATAAAGAATAAGAGATGTGACGAATTACTTCTGTATTCAAGGTAAACAAGAAAAGTCATTTTTCTAGTTTTCCACCTAAATTTCTCACTTTGGAAACCTAAGCTCCTATTTGATCCAATTTCCACAGCACTTTCCCCGGCAAGCAGGAAACCATTCTATTCTCCTTTGTTCCCCAATGGCATTCTATAAAATATTTGAGCTCAATAATTTGAACTATTGCTTTATAATACAACAACTAACTTGTATTACCAGTACCATGCCATTGCACTGACTTTACCTATACCTCTAATATGAATCCCCTACCAGCCCGCCCTACTCAGATATGAAAATTTACATCGGTATTTCAAACTTGCTTTTAGATTGAGAACATTATCAATACTTGTTCACAAATTATAGTTTAAGTTTTGTTGCATTTAGACCATTCAAAAGGGTTTCTCAGGGAGCTAACATCCCAGGTAGAGATGGTTCCTTTCCTCAATATACGAATGTGGCATCCTCATATACACCATCTTCAAATATTACCATATCAACACATTGATGATTCACCCTACATCTCAATACACTGATAATTAACAAATTAAACAAAGCCAAAAGGAAAATAGGAAACTGCTTCGGTACCTGTCGAGGCAACTCTCTTCGGACAACGGGGAGCTGAGTATTTCCTTCTACCACATTCCCAAGCTTATCCTGGTACTGAATCACCAACTGAGTAATATCCCCTTCCACCACCTCACAAACCACCTCCTTAGTATTCAAATTCCCAAAATTCACCACTTGGGCACAAGCATACCCTTCATCTTGGTACCATTTCTGAACCCTATCCCTGATCTTCTGCAACAACCTTGCACTCACCTTCCCCTGGTCCCTCAACAACTGCAACACCTCCCTGTGGATCGGGGTTGGTAACAAACACGGCCTAGCCCGATCAATCCTCCTCCTATAATCCTTCTCCTGACTCCTAAAATATTCCAACTTCTCCTTATCTGTCATGTCAGTGTCCATCTCTACAGGCTTCGTCTGAGCCATCAACCCCACATTAATACACCTATAAATTCCAACAATTTCTCAGCACATTATCATAACTCACATCAAAATCAACAACCCACATGTAAAGTTACAACCATTTCAGTGAATTCTCACAACCCACATTAAAATCAATGATCCACATGAAAATACATAACAATTTCATCACATTGCCACAAGCCACATCAATATTATTAACCCACATGTATAAACATAACAATTTCATCACATTGCCACAATTTACATCAAAATGAATGACCCACGGGTAGAAACATAACAAGTTCATCACATTGACACAATTCACATCAAAATAAATGACCCACATGTAAAAACATAACCCTTTTTCACATTATCACAACTCATATCAATAATCCATAAACCCAGATGTAAAAACATTGTAGTGATAATGAAACAAAAAGAATAAAATGGACCTGAATTTATCAGCAGATTGCCAGGTGCTTTCAGTGAAGGAGATAGTAACCCCAATAGAGCCATCAGGATTAGTTTTCCCTTCCAAATCAACCTTCTCAAACATGCCACAAGTAGCTAGGGTTTCAAGTTCTTTCTGAAGCTGGGTTTTGGTATAAATCCCACCAGGTCTCAATGACACCATCTCAAAGAAAGAATCCTCAGTACCCACAGTAGTTCTTCTTCGTTGATCGAAGAACAATATATCGGAAACCTTATACTTTTTGAACCCACTTAGCTTATTGAGCTGAACCACAATGTTGGCTGGCAACCCATGTGAGTCCCAACCCTCCTCGGATGCCTCCTCGTCCGCGATTGCGAGTGGAGAGAGAAAGTTCGACCACCAGTTTCCTCCACCAGCTCCACCGCCACCTCCTCCTCCGCCGGAGAAAAAACCACCGCCACCACCGGAGCCGCCGACGAGGAAGAGGAAGAGAGCGGAGGAGGTGGCGAAAGCGGTGGTTTTGGAGATTTGGGATTTATTGGAAATGCGAGGGTTTGATTGGCGGACTTGGGGAATGGAATTAGAATTGGAATGGGAGAGGAGATTAGGGTTTAAAGGGGGGAGTGAAGAGTGAATGGGAAGGGTTTTAAGGGAGGTTTTGGGGGTGCGACGAGAGGAGGGGGTGGAGAGAGAAGATTGGGAGATGGGGGCGGTGGAGGAGAGAAGATGGTGGCCTTGGATGGTGAAGGCCGCCATTGTTGGGGGAAGAGAGAGAAAGAGAGAAGGAGAGAGATTGGGGATAAGGGGCGATGGCCGAGAAGAAGAAAGAAGGAAAAGAGAGAAGTTTTTGAGGGTTTAAGAGAGAAAGAGAAAAAGAAAGAGAAAGAGGAGCGGGTTGATTGGCTCGTTGCAGGTGGACCGACCTTGGTGTGAGTTCTGACTTTGTGAGTGTCAATAGTGTTAGTGTTAGTGTTGGTGTTGTTCGACTAATTGGTCAGTTGTCAATTCGATCCGATCCCTTTTTTTAGGGTCCTAACACTAAATTTTTCGAATCGAAATTCGATTAATCCATTGTTTTTTGGGTCAAATCCGACTTGTTAGTGGCTTGACTCGAAAAATAGAACAACTTGTAATTTAAACAAAAGTTCGACTAAAATATCCTAAACTAGTACTCTCTCAGTCCCAAATATATCTTTGCATTGGCTTTTTAAGATCAAAGTTTGTGAACTTTGACCACTTATTTGTGAAAAAGTTACAAAGTCTTACAATGTTAAAATAGTATTGTTAGATTCATTTTAAATAGTATTTTCAAAATATCAACTTATTATAAGTTCTATAATTATGAAATCATAAATATTTATGGTCAAAGTATTGTCTTGGAGACCGTGAAAAGTCTAATGTAAACATAAACTTGGGACAAAGGGATTAATAAACTGAATTCAACACCATTATCCGAATCTGAGACTAATATGAGACTATTATTGAACTGAACTGAATTGAACTAATCGGATAAGCTTCGTAAATCACACCCTTTAGTGAAATATAAATCTTGAAAAACAAAATTAAATAATTTGGGGTTCTAAATTCTTTTATTTCGAGTGATGGGGTTCTAAATTCTTGTAAATATTGTGGCAAAGTTGATTAGACTAGCCTAATTTAAGTTGATAAATTTTACAGGAAACCTAAGTGTTTGGGCTGACTCAGTTACAGAGCCCATCTTATATTTTTAACGTACCCAAAGCCTAAGTTACGGAGACAATATGGATAAAAGAAGGAAATTGGGTTAAGGAAAGGTTGTGATTAATTGTAGAATTCCATCCTTTCCTATACGAATTCCTTTCGGATACAAATTCCATGACTAGTGGAGTATAAAAATAGGGATTAGCAAAGTTTGGGTTTTTGTGTCTGCAAATTAAATTCTTCACCTTTGGGATCTCAAGTCAATTGATATAGAAAGAAGATCAATGTCAGGAGCTGCAGGCAGTGAACTTTGTGAACTACCTTGTGAGATTAAAGAGGAAATACTGTTAAGATGTAGTGTGAAATCCCTGATACGATTTCTTTGCGTATCAAAAACATGGAAATCCATAGTTAGTAACCCAAACTTCATATCAAGGCACACGAATTATGCAATGATGCAAAAGAAAAACTACAGTCAGTTGCTGATGGTGCAACTTACATCATCCTTCAAAGATGTGTACACGGTGAGGCAAGATAATTTGGATGAAGCCGATAATAGTAGTAATAGCAGTAGCAGTAGCAGTAATCAAACGATGGAGTTCCCGCTTGATAAAGGTACAGGTACAGGTACAGGTACACAACTGCGCCATCCTTATGAAGATGACCACTACTACTCCTTAAAAGCTACTCGTTTCATTGGGGTATCTAAAGGGTTGGTATGTTTGTATGAATATAAGTATGCCAGTTTCTCCAACAACTTTATTCTCTGGAACCCTGCTATAAGGAAATATGTCACTCTCCCCTTTTTGTCACCACCAAGAGGTACAACGGCTGGATTTTTATTCGACCAAGAGGTTAATGATTACAAGGTGGTTAAATTTGATGAGCATCCAATCCGGGGTACTGTTATTGAGGTATATGAGCTCAGAAAAAATACTTGGAGGGTTGTTGATCATACCGCGAATCCAACACGTTTGCTAGCCAATACCACTCAGAGAGGTGTTGCTCTAAATGGAGCTTTCCATTGGATGGGTGTCGATACGGATGATCATTTTGATGTCAATGTGACTTTGTTTAATGTGAGCTTGGAAGTATTTCAAGAGATGAATATCCCTACTAGTTTGGTTGGTAGAGAATATCGTGAATTCTCTTTGGGGGTGTTGGATGGATTGCTTTGCATTCATCACAGGATGCCGACAGGTAAAACTTGTGATGTTTGGGTGATGAAACAATATGGTGTCTCCCAATCTTGGACCAAACAATTCTCCCTCCCAAATATGTACAGTCACGTACTTGGGCTCACCATCACCAGCAACGATGAGAAACGTCTTTTGATGTACAACTCTAATAAGTACAACTCTAATAAGGACTTAGTCTACTATGATCCCAAAACCGATGCTACTTCTTTCATAATGCGAATAGGCTCGTTCCTCAATGGACAACTACCCTCTTTCACATCCGATTATGTCGAAACACTCTCTTTGCTCAACGGATTGCATGCATGATTCCGCTTTACCCTGTTGGTATTACGTAGGATCGTATATAGATTCTTGATTTTTCTTTAGATTGTGTTACTTTCCATGTTTGGCAATTTTTCTTTAGATTGCCTGCTTCAAATTCTTATCATATTTTTTCACCAATTTATAAAATAATACAGCTTTGAAAATCGCAATTCTTATTTCATTGTATTAGATTTTAAAAACACTTTAGAATGATTTGTGTAGCCTTTATATCTAAACCTACAAGTAAGCTCTAATACACCACTCTTTAATTCGTGTGTAGACGATACATTGGGCGCTACATATGAGGATCATAGACGTGCATATATAACACGTAGGATGCAAACTAAATATGAAGTTGCCAATTGAACTAACATTAATGCGTCGTAATAATATGTCTTTGATTGCATTGATTAATTTAATATATCATTATAGAGTAAGAAAACTTTGGAGTACGTGTAAATATCATATAAACTATGCACGCATTATTTATTATAATTAAATTGTTGAATACATGTATTTTTGATCCCACATATATAATCTATAAATTAAAAAACTACTGCAATTAGGAAACATATATCATATTAATCATGAATTTATCCACACATTTCAATGAAATTTGGATAATGTTACTATCAAACTCATGAAACTCTTCGTAAAACAACGCATCTTATAAATAATATTCATTTCACATGAAATAAGATTACTATTAAAAACTTAAGTATTCTTAAATTTATTTTTACGAGCCCGTGCAAAGCACGAGTGATAAAAAGTAGTATAATTAATTAATTATTTATTTTATTTGATATTTCAAACAAGTCAACAATTTGACTTTTAATCAAACTTGGCATATATCACTTTTTTTTAATGCCTACAGTCACGTAGAAACTCCAACCATTGTTATTTCCTATATCGGTACGCCCTCAGCTAGAAAGTGTGCGGGTTGTATTCACCCTGCACAATCTTCTCTCCGCCTCCAAAGGTGTAGTCCACCACAACAAGATCATGCTCTGGACCCTTGCCCTCAATAGATCCACCCCGTGTCGTTGATCCCCCTGATCTGCATGCCTCCCTCAAGCTTCTACTATACGTATTGTACCCCTCAAGCGTCATTTTCCGTAATATTACCCTAAAATGTGGTTTTTGTAGTACAAGTTCAAAAGTCACTTCTTCAGCTAGAAAGTGCAAAACTAAAAAAATCAATTCAATTCAATTCATATGGAAACTTATCAAAATTATCATTCAATTTCCAGAACAAATTTACGTTAATATTCATGTTATTGGAAATATCTGAACACATAATTTCAAATGAGTATTTTTTTTTTTCAGATGAGACACAAATACCAATACACTACATATACACGGGGAAAAGGGACACGAATATGTCACCTTAATATACTTAGTACACTACAGGAAAATGGACATGAACCAACGCATGTGTACCAACACTTTGGAAAATGTTAGAAAAAATGAACTATGCCAACACTTTTAGTAGTGGGAGTAGGTATAGATCTATGGCAACACGTACATCAGTCATAACCACGGTCAAATATTAGGTAAGTATAAAATGTATTCTCTAGATGGAGAAGTGAATTGAATTGGATTAAAGTGAAATTAAATGAGTTGAATTGAAGAAAACTGAATTGAGCTAAAAGAGGAGTACAGAGCTACAAGACAATTAAATGCTTAGAACAACATAGCAGAGCCGTGAAGCAATATAAGCCCTCAAAAATCATAACCACAAATCACTAAATAGCACGTATTTTTCATAAGAGCTAAGTATTTCGCCAACTCACAAAAATATGAGGTCACTATTTAGAAATGTAGGGATTATTTTTGGTGAGCAGTGACCTTTATTTCATTGAAAAGGGAAGGAAATTGCGTCAAGGAAAAGTTGTGATAATAGAATTCCTTTCCAGTACGAATTCCTTTCGGATACAAATTCCCGCAAAGCACCATGACGAGCTAGTGGTTATTGTGTAAAATAGGCAATGTTTGGTTATCGTGTCTGCAAATTCAATTAAACTCTTCACCAATTTGGGATCAAGTCGATGTCAATGTTTGGTTGTGAACTTTTTGAACTACCTGGTGAGATTATAGAGGAAATACTGGTAAGATGTAGTGTGAAATCCCTGATACGATTTCTTTGCGTATCAAAAACATGGAAATCCATAGTTAGTAGCCCAAACTTCATATCAAGGCACACGAATTATGCAATGATGCAAAATAAAAACTACAGTCAGTTGCTGATGGTGGAAAATAATTACATCATCACTCAAAGATGTGTACACGGTGTGGCAAGGTAATAATTTGGAAGCCGATAATTATAGTCAAACGATGGAGTTCCCGCTTGATAAAGGTACAGGTACACAACTGCCCTATCCTTATGAATATGACCCATCTTTAAAAACTACTGGTTTCATTGGGGTATCTAAATGTCTGGTATGTTTGTATGAATATAGCTATGCAGGTCACTCCAATAACTTTATTATATGGAACCCTGCAATAAGGAAATATGTTATTCTCCCCTTTTCCGCAACACCTGCATTAATACCAACACGTGTAATCAGAAGGAATATGACGTCGGGATTTTTATTCGACCAACATGTTAATGATTACAAAGTGTTTAAATTTGATGAGCATCCAAGCCGAGGTTTTGTTGTTGAGGTATATGAGCTGAGAAAAAGTACTTGGAGGGTTGTTGATACTGCGAATCCAACACGTACGCTAGCCAATACCACTCGGAGCGTTGCTCTAAATGGAGCTTTCCATTGGATGGGTGTCAATAAGGATGATCATTTCGTTGTCAATGTGATTTTGTTTAATGTAAGCTTGAAAGTATTTCAAGAGATGAATATCCCTACTAGCCTGGTTGGTAGAGAATTTTTTGGATTCTCTTTTGGGGTGTTGGATGGATTGCTTTGCATTCATCACAGGATGCCGGCAAATAGAACTTGTGATGTTTGGGTGATGAAACAATATGGTGTCTCCCAATCTTGGACCAAACTATTCTCCCTCCCAAATATGTACAGTCACGTACTTGGACTCACCATCACCAGCAACGATGAGAAACGTCTTTTGATGTACAACGCTAATAAGGACAACTCTAATAAGGACTTAGTCTACTATAATCCCAAAACTAACGCTACTTCTTTTATAATGCGACTAGGGTCGTTCCTCAATGGACTATTACCAGCCTCTTTCACAACCGGTTATGTCGAAACACTCTCTTTACTCAACGGATTGCATGATTCTAGTTTCTAGCATTATTCTGTGCATCAATTTACCGGTTGATATTAGGTAGGATAGTATGTAGAATTCTGGCTTTTCTATAGACGTGTTACTTTCAAATGTACTACTTCAGTTTTTTCTATTATAGCATGTAAGTAGTATGGATAATCAAGTACAATTATTTTCACATTACTTTATGATATACTCCACATATTGCACCATTCGGTATTCGGGATGGTTTTGACTTTTGCGTTTTTTATTATTATTTTTTTCGAAACTAAAAATTATTTTTGAAAATCATAATTTTTAGTTTTCAGTTGACAGTTTCAAAAATTAAATAGACAACTATGAGTAGAAAAAATTCAGCTGACAAAAGAAATTCTACAAGGTAAAAATAATTTTTCAATACCAAAAATTTACAACTTGCAATTACGCCTAAGGAAGGGGACTTGATTAGAAGGTCATGGCCAGTATTTTATTTTCAAGTCTTGCGAGAAAGGGTAAGGAAGGGGACTTGATTAGAAGGTCATGGAAAGTCTCTCATAGGCATGGACAATTGGACCTAGTGATGCAAATTAGATGGAGTTATGTCTATCATGTACAAGGAAACAAAGAAACAAGGAAACAGTGTATGGTTGGACTTTGACAAAATATTTATGGAGTTATCTTTATTGTAATACTAAATAATAAAAAAATAAAAAAGCAATGCATTTTTTTGTAAACGTTACTTATAAAAACAAAATGAATATGTGTATGAAAGTAACTTTTAAGTGAGTTTCTCATTTAAGATTATAAGAAGATACATTTGAATTGTAAGGTTGTATGAAAGTAATCTTTTTTTTAGAATATCACAAAGGGGCTAACACTTCATGAAACAAAATGTCTCTTTATATCGCCTTAACATGATATGACCTCTATAATCAATTATGACGTTCATTCTTATTTGAGGATAAGAAGATACATTTGAATTCTAAGGTTGTATGAAAGTAATCTTTTTTTTAGAATATCACAAAGGGGCTAACACTTCATGAAACAAAATGTCTCTTTATATCGCCTTAACATGATATGACCTCTATAATCAATTATGACGTTCATTCTTATTTGAGGCGCCTCACGTCAAGGTCGTCTCATACGAGCTTCTGTGAGGAAAATATATAAGCTCATTTAGGAGTACCAAACAATTAGGATAGGGCTTGTGAAGTTGTGATTCAAAGCTCATTACACGCACCCGTTGTACTGAACACAAAAACCTTCATTGTAGGTAATGTTATCGTTAGTTAAGTTCCCGCCAATTTCCACTTAAATGCTTGCCATTTTCAGAAAAACCTGCATATTCCTGAAAACCAACCAGTGGCTCAAGATCACTAACTGTTCATTTCAGACATCCTCAGATACATACATAAGATGCTTAGAGAAGTTTGCCCAAGATCGATCTTTGCTCTTGGGCAAAATTTTACATGGTCATTTAGTCATAAATGGCTTGACCCGTTCAACACATTTTGCTTCAAAGCTCATACCAATGTATGCGGAATGTGGGGAAATGCCCATTGCACGCCTAGTGTTCGACGAAATTCCCAAGCGAAACTATCGCCGATGGATAGTCCTTATTGGGGCTTATGCAAAATGTGGGTTTTATAGGGAAGCTTTAGATTTGTTGAGGGAAATGCAGGGAGATGGTGTAAGGCCGAATAACTATGTCCTTCCTAGTGCTTTGAAAGCTTGTGGGCATCTTTCCGAATGGCGAAGTGGCAAGGAGATACATGCTTTGATTTTGAGAGGTTCGTTTGAGTATGATGTCTATGTAAGTAGTGCTCTCATAGATATGTACTCGAAATGTGGATTCATTGAGAATGCGAGGAGTGTTTTCGACAGCATGATTGGGAAGGATTTGGTTGCTTTAAATGCAATGATTTCTGGTTATGTTCAAGCAGGGTTGGTAAAAGAGGCATTTGGTTTGGTAGAGAATGTGGAGGTGATGGGATTAAGGCCTAATGTTGTAACGTGGAATACGTTAATTGCTGGATTTTCACAAGCAGGGGATGATATGATGGTCGATGAGCTGTTTCAAGTGATGCGTGTTAATGGGATTGAGCCGGATGTGGTGTCATGGACTTCTATCATATCCGGGTTAGTGAAGAATTTCAAGAACCATCAAGCTTTTGTTACACTCAGAAAAATGTTGGATTGTAGGTGTTGCCCAACTCCTAATACAATTAGTTGTCTCTTGTCTTCCTGTGCCAATGTGGCCAATGTGACGCGTGGAAAGGAGATACATGGGTTTGCATTGATGAATGGATTTGAGCAGGATGTATATGTGAGGAGTGCCCTTATTGACATGTATGCCAAGTGTGGCTGTGTATTCCAAGCATCGACATTGTTTCAGAAGATGACAAGAAGGAACACTCCTACTTGGAACTCGATGATCTTTGGCTATGCTAATCATGGTTATTGCAATGAAGCAATTGAACTTTTCAATAGGATGGAACTTGAGGAAAGAGAGAAACTTGATCATTTGACTTTCACCGCAGCTCTAACAGCCTGTAGTCACGGTGGCATGATAGATTTTGGAAGAAACTTGTTCAAGTCATTGCAAGAGAAGTACAACATTAGCCCAAGACTTGAGCATTATGCATGTCTGGTGGATTGTCTTGGTCGAGCAGGAAAGTTAACAGAGGCCTATGATTTTATCAAAGCAATGCCAATAGAACCTGATTTATTCGTATGGGGAGCATTGTTAGGATCTTGTAGGCAGCACGGTAACATAGAGCTTGCTGAAGTGGCAGCAAAGCGCTTGTCTGAGCTTGAGCCTCAGGGTGCCGGGACAAGTCTATTGTCAAATTTATATGCTGGAGCAGGAAGTTGGGGCAATGCTGCACGATTGAAGAGGCTGATGAAGAAGAAGAAATTGAAAATTCCAGGGTGTAGCTGGGTAGAGGCTGCTTAAAACTACCGTATGTATAAGGTATGTAGTCTTTGGTGATATGTTGGTTAAAACTACCATAATTTTTGGTTTTTAGTTGCCAAGTCAGTTTCGAAAATCAAATAGACAAATTTGAGTGAATAAGATTCAGCTCAAAAAAGAAATTCTACAAGAAAATTACGAAATTTTAAAATCAAAAATTACAACTCGCAGTCACTCCTATGGAGCACGTTTTTAGTTTTCTGTCATCATCTAGAACCTTTCTCTCCTTTTACAATCCAAAAAGTCACATAATCAACTTGGGAAAAAAAAAAAGAACGAGGTGTGAACTGTGATTCTGTGAAGAGCAACTTTATTTGTGAACTGTGATACGTTTAAAACGTGGATTATAGTCTTCGTTTTCGGCTTTTGGGAGTCCGGGTGACATTTTCGCCAAAACTTATATCCAGGAGATTTATCATGACCCTAGAGGACCCTCGGTGCCCCGGGAGAGCCATCCGGATCACCACACTTTGATATCACCCATGCATTCAATGTTCCGGCACTTTCATTGGTGCCCGTAAAAATGCCCTTACAAACCTATTAGGGACCCGGTAATGGGACCCGAGGGCCTCTTATGTTACCTAATAGTGTCCCATGCGACATGGTGCGAAAATATTCACCTTCGTTCTGGGGCCTCCCGGAAGCCCAAAAAACATGCAATATAGCCTTCATTTTCGGCTTCCAGGGGCCCGGCGACATTTTCGCCCAAACTTCTCCGGGGGGTCAATCATGACCCTAGAGGACCCTCGGGGTGCTCAGGGAGGGTCATCCGGATCCCCAAATTTTGGATATCACCCATGAATTCGATGTTCCGGCCTTTACATTGGTGTCCTGTAAAAACGCCCTTACAAGCCTATTAGGGACCCGATAATGGACCCCAAGGGCCTCCCATGTCCCCTATGGTGTTCCGCGCGATGTGGTTGAAAAAATTTCACCTTTGTTCCGGGGCCTCCCGTAAGCCAAATAAACGTGGATTATAGCCTTCTTTTTCGGCTTCCGAGGGCCCGGGTGCCATTTTCGCCCAAAATTCTCGAGGGGGTTTATCATGGCCCTAAAGGACCCTCGGTGCCCCGGGAGGGTCATCCAGATCCCCAGACTTCGATATCACCATGCATTCCATGTTTCGGCCTTTACATTGGTGTCCCGTAAAAACGCCATTACAAGTCTATTAGGGACCCGATAATGGACCCCGAGTGCCTCCCTTGTCCCCTAAGGGTGTTCCGTGCGATATGGTGCAAAACTTTCCACCTTCGTTTCGTGGCCTCCCGAAAACCCAAAAAACGTGGATTATAGCCTTCATTTTCGGCTTCCGGGGGCCTGGGTGACATTTTCACCAAACTACTCTGGGAGGTCTATCATGGCCCTAGAGGACCCTCGGTGCCCCGGGAGGGTCATACGGATCCCCAAACATCGATATCACCATGCATTCGATGTTCCGACCCTTACATTGGTGCCTCGTAAAAACGCCCTTACAAGCCTATCAGGGACCAGATAATGGACCCCGAGGGCCTCTCATGTCTCCTAGGGGTGTTTTGTGCAATTTGGTGTAAAAATTTTCCCCTTCGTTCCAGGGTCTCCCGGAAGCCCAAAAAACGTGGATTATAGCCTTCGTTTTCTACTTACAGGGGCCCGGGTGACATTTTCGCCCAAACTTCTCCGGAGGTTTTATCATTACCCTAGAGGATCCTCGGTGCCTCGGAAGGGTCATCCGGATTCCCAAACTTCGATATCACCCATGGATTCGATGTTCCAGCCCTTACATTGGTGTCCCGTAAAAACATCCTTACAAGCCTATTAACGACCCAATATAGGACCCTACTGGGCTCTTATGTTACCTAATAGTGGCCCGTGCGATGTGGTTCGAAAATATCCACCTTCATTCCAGGGCCTCCGAAAGCGCAAACAACGTGGATTATAACCTTTGGTTTTCGACTTCCCGGAGCCCGGTTTTTGTTTTTCCCAATGTTCTCCGGAGGGTCTATCGTCACCCTAGAGGACCTCTGGTGCCTCGGGACGGTCATTCATACTCCGATTTTCACCCATAAAACATGGGACATGTGAGCTAGGGACATGGGACATGATGCTTGCTGGGCGCTAGCACATCGGTCACCCAAATTTTGTTTTAATAAATTTTTGATGTACTTAGTTCTTGTCGATCCATTGTCTACTATATTTGGTAGAAGAACTTTATAACAATGTATTATCAAGTATGTTAAGAAAAGGCTAAAAGTCGTTTCCTAAGCACTCGGTCAAATATAGAACAAAGTTTACAGTATGACTAATCATAATAAGTAAAACTATAATGCAACAAACAATGTCATTTAGGGTTAGATACCTCTAACTTTTGTAGAGGCACCACAAGCCAATGAATGACTCTTTTTATACACGACCAGTGAATGAATATTACGATGGCTTGAGGGTATTGGTCAAAGGCTAATACACGGCCAGTGAATGAATATTACCATGACTTGAGGATATCCCTCCCCCCAACATTTTAATATTTGCCTTAAACAAATTAAGAGTTAAGCTGCGTATGAACATCTCCAAATCCCGTATTGGTGATGTTTTAGTTTTATTTACCAATTAATCACAAAATTAGCACCACCAAACAAGAAAAGAAAATTAGTACAACAAAGTTAGAAGCAAGGCAACCATCTGACAAAATTAAATTTAACAAAAAAAAAAAATTAAAATATTACGTACATCGCACATACATCCACTAGAAGAACTTGCAACCACTCCTAGGGAGCCAGTTTAAAATTTTCTGTCATCATCAAGAACCTTTCTCTCCTTTCACAACCCAAAAGGTCAAATAATCAACTTGGGGAAAAAGAGAAAAGAACGAGGTGAGAACTGTGAAGAGCAACTTTATTTGTGAACTGTGATACTTTTAAAATTAGATGGCAACAGTTTTTTCTTGGCATTGAGTCATTCTACTAATAAATTGTTTTCAACTTTGAAGTGTATGTGGACTTTGGAATCTTTATTAATTATCTCATCTCTGAAGTGTATTTTCCATTACAAATAATTGGTAAAGTGTGTGGTCACATTTGTTTTTGCAAATTTTTTACTACTAATTATACCATTTCTATCAAGTGAGCTGAACTCAGCAATTTGGGATAAGATTAAAAATAAGCATAGACAATATGGTGGCCCCTTTATTGAACGATTGGCAAATGACAATGGAGTTTTAAGTTATGTGAAGAAACAAACCAATAAGCTAGGTCACTGTAAATCTTTTTCCTCATTTGCACAAGCAGATAAATGTTTTTTTTTTAGTGACCACCCAGTAAATCTTTTTCATTATGCAATGTCAACTGCACAAACGGATAAGTGGGTTTAGATCAATGGGTAAGAAAAGTCCGATGTATACAACTATCTTTATAATCGAAGTGGTTGTTTTTGCTGCTACTTTTCCCTTTTTTTTCTTTAGTTTTTTGAAAGAGATACTGTCGGTCCTAAAGTAATGGTCACTTCACTAAAATCAAGTGAACGTTGAATTTGTAAAGATTGATCTACCACAGACCTCACCAGCAAAGGAATCCACATTCAAAGTTGTTGCTTTTGTTGTTTTTTTTAGAACTTTAGATTTTAGGTTGACAATTTTATCATTAGTGGGATAATCTTCCTCTCAAGGCTTTAATCTATACCATTGAATTGATGATCCACCTTCTTCGAGGATCGAAAATGAAAATCTGAGTGTAGCGCGCAATTTTCCTGTGTACCCAACTCGGCTACAGCCATTAACACTTGGGAGCTTGTTTAGAGGGACCGCCATGGTTGAAGCTTTACCTCCAAAGACTATCTGCATTGTCCAATGAGCAGAGGCTCGGGAGAAGCCTACAAATATGATTTGGGATTTGAGTTTATTAGGAATAACACAAGTTACATCATAAGAGATTAGGTCATCAGTTCCTAAACCAACAGAAATTTTGGGTTTTGGTTGATATTCACTATCAATGAGGCAAAGATATTTGGGATGGATCTTCTAGAGCATCTGGATTGGCTCCAGTTCATGTCTTCTCTGTTTCCTGAATGAATGACCAGGGTCAGTTTTTCAGTTCTTTTATCCACAATATACCCAGTCTGTAAAGCGGATGTGCAGACTACAGAAATATAGACGGATCAATTGGGATATAAAAGCCGATTTATGTTAAGGAATGGAGAGAATTCAACAAACTTATCTGCAATGGGAGCAGATGAAATTGAGAGAAATGCTCAATGCCTTTGTATACTGGGTGGTAGCTACTTCGCTTGACAACTGAAAAAGGAAGATCCTATATTAACCAAGTAAATGAAAGGAGGACCCTATGTTGTTAATTTATACTTCACCAATATTGACGATCCAAGAACATGTTAAGACACATTAACAGGTCACTTCCGTATACATCGCCTACATGTACTATGCCAGAAGTCTTTCCTCCAAAGATTTTGACAGTGGAAACTGGAAAGTACATCAGACAGAACAGCCTTTCTCCAGACTGGTGTACACATTCCATACATTCGAAGCATTGCCTGATTTGTTCTCAAGCGCTTATGAGAAGCATCTTCTATGTCTCTCAAGTGTCAAGTGCCTCTCCCACGGTAGCATTTCAAAGGATACGCTCAACTAGTTGATCTACATATTCACATGAAAGTATAATCAGAAGCAATTTCGAAGAAAAAACGGGTAGACAGTTCAAAAGCAACCTATTAATTTCAGGATCAAGTAAAGAATCAAAATGCATTAACATATTATGAAACTAAGTTTGAACTTATATCCCCTTTCTCATCAATGATTAACACAATAACAGGGCTCCCCTGAATCAAGAGGAAGGGGAGGGGGGTGGAAGGGGAGAGGGGTGGAAGGGGAGGGAAGGGATAAGCATCATTGATGAACCGTGGGCCAAAGCTTCTATCAACAAGTTGAAGCTTGAAAAGAAAAAAGGAGAGAAAAAAAGTTCAGATATTTCATATGATTTGACAGCAACCTCTAGTAACCATAGAATTTGATCCACTAGGCAACTTCAAAAAGAAAACCCATACCCAAAATATCAATTCAAAATATGGTGAAGCAAAGTCACCTTATCCCAAAACATTTGTGAGGATCCTTCATTGTGTTATAAGCCTTGCTAAATGAGAAAACAGAAGACAATATGGCTATAAACCATAGGAGCAAAGATAACAGCCTAACAGGGAAAACTGAATACTGAGTTAGCAAGTTTTATGAACTCCTAAAAAAGCTAATCAGTATAAGATTGCTTTCATTAGTAGCTACTATAACACAACACCACCAGCTAAAGGTCTTTTATCTCAATTTCGTATCTGGTGCCCGGTGGTAACCTCTAACTAGATGAATTAGATAAAGAACCGTCTTGGATCTCAGCAGACTAGCAGAGCACATTGTGAATCCAGAATAGCTACACTTACAAGTTACAACCCAGTATCAAGCCTAAAATATCTTATAGTATAGCAATAAATTTTCCCATCTAGCATAAGAGCATTAATCAAACAATCAATCTCAACTTTTCAATTCAAAGCTTAGGATCTAAATTTCTAAAACCACCCAATCAAATTAGCTGAAGCACCATGCTGCATAATCCTGTAAAACCATCACAAAACTATAAAGATATCATCTAATTCAGCTCTTCTCAAGTCACAGCCTCAGCTAGAATTCACCTAAAAGTTATAGTACTCCTACCATCAATCCATCCATCTAAGAGAAGACACTAGATAATTAATTAACAACCTCAATTCGAATTCTGAATTCAAGATTAACATATAAATCTCTATAGCAGCATATGCTCATTTCTGCTCTAAAACTATCAGTATACTACAAAATATCATAAAAATTTCTAAACACAATCTCAAAAAATTCATTCTTTCCCCCATATAATATATAGCAATACAAACTAAAACTAAAACTAAAAGCAAAGTTATTACCTTTATCAACAAACTCTCCAAGAATCAATTAATCCAACCCTTATAATCTTCACTGGTCACCAACAGGATGATGCTGATGGTAAGAAACCATGGACCCATAATTATTATTATTCCCAGACTGCATCATCCCACTGTTAAACTGATGATGGTGATGATGATGATGATGCAGATTATAATGATTATTATTATTATGTGACTCATATCCACCATTATAACCCATATTGGCCATATATCCTCCATTTCCACCCATACCCATACCCATCATGGGCTGGGTATTCTCATTCGCCGACGAACTGGAAGGCCCAGGCCCATCAAACCCGGAAGGCCCATTTCCATTTCCGTTCATCCTCTTGAGATAAAGGCGATATTTTTGCAAATGACTAGCAACATTCTCTCTAGTCAAGCCCTCAACATTCATCAACTGCATAATCGTCTTTGGAACCGCGTTCTTAATCCCTAAGTGGGCCACCACATCCACAAACCTCTTATGTAGCTGTGGGGTCCACACCAGCCGTGTCCTCTTTAGCGACTTCGCCGCCGAATCCGCGTCCTCCGGCGACACGTTTCGTCGGGGTTTCTTCGAATCGGACACGTCGCCGTCACCATCACCACCGTCATCATCATCATCATCATCATCATCTCCAACCTCAACCTCATCTTGACCGTCGATTTCCTCGATCAATTCCTGATTCTCATCGAACGGCTTGAACTTCTCCGAAGGCGATTGACCACCACGGATAGTAAAGAGCGTGTCTTCGAAAGCGCGTGAGAGTTCGCCGGAGCTCCGGCAAGGTTCCGGCTTTATGTTAAACGCCGTTAATAGCTCCGGTGGGATTAACCCCTTGTTTAACGGAGTTATGTCGTCGACGTTTGGTAATCCGGTTAACCAGTCGTTCATATCTCCCATTTTTAGGTGGTGAAATTGATCGGAACCAAACGGGGAATAAGGGATTAGGGGGGAGAGAGAGAGAGAGAGGAGAGAGAAATTTTTTTTTTTTTTTTTGGGAGGGTGAGAAAGTGGGGAGAAAAAGCGCAAAGTGAAATATAAATATCTAGAGAGGGGGGTGGTGCCAGCGTGGACATATTGGGAAGATATTTTAGATTCTGTGCCCCTAAGGCCTAATATCTAGCTAATATCTCACGCGCTAGAGAGTGGTGTAGGATTTGATTTTGTGACACATGTGCATAAAGTTGAATGCCCATTAGCCGTCCAGCCAATTAGAGGAGGACACGTGTAGGGGTGCGCTTTTTCGGACAGGTGGAGATTTGAGTTGAGGGGATGTGAGAAAGGGTATTTTGGTAATATTGTAGGTACTATGCAAGTTGAGGGAGTTTTTTTTAGTGTTCTTTTGGTAGGTGACGGACCAATGAGATGAGAGAGTGTTGGGTGACAGCTGGATGAGAGAGAAAAAGATAGAGAGAGATGATCGGACGGTGAGGGGAGTGACGACGTAGGTTGGTGAAGGCCGCAATTTATTTTATTGTTTTTATGAAAGGTCGGAATATCATTTTAGGAGAGTGACGAAAAACGACGTGGTTTAATGAGAAAACAGTGGTAGAGTACTAGAGTAGAGCTTAGAAAAAAAATAAGAAAAAAGAAAACTTAGAAGCAGCTGATTATCACGTGGAGTGTGGGGTTTTCGCACGTGCAGGGGTGGAGATGACTAGCGCAGATTTTTGCCTAATCACGGAATTAAGAGGCTGCCTAATTTCAAGCGGGCACGTGTACTTCACGCGCCGATCGTCAATTTAGGCTAGTAGTAGTAAGAAGGAAAATTTGTGAGAAACTATCTTATGAGCAAAAAACTTTGTGAGATAGTATATTTTATAAAAAAAAAGATTGCCTATAACTACCTTATAACTGTATTTTGGTTATCGATTCATACCAAAATTCATTTTCCGGTCAAATTTCTTTAAAAATTCCCTTTATATGGTACCGTGTGCCAGTTAATACCAATCCCCCACCCCCTGTTCTTTCTCTTTTTTTAAAATGTTGGTGAAGCAGACATTTCACTCATCTCTCTCTCTCTGGAATCACTAACAGCCATTTTGATTGAAATTAGAGGCAAATTGCAATTGTACTCTTCTTCATCCCCAAAAGGTATGTTAATTTAATCTTTGTAATTGAATGAGGGTTTTGCATTGAACTTGTATATTTAGCTTTTAACCCTCAAAATTATGACATTGTGTAGCTCGACATGTCAAGCTCCACTTCTCACTCTCAATTTGCAATTGTGACATGCCAATTGCGATTTGAAAGTCTTGGACCAAAACAAAACCAGGGTAAAGGTTCAAGGCATAATTGTACAATGGTTCAGAGAGAGGGCGCAATTTTAACTCACATCTAATAGCTCGTAGCAGATGATGACGATGGCGTTTGTACGATCGAAATACCAATTTGCTTTTTGAAGTGAAGTCACAGTTATGGGGTTTGCAGGGAGCAATGGAGTAGATGAGAAGCCAAGGGAGAAATAAAGGGAGGGAAATGAAAAGGAAAGGAGAAATAACCAGAGGTGGGGGGTTAAATGTCACGCACGACTCATGGGGGGTGGAGGGATGGGGATTAAGTGACACACAATACCCACGTGAGGGTATAAAGGGGATTTAAAAAAAAAACAGACCGGAAAATGGATTTTGGTATGAACTGACAACCAAAAACGGGTATAAGGTAGTTATAAACAACTCTTTTTATAAAAGGTACTATCTTGCAAAATTTTTGGCCAATAAGATAGTTTTTCGCAAATTTTCCTAGTAATAATTGCGAAACTTTTGGTAAAATCTGGCATTATTGTCAAACTAGATTTTGGCCACATGACCTCGTATAAATCGGAAGTGAGTTGTTTGTACTGTACATTAGCAAGACAGAGGACTACTTGGCCCACCAAATGGCCAGCCCAATGCCCAAGGCCCATAATTTTCTTCATAGGCCCATATCTTTATTTCAAAAACATTGATAATGAACCTGAAAATACATTTGACATTTTTCATCAACCAAGAATCTGAGAAGTCTGTGTAATGGTTGCATTGTTTAGAGGTAGACAGTAGAGTGGCCAATGAATCATGGCTGCTACTGCTACATCATTTCTCTCTCCTCTCTCGTCACCAACCCATAGAATTACCATCTTCCCTTCCTGTTCCACCCACAAATCAAAATTTTATAATTATTATTCCAATTCATCATATCCACCACCCATTTCATCACTCACCTTATCCACACACAAACCCAGAAACCCCAATCATCATCATCATAGCCTTAGCCTTATTTTCAATCCTCCAAAAAAACCCAGAAATTTGAGAGCTTCAGCTTCTTCTTCTGAAGATTCTGCCATTTCATCTGAGCAAATAGTTTCTACAACTACCACTAATGGAGATGATGCTGTTGCCAATATCATATCCATTCTTTTGTTCATTGCCTTCATTGGCCTTTCCATTGTCACTATTGGGGTATGTTCACTTACCAATTTTTTCTTATTCTTTGATTTTTTTTAGTTATTTGCAACTATTATCAATTATTTCTGGTTATTTATACATTTATTGATTTTGGGTTTATCTTTTTTCTGGGTTTTAATTTTGGGGTGCAGGCTATATACATTGGGGTGACGGATTTCTTGCAGAAGAGAGAGAAAGAGAAGTTTGAGAAAGAAGCAGCAGCCAATAACAAGAAGAAAAAGGGTGGGAAGAAAGGTAGAATGAGAGCAAGAGCTGGTCCTAAAGGATTTGGCCAGAAGATTGATGAAGATGATGATTTTTGATTCATTACTTGAATATTTTGTAAGGTTATAGTTTCTGTAGTTAATTCTAATCCAACAAACCCAAAATTTTAAACAAAGGGGGTTCCTTTTTGCCCCATTTGCAACATGTAATGGTGTTTTGAAGAGTTGATGATCCACATTTTCTTGTTTTTGCTTTTCTCAATTGCAGCTTACCATAGTTAACAATCGGCCAATCACTATACTACGACGAAATACTGGGAATAATAATCTGTTTCGTTAAAGATGATTAATTTCTCCAACGCACATCTACTTTGTTGTTTTCTTCAAATGCAGCTGAAACATTCAGCAAAATATACAGAGCTCTGAATATACAACTTAAGAAGCAGAATAATTTCAGTCCATCAGTCCATTTCGTCGACCAGTTCAATAGTGCAACCACAATGAACAAGAGAACGCAGCTAAGATAATATAGGCACAATAATAAAACCCTGAATACAAATCAAAAAGGGGATGGGAGGAGACATAAATCTTTGGCTGAACATGATTGTACTTTTTACCAGGAAATAGGAAGATCGTCGATACCATACAAGGAAAATTTCTGAGCTTTCTCTAAGAAACCAACAGCTCTCGACATCGCCACATTTGTACAGTCACGATAACTAGAAAAGACTACCCTCACCATTCAATGATTTTTTACACCCTGTACGCTCATTTTTATCTCTGCAGGAGGCGCAAGCAATATTTCACATCTGCAGCACAGCTCACAGCTCACCTGATCCTATGTATAGCCTTAAAACTACAAAATGTACAGTTTTCCAAGTAGTACAAAAGCAACAACTTTTTATTCCTGGGCTCTCTAACCAAGTCCTCAAAAGGACCGGCGGAGCTATATCTCTAGATCTTAGGAGAAAGGGAAAAAAGGACTGACGGACTGGAAGAGATGAAGCATAGTCGCTTCAGTCAGCTGTACAACTTTGAAATCTATCCCACCTATGCAGGTTGAGGACACTGTCCAGCAATCCTCCTTTCTGCAAACAAATTGTGAACAACTTGTCAAAATCAAAGCAAAGTAAACCATTCAGCAATTCAAACTAATGAAACACCGCAACCTCAGTGGATTAAGATTTCGACATCTATGTATCAGTTAAAATGTTTGCATCAGCATTACATGGTTACAACATAGCATGCCCAAGATTCATCAACAATGTTATCAATTATAAGGGAAGTGAGCACCCCATCTAAGACATGAAAATATTCAAAATCGACAATGCCAAATCAAAAAGCACAGAATTCCCAATAGGTCATCTGTAATCAGCAACTTCTAGATTCTCCATTTTGTGTCAGCAAATAGTATTTCATGACATAAGCAGACAGGTCCATACTATCTGAAGTTCCTAGCAATGAAAAGGGTATAGAAAAGCAAGCAGAGAACATAAGAAGCAGATCTAGAATGACCCTAATACAAATGATGACAAGGAGATACCTCCTGCAGCAACAAGCTTCTCTACACGTGCAACAATATGCTTCCCATAAGTGTACTTCTTCAGTGCATTGAGATGAACCTTAATTCGACCTAGGATATGCTCCCTTTGTTGATCACTGCAGGTTTCCAACACCTTCTGTACAACATAGTTGGCAAATTGGTCTTTCATCATCGCCTGGATTAGCAATGAAAGCCAGCCATTAGAAACCAGATGAAAAACGACAACGCAATCCAAAAAATGCAGTCTACAACAGAAATTGACACCCAATCCAGCAGGACACTAAGTAAATCACAAATAAACATTGCTATCAAATTTAAACAGTCAGTGAATTCCCTATTTCCCGTACAAGGGGGAAAAACAGAATAATAAAATTGTAAGCAGCTTTAGCAGAGCCTTAGATCAGCAAACCAAACAACCTCTTTAAATTAGACATTTAACTCTTCCTGCCTCATGATTAATGCAAATTAGAAAGCGAACACAATTATACTGCATAACAGCAAAACAGCACCAACTGGCAACAAAGCTAGGTAACTCAATTGACTATAAAGGTTTTGAAAACCGGACCGGACATCGATCCGGGTACCCAACTGGTCTGACTGGTTGGACCGGCTTCAAAAAACGGATGACAACATAATTAAAAAAAAAGAAAAGAATTTGAGTAATCAAATACGAAAAAGTACTTCGAAAACTGAGAATAGAATTTACACAAAAATATTATAAGTAATTTGCATTTTTTTTTTATTTTTTTTATTTTTTTTTTTTGGAAAAAAAGAAGAAAATATTATTTAACGTGAGATTAGACAAATAGTCTTAAAAATGAAGCACATAGGCCAGTCCACATAGTTCCACAAATTTGTCCATATCGAAGTTCCGAAGAGTAGTCTTGGACAAATTGTCTATAAAATGGCATCTGAAGATGATTAAACAATCATTTCCCAAAAAAAGGCTCCTACAGCCAGGCGGCCTAGGCCCATATAAAGCTATAGGCTTATAAGGGTTTAAATGCAACCCGATATCTTCAATAAAGTTTTAAGCCGGTTTTCACCGCTTCATGGTTATAACACACCGGTTCCCAGTTTTAAGCCGGTTTTCACTGGTTCGATTTTTCTGGTTTCGACAAGCACGTTCAGACCAGACTGACCTCCGGGTCTTCATTTAGCAATTGAACATAGTAATATTAACAGAAGATGATAAATGAATCATGTATTGCTAGTTTCTGTCAATATTTGGACAAAACCTACCATGAGCACTGAGCCTTATTATAAGCCCATTGAAGCATATGAAAGAGCCTTCTCAAACTCAGCCCTCCTTTCAGTAGAGACTATAATTCTCATAAACAATTTGGTGTTCCGCCCCCAACGAGAGAGCTTATATTTGTTGAACATATTTAGATGATTTGGCCATTATTTGAGAACAACCTCAGCAGCAGCAGCCCCCCCCCCCCCCTCTCCCAAAAAAAAAACAAAAAACAAATATGGAATACAATTTACAAAACAAGAACTACCTCAATTGATGATTAAGGGAAGATTTAAATGACTTCCTAGCTTCCTATCACTTTAGTTAGTTAAATATCTCATATTTTCCATAGGAATATCAAATCATATAAAAATCCTGACTCCCAAGACATTAAAACCCCCATTAATTCGCATAGTTCCAGCCTTAATTTCAACAAAAGATTGAATTATCAGGATTCTATCCTGCATTACTAGAAGACAATATAACCTACTCGACTCAACATATATTCAGTCATCACAGAAGATATATCAGCATAACAGAAGAAAGAAATTATCATTCTCATTAAATCATAGAAAACAAAATTGAACAAACCTGAAGAGGCTCATTTTCATCAGTAGTACCAAGCATCTCACTAACCATAAGTTCCCGCTCCTCTATATTACCGAAACAAAGACATTTCTCCACCACATTGGAGGCAAACTTCTGCTGGCTCATTTGGACTATCCTCCCAGCTAATTCTTTAATTATAGCTGTTCGTTCGTGCGGCTTTCCATGTTCCAACACATGCTGCTTGGAGAAAGTTCAATAGGTTAACAAAACAAGCAACTAAACTCATCCAAGAAGTGAGACTATTATGTGGAAGCAAATAATAATACTAAATGTGGAAGCAAACATGTAATGATGTAATAGCGAGAACAGACTGTTTAACTCTTTTTCAGATAACATGGGTATCCAAGGTAGAGAGAACAGTCTGTTAAAGGAGTCATAATGCAAATTTGGATAGATATAGCAACAAACCCACCACAACAAAGTGGATTCCATCGGAGCTTTTTCTCAAAGGACGCTCAAAGAAATATATTTTAGGAAGGAGGCCAGTAATACAACAGAAGCAGTTGATGATAATTGTAACGAACAAAAGCATATATAAAGATGAGGATATTGTGACAACAATAACAACTAGCAGATAAGCAACGAAAGCTTATTAGTTTCTCAAAAGAGCCTACAGCAATTTTCAATTAAATAACTTTATCAAAGGATAATATCCACCCTCAAAAGAGCCTATTAACACTCAGACACTCTCCAAGCACAATATCCACCTCAATTGACTTGACGAAAAGTAATTTGATAATGCTTCAACCAACACACAGAATTAAACAACAAATAAGTTTGCTGCTCCTAGTTACTGAAAAATGACAAGAAAACTGCACTTTCAAATCATTAACTACCATCTCTAAAGTCAAAAATAGACTGGGTATAGATGACACACCTGAACCACATAATTGCCATACTGATCTTGTGCCAACATGCTAACTGAACCTAATATTTCATCCATAACCTTGCTCTGGGTCTCTGGTTCTTTGCAGTGCTCCAGTACCCTCTGTAAAACAAGTAAAACGCACTTAAATAATAAATCAATTACAAGGCTACAGTATGACCACTCTAGGAACTGGTTAGCCAACCTGAATCACGCGGCAGCCATATGGATGGGTTGAGAGATTAACAACTTGATCGAAAAATGATTCCACTATAAACTGAATATGCTCTTCAGGTACACATTCGATGCACTTCTGTATTACATGGTTCCCATTTTGATCACGTACACATCGCATTATATGTCCATCAAGCTCTAGAACCATTTTAATCTTCTGATCCAGATCAACAACTTCAATAGCCTGTTTGACAACAACAAATTTGAAATATAACCGATAAAGCACATATAATTCAATATTAAAAAAATAAAAATATAAACTAATTGCAGAATTTCAGACAGAGCAACAGCAAAACCCTCTGTGACTCTGTAACCACAAAAAAAGTCAAGATGGAGGTCCACATAGTAACAAAATTGAGAACAAACTATGAAAAGGGTACATGAAAGAAACATTAGTCCTTGTCCATGTAGTATCCATTAATTCGAATTTCATGAGAATCAACAACTATACCCTCCATGAAGTGAATGCCTGAGAAAACACATCTCAAAATTGAAAAAAAGGAGCAGTTAATTACAATGCTTGTTCAAGATGGAGTCAATCATACCTTTTGGATAACACGACAACCATACATTTGCAGGCTAAGGGTCAACACATGACTATCTAGCTTGGCGGCAAGCTCTCTTCTTTGACCATCCATTCCATGCTCAAAAAACTGGAAATGACAAACAAAGGACATCAATACAGAGGATGATTTTGAAAATACCAAGAGCGGCAAGAGGCATAAAGAATAATTAAAATTTGAAATAATGAGTAACTGATGCAAAGGTCTACTTGCACACACAATTGTCAAACAAAACACCTAACAGGCAATGGATTTCCTAGTGAAACAAAGAGCAAGTTGTAAGAGTAAATACCTTCTGAATAACGTAATTCCCGAAAACATCAGTCATTAAAGAAAGAGCATGAGGAATAATTTCTTCAAAGACCATGTTTTTCTCTTCCATTGTAGCCGTTTCCAGTTTTTGCTGAATAAAACGGCTTCCATACTGATCCGCACTGTTCAAATAAGAAATTTAATTAGAAATATAAAGCTGGGAACCAAGAATCAAAAAGAAGAAAAAAAATATAACAGACCTGAACTCAACAACATGGCCAGCGATTTCCGAAAGCTCAAAACACTTGGTCTTGTTGCTCTTAAACTCCTCCAAAAGAGAAGATCCAAAGTTTCCATCCATGTGCCAGGGTGCCATCACACCACCACCTAAGTTCCTCATTGTACCAGGGAAACGCATATTGAAGTCACTGTGCCTGATAGGACTACCTGGCCCACCAGGTGAGTTTGGAATAACAGGACTTGTCAACGGGCTTCCAGGATATCCCATGCCAACACCAAATGCATGATTTCCGTAGTAACCGTGGTTGGAACCACTGGATTTGTTGCCCAACGGAGCACCATATTGCGACTTCTGAGGTGACATAACAGATCCCAGATAAGCTTTTTGAAGTAACTCCATATAATATTTATCTGGAGACTGATCACCCAGAGGAGTAGCATGTGCTGCATATTCAGCTGATCTCATGTATTGATGATACATAGCATCAGCAAGAGATGCCTGCAGAGCATTCGCAGCCATCTGATTCCCCATACGACCAGATTCTGGGGCACCAGTAAAATTCTGTCCAGAAGGCAAGCCACCAGCCAGAACTCTTGAATCCAGTCCAGGAACTCCCATAGCTGAAGCAGCAGCAACATTTTCTAGTAATGGAGGCAGATTGAAGTTTCCAAGCTGGCTTGCCATCATAGATGGCACAGGTGAGTTCAAATTAAACCCAGTCAAGCCGTAATTTGCATATGATGAGCCAGTTGCATCTAAAGGAGCATAATGGGGTGATAACCCTCCGCCATTTAGAGACGATGGAGTTGATCCCTTAGCATACAAAGCACCAGAATTACCACCAGATTTTGGACGCTCAATGTGGGAACTCCTAAGTTCAGGCCCACCTACATTTCCCCTAGCTGCTGATGAAGGGACAGAAGACATGTGCAAATGACCAGATTCAGACTTTTTGGTGTATGAATGTTGCTTACTATGCTCCTGACTATTTTGCATATTAAAAAGGTAGTTACGGTGATCAGGACCCTCTCGCTCAACCTGTGATGGCAAATGATTCCCACTGTCCACATTACCATTGGTAGTGAGATTCATTCCAGACAAAGCAGCTACCAGATCAGCAGAGTCGCTCATTCCTGATGACATACCATTGAATGCATTTGGACTATTAACACTCTTTTTTGATGCTCCTGATCTCCCCTCGCCAATAGGTGTAGGACAAGGACTTGGAGCCCTCGCTATATGTTGAGGATCCGGTGTAGTGCTTCTAGATAAGGACGTACCCAAAGCAGCAGCATAGCTATATGATACAGGAGCAGCAACATTCTGGCCAGCAGAAGAGCCATGAAGATTAGCACCCTCACGCCGTAAATGAGCCAGCTCAGCTTCAGCTGAACTTAATGCATCAACATCCTCGTCAAAAGCATTGCGACTAGCTGGTCGAGAAGGGTGTCTCGAGGAAGGATTAGAACGTCCCAAGTCATTCTGTGGAAATGAGATTGCTAAACAATCAGAAGTGTATGCAGAGGATGTGAAATAGCTTAGTAGAAGCTTTTCAAGAATTCATATGAGACCTAAGAACACTGTTTAATAAGCTTGCTAGATGGAAGGATCATCACAGATACGCAGTAAGAGAACAGAGGCAATATATCCATGAAAGACCAGAACTGCATACAGATCCAACTCCCAGAAAGTGAAAAGATAAAATGACCTCTTAAAGGCTTAGCCCTTAGCTAGTAGTCCCTTCTTCCCAAAAGAGCAAACTCATCAAACGGAAAGCTTGCAAGGAATAATAGCAACGAAGGATAGAGTAAATAAGATATAAGACTATCACAACACGAGTACACAATTATTTGGGGCATAGTAGATATGATACGCCAGATGAACTTTGCAACTCTTTCAACTATGCTCTTAATTCTTTCTTACTTCAAACCAGGCAATAAAAAGGATCCTTCACTATGACCAGCGTGATGGACAGAGTCCACTAGTAACAAGGTGGAAGCTACCACCACCCAAAAACTGGATGAAGGAGCAAAGTGAAAACCTAATTTTCAACAAGAAAATGACTTATAAAGGAAGGTCATCTTCCTTCAATGTTTAATGCAGCAAACATACAGACCAAAATATATTCAGAACAGACATGCTTTGTACAACGTGAACAACTGAATACTAGCTTCGAAAAACAAAAAGGCCTGGCAACAAACAACAATAATGATATGCACATAGAAATCGTCTGGCAGAAAAAATACCTACCATTTCGCATATATATACTGCAACGTTACCTGAAATATCTCTGCCAGACTCTTCTGTTTACTCCCAAGTCCAATACTAGGAAGGCCAGGTAAGCCATCTTTACCCCAGTCAGCTGATCCCTGAACTTTCTCCTCAACCTCCCTTTCTTCTTTCTTTGAGCCAAACCCAGGAGGCATCGAAAACAAGGACCTACCAGGTCCATTCTCAGTCTTATTAACTTTCCTCCTATCCCCAATTCCACCCAAAACTGAGCTCCCACCTTGTAACCTTTGTGCAAACCTCCAATCCTCCTTGGACATCAAGGGTGGGGGCAACCTCGGATTCAAGTTAACATTCGAGTAATAGTAGGATGAATACGCAGGGTCTGACCTATAGTCCTCCTCAGTTATAGCACCATTGCCACCATTCTTACTCTCAACAAAATCACCAAAACCAGCACCACCACTATTATTCTCATTACTATTAATATTATTCCCCCCAAACAACCCTCCAACGGCACTTAAGGAGCCCTCGACCGTAGGAGGGGCAGAGCCACTCCGGTATATATTCAGCTCACGCTCACGATCATCGGCAGGGTGGTGGTGGTCCTGACCATGACCATGACCACGCCTCTGCTCACGGAGCAACTTCTCTAATTCATCCCCAAATGATCCACCCTCGTTGTTGTTCCCACTAATCATAGGTCTCCTCCCTATTTCAGATATCATTCTCAGTTTCTCACTCAAATTATTATAAATTATTATAATACCCAAACCCTAGCAACAAAAAAACCCTAACAAAACATATCAAGATGGAAACTTTTCCTTCAAACCCTTCAAACCCTAAACAACTAATAACCAATTATTTACAGCTAGGGAGATAAATATAAAGTTTTCTCTAAATTTAAACACCCTAACCCACAACCCAGAAAAAAAAGGATTCAATCAAATGTTTATATCAATGATCAGGCATAAAATTTTCCCATTTGGGTTTTAGCTTCAACCTCAATTAATTAATAAAAACAACGAAAAGATTGTAAATTTAAAAAGAGGTTTATCTGGGTTTGATCGATGATCAAGCAACAACAACAACAACAACGTCCTCCATTTTTAATGCTTCTCTCACATTGAGTGCCTGGGCAAATACTAAGAGAGAAAAGAGAAAAAAGAGAGAATTTTTATTTTTGTTTTTTGGGTGATATGAAGATCGGAGATATTCAACGGCTAAGATGAATTCCGGCGGCTATTTGTGTTTTTGGGTTTGAGGGTTGGGGTTCCTTCTTATTACAAGAACCCCTGGTTAGGGTTTTTGTGTGATGGACTTTGGCTGGAGAGAGAGAGAGAAACAGAAAGAGAGAAACAGAGACAAAGAAACTAGAGTTTCATCATAAAAACTGAATAAATATGTTAAAATACAACCTGACTTTTGTCACATCTTAAAAACAAACATTTATTAATCTAATTAGTATATTTACTAATTATTATTACTCTCACAACTCACAAGCTCTAAGCTAACATAAATTCCTTTTTTTTTCATTTTTTATTTATGGATTAATAAAATTAGGGGAATAATTAATTAATTAAATAAAAGCTTCCCCCAATTCCGAAAGATTAGGGCAATTGACCAAGTGATACCTGACTGATGGAGAGAGAAGTGGCAAAAAAATGCAGATAAGTGGGGGGCTTTTTTTAATTTTTCTTTTCATTAAAAAATTTTTGTTTTACATTTTCCTCATGTTAGAAAATGCCACGTAAGGGCATTAGATTCGGTGGGTTATGGTTGAGGCATTATACTCAGACAAACAAAAGTACCTAAAAATATTGTGTAAGCTAAAGTCCCAATATTACCCTTGTGCTTGTATATTTTGGGTACCATCATTTTGGGAGTTTTTGCTTTTTTTATTTTTAGGCATAATACCAGAATGTTCATTAGATTTGGGAGCTCCCAGCCTTTTTGAGAACATTGGATATTTTGGTGATGTTAGCTGATTTTGGTAATTTCCAGCGGTGTATTATATTGTATTTTCCATTTTCTTACACTTTATGGTTATTTTTAGAAGCATATATTTGTATGACTATATGATTGATTCAAGCACCTTTACGCACTTTCCTTGAAAGAAATTAAACAAATAATATTATTCCAAAAATAACAAATATTGTTATTATTATGTGATGATTTTGTTGATATTAGGTTTATATGCACGTACGTAATTCCGTATTACATCTACCCAAGCTATTATAGAATTCTTTTGCAAATTATCTTAACCAAGTGATGGTAAATTATTTTATTTTATTTTATTTTTTAAAATATTCTGTTGCTATTCTTTTGGCTTTCCATTTACTAGCCTTATTTTCACATGGTGATGAAAATCTTTTAGCATTCAAAATATTGTTCACATGATCTCTTTTCTCTCTCGAGAAATTCTAGCCCCTCTTTTTCTTTGAATCATCTTGAGGCTACTACCGGCATTTTTGCCGGTGGTTAGCCCCTCCGTTGTTGTTTCCTTGCTTTCGATCTAGTTTTTTAGTTTCTTTTTCTTTATGGTTAGTAATAAACTCTCCTTTGGTGAGAGATTGTTGAGTTCTCCGCGTTTGTCGAAGGGTAGTCGAATTTTTATTTTTAGGTTCGGTTTGATGAATCAAGAAGACAAGTTCAATCTACTATGGCAAGGAGATTTGTTCTTCCAAATAGCTGCAGCACGTTTCGTGCTTAACTCCGGTCGTAGGGAAAAGGCGGTGGCCTCCCGTTTACTGTATAGCATGTTTTTTGCTATATCAGGGCATTGTCAATTATCGACGAAGCTGATCAAGACGCCGATTTCTAGCAGAGATGTTTGGATTGGTAGTCACTTATCGACGGAGCTGATTAAGACACCGATTTCAAGCAGTGATAGTGGAAATCATATTCATCTTGTTATATTAGATTTATACTTGGTTATGTTAGATTTAGATTTGTTTAGGGATATTCATCATTGTAGATGCCGTATGACTTTTTACGAATGAATGAATTCTCTTTCCTTCAAAAAAATTAAATAAAATATTGTTCACATGATGAAAACAGTTCTCTACTAAAACGTGCATAATGTTAACTATAATCAACTTATCACCCAAAACTGATTGATATTAGTGGTTCGACACTCTCTTCCATTAATTAAGGTCGGGAGATTTTTGAATCTTGTGAATGGAATGGGCTGATTCGGTATGAACATGGATCAGTTTTGGGCCAAAGGATTTAGGTGAATATGTGTTACTTTTAACTGTCTTACAATGGAACAGTCTTATAAAGGACCTTTTTACCCTAATTGACGGTCTTGTTCCTATAAATAATTTGATAACAAAATCAATCACAACTAAACAAAAACAAGATAACTAAATTTTACACTATCCAACGACCAAAGCATAGTTTTGAAATAGCTATATTGATGTGTTTTATGAAACTGATTTCTAATCTTTCACGCATGCTACACAATTGTAGCAACCTTTACGTACAACATACATTTTTTAACTTAGCTTCCCACCTCGGAAAAAAACCTTAGCGTCAAGTTATTTTTTCAACATCAAATTGACATGCAATCAATATTCAATAAATTGCAACATATCTTATCGTATGTTCACAAGGAACATTTATGTTTAGTGTAATCAAAAGCAACTCCTTCAAAAAGCAACAATATCTATCATCACAAATTTTGACTTTAAATCTTACGTAGTTTATAGCTTATCCTAAATTATCTTCTGATAATGAAATCTACCGTAATTGGTTGAAATCACGGGTTAAACTATTGTTTATCACCTAAATAATCATGCCACATCCCCATTTCAAAAACACCTACATTCCTTCAGTACTTTGTATTATGTTACTCAAAATGAATATACTTCATTTTCTAACTCAAATTCTGCACAAAGAATAATACTTTCATGACTAGTGTTTTGTTGTCATTGCCCTTTAATGTCGTTGTCCTCCCAAGTCACGCCTAATTGAATGTAAATTTTATAACTGCAATCTGCAATGGCAAAAATCAAAAGATCAAATGAAATTCCTACCATCCATCCATGTGAAGCCTGTGTCATGTCTGTACGAGTTCTCACCAAACAAGGACAGGGCAAATAAAGGTGAAAACAAAAAGGTAAAACCAAAGGTCTAAATCTAATCGGGAATATATTTCGTGGCTGTTGGGTTTTAAAGGCTTGCCCAAGTGACATTCTCTGGAACTTTCTTCCAAAAACATGTACTCTCTCCTGAAATCAGCAAAATAAAGATCATCACTTCACTCACTTGATTACTTAGAGTTCTGATCAAATCCCCGTACAGTTTTTGAGTCCCTTCACTGTAAGTAAATTCTATCAACATGTCAATGCTTTTGTCTTCAATTGTGGAGATTTTGCTTAGAGTTTACTGTTAAAGATATCATCTTTTTTTCATCCAAACCCATTTGCCAAATTAGGGCAATGTGGGTCTTTCTTGATTTCTGTTGTTCAATTGTGCGAGTAACTTCTTGATATAATTGGGAAATTGCTGTTTTTTTGGGATTTTTCTTAACTTTTGATGAGTAATTTGGGTGGGTTTTCAATTTTGACTTTCTTGATGGGTTTTGCAAATGGCACGCAACTGCCATTGTCAACTAGTATAAAGATGCTGGAAGAAGTAAAGTTTTTTTTTTACATTGTTTTGCCTTTGTGATCATTTCGCCCACTTTTTGTACAACAAAAATGCACAGTGCTATATAGGGGAAAATATAAAGTTTACTGGAAAAGGCTGTTGAATCGTTAAGTCCTGGAAATCTAGCATGCATGTTTATGAAACAGTGTAAAGTCTAGTTCTTTAATTTATTAATATCCAGTATTAGAATTGTTTGACTGCTTGAAGATGTTTTTGTTATGCTAATTAGGTTCTGTTTTCTTGATTGCTGTAGATAAACTAAAGAGCGGCTTCGTGAATAAAAAAAAAAAGAAGCTTTGCAATGTAACTGTATTTGTCATTTTTATCTCTGATCTTGGCTACCCTTTTCTCCTTAAATAGATCAAAGAAAAAAAGAATGAAGAAATGAGGAAGAATATTATAGGAGAATGACAAACAGCATATAAAGTAGAAGTGTATGAGATTCTGAGTCTGTGAATGTGAGGTTATTTTGGTTTGTAGTTGGTTCACATTTGTCTTTGCTGATTTATACATGTTGTTGTACTTGATTGAGACTATTGGTCGTGTAACTTCGATACATGAAAAGTTGTTCTCTCTTCTCCACAGGCACTGCTTGGCAGATAGGTCTATTGTAGTCTTGTAAACATGAGTTTTGTTTTTCGAGGTAGCAGGGGAGATATTGAAAATGGGTTCTCAGGAATTATTCCTGGACAGAATTCATTGGTATGCATTGTCTTCAAGCATGATTTTCTTTTATGTCGATTATAATTTTGGATATCAAGGGATTTGCCTGAGTCATTAATCTCTTTTGGTACAGAGAATTCAACCTGTTCGACCTGTAAATACAACTTCGTTGGCTTTTCTTGTGACTGGTAATTGTTGTTTGATGCTTTACTTTTCTAAACTAAGTTTCCCTTTTATACTTCTCACAACCTATACATATTTTTCCCTTTTCTTTGTTCCTCTCTTTTGCAGTTCTTTTGCTGTTCACAATTTTGAATTCTCATCAGATGTCACCTAATTTTCTGGTAATTTCTCACCAACTCTAGAAAGCTGCATAACAGCATTTTTTCGCCTCTATACTCACAACTCACAACACATACAAGTTTATGATTACTCAAGTTGTACACTCTGAACCTATATAGCTCTGGCTGGTTCTTGGAGTGTTTCTGATTGCCACCAGCTTAAGGATGTATGCTACTTGTCAACAATCACAAGCACAAGCTCAAGCCCATGCTGCAGCTACCAGTGGCTTATTTAGACCTACAGAGTTGCGCTTGCAGTTGCCACCATCCATAGCTTTAGCAACGAGAGGGCGGCTCCAGGGGCTGAGGCTTCAGCTTGCAGTTCTTGATCGTGAATTTGATGATCTGGGTATGCTTTTCCGCATTGCAATTATTTTGGTTCCAAGTTCTGTCACTGTTGCATCTTGTAGAAGACTAATTCAGAACCAAGTTGGCATCCCTTAGTTAAGATATCTTGGTATGCTCATAAGTTGTTCTGTTGTTTCTGTTGCAGACTATGAAACCTTAAGAGCATTGGACTCTGACAATGCTTCCTCCACCCCTTCAATGAGTGAGGAGGAGATAAATGCCTTGCCTGTCCACAAGTATAAGATAACGGGGCAAGAAAGGTAAGCGTATTTGATTACCAGTTATTTGTAAAAGTGCTTCTAATTCGATATTATCATGAATATGAAGGCTAGAGACTCAGCTTTACAGTCATTCTTAACAACTTTTTCTGGTTGAATGTCTTGTACTGATATTTAATACTACAAGTATCAAAAAGCATGAGTGTTGTTTGCTATCATGGGGAGTAATTCGTGTTCATACTTCAGTAATTATGCTTCAACTCTGCTGACTGCTCTCAATCACTTAAAAGATGGGAATGAGTGTATTTTTAATGGTGTTCAAATAGTAACTCTGGTAGTTGTCTCCATCCTGAAACTGTATACATCTTGTAGATGCCCTTGTTCACAGCGAAGCGGCTGTGGGCAAAAATATTACAGTGCATGCCTTTGGATTGGAAATTATAGGATTGATTGTGTACATAAGTAGGAAAGCTATTTTTTGTCTCCTGGTATTTGTATCAGGAATATGTTTTAAATTGGCTCCTCGTATTGCATCAGCAATAAATTTGTACTTGTCTCCTGGTATTTGCATCAGCAATTACTTTTTGTTGGCTCCTTGTATTTGCATCTGTCATCATTTGTGTTGCATACTTACGCTCTTAGACTTGTTTAACAGTGACGATTCACCATTGCCAGAGGCTTCATCTTCGTTATCTTTTCCTGAGGTATAACTGTCGTTTTCCCCTGGATTCTAAGATTTATACTTTATATATAAGTTGGCAGTTTGTAGCCAACTGTCATATCTTCTTTTTGTCTGGACTTTCTTCTGTAGTTTGGTTCTGTGATCCGATATCAATTGTCTGTATATAGTGGAAAACTGACTTTTAACCTTTTCCCTTATTCGCATTTTCTTATGCTACTGTAGTCAAAAGATGGTCAGCTCATCTGATAAATTCAATCCTTCAAAATAGGTGCTCCCTCATGCACCTAGTTTGCTGGAATGCTGATAGAGATAGCTTGGTATCTGAAATGGGCCCCAAATCTAGTTCCCTCAAAATCTGTTTACTGCCAATTGTAAATAGATCCATTGTAGATTCTTATACGTTTATGTGATCGTGGAGTCATTGCGAGTGGACTAAGATCAAACTGCTCTTTTTTTGTTGTCTTCCTTTCCAATTGCTTACATTCAGGTTTTGTGGTGAAACTTTAATGATACTCCTCTAAATGCAGCAGCTTATGAGCAAGGGAAGATAGTAAAAAGGGAACTCTGGTAGCAGAACAACTTTTAACTCGTAGTATCAGAAACCCCTTCACAGTGTATTATGGGTTTTTGGAATGAAAAAATCAATATTAAGGAATCAAAATGTTACTTCAATCAAGATCTAGTAAGATAGGTGCGTAGTGCGTCAGCTGCACTATTGTACTTTGTGTGCATACTGTCTTGTGAAAGTTATGATGTGGTCGTCTCAGGAAAATGCTTGCCTGTTTTCTAGTTATTCTCATAAGTCATAACCACTTTATGAACAGGCAAATCAAGATGCACTTAGTGCAAAGGATTCGGAAGATGGCCTGGATTGTACCATTTGCTTAGAGCAAGTTAAGAGAGGAGATCTCCTTCGCACCTTGCCGTGTTTACATCAGGTATAGGTCATTACCTAGTTCTTGTTGACAATGTCTGTTAGGTGTTAATCACCTGTTATCTTCACAGTTGTCTTGGTTAGTGTAAAAGTTTGGATCATGATGTATTAATGGAGTTGCAGGAACCAAAACTACAAAATACTCCATGATTCATGTGATTTACTTAATTCCAGCATTCTATGTATACTTGTTTAGTTTTTTGAAAAAAATTGTGTCATTTTTTAATGAATTTGTGATACCTTTGTAATTCGTAATTGAAGCAATACATCTCGACAACACCTCAAAGAATCAAATGTAATCTATCTCTACCAATTGTGTCGCCAAGTGAATTTGAAGAGGACTTACATGCTATCATGTTCTTTTTGCAGTTCCACACCAATTGCATTGATCCATGGCTGCGGCAGCAGGGCTCATGCCCAGTGTGCAAACTAAGAGTAGGGTCAGAAATGCAAGATGGCTTGGATAATGCAGCAGTGAACGCTGATATGGTCTAAGTATCTTCAAACTTCAATATGGTCTCTTAGACAAAAAAAAATTACCTGTACAGAATTTCAAGGGCTCCCGCCACCTTGACCTTGTTGAATCTACTTGTATATGAATGGTTAGGAACTTAGGATATTGCAATTAGTGCTTGGCTTCTTATTCTGTGGTGCTTGAAGAAAATGTACAAACTTTGTATTCTGCAATCACATATGAGATGCTAGTTTATTGTGAACAGAATGTTCTTGCTGTACATCATCTCGTGTGGCGACTGGCGACAGAAAATTTCTGATTTCTGAATGCTGCTGCTGAAATTGATCTCAACCACCCTCATATATTAGTGTACTGTGCATAATACTGGAATGTATTGTAAGGTCAGAAAACCCAAGAGCCAATATGAAAGTACCAGAACCATGTCATTTACCAGTTCAAAGCTGACCTGTAACGCGGTAGCCCGTCTCAATATTCATTTCCATCATCACTTCCGTCAATCTCAATTAAGTTGTGACATTATTTTTGTATAAAATGATGTTGCCAACTTTAGGTTTTGATTTATTAATTTATCTGGTGTTTGAAAATGGAAATTATGTTTTAGGACTGATAATGACTCCAAGCTTCCCCAGATAGCAGCTGACACCAGCATAGAAATATTAAGGACAAAAATGGCATGATTCATGCTGCCATGGGAAGACTAGTTGGACTCATGGTTGCCCGCCCAATCCTGGCCCAATAATAATCTCTGTAAGTTCCTGAATCCTGATCATAAATATTCATTTAATTATGTTTTTTGGTTTAACCACAAGTTCACCTACGAGGCTAGGTCGCTCTTTGGGCCAAGGTTTATCCTGTTCGCATTGGGTCTGCCCACAAAAAGGTAAAGTGTTTCTACAAAGTATTTTCTCCATTCATAAGATTCGAACCCTCGACATTGCTTAAGGGACGAGAGTGCTGAATCACTCACACCAACCACTTATTGATTCATTTCTTTTAGTTTTGCAAACCTTTAATTTGAAGGTGAAATCTGTACCAAGTTATAATAAAAAGTCAATCCTTATTATTATGGGCTAGCTCTTTAGTTACAGTCTTAGAAGCCTGGCCCATTTATGCTAATCTTCCAACTCTAACACAGGGTGGCAGTGCATTATACTATCAACTATGAAGCTTGTGTAGTACAACCGTTGCGAAGTCAAAAGTGTACTACATATTTAGAGTTTGGATGACCTTCACACCCAATAAGCTTGAGTTTAATTAATGAATATAAAATGTGAGACCTTCTGACATTCATATAAATACTCATAACTAATTCAAAGTTTATGAACTTGAGAGACTATAATTTGGAGGGACAATTGATTTTTAGCCACAGGTCTCTAATGGCTCCCTCCTCTTCCCTCAAACTTCTCAAGTCAACCTTTCGTGCAATCCTTCCCGTCCTCCTCCTCCTCGTCCTCCAGTTCTCGCTAATCGTCGATGCCCATGGAGGCATCCACGACGAAACTGGTGGTGATCCTGCCACCTCCAATAATAATACTCATTCAAAGAAGCTCTTAGTAGTGAAAATTTGGTGCTTGGTCATCTTCTTCTTTAGCACCTTTGCCTTCGGTGTGTCCCCCTACTTTTTAAGATGGAACGAGAGTTTTCTCGTCCTGGGGACTCAGTTTGCTGCAGGGGTCTTCTTGGGAACGGCGATGATGCATTTCTTGAGCGATTCAGCCTCCGGGTTTGAGTCCCTCACACCCATTGAATACCCATTTGGGTACATGTTGGCCTGTGCTGGTTACTTGATCACCATGTTTGGTGATTGCATAGTCGTCTATGTCGCCACAAAGAGTGTAGGGAATAATTCTCGGGTGGAAATAGAACAAGGAAAGATAGATGATGGCCAGGAAGACAACTCAGAGAGAAGACATGGTGCTTCGGTGCACAATCCTATCTTCCTAAAAACCGCGTCAATGGGAGACACCATCCTTCTCATTTCAGCACTTTGTTTTCATTCTGTTTTCGAGGGCATTGCTGTTGGTATTGCAGGTAACTAACTCTACTTAAACGTTCCATCTTCCACTGCTTCAATATTTGATGCTATGTTTCCATTAATATTTTTTTTCTCCACCCCTTTTCCTATGCTTTAGTATTGATCTGATCAAAGCTTGGTGAAACATGTTAGCTCATATGCCTAAGTCTCCTAGGATTATACTCCTAGTTATCAAATTATTGATAGGTTCTTGCAAGGTGTAATTTTGATTTCATTATCCTCACTTCTCTCTAGATCTTTTTTTGGTTTAGTAACCCTTTGATCGATGGCATGTTAGCATGGTGCTATATCCTGTTATTCATCATTATAGGTGCAAGGACAAACGCGATCCTGCTGTTCTTCATAGTAACACCGCCCGAGGGCCTAGATTAACTTAGAGCAGTTGAAGGACATAATACTGCAACATTCTCTATACCAGAATCTGCTAGAACATGCAATATAAGAATACCCGAGGATTACTTATGGGAAACTAAACTGATTTTAAGAGGAACGAAGCCATTTCGAGTCTTCCTAATTTCCTTTGAAATAATTTTGTCAGAATTCTACAATTCTACATTTTTAAGTACAAATGATCAGCTTGATCTATGTTGAAACTTGGAACTTGGAAGGGGTTGTGTTTGTATTTTTGTCATCTTAATTGTAAATTTACTCACTGACTAAGTATTCCCCTATGGAAACATTTTTTTTTTTGGTCTCAGATACCCAAAATGATGCTTGGAGGAACCTGTGGACAATAACATTGCACAAGGTTTTCGCTGCCATTGCCATGGGCATTGCCCTTTTGAAGATGATCCCAAAAAGGCCTTTCCTTGCAACTGTGATGTACTCTTTCGCCTTCGCCATTTCGAGCCCTATTGGGGTGGGGATAGGCATTGGCATCAATGCCACAACAGAGGGTAAGGCAGCTGATTGGACATACGCAATCACAATGGGGTTTGCTTGTGGGATTTTTGTATATATCGCCATTAATCATCTAATTGCTAAAGGTTACAAGCCAGATTCTCCGTGTTACTTTGACACTCCATTTTATAGGTTTGGTGCTGTGCTTTTAGGGGTGGCTGTTATAGCAGTTGTTATGATCTGGGATTAGCCAAAAATTCATGTCCTAGATATGTTCAACACAACCTACAGTTATTATCTTTGGTTTTATAGTTAAGCATTGTATTGGTCCTTTATTGTTATTGTGATTGTAGTCCTTGATTTTCATCTTTATAAAACTTGACTCGTTAGTTTTGCTAATAGTAATTGGAAGGAAGGAAAGCCTATATGGCTATATATACTAGTTAACATTAAATTTCTTATGAGTTGTAACTTGTAAGTAAATCTTCGTTCTTCATCAGACCGTCTGACGTACTGGAAGTGGAAGTATACGTTTATCGTGTGTGGATCGTAAATCACAAGAGTTACGAAGATGAATTTCTGTAGAGTGTGTTTGGATACTTAATTTGAAATTCTGTTCAATAGAAGAAAATGATAATGAAGTCACTATAAGTAAACGAACAGGCAGTTGCTCAACAGGAAGGTGGTAGAAGTTGAGCAGTACTACTAACTACTAAGTGCCTTGTAATGTAATTGTGTCTGTTTTTAGGAGGAGATCATGACAAATTCAGGCATTGTTAGCAAATGTGGGAAGAAAAGGATTTGTGTGTCAACAAGTTGTGACTTTTGCCCTTTAACATCTCTACCGGTTAGCTGTTACATGAAATTAATGGGGCCTTTGGGCCAATTATGGGTATATTTGGTATTTGGTTGTCTCCTTTCTGTTGAGTTTAGCTTTTAATTTATTTTTTTCGGTTTCTTCATGTCTTCAAGAATGCAATGGTTACTAGTCTTACTACAATATATTTACATGACTATTTCTCTGCGCGGGTTTGTAGGCACCTTAAAAGATGGGATTACTCGCCAATGAATTTAAAACTGCTTTATTATACCCAATGCGAGATTCAAACTCTCGACCTTGATTGAGAATAAATGAGTTCCTATCACTTAACCACATCTCCTTGATTACGCTTACATGGTGGAGTGGGAATGAATCTAAAACATACTAGTGTAGCCAAAACCTTAGTCTTAATCAACCAGCCAAGATCAAGACCTTGTTTAACATATACAGTATATATTAAGAAGTTGGTTGCATAAATGGGATAATTAATGCAAAGCAATCTTACCTAATGTTTGGAGTTCGGTACACGTTAAGCTTCTGATCAATTACAAACACTTCTCTTGCTATCAACTACATACAGTACTATTTATGAAGTCGCGATCACCGAATTCCCCCATTCTCCTCTGTTTGAAAATCTATTCTATGATGTACTCTATTTGTTTCCTTAATTTTAGGTGACAGTTTACACAGTTCTTGTGAGGATATATGTCTTCAGATCAAAACCTAACACCTGCGCAATTACTTGTCATTTTAACGCAGCTTGTCAACGCATGCCATGCATAGTGAAACCATTTGACTGTCCCTCTAGTTATTTCCCTCTTGAGTATAGTACAAAGCAAGTGTAAAAGACAGAGTGCTAAACAAGGTGCGTAGTTGGTGCAACTACAAAGTTGTACTTTTCTTTTTATACTACAAATTAGAGTTTTCACGAATAACGCTTATCTGGAGTCTGGACTTAGAGAATTACCGCCTTCATTTTTAGTGTGAATTGATCTCACGCAAAACTTCCTCATACGACTTAACAAAGTTCATCTCTAAAAGGACATGTCAACCAATGACCTCAATAAATTTGGTAATATTAATTATACATTTGTTGGACAGTTAACAGAAACAAGAAGATTGACGAAGACTAATAGCAGGCATAATCATTATCATTCTTGTCTTGCTTGTAAGAAAGGCGGATAAAACGTCCTTCTCTTTGTCAATCCTTCGCTAGGCAAATGAGCTCCTTTTATCTCCTTCAAGCTCTGTTTGGTTAACAGAGACCTTCAATACCTACCAAATCCTAAACTCGCACTAACAATTAACTACCTTTGTTTAGGTCACATGACCTACAAAATAATAGATTAATTCATTATCTTGGTCACCAAGGCTTACCGTCCGATGTTTCTTATTTTTGGTATATGGTTTCCCTTAATAATGGCAACACTATCCATTAGTGAAAACTTTGTGCTTTCTCAAGTATATTTTTTAAAATTCTGAAATTCGAAACCAAAAATTAATAATAACGGGGAAAAACAATGAACGAGGATGATTCAATTGGAGGGAAAAATTTCATGTTTGTGAATAAGAAAAATCATTCTTATACAACATCATAAATCCAGTAATGTGAAACTGCATTATTGTTAGTATTTATTACGAGTATTTGAACATATATACAAGACAACTTTCTAAGCAAATCCACTGAAGATATTTATCGACGTCTCATAACCTAAATTTTATATCTATAAAACAAAATGGTTGTTGATGCAAATGACTTTTAGTAGTACATCAAGCGCTTAGAATTAATACTCACACCGTAGATATATGTGTATCAGTTAAACGAAATAAATATCCACTATGTTTTGACACCACCAAGAAAACCAAATAGAGGTGAGGTAATTAGAATGGACAAATCAAAACTTGAGGTTGACAAGAATTAAAGGAGATAAAACAATGGACGTAAAAGTTGACTTGAATAGCACTCCTTAAGTGAGTAACAACAGCCTCTTAACGCTTCTTCTAATCACCTAATTTTCACTAATATATATGCATCCTCCCTTCTTATCATCCCTATATAAACCATTCTCCTAACCTCACACTAAGCACATCACCACACTGGCAAAACACAAAGTCAGTGATCAACAGTACTGGTAACATTATCTCTTTTAGCAATCCAGGTCGAAAATCGAAGAAAATGGGAACTTCTCTTTTTTCCTCACCAGCATTTTCTGCAGCCATTTTCCTCATTTTGGCCAATGTTTGGCTTTGTCATGGAATGACAAGGCATTACAGATTTGATGTATGTCTTCAAATTAAATCCTTTTTTGCTGAATGATGAATTAATGATTATTATGTCTCCTGGCCTTAATGATGATGATTTACATGCTTAGTTGCTACTACTTCATAAAATTTTATCCAAGCTATACCAATTACTCTTCCATGTATATTTTTTGTAGATTCGGCTGCAGAATGTAACACACTTATGCAAGACAAAGACCATGATCACTGTCAATGGCGATTTCCCTGGGCCTCGGATCCTCGTTAGGGAGGGTGATCAACTCATTGTTAAAGTTGTGAACCATGTCAAAAACAACATCACCATCCACTGGTATATGGATAACTCCTGGGTTTGATTAGCGCCATCATTACAAGTTTATATGGTCTAATTAATACTTCTGGTTAAATGATGAAAACTCGCAGGCATGGGATCCGGCAGCTAGGGAGCCAGTGGGCAGATGGTCCGTCCTACATAACTCAGTGTCCCATTCAGACGAACCACAGCTATGTGTACAAGTTTACAATCAAAGGCCAACGAGGGACTCTTTGGTGGCATGCTCACTCGTCGTGGATCAGGTCTAGTGTATACGGTTCCCTTGTCATCCTCCCCAAGAGAACTGAATCCTACCCATTTCCTAAGCCCCACAAGCAGGCCACCATAATGCTCGGTACCTTAGTAACACTTCTATTGTTCATGAAAGTGTCATACATTTCTTATGAGTTATACATATACTATAAGGCTCACTCATACACCAATTGAAACTTAAATTTTGTAGGAGAGTGGTGGAACAATGACACTGAAGCCGTTATAAGCCAAGCCCTTCAAACTGGAGGAGGACCTAATGTGTCGGATGCCTATACCTTCAACGGATTTCCAGGACCGTTGTACAACTCCTGCACAGGTGCTAAAGGTGAGTGCGTGGTACTTATGATGTAATCTGAATCTTATAAGAACATAGGAGCATCTTTTATCGTTCGAGTTAACTCAAAAACCACAACTAATGTTTTATGTGTTGCTAGGTATGGCTGATACATACAAGTTGAAGGTGACGCCAGGAAAAACTTACCTTCTGCGTCTCATCAACTCTGCGCTCAATGATGATCTATTCTTCAGCATTGCAAACCACTCAATGACTGTAGTTGAAGCGGATGCACAATATGTCAAACCATTTGAGACCAACATTCTAGTCATCACCCCAGGCCAAACCACCAATGTCCTCCTTAAGGCCAAGCCAAATCCTACCCACACCTCTTACCTAATGGCGGTAAGCCCATACTTCACAGGCAGTGGCACCTTTGACAACAGCACAGCAGCAGCCATCCTAGAATACGAAATGCCACCACCAAAAGCTAAATCATCTTACATTAATGCCACTCTCAAAAACCTCCCTCGTCTCCCTTCTGTCAACGATACCTCATTCGTATCAAACTTCAGCAGGAAATTCAGAAGTCTCGGAAATGCACATTACCCTGTCAATGTACCGAAAACCATTGACAGACACTTCTTCTTCACAATTGGACTTGGAACCACCCCTTGCCATAAGAACCAAACATGTCAAGGCCCTAACAACAACACCAAATTTGCTGCTACTGTGAACAACATCTCCATGCCTCTACCATCAATCGCGCTCCTACAAGCTCACTTCTTTGGCCAAAATTCGGGTGTTTACACTAATGATTTCCCACAATTCCCTCTCAAGAAGTTTAATTATACCGGCACACCACCCAACAACACCAATGTGATGCATGGTACCAAAGTGGTTACTATTCCATACAACACAACCGTGGAGCTGGTCATGCAGGACACTAGCATAATTAGTGCTGAGAGTCACCCTCTTCATCTCCATGGCAACAATTTCTATGTTGTTGGCCAAGGTTTTGGTAATTTCAACCCTGCTAAGGATCCTGCTAATTATAATCTTGTTGATCCTGTTGAAAGGAACACTGTTGGTGTCCCTTCGGGTGGTTGGGTCGCCATTCGATTCAGGGCAGATAACCCTGGTAAGTCTATTACTGTACATTGTAATTACTTAAACTTTTGGGTGAATTGGTTTCTTTTCGACACAATAATTTCTTAAAAAAAAACGTTCTACTATATGACTAATCATTCACTCATTCCTTATAGTACTTATTTGATCACAAAGAAAATAAAGAACTAAACAAGTAAATATATTATCCAAATAATTAAAGCGAATAATAAATATAATTATCATAAATGTACTAGTAAATGTTATCATTTATAAAGTTTCACCTTCATAAAATATAGGTTAACATTTTTTCGAAACGGAGGGAGTACTTCTCTAATTTTCCTTCTGATACAGGGGTATGGTTGATGCACTGCCATTTTGATGTGCACCTAAGCTGGGGACTAAGGATGGCTTGGATTGTCCAAGATGGCAAGCTCCCCAATCAGAAGGTGCCACGTCCGCCTGTGGACCTTCCTAAATGCTGATTTAGATTTACCTGTTGACTGTCTTGTTTGTGAAATTAATTTTCTGTAACATTGTTTTTTTACAGTTTCTTTTTTTTAATAACTTATCCTCCTTTTAGTTTTCGGTGCTTGAATTTGAGAGAGGAGAGTAAATTGGATTGGGGAATTTGTTGTTTGGGATGTTTGCCTTTTGTATAAATCCCTACACCGGTTTACATATTGTGGAGGGCGGTTTTGTACCATTTATTCCCAGAATTTCCTTTGAATAAAATTCCTATAAAAATTTGAATTTAACCTGAGCAACTCAACTAAAAAGTTTTGTTCTTCTTAGTTCTGTTCTTTTTTAGTTTCTAAGTTCTAATTCTAAATGTCACTCAAAAAAAAAAAAGTTCTAATTCTAAATGATATGAATCATCTCCACTACCCTTCTTATTTGTTATACAATTGAGCATTATATCTCTTAGTCAAATCTCAGTCAAACAGACCAAGTACGAGCACCAATTCAAATCTCATTAGTAAGTGAACCGAATATGAGCACCCTATATAATGCTTGTCTAGTGAACAAGCCAAATACAAACACATACACAATTTAGAGATGGAACCCTCTCCAATCAATCCCTCCAATAAATCCCTCTAATAAATCCCTCTAATACCTCACAAAACATTAAAAAAAAAAAATATTTGCACAAAAGAAAATATTTTTTAGTTTGCCACTAAGAGCATCTCCAACGCTACAACCTCTAAGTAAGTTTATACTTGTGCCACGTCACCAACGCAAAAATTCTCTTTAATAAACCCCTTCCTTCCAATTGTATAAATCTCCAATAACTTCTTATTGATGGGCCTAATATAGAAATAGATCATGCTACAAACCTGATTTGTCTAGACAAAACGGCTTGTAAAGACTCGAGATTTTTAGGTTTGTCACTATAAAATAAAGATTTTCTAAAAGGAATTTTCATTTCACAAATCTCTACAAAAACCTTCCAATACTCTAAGAAAACAGACATGTATCATTGCTCTTTAACTTTAAATCCACCTTTAAGATCAAACAATAACTTTAACTCCACCAAAAAGAAAAACAAAAGCCCAAGCCAAATTGGGTCAACAAGTCAAAATTACAAAACTTTTGGGCTGTGACTGACACGTGAATATTTTCTTTGACCATATTCACTTAGAATGAGCCCATAGAAATGGCCCTGACAAATTTTCCTTGGACCAATTCAATACACGACGCCATTGGAGGGAGCTTGGGTAGAGCCAAAAACCCAGAAATCCCCTTTCAAATTTTCTCTCTCATGGTCGCAAAAATCAGATAATTCTGGCGATTAAATTCCGATCTGTCCATTCAATCATTCAATTCAATTCAATTCAATTGGTCTTTCTCTCATTTCGAATTTACGGTACGTTTCTTTTATTTTTTAATTTTCAGTAATTTAAATTATTACTAAACAGTGCAATTGCATGAACGGGAGATAGACTTTTTGCAATTCTGATATTTTTCCACCCAATTTGTGGCCCATATTTGATACTGTAGCTGATTATCATTTACCTGTTTAATGGGATCAGTATAGCTTATTTGTTCTTTTGCTAAGCAATTCTAAAAAGTTTACATTTTTCTTCTATGAATTGATTGGCTAAATAGTGATTTTACTCATCAATTCAACTTCAATGTCCAATGGAATCTGTTTATGTGGGACTAATTTTAATATCACTATCACTATCACTATCACTATCACAATCACATGATGCTGAGGTTTATTGGTCCTAAAAAAAATTATGTAATGTGATGTTCATATTTTGCTGTTCCAATTTCTCTCTCCAGTCACTCCTCGTATTCCTTCTGTTATGTTGTGTTCCACCATAAATGACTGAATTATTGAGTCTAAAGAAATACTCATATTTTCTTTTTTGAAAAAAAAAAAAAGGGGTTACTCTATCTTTGTTGGGAACAATAATTTACAACAAGAAGATGAGGACAATTTGCTTGTTCCTTATGCACATTAGAAAACAAGTTTTGTTTTTATCTTCTTGACATGTCTTATTTATTGTTTCATTGTTTCCCTTTTTGTGGGGGATGGAGATGAGGGGAGGGGTAATGTTGTTGGTGGTAAACTGGTAATGTAGTAAATGTTTTATTAAATTGTCATATACTTCTAAGTTTTTGTGGGTTAGCCCATAGGCGGATTTAACGTCAGAGTCAAATCGAAACAACCTCCCTGGAATTACAAGAGTAGCGTTGTACACTTGTACGTATGTGAGTATGTCCTCTCCTATATTCATCACATATAGGAGCTTCGTGTGTTGGGTTGATTGGTTTGGGTTTGTTGCGGGGTGTGTGGGTGTTGGGGGTGGGGGGGGGGGTTAATTTCGCTTACGCCTTGGGTAAAAATGTCACGTAGAGCTTCGGATTGGTGTAGGATTTCGAAGCAGGACCAGAGAGTAATGGAGAATTTGGGTTCCAGCTAAAGCTTGGTTGAAGATCAAATAATGTCACATATTCATCATGAAATGTATGCTTGTTAGCATCCCTCCAAACATAGGCTCCCCTTTTGAAAGGACACAAACTGTTCCCTTTTGGAAATGTCCTTCTTCACTTTCAACATGCATTTGCTCCTTATCTTCACCAATCACCACCTCTCTAGTAACATTGTTCTGCTGTTTCCCTTTGGTAATAATATGGCTAGTTTTACTTTTTATCTGTAATGGTTGGTAGTTCACTAGTTTGGTACATATGGCTATTGTGCAGTAAAGATCTTTAAAGCCACGTTCCATCCTTCCTTTTCTTGTACCAAGTATAGTTTTCACCCTGAAATCAACTACTTGTGGAGCTGAGTAAAAGCTAGATAAGAAAACCTTCAAGTGTCAGTTTCCTTACAGCAAGGCTACATTATTTATAGAAAGAGTTCATTTACTATGGTGGTCTTCTTTGATGGTGAATCATACCATACTGTGAAAAGAGTAGCATTTACATGAGGAAACCTGAGGAAAAGGATGTCAGATCAAAAGTGCCCAAGCCCCCTCGTACAGTCATACAGTCATAGCCTCTGTTAGTGGAAATTTGTTTTACCTAATTCAAGGACTTTCAAATACTACCAAACCAACTTTTTCCAGCAGTTCCCCACTCAATTATTTTATGAGAAGAGGGGGACTGAGGAGGGGGCTGATCACATGCACCCTGTATGTAGATCTGATTTTAAATAATGTCCTTTATAATCTTTTCAAATGCATTTTTGCATATGCATGGTTGATAATTCCAACAGCTGGCTGGATGGAATCTATATCTGACTTAGCAAAGACAAACATGAAAACAGAATTGCAGACGAAACTGATATGGAAAAGTTTAAGCCCCAAACAAATGCTCAAATAAAAGAGTGGAAGAGAGGAGAAAGAATAACAGTGACCTAGGCAGCTAGCAGGTTCATTCTATGTGCTCTGATTAAATGAGAAATAATCTACTTCTATATATAATGTCATATATATTAATATATTTGCACAAGGTATTACACTAGTCGTTGTGACACACCACATTGGAACTTGGTCTGTAGAGTAATTGACAGCTACTTGAACTTGATCAAAACTTAGAAAAGATTTACTATCAACTATGATTTCAGCATCATCATTCCTTTAGGTGTTGCCAGGGGAAAAGAAGTACTTATCTTTGTGGGTTGGTTCTTTGACTTTTGAACTCTTTTAAACCCAATTTCAGCAATGGTCAAAAATTTCCCTCTTGTGGTTCATCTTCTTCATCATCTTATGATCTTCATTCACCGCCCTATCCTAGTGTTTCTCTTCTCCAGAGTCAAGAGTCGCCGTGTTTGCGCCAGCTGACAAGCATGGAAACACATCTCTTCATGATGTAGAACCTCGCTTTCTGCTCCTTAGCCAGATGGGTACATTTCTTGCTAAATGCTGAGCTCTTCTTTGATAAGCTTCTCATAAGGGTAGATTTGTTACTGTTCTTTGTTGAGCAGCTCCTTCTAAGAGTAGGGGATGTAGGGCATGATGACTTCAATGAGGAACTCCTGCATAGAGAAGACGATTTATTCGAGGATTTCTGGGAGAAACTCCTAAGGAACGGAGGAGACTTGGAAGATGAGTGTTTCTGAGAGTAGCTCCGCATTAAGGAGGGATCTAGAGTGTTTGATGAGGATTTGGTTGAGCTGCTTTCTTTCTTGAACTTTCTCCACTTCTTATCTGATGATGAATAGAAATCTGAATCCTCATATGCCATCTTACTTTTCTAATGGGAGCTCTTACAGAACTTGAGTAGAGGGAGAAAGGAAAGGAAAGGAAGAAGAGTGGGGAGGAGGATGAGTTTCTACAAGATTGCAATAAGCTAACTGTTTGAATTTTGGGGTGGGGGGTGTATTTACTTAAGGTATATATATTAGGGGGGTAAATATGAAAGGGTGTTATATATAATGTATTATTGGTTGATGTATTGAGAGTCCTTGGCCCGGCGGCACATGTCCACACTGTTTTGACCAACGGTACGGGGATTATGTTTTTGTAGTATGTAAAATGTATGAGTTACATGTATTTGTCATCGTTAGAAGCTGACGTGGCTCGATTCTATAGGTATTTGTGCACAAGGGGAACATGTTTAAAAATTGTTGTTTTTCGACATTAGAGGGTATATGGCTGTATAGTCCCCTTTTAATACTGAGATTATTGCATCAGAGGGAATCTTAATAAGCTCAATGCTGATGGTCTTTTCTACATGTTTGACTACTTCTTGATGTCATCAGGCACTTAAGAATAATTGATTTTGCTGCATATCCCTTTAATTAATCCAAGTTACATCGGTCATAAAAGTTTTGACCTGGATTGTCTTTGCCTAAACATATCATAAACTATGATTACAAAAGTGGCGTGCCTGTTTTCAGAGATAAACGAATCATCGATGATGATGTGCTAAAAAGATTTGATTAAGGTTATCATGAGTTTGTGGATATCTTTTAGACGACTTTAAGTTGTGTTTCTTTGTGAATTAATTTTGTCTTGTATAAGTTTTGTTATATGGGGATGTAACTGATTCTTGAAATCCTTTGATGCTACAGTTTTTGTGATGGCATTATTGTTTTGCAATATCTCAGGCACCATTGGGTTCACATGGGAGTTCTTGTGATAAGGTGTACTTCTGCTAGCTAGCAATTGTATTTTGGTGAATTAGCAGTTTCTGGATTTTTCACTAATTGGGGACAACAACGTTCATTTCTTTAAATCTTTGGCTACCTTTATACCAAGAGAGGGAACACTGGGCCTCAGTAGGGACCAAGCACATAGCAAGGTAATTGTGCTTTCAGCTCCTTAGCTTTATGTTTATATTTCGTTCATTTTTGTGTAATTTCGATTCCCATTGTGCTATTCTTGTTGCAAGCACCATTATAATTGACCTCCACAGGGTGGGTTGATATTACACCCATCGTTAATTCGTTATGCATGCTAATAGCCAAGTATGACCAATTGAGGCTACGGTTGTGTATATTTTTACCTCCAAAACTTTGCCAACGATGAATTCCACATTGGTTGTTATGTTTATGCATGATTAATAGAGTATTACACTGCCATTTACAATCAGTTTCTCAAGTTGTTTATAGTTTTTACTTTCTGTTAGGAATTTAAGCACCTCGTCATGAAAAAAGAAGAAGAAAAAAGCGAGGAAGAAAGGGTAGTAACTCCGATTTACATGCACATGCAAGCATATGGATCAAGAGACAAAATTCTTGATTTTTAAAGTCCCTTAATTAGAAGCACCGCCCTATTTCAAATATATTCAACCCAAGTTTCTCTGACAAGCACTGTTTCTCTCTAATATTTTACCTTCCTATGCTGATGCCACGGGCTTAGATTCAAGATGGTTCAACTATGCAACTATATGCATATCTTCTTTTATTTTCGTCTATGTTCAAACAGGCATATATCGTATTACTCGTATTTGTATTTGTATTTGTATCTTCTGTACTGTATCATTGTTCTTTTTTTGCTGTAAGGGTGTGATTTACTGTGTCACTATGGTGGTATTAAATCTGATTTACATTCAAATTTTACTTCCCAATGCTTTCTGAGCTTCTTTTTTTTTTTGTCATCTGACTTCCTTCTTCTTTTTTTTTTTTTTTTTTTTTTTTTCTTCCCCTCACCCTTTTAACAGGTGATCAGAAGTCAGGTAATTGCTTTCAACTTGGTTAACGTCGTCAGAGATGCTGATTTTCTTAGGATCCAAGGAAGTTTAAGTATATTTAGTATGAAATCTGACAGAAAATTTTGAATATAATTCTACAATGTTTACATTTTGACTGGTCAAACTTAGCACCAAATTGCAAATTGTATGTTCATACGATTTGTATGATATTATATTATTAGAGTGTAAATTGAATTTGTATCATCCAAGGGGATAATATTTTGTAGATGATGTTCAAAGGAAGTCGGATAGGATGCTTCAATTTTATTGGTATGTCGGAGCCATGGAGATAGAGCTACAAAAACTTACTGTTTTTTTTTATATTATATTTGCTTGTCTATTTATTTATTTACATGCGGCCCAGCTTTCGTGGTTTACAGATGAACTGCGTGGGCACCCAAGCAAGGCGACCTGACTCGAGGACTAGTATTTGTGATGCACAAAAATTCGTATGAGGTTGCCTTAACTTGAGGCGCCTCAAACAAGCAATGACGTCAATGTTAACCTCATACTTGGCTATAGGGGTGACATTATGTTGAGACGAGCTCATAAAAGACCTATCATTATGAAATTTTATTATTAGATCGAGCTAGTCCAAGCATTAGATTTTTATTAAAAACTCGGAGCTATGATAACAAGGTATTAATGTAATATCGCATTTTTCAGCAAGTTCATTACCTTTTGGTAGTCGTACATATGTAATATCGATAAATAACAAGCTCATTACCTTTGGGTAGTCGTACAATGAGAGTTAGTATTAATGTAACATTGCAATTGAAAAAGAATTACTTGCTTCCTAGGATGTTGTAGAAATGGTTGCATTGGTAAGGACATTTGACATGACCTATTGACATGATTTGGATCCAATATAGAGTTGATGGAATTGGACCACTTTTAAATCAACGTGCTTATCAAATAGATCATGTTTGGTTTTTGTTGACTCAAAAGTGGTCACAACCTAATGAAGTTTAGTTTTACTATTAAGGACAGGATATTGACAACATTAAGTCTAAATCACATATACAATTGTCTATTTATCTCTTCAATATATGAGTTATGGCTACATCAAATTTTCTGTTTCCCATGGCTATATACATGTTTTTAGTGGATAATATGCTTTCCTATTACATGTTGATCATATTGTGATATTGTGATTGTAATCTCATAGAAACATAAAGTCTTTTGACTAATGATATCCTAGCCTAGTGATTAATTAAAGTTGAGGTGCTCGATATATTAGGTTTTCGGTTCAAATTTCTCTCCCTCACATATATATGTATATTATACTCGTCTTTGTTTCTGTATAAGCCGAACGAAGAATATCTAATAGGATATATAGTACTTACTCCGTATTAGATAGAAGGATGAAGGATCATTCCATTGAGTCTAGGCAATATTATGTTCCATGTTTCTGGACCCATCCGTATTTAAGGTATGGTCAACTGTAACGTGTGTATGTAGGTAGTCAAAGTGAAATCAAATTTTATGAAAATGAAAATGCAATGCACCTTCAATTTAATTTGCAAGAAAATAAAATAATATACTGGAGTACTCAGTTAAATTGATATGGGACTGGGAGTGGAAGTAGTATATATATGAATATGAACACATTGAAAAGGCCACATGCATACACGTGGGCCAAGTAGAACCTTAAAGGCCTTAAACTGTGAAAGAGGTCCATTTGTGTTTTTTTTTATTTATTTATTGTTTTTATCAAACAAATGTGGGGCCAATTTGTGTTAAAGAGTGAAGTTACGAAGGTGGACAAACCAAAAACATTTCTCAACTTCCATACTTTGGTTTTCCCCGTTGTTCCTATTCGAGAGGGACACACACCCACTCACCATTCACCTATAGAGATTCCTTTCAATTGCCATGTATGGTACCTTCTTCGTTCTATCTATCAAAATATTAAGAAAAAAAGAAAAATAAAAATACTTTGGTACACTTATATGATTATAATTTATAAATGTATGGTTTATGACAAAGATCTCGTTGTCTAGTTATTATGTTTATATACTCGTCCAATGTAGACCAATTATTTTTTTCCGAATTTTGGTGGCATTGTTTCTCTTTTAATGCAGGATGAGGAGGATTGTACATATTTACTTCGAGTAGTTTATTTTAAGTTTTTGTATTTCGTATTTGCCCATTTAACTATGAGAGATCATTTGTTTTATCTATTATTTTTTAGATAATGGGAGTACAGGTTTATAGCTCATGAATGGGAGTAATGGTGAATCTTAAACTTATATGATGCAACATCAACATAAGATGCCCCAAACAAGTATAATATTATACTTAAATAGTTGATTGTATAAGTGGTTTCATGTTAATGCGGATTCATAACAGACAATTTAGAATCCTAAACTCTGAGGGTTGAGAATAGAGAATCGAACTTATATTTTGTGGAGTATTTCGGTTGGGTGCTCTTGTCTCTCACTACTCCATTTATCTGTTGGCTCTTGGCTGTAATTTTGGATGGGTGTCCATGACATACTATGGCTTGGGCCTGTGAGCCTCACAGTCACAAACCTTGGCCAGGCAAAAAGTAGGAGACCAGAGTAGTGATTTTCATGAGCAAAGTGGGGGTGGATACACGTGGGCTTAGCCCACTTAGGAACGAGCCGTGTCCTTAAAAGGCTCCGTTCTATTTTTGCGAAACTGGGCCATTTATTTTAATAGTTTCATGGCCTTTTTTTTTTATTATAGTAAGATGATCCCGGTAGCTTGGGGGAGGGTAAAGGGAATTCCAAACTGTTGGGGATGAAAATCGAACTCTCATCTCAGGGGTGGAAGATGGGAGTAGTGCTACTGCACCAAACTCCAATTCTCATGGCCTTTTTGTTTGGTCGGCTACTCGATAGACTAGCCACTCAGTGACGACAGTGAGTGTGTGACCGATTGGACCATTCAGAAAAGTAACCTGTGCCCTGTAGGAAGAAAATAAAAGAGCTGGCAACCGCCCTAGTATCTTACTCCACCACAGTTCACAGCTTTCTTTTCAATGTAAGTGTAATTGAGTAAAGTAGATTACATTGATCAGAAATAGAAACTAAGTTGGCTTATTCTTTCCCATATTAGTAGTAAATGCCAAATATCAGTTATATGTGGGATCTTTTCTACTCATGCGTTCGTCAATCGTCATGCATATGGTTCTGATGGCAATCATGGCATGATCAACAGCTTTAGTTTGAATTTCACACTAGGTACTCTACTAAATTAGAACTGTGTTTTTTTAAATAACTTACCTTAATCAATTTCCGATCAATTCAATTTAGCTAAATTTAGGGTGTGTTTTTTCCCACTAAATTAAGTTAAATGCCATTGAACAAAACTAAACATTGCTAAACCGAATTTAACTAAATACCATTGAACCAAACAAAACCGGTCATTGGATATAAGTGGAAAGAACATACCTTCCACTGATGAATTGAATTGAACATCAACATTGAACTAAACTGAATAGTATTTACCGAACAAAAAAGTATGTCACTGAACTAAATGAATTGATTATTAAATTAGACGGAAAACAACACACCCTTAACAATGTATAAGAGACAACTAACAATGTTCGCTGTAAATTACTTTTAAACTAAACACAAAAACTTGTCACCAAATGAATTGAATTGAACTGGTTACTAATTAAGTAGAAAAAAAAAACACACTACGCAACCTTATTCATAATCATCGGAAGCCAAAAGCTCCATTTTGCAACAAATTCTTAGCCAAATTGCCTTTTGTTTTTCTGTTTTAGCCTCCCCCTTTTCTTTGAGAAGATTTTTGGTATTTTCCTTGATTAGTACAATATGGTTGGATTTTCGGAACATCTCTCAAGAAAAAGAATTGTCATAAATAAATTTCTCAAGTTATGTACTTTAAAAAGTTAATAAGAGTAACGAATAAAAAAAATATAAGATAAGGAGCTTAAAGATACTTGAATATATATGTCATGTGACAGGAGCGCAACAAATCATGTCGCGGGTCACCAACCAGTCACCTGGGACTGGCAAATGGCAATTGATTCTCAAGCCACAATCTAAAGCTTCCGTACGATTATGTCACTATTTGCACTTGCCCGTTGCCAAAAGCTCTGCTATTTTACATTTTACATTTTACATTTTACATTTTACTCCCCCTTTAATTACTCCCTTGTTTGTTTTCTCTTTAAGTAAGGATCGACCGTCTATGACATTCGAGTTGACCTATTAATTCATCGACTGCCATACTCTTGTTTATCAGATCTTTAGAATTACACTTGTGCTACATACGCAGAAAAAATTAAAGAAAAAGACTTGATGTTAAATATAGTACAACCTATAAAGATCTTCAGATGAAGAGAAGAGGTTACATGTATGTAACGGAAGATATTATTGTGTAAATCTGATTGGAAAGAGAATACTAATGAGAAGCAACCCAAAATAGTCGCACTTCTGAATAAAACATAAGTTGTGACTCGTTAACCATTTAGAACTCATAACTTGTTATTTTTGTGATGAAATGTTAAGTTTGTTTTTCTCTAATATAACATGTTCAACTAAGTTCGGTGTTGTTTTTCAACTAAGTTCCTTTCAACTCATCCAATCCAATTCAATTCAGTTTGATAACTCGATAAAACTGAACTGAACTGAAACTGAACTTAATTGATTTTTTGAACTTGGCCGTTAATCATTTAAAATTTGTCCAAACATAGTCAATATTGGACTCATTTGAAAGAATGATTTGAGATCTTTCTGATGACATAATTTTCATCATGAAATTATTTCAGAATAAAAAGTTATATGAGTAATAAAATTACACATAAACTGAACTGAACTGAACTGAATTTAAGTAAAAATAAAGTGAATCAAACAAAGCCTAAGTAACATAAAGTATTATCATAACTTACCAAAATAATTAACGAGTCCAGCCAGGCCAGTTGGATCGTACGTAGCTCCTGATCACAAACTACTAACATTTTAATTATCTATAAGTACTCCGTACTATATCACACCTATCAAATATGTAAAGAACAATATTATCTACTCTTTTATTTGTATCAAATAGTTGTTTTTTACTCATATACTTTTGGTACTAAACAAAAAAAAATTTAAACATATTTGGCAGATTGGCAGGTGGAAATATTGTTCAGACCAGGAAAAGATTAAAAGAATTGAGGAAAACCTGGAAGTATTCCAAATTGAATGAAGCACGCATCAATTTTAATGGGGGTTCTGTAATAGTAATATCCCTATTATGAAACAAATATATATATATATAGAGAGAGAGAGAGAGACCTTCTAATAACCCTAACAACAGGAATCAAATAAAATTAGATGCTTGATCTGAATAATACAAAAATAATTAAATGAAGCAAGAAAAGTAGCAACAGCATTAGTAGTTACTCGTATTAGCAGGTAATCTAAATCTTATAATCACCTTAGGTTGAACGAAAGTCTCTGATCTGTGTACTTGAAGTAGCCCGGCCCTAATCGCTCGCAATTGAATTAAACTCAATCGATCAATTAATTTGCTGGATGGATCGCCATGAAATTTTTAAGCATAAGTCAACTATCTGCTGATGCAGCATCATCAAGATTCTCAAAAATCCATCTCTATCCAAATTCAAGTTAATATGTGAAGAGAGAGAGAGAGGGAGAGAGAGAGAGAGAGAGAGAGAGAGTGTTCTTTTTTTTTTTGTGAATCTTGATGATGCTGCATCTGCAAACACTGGCTATTTCAACATCTTCAACAATTTCCAAATATGTATGTATATATGTAGAGAAAAAAGAGGAGGAAACAGGAGATATGATGAGCCCCTTGAGACACTTTTGGTGGTTCATATATGGAGAGTGTTGTTCAAAGCTAAAGCTAGGTAGTTAGGGTATGAACTATGAACACATACACTAACTAAGCTGCTCCCAGCCAAGCAAAAAAAAAAAAAAAAAAAACTAAGCTGCTCCTACCTAAAGATACCTCCAAAAGCAAGCAAGCCCACCACCTTATATATACAGTATAAAACTATGCAAGGAGAACCTACTTCCATATAATCATTTGATTTTTGAATACTCAATCTAATCCACTTATCATGTATTATAAATATTTTCGATAAATACAAATTTTTTTTTAATTGTCATCATAACACAGTTGAATGAGCGGTAATATATTTCTAACTTTGTGTTTACATACGGTAATAAAAAAAAATTCATATCATTTTTGAAAACTAAGAAATAATAAGTAATAATGTTTCTTATGAAGAGTAAGGAATTGCATTATCTATGGAATTGGATTAGGGCCACAAGGAAGACAATAACTCAAAGGGGGTGGAAAATGCATGACCAGATAAGGGAAGGGGGGAAAAATGTACGAAGGATGTAATGAAAATGAGATAAGGGGTCATGTATATAGAGGGATGAGTTGTTTTTATTTTCCTTTTTTCTTTTTCTTTTTCTTTTTATAAAAGTTTTTGTGAAGTTATTAAAAAAATACTATATCAGTATGTACGTAATGAGGAGGTCAAAAGAAATTAAAAAAAGAGGAGTTTTGTATCCAAATTGCTAAATAGTTATTAAAGAGTGCATAACGAGTATGGTTCTCCCCGAGGTAAAACAACTAGGGCTTATTTACTTGGGAGTAATGGTGATTACATTGTAATATTCATTTTCAAAAGTAAAAGTGGGGTGGAAAGGAAGGATGGGAGATTGATTACATCTTCCCTTGTAATCATAATTGTTTTTACTTCTATCTCATCTCCCTCATCATTTTCCCATGTAAAGATGATTACATTGAGCAATGTAATCAAGCTCCCCAATCTCATATTTCTCCTCCCCCTTCTTCCTTTTCTATCCACATTTACTCTATAAAATGGTGGATTACATTGTAATCATAATTGCTTACAAGTAAACATCCATTATTATCAGCCGGTCAAATCAGCTAACCATACCAGCCATCAACCATCAGCTGCCAGCTATCAACCAAATAGCTAATGTCACCAGCCAATTGCCAAACAGAGCCCTTGAGTGCATGTTTCTTCTCACACATGTCAGGAACAAAAAACATGCATCATCCTATAAAATTAAAGGCCACTAGCTGCCTGCTTGTGAAAACTGAGAAGCAAGTGAGCTTTCTTTAAAGCTTGAGTTGGGGATTAGTATCTGGGGGACCATACCACCAGGTTCCATGGCTCCTAAGCTAAAAGCTACCGTAATTTTATGTGGGTAAAGATAAAGCCCTTTGAACCGGGCACCGGCCAACCCATCAATCTGCAGTTTAACCGGTCCTGTCATAGGCAAGACACTCCCTCTTTCCATTATTAGGTGTGAACACAATTAAATACTCACATAATATAACATTATTCAAAATTAGATTTGAATATATACCCGTTTTTAAGTCCATTATTAATTGTAATGAAATTCGTTTCAAAAAAGTAGTACCTTAATTGAACGCAATCAGATACTCACAGAATATTGCAGTATTCGAAATTGAAATTGAATATATATATATATATATATATATATATATATATATATATATATATATATATATATATATATATATATATATATCGATTTCTAATTTTTAAAAGTAATTGGCTAATAAAGTAGTGCTTTAATTGAGAAATTATATCGCTAAATTGGTTTTTGCTCGTTAAAAAGAGGGTTCAAGTAAATGGCGATCGAGGCACCCCTGCTATATCATGTTCGTACTCTCGTGTTCAATAGCAAACATATATATCAGACTAGCTGAACATATCGTTAAATGGGTTAAATATAGCAAAAGTCGGTCGGCAGGGGAATTGAGCCAAAACAATGTGAAGAATGGCAAAGCAGATCTAGGGGTTAAGTCATTGATTGATAATTACGCATGTCCGAACGAAGCTAAGGACAAATTTTAGCTATTGCAATTGCGCATCCTCAACTGCTTCTCTCTCGGGTTTAATTTCCCCACATCAGGTACAAAATGTCGGCAGTTTTTATAGTTTATTACATCCACATAATATTTATTACATTTATTATTGGACAACACCCAAGTTTGTAGTACTGGAGTTGGTACAATAAATAGATTCTCCAGATCCCACATTTTACAAGTTTTTAGTTCAAGTAAAGTGACTTGTAGTTGACCCTAGTTAGCTAGTTTTTTGATGGTCAAAAGGAGGTATAAGTGATTGGCGATTGAGACACCTCCTACTACATTATGTTCGGACTTTTAGGTTTAACAGCGAACATATCAGACTAATTGAATAACCAGCGCAAGCACTGATCCCGTTAATATAACACCAATAAGGGGCTAGAATTTTATTTTATTTTTTTGGTGCGAAAGAGGGAGAGGCCCTGTATAGTTCCTATAAGCCAGCAGACACAAGGCATGGGGGAAATGGAGATTCGAACCATGACCTTGCTTTACCAAACCACTTGGAAGTAAGCTTGGAACCACTAGACCACCACCTAATTACCTTAATGAGAAGTACTCCACAACCTAAATATATTCACGGTTATCCCGCATTGAAAGAATGAATGACCTTGAACATGTATATAACATTGTGAGTTCCTTCATCTATTGCCAAAATTAGTTTTGTGTTGGAACCTCAAATCACTTATGCAGGTGGTCGCGCAACTCCACTCAAGAGAGCAATAATAATAAATAAATGTCTAGAAGAACCAAAAGGAAGGTATATACTATACATGAGTTGAACACTTGATGAAATAAAAATTAGACTATCGACATCCAAAATAATAATTTGTTACATTTTATGATAGATAGTGGTTATGGATTACGTCAAGACTCGATCAGGACATCAACATTACAAGATAAGACATTACAACATTACATGTCTTGCACGTGAAAAAAAAAAAAAAAAGTGGGATTATTTTAATTTTTACCTGCCTTGTTTTAGTTTCTTATCTTGCGTAATCGTATATCGTATATAGAAATAAAAAGATGTTGCAAGTTGAAGTAATTAGGGATTATCAGTCACAATGTTAATCATCATTGTCAGCGAAAGCTATAATACTCACCCCACAACGTGTATAGGCTGCGTGCCTGTCCAAGGAAAAGTAGAGGCACGTCGAAATTATGAAAGCTACCCCCAACTTTAGTTTATGGAGATGGGTATCAAAGAGTACTTCTAATCCTTATTACTATTAAATTACCACAAGGTTCAGTTCAAACTGTAGCATGAATGGAGTACCACCGTGAGGTTGTATTTTATGACAAAGATTATGAATTCACCATTCATTAATTTATATTAGGCTTCTTTATTTGCTGAGCCTATTTACAAGATTTATCTTATTCGCTTGCTTAGTGTATGTGTTTTGCAGGCAATTACATATCAGAATAGTCGTATAAAAAAACTGAGGGATCCTTTTTAAAAGTATTTGTTACCAGTTTTATGCCGAAGCCACGTTTATAGGGGGCGCATGAGTTGAAAAATGAAAATCGAATCAGGTTGGCGCAGTGAGGCGCACTAATTATCATCATATCCTACTTAATCTTGCCAGGATTACAACATCAGAGTAATGGGTTTTTTTGAGAAAGTGGAAAGATGGCAGATAATTATTCCACGGTTGGTTAATAACCAATTGTCACCGTCTAATCTGTACGGATAATTGCCCTTATAATACACACTAATAAGTAATAAGTATCACATCAAATAATCAAATGAAGAGTCATGTTGTAAATCGAATCTACTTTAGATTGTAATGAATAAGGCTATGTTGGATTTTTTTTTTTTGGTGCGAATGAGGGATAAAGCCCCTAAAGTTACACAATTCTAACCCTGTGTGGCCAGGCCACCCCAATTACATCATCATGAAGAATAGAAACTAATCCGGAAGAGAAGACAGAAGAGTTAAAAAAAAAAAAAAAAATACTCTATCAAGTTAATCACATCTCTAATTAGCAAGTCAATTTGCAGCTCGATTTGCCTCCCTAATGGATTAAGCTATGTTGGATATGTAAACTCATAATTTCACATTCGGAAGAGATTTCACTTAAGGGGCAGCCTCATATTGGGCCGCTGGCACGAATGCGTTGCTGAACCAATCAATTGGGCTCACTATTTAGCGAGCCGTCACTTGGAAACCCAATTTAAAATCAAAAGAAAGAGATTGTTCCTTTAATTTGGGCTGACCCACAGTATGTAATATGTACTGAAACAGTCAGGTCCATTGTGATGCCCAAGTCTACATTGAACAATGTCTCTTGTTTAATTTAATGGTTCACCTTTACTCGTATCTGTTTACAATTTTTTTATAAGTTTTTTTGTCAAATTTATAAACTTTTTGACCATTAATTTGCAAAACTCTTAATAGATTCTTGGGCTTCAAAATGTCTCCGAAGAGGGATGTTATCTGAGGCTGTAATTAACTCCCGTAATCATAAAAGCACACATAAGTTCATTCAAGTATTGAATCCGCTAAAACTACAAAAGCCACTAGTGCATATGATCAATAATTCAAGTTCCATAACTAATTTAGTTTACAGGAGTCACACTGACTTCTTACACATATGATATATGAAGCCCAAAAAGATTTTTTTTTGGTGGAAAAATATTGGTAAATATTGTCCAATATTCTGAAGTTGGTCCCGGAATTAAGATTTTGCACTCCTACCAATTATAATTGTGGGGATTGAACCGTAATCCTCCCTACCAAGTTTTGTCCCTGGCACCACCAAACCAATCCACGATTGGTTGAAGCCCAAAAAGATTAGTTCCTAACTTCCTACATACAAAAACAGGGTTTGGACTACTACATAACAACGTCCACCCAGACAAAAAAGGGAGGGCTTCATCTTACTTAGCTTACAAATTAGACCAACAACTATTTTACAAATGAAACCAAAATGAAGCCCCAAAACCTTGCCTTTACAACCAAAAAACCCAACACTATGAAGGTAAAATAAACGCTAGAAGCAGGGTTAGTTCTTAGTTACTAATTATATAGTACTAATTAGTACGGATAATGATAAATTAAGCACAAGCTTGTCTTGTAGGGACAAGCTTGAAGATGAGCTCGAGATCAGGAGGATTAAAGTAGCCATTCTTCGGAGGAGCCATTCGACGATGGTCTCTTCTTCTTCGGTGGCGGTGGCGGGGCCGTCGACACCGGAATTAGACTCTCGTCGTGTTTCGGTGTCATACATCCGTACCCGTATTCGTACCCATACTCGTCATCACACATTGTAATACTAATGTTACTAGTACCTGTGCCTGTGTCCATTATCACGGCTCACAAAAGTTTGGTGAAAGAAAATTAGGAGTATATGCTTTGGAAGTTAGGTTGGTCGTTTACGGTTGGACTAGTACAAGACTATCGATGGGATAAGCAAAGCATTAAATAGTTGAATTAATTAGTGGTGTGTGTAAGGGATGAATTAGGGGAGGATGCACTTTGAAATTTGTAGCGCTCTCTGGAACTTGCTAGTCAAGGAAAGTCGTTTGTGGTAAGAGATGGTGACAGCTAAGCATTTTAAGGTGGACACGTGTCGTCAATATGTCAAAACTCAAAAGCTTTCGTCTTACGTGGCTTTCTTCTTCACCCTATGTTTTCTACTCTTTTCAATTTTCCCGCCAATTTGTTTGCCCTAATATTTTTTATTTCAATTGTGATGGACTTTTGGGTCCATCCCAGTTTGGGCCTTGAAGATTGGGGCTAAGGCCCAAGTTTTATTACATTTGCTAGGTATCATGTATTGGGTATTTAGTCGGGCTTTTTATTTTGTGGCGGAAAGCTGAATTTGTCCACAAAAGGCTTACGTTGGGCCACGAGGCCCCACAACAGTTTGGGCTATGAACTTCCTTTTTTCTTTTTACTTCAAGGCCCACAACAGTTGGGCTATGAACTTCCTTTTTTCTTTTTACTTCAATTGGGCAGTTTTTTAAAAAAATGATATAGCCCTCTCGATGTACAAAAACTTGTGTGGACTTAGTTTATGGTGGATCAATACTTGGAGCCACCCCCTGCAACCACCCCCTTGAAAAGTAGACCTACTCCTACTTTATCTAGAGCCACCCCTCAAATTTATACTTGGCATCACCCCTACTTTATCTGGAGTCATCTCCTACTTTACCTGCAGCCACTCCCTACTTCACCTGGAGCCACCCCTCAAAATTACTTCACCTGGAGTCACCCCCCTACTTTACCTGGAGCCACCCCCTACTTCACCTCGAGTCACCCCCTACTTTACCTGGAGTCACCCTCTATTTTACCTAGAGTCACCCCTCAAAATTACTTGGTGCACACAAGACATGCTGCTCTGGATAATACAATATGTGGTGAAATGTGAATTTAATTTGGTCTAAAATAATATTTTTTTTTTTGGTGAAATTTTAAAAAATACCTTTTTGGTTTAATTATAGATTTATCTAAGCCCTTTTTGGTTAAAATTAATCTTATTTATACCGAGTCGGTCCACGAAGGAAATCTACAAAAATACTTTTTTTTTTTGGATTACATACTTTCTAGAAGTAGTTATAACCTCACTAAGGTGGTCACATTACATAAAGGAGCTTAAAACTTGATTTTCATTTGTCATTTTTGATTAATTAGGTAAAAATCCAAGAATGATGTCACACATACTAGATAATACTCTTTGATTCACAAAGTCGAATTTAAACATACAATTAATTAGGCATGTATATAAGCAGGCACCAGCTTGATGACAAAAATTGCAGCTTTCCAACAATCTGATCTATGAAAGATTATTGAAGTGAATAGCTCAATCCAAACTGGGAGCCTAGCGTATTATATATATAGAGGGATATACAGAGTCCAAAACAGATACAGTTTCCTAAATAATAAATATTTACATATTTAATTAATTTCCTCTATTACGCCCCCTCAAGCTGATCGGGGAGACGCACGAACAAATTGGACTTAAGAAAATGGAACTGCGTAGATGAAAGGGCCTTGGTCAAAATATCGGCAAGCTGAAACCTTATAGGAATATAGCGAACCACCAGATCACCATGAGCAACACGCTCACGAACAAAATGATAATCTACCTTGACATGCTTGGAACGATCATGAAGAACAGGATTCGCCGTTAAGTATGTAGCACTGATGTTGTCACACAAAAGACGAACCGGTTGACGAAGAACAAGACCAATCTCAGCGAGAAGCTGACGAACCCAAGTAGTGTCAGCAACCGCATACGCAATTGCCCGATACTCTGCTTCAGTAGAGGATTTGAAAACTGTAGGCTGTTTCTTACTACGCCAGGAAACAAGAAAATAGTGAAGGTCCCCAAGATCCTTCATGGCAAATGTGGTGGAAAGTAATGTAATGAGATTGTGAACAAGAGTGGGGTCACTTCCTGTTAGTATTATGTCGTCGACATAAAGAAGCAAAATAATAATATAAGGACCCGAATGACAGATAAACATGGAGGAATCAGAAACGCTGCAAATAAATCCATGAGACAAAAGAAAACTGCTAAAACGTTGAAACCAAGCCCGGGGTGCTTGTTTAAGACCATATATCGACTTCTTGAGCCGACATACATGACTAGGGAATTGGGGATCAACAAAACCAGGGGGTTGGGTCATATAGACCTCCTCTTGCAAATACCCATGAAGAAAAGCATTCTTAACATCTAATTGATGGATTGTCCAACCACATGTTAATGCAAGATAAAGAACAATTCTAATAGTGGCAGGTTTAACAACAGGGCTAAAACTCTCATGGAAATCGATGACAGGCTTCTGACCGTTCCCACATGCAACCAAACGTGCTTTCAACCTCTCAATAGTCCCGTCAGAGTTATATTTAGTTTTCTAAACCCATTTACACCGAACTAAATTCTTTGTTCTGTCAAAAGGTACCAAGTCCCAAGTATTGGTCGTAATAAATGCATTAAATTCCTCTGCCATAGCCTGTTTCCATCTGTCATCTGTCATAGCTTCTTTAAAATTACGAGGTTCCACAATTTTAGACACAAAACTAAGAGACATTAAGACACGAGGTTTGACAATGCCGGATTTAGAACGTGTGTGCATATATGTACCTTGCGTGGAAACCACGGGGGGTGGACATGCCGCAGGAACAAGGGACAGGGACGTAAAACGCGCAGGTGGAGAGCTAGAAAGCTCGTGAGTCACAGAGGGTGATTCAGCGAGCGTGACAGGGGAAGGAGAACAAACAGGAGGACTTGGATCCAGGGAGGCACGCACAGAGGACGAACTCGGACTGGATACAGAACTGGACGGGGTCTGACTAGACACAGGAGATACGAAAACACAAGCCGGGCTTGAGACAGAGCTGCTAGGGGATGAGACCGGGGTTAGAGATGATGACACCATAAGAGGGGTGTCATTACGAGTAGACACATCAGAGGGCTGGACAGTTGCCGCAGGAACATCATCACACACAAGGGGAGACCTGACCTGGGAGGACGGAGACAAATCAGGGACAGACACAGACACAATGGGAGACACGGCTACTGGTGGCTGCATGGTCTGCATGGAGACAGGGGGGTAGCGAAGGAGTCGTGGCAGCGGCCAACGATTCCTGAGTAACGGGTAAGGACCAAGGGGCAGCGAGAGTCATGGGATCAGCATCATAAGACTTAAGAGATGGATGAGCATGGACAATAAGATCAGGATATGGGAACTTAGATTCATGAAAACGAACATGACCACTCACAAATACTTTACCAGACAAAGGATCAAAACAACGATAACCTTTATAATGAGGCGCATATCCCAAAAAAACACATTGACGGGATCGAGGATGCAATTTATTCGAAGGTTGTGCAGAAAAATTAGGAAAACACTCACAACCAAAGACTCGAAGAAAATCATAGTCGGGAGGTTTATGAAATAATTTTTCAAACGGCGAGACACCATCCAAGACAGGAGTAGGAAGACGGCTGACAATATAAGCTGCAGTATAAGCAGCGTCAACCCAAAATTGAGCGGGCATACGAGCCTCAATGAGAGAGGTGCGAACCATCTCAATAAGATGCCGATGTTTCCGTTCGGCAACTCCATTTTGAGCTTGTGTGTCTGGACACGATTTTCGAAAATAAATACCACAGTCCAATAAATGTTGTTTAAGGGGACTATTATCAAATTCACGACCACCATCACTTTGATACATTTTAATACGACAATCAAATAAATTTTCAACCAATTTTTGGAAATTCAAAAAATGACCAAAACCTTCAGATTTTCGCTTCATGGGGTAAATCCACGTAAATCGAGAAAAATCATCAATAAACGAGACATAATATTTATAACCCAAATTAGATAAAACAGGTGATTGCCAAACATCATAATGTATCAAATATAAGGGAGAATCATAACAATGATCCGCAGCCGTAAACGGTAAACGGTGAGATTTTCCAATCCGACAAGAAATACAATTATCACCAAACTTCGAGACAAAAAGGGACGAGTAAAATAGGAAAAAGAAGTGCACAGCTCAACATTGAAAATAATTCCGAAATTGAGAAAACTACTTTAACTAAATTTGTTAATTCCGAACTTGAAATACGTACGGAATATGATCACTTGTGTTAGAGATATGATATCGGGAAAATATTATGAGAATATATTTTCCCCATCTATTTCGGAAACAAGATATATATGATTTTATATGTTTAGGATATTATACTAGTGATCTAATGTATTTAGGAAACTAGTATATTTAGGATATATTAATTGTGCTTGGAGAATAAGTTATTGTACTCTACAAATATGGGGTCTCCCCAGTTCAATAATAAGAAGCAATATTACAAGCCTATTATATTTTATCAAGGTATCAAAGCTTGTTCGATCCTGAGAACCTAAATACAAAAGCTTCCGTTATGCCCGTAGCGGACAGTTGTCCGTCCGCCAGCGGACAGTTGTCCGTCCGCCACCGGACAACCCAAACATCCCAAGACCAACCTACTTGTTTTAAAGTTTTTTTCCCCTTTGATATGATGGCCTTCCACGGCACTATCGATGGATCTAAAATGATCCAATATGACATTAATTAATGGTTATGATGAATGAAGACTCGCATGCAGTGGGTTTCAAAAGATGGCGGAGCTACTGCCCATTTTTGCAGCAGTAGATAAAAAAAAGGTGTTCATGTGATATACAAGATCACCTTGATGATGATAATGAAATTGATCGATGACCATGGATGGCGCCGATTTGAAAGTATTGGAGGTAGCGACAAGAAGTTGACTTCTCCCTACTTGATGATATGTGAAGATTCGACGGACAGATCGAAGATTCACCTTTAATTACTTGTGAAGACTCCGTCGCGCAGATCGAGGACTCACCGAAGACAAGGACAGTACGTATTGTATTGTTCCAATCGTAGCGTTCGTGATGCCCTGCCGCTACGATTGCGAGAGGGTGTTAGAGATATAATATCGGGAAACTATTATGAGAATATATTTTCCCCATCTATTTCGGAAACAAGATATATATGATTTTATATGTTTAAGATATTATACTAGTGATCTAATGTAATTAGAAAACTAGTATATTTAGGATATATTAATTGCGCTTAGAGAATAAGTTATTGTACTCTATAAATATGGGGTCTCCCCAGTTGAATAATAAAAAGGAGAGCCTATTATATTTTATCAACTTGAGTAAGTAGTTTCCGTTATTTCATCCATTTGATTGCTGACGCAAGTTAAAGCACCCAATCAAAGTTGTCGTGATCAAATCCAAAAACCCCACGGCTCATCATTCATCACATTGCAAAAGTTGACAGGTTTAATAAGATTCAGCACATATAGTTGGCATTTTGGAAAAATTTTGCACGGGTAATCATGTTCGCATCAAGTCAGCATACAAAAAGGTAAAATATTCTTAGATAGTATTTGGTCCAGTTTGTGGGGAGCTTTTACTTTTCTCTCAATTTTTCTCACAACTTCACATCTTCCTTAATCTCATTTTCATTTTCTAAGAAGTTCAAACACCTATTAGGAGGCCCAAAAATAGAAGCTCCAATTTGATGCTTCTACTTTTGAGGTTTCTAGAGGATCGTAAGGGGTGTTTTAAGTTTTTTGGAAATTGAAAATGGGCATGAGGAGGAAGTAGAAGGGGTGGTCTGAGAAGGGAAATATGAAGAAAAGTAGAAACTCCTTACAAGTTAGGCCAAACATACTCTAAGTAGTTTCTCCATTCATAAGATTCGAATCCAACATTGCTGTTTAATAGATGTGAGTGCCAAAATCACTCACACCAACAAGGTGTCAAATATTATTATTGGCATTCCTTGGACAAATTATAGCCGTCCAAACAAGATCACTATGAAATACTATATGGGCGTGCTATCACTCTATATCTTCTAAAGAGTTTATAAATTGTCCACTTCTAGCTAGCTAGAAGATGTCTCTACCCTCAAAAAGGCTGCACCAAGATCTTTTCCTTTTATGGAAAATCTTCATTATTTGATCACCCGTGTCATGTCATCTAACTATACTCTATAGTCTATACCTATGGCCGGTGGGGGAAGCCGGGAGCCAGGGATCGAGATCTCTGTCTTGGAGACCATGGTTAATTCATTAAACTTGAATCTATACTTTATGCTATGAACTTAATTTAATTTTACTCCTAAACGAAGCAATTTTGCATATATGAATGAAAAGTGTGCATATATAGGGTTTTCTTATAAATGTCCTTAGATTATTGTGCATATGCGTGTATACTTCTTGTTTGGAATTAATGCCTTGAAGTCTCCGTTATAACACTTCCCACAATCTCAATAATGGTAAATTCCATAACTACTCAACACCCCGTTTAAATAGTTAGCACGTGTTCAACGCTCTTACAACCCTCATTTATTGGAAAAAGATAATCGACCTCTAATCCTCAACTTACACATTTTCCTATGAAATATGAATTATGTGTGATCTCAACGAGATTTAACAATATACGTGGAAGAATGATGATAGCACACGTGTCACTTTAGTTTAGTTCCTGCAAACTGATGTTACGATAAGTTTGGACTCCATAACGACATTCGAAAATTTTATTCCATCCAAAAGAAAGACTATCAATATTGCAATTCCAATGTTAAGTTAAATATCTCTTTAATATTCGATCAAAAAAATATACTTCCTCGGTTGAAAGTTGAAATACACATTTATGTATTCAGTGTATTTTCCCTTTCTCACTGGAGTATTTTATAAGTATTGCTGCCCCCCTTAGGCCGGACTATTGATCCTCGTCTTATAGTCACTTTACTAACTTTAGTCTTTTTTTTTTATTTTTTTTTGGGTTTTCAAGGGAGGTACAGAGCGAAGTCAGTACACTAAATTTACATATAATTAACAATATTACTAGTGTGGATGCAGAGTAATAAATTGTTTGATTTAGAAATTTTGTGTGCCAATCAAATACGGAGTAGTACTGTAGTAATAGTATGAAAGAAAGATAAGAAAATTGCATTGCCTGCATTTTCCCGAAGTTTTGGACCATAATATAAGGGAAATTAAATACTTGTAGCGGCTAGCGTAGAGGTTGAGGATAAGTGTTCAAGTTTTGTTTACAGAGAATTATCCAACGGAATTGAACATAAATTACGTGGGGTGTGTTCGACAACAGAGTTTGGAATAGAGTTTAGTGGTTTGATCTGATCTAACAACTACTTTTATAAATTTAAGCGTTCGATAAAGTAGTGTTTCTGAGTAACGGTTAGTGGTTTGGGTAGTGGTTTCTAAATGTTAATAATATTAACGTTTCAAAGCTTCATGTAGTGTTTTGCTCTTTTATTCCACTAATGCCCAATTTGTCTTCCTAGTAAATGCACTCTCCCGTATATATATGGTACCATATACGTACTCCGAATCCCAATAAATGTATTTTAGATTTCCACCTTATAAAATAGAAATCACCACTTTGATGATGATGATGGCCAATATGCACCAATAAAAAAAAGGGGGTGACTATAGGTTTTTTTTATGTTGTGAGCAAAGAAACCATTTTGTTTATTATTTACTACTAAATATTACTAAATTTCTTATTCATTTTTAATAATAATAATAATAATAATAATAATAATAATAATAATAATAATAATAATAATAATAATAATGTCCTTTTATGTCATTTTAACATTCATCAGCTAACTCAACCGCTAAGTTTACCGAACACTCAACCCGATAAACGGATAACAGCTATGTACCACTACAAACAGCTAATAGCTACTTCAACAGCTAACCACTAGTAAAACAGCTAAGACTACAGCTACAGCTAATTATTGCCGAACAGACTCGTGGTCGTTTTCCAATGCCAATTAACAATTCAATAAAATCAAATTATAATTTTTTTTTTGAAAATAAGGAGGCTTACTCTTACACTGAACCATTTTGGTCTAAGGGCGTTCAAGAGCAAGTGGTCAAGTATTTGGGTGGTAATGGCTGATGTAGGTTGGTAAAGCCCCATCCCACCCAGAAAAAAAAAAAAAAAAAAAAAAAAAACAATTACAGGAAAAATTTAATGATTATGTTCTTTGGTAGGAATATTGTACCCTAAGTAGTTTGTTTTGTTTTTTTTTTCCAAAATTTTGTAACCCCACTGTTATGTTGCAAATTTGAACCTTGGTGCGTGGACGGTAGTGAAGGAGGAACACCAAGACCGGTAGTCTTTACCAATAGATCATCCTTTGTGGGGTTGAATCAAAATTAAATTATAGGTGGATAAACCGACTTAAAATGATATACTCGGAAAAAAGGAACATGTTTAAAAAAGAAGAAGCAAACTAGTAAGCTAAATTAGCTAGGCAGGGCGTAGCGTCACCTAAATATATACGTAATGACCTGACCCCTGAGACTCTGAGAGTAAAATGAGGCAGATGAGAGAGTGGCTCCTCGTACAAATTAATGACCATATACATACTAGAGTAAGTATCAGAATCAGATATACATGTATGTTTCAGCAGGTTTCAGGTTACAGTTGCTAAATTGGCCAATCGAAACTACATTTAATTTTGTCATGCCTTCCACCTCTACAGACTACATACAGTTCCCCCAGCAGCTCACGTTTTAAGACTTTTAAGGAATTGCTAGCAGAGAGGTTTCCTTTGCACAAATGCAAATTTATGACGACATAAAGGACGGATATGCATCAGGGTGCGTTTGATAGAGTTTATACGACCAGTTCAGTTCAGCTTAAATGTCAATTCAGTGATTTGAAATTCAGTTAAGTGATGTTCAGTTCAGTTCAGTTCACTAGTAGTGCTGTGTTCAGAATCATATTTTTTGTCTCACATTTCAAGCAGTGTTCAATTCAGTTCAGTTGTGTCTAGTTCAGTTCAATAGTATTCAGTCTAGTAATGTTGAATTCCGTTCAGTTCAGATCATTTCTGTTAAGTTAAGCTCTATCAAACGCACCCTCAACAAGGTTGGTGGTCTATTGGTTCCAAATTTATTTCCAAGTGGTTTAATTTGGTAAGGCAAGATCATGGGTTCGAATCCCCATTCCCCCATACCTTTTATTTGCTGATATGTTCGCTATTGAATACGAGAGTCTGAACATAAAGTGTCTCAGTCGCTATTCACCTGTACACTATCATTTAGAAAAAAAAGACGTTTGTATCTTGCGGGAAAAAGGAGGGTCGGGCGCGGGTCCAATTTCCACCACCAAAAAACTCCCCCCCCCCCCATTCTACGGGGAGGCTACAGATCGAGTACCATATATACAGGATACAATAAATAATGTTACTTACTGAACACGTACCACTGCTAACGAACTGTTCTGTTTGCGCCTCGTGGTTACGGGGCTCCAAATGCCCCCTTATTATTTTAATAATAAATACGACTGGATGAAAGTGGTCAGTTTGAGTTATTTGAGACTTTTATTTCTTAATTAATAAGATTGGGTATTCGAATCTTGAGAATAAAAAAATACGATTAAATAGGTGTACATTGTCCCTTTGTTTGTTGACCCATTACAATTCAAACTAATCTTAACCCAAAGACTTTAGGATCAGCCTAGGTTTAAACCAAAAACAATACAGCTTCAAATTAAAACAGACTTACTTGGTTAAGAGAGTTAAGACGAGTCCATTTGGCATTTAGTAGAAAATGAATATTGCCGCATATAGTAACCTACTACATCTACATCTGATATGTGTCAACTATCCAAATGGTCAAATTTGGTAACTTTTGACATGATTTTTCTGTTGATAGCCCCAAAAATAGTTTCAGTTGAACTTGGATTATCAGATAGCCAGAGACGCATGAACTATGTAAAAAAAGGACATTTATTATTATTATTATTATTTTATTTGATTTATTTTTCATGGGGATCGAGATAGGAGGACTCATCTACGACTAATACTTGGCTAATTCATTAACGTAACGATGCCACATCATGGTGTTACCAAGGAATATAATTACTGTATATGATACATAATGAGATCAGAGAGTACATATATTATCTTTATGTACGTATTTAGATAGATAAGACAGAGCTCGTATCAAGGTTTGTCGTTATTCTATAAATAGGGTTTTTAGACGCTCAATTACTAATTAGTAATAAGAGTTTTGGGTTAATTGGTTTGCTCAATAAGTTACCTGGTTAATTACTAAAAGTTTGAAAGCAATTTAAAACTGAAATGATAACGTGTAAGAGTTATGTAGTTTTGATTTTGCAATTTATGGTTGTTGACGGTTGAAGCAGTTTTGTACGGTATTAATAAGGTTATGTTCTTTTCGTCGTCTCTACAATGTATTCGGTCCTGTCGATTTTGCATTCTGTACTTTATTTTATCTCATATTTTGTTTAATTATTCGCGTTGTTCCATTCCTCACTGTTCCATGATTCATTGTAGATCAAAGAACATGACCTAAATGGTCAAGAATAGTACAAAGACAATGTACCTGTATGTTTGATTAGATCTCATCTATCCTATATAAATTGTGATGATCCAGATATAGTTTGATGTACTGTGTGACGCGTACATGTTTTTTGTTTGGAATAGTTGCCATAAGCTAATTAGTCCAGCAAATAGTAGGTATTGACCTATTTTGCCATCTCAGTATAAATTCACGGTTATCCTCTTTGGAGGCACTGGGGTAATGTTGTTGTTGTAGTATAAATTCACGGTTATGAAAGATTGAAAGGTAAAGTATGCAATCTTGATTCTTAAATGCAAATATAACAACAAACGAATGAACAACAAAAAGACTCAAGTCAAGTCGCCGCCCTATCTAAAAAGCTAGAACCCGTTATTTCTTTTCCCCCTTTCTATTTACTTACTCGTAAGTCGTAATAAAGTTCAAGGCTCAAGAGTCGTTAAGTGGAAAATCCTACAATGATGAATAAAGAGAGTCTTAAAATGTTTAAAACTAAATAAAAAAATTGTTTTATCATATTTATTATCGATTAATTGGTTTTGAGTTGAAATCTACTTGATATTATAAATACGCTCGGCGGTGCCAAATTTTCAGGCTGAAATGATTAGTAAAGAAGCAGTAGTAGTTACATGTACGTCCTGAATCGATAAAAAACTATCCTCACAAATAATTAAATAAATAAAAGGTGAAATTCCAGCATGCCATAAATGTCGTTTATTACTCCAAGGGTAAGCAGAGGTGGATTGCACTTGCATATTTGTCACATCTAATAACGTGAGCGAGCCACTTACTAATCTAGAGGAAATATACATTACTCGTACTAATCAAGAATATATACAAGTATGGTTAGAAATTGATGAAGTGATGTTTATATATGTTGCTCCTTAACTGATATGTGACTCCACTTAATATAATTAATTAAGATGATATGTGCAAATGATCAAATCTTGCTCTACATGATTGAAAAAAATCTCTTATTAGCTTGTATTTATCGATCTGCTGGTAGCTAGAAGTTGGACTATCTACGTTAACTAAAAATAATAGGCTGATCATCGCCATAAACTATGCTGAACATGTGAAATACGACTGTAGATAATTCCTTCATCATTTTGATGTTAGTAGACATATATCAGCATATAATCCATAATGCGATGCAAATGTAGTAACTACAATCAAAATAAAACTAGCAATATTTAGATATGGAGGTTTTGTGGAGACAACATCAAAGGGCCAAAACCCCACTTTAGATATATATGGAGGTTTTTTTTTTTGAGGGGAAAATTAGGAATTGCATTAATAATAGGCCATACGACATCTACAAATGATATTAAATTCAACAATAAACGAATCTAAAACATCAGAAAACATTCTAATAGAAAGACTATCAAGCACTTGAGATTTGACAATTCTGAACGGCTTCCTTTTTATCGTTGTTTTCTATATCACAGCCTCTTTGCGAAAGACCCTGCCATAGCCTTGATGAATGCACCACTCTGACATTATAGACTACCCCTTGAAGAATAAGATTCGCAGTATATCCGTACGAACGAACCGAAGTCGCAGACTATCAACTTCACGTTCTACCTTCAATTTCGAACCATTAAGATAGAGTACTGAGATGTCCTGTAGCCAAGAAGAAAAACCTCTGAGCAGAGGACACCCCACCGAACTCCATAAACCAAAAACTACCAAAGATCCCTCCAAAGATGAAGAGATAATCCTCACAAAAAGGAGTCAAAATGAACCTCACAAAAAGGAGTCAAAATGAACCTCACAAAAGGAGTCAAAATGAACCTCACAAAAGGAGTCAAATTTACCTCACAATTGATTTGATCGAAATCTCACCAAAAGGAGCGATTAAAACCTCACAATGGAGTGAACTTTATTGATCCACTCAAACAAAAACCTAAATAACAATTGAAAAAAGGAAAAAACAACTAGAAAGAGGGGCTTATCGCTGGTAGATGACTAACGACAGCCCCAATTTCATACTCTATAAAATTTCAAGGTATTGAGAGAGAAAAGGAGGCTAGGGTTTTTTCAGAATAATGTCTACTTTATATATATATGGAAATTAATTATAAGCTAACATACTAATTACTCTATATATTTCAATGTTTAGGATGTCTCTTTTTTGTTTATTTGTATACTTTATACATTCATATGCTAAAAAATATTTCCTTTTTGATATATGCTTTATAATTTTATCGATAGTAATAATGAGTAGAGAACCACATTCAAATAATTGAAAAGGACAATAGAACATACAACACACTTGATTCTAATTAACGTAAGTGTTAAATGTTAATTGTCAAGTCATCTTTTTGCCACTAATAGTTACTTTGAAGCGGTTTGAATCTCATATAGGATGAGAGTGTATTACTATTAGATTAAACTTATTACAATTAGTAAATCAACACTAATAGTTTCTAGTAGATGAGTATGACAATTGACAACACATGGTATGCCACGAATTGTGAAAGATCACTAGATAACTTTGGTACATAAACAGACACACACACTCATATATTCATGAATAGGAAAATTTTGAGTGGAACCCGATGGGGGAAAAGAAAAGAACTCAACAATGTCATTTTCAGTTCCCATACTCCTCGATCTCAATCTAATTTACATGTCCTATTTATTATACATTTATACGCGCCTAATATTGAGATTGCTAGCTACCTTATTATTATGCTTAGGGTTGTTTATCGGTCCAGATCCGAATTTGACTAGACCGAATTATGTTCGATGTCGGACCAGATTGGTCTGTTTTCTTTCAAAAAATAGTCCAGAACCGATTTTAAGTATTTGACATCATTTACCATGGACTTTTGGTCCGAATCGGATCGGAACGAAACAATCTAGTTAATCCAAAAGCATAACCGGTCTCGACTGATCTAATCTTTGTTGGATTTAAAAGTCTGATCCAAACCGAAACATAAAGAACGCTAATTATGCTAAGATCAATTGTGAGGCCAGGATTTATCGATTGATCATTTAGAAAAGTGTAAATTGAAATGGGAGAGAGACAGAGAGAGAGAAGCGAAGTGTTCCCAAAGACAGGGTGACGCTTGTCATGCAAACCTCTATTTGCCTCTCACTCTCTTAATCTCTCTCTCTTTGTTTCTATATAAAGACCCACCTTCCCCACTCTTTGATCCTCACTTCTCAAAACAAAAATACTTGTTAAAACTATAGTCCAGAGAATTCAAATCTCACACTAGCAATACTCACTTAAGTGCCACCTATATTCTCCCATTAAACGCCACCCAAACATGCAATATAACTATTCTCTTCTTCTTTTTATTATCCCACCTATTTTACTAATCGCCTCACCCTTATTGATTTTCTTTTCCCTTGTTATTATTTTTGCCATTCTCACCTTCAAATTATTATCATTTTTATTATCATGGTTTTTTCATCACCAAAATAACCACAATAGGCTTCCTCCTGGCTCTATGGGTTGGCCTTATCTTGGTGAAACTCTCAAGCTCTACACTGAAAATCCCAATTCCTTCTTTTCCATTAGGCAAAAAAGGTATGTAGTACTCTAAAACTCGTATGAGGTGGTCTCAACAGTAATCGCTCGCTTCTGAATAGTGTAATGTGTGATAATTCTTACCAAAACTTCTTTTTTTTTTTTTTTTTTTCCGTTTTGGTGTGGTAGGTATGGTGATATATTTAAGACTCATATATTGGGATGTCCATGTGTGATGATATCAAGCCCTGAAGCAGCAAAGCTGGTGTTGGTAAGCAAAGCCCATCTGTTCAAGCCAACATATCCACCTAGCAAAGAGAAAATGATTGGGCCTCAGGCTTTGTTCTTTCATCAAGGGGACTATCATTCTAGGCTCAAGAAACTTGTTCAAGCCTCATTTCTTCCTAGTGCTCTAAAAGGCTCTGTCTCTCAAATTGAGAATATTGTCCTTGACTTTCTTCCTTCTTGGGAAAACAACAACATCAACACCTTACAAGAAATGAAGAAGGTATATATAACAATAAGTACTCCTTTCATCCCACGCAAATCTTATAATTTGTTTTTTCACGGTCTCCAAGACATCATTGTATTATCACGTTAATTTGTTACGATTGAGCTAACATGTTTTGATATTTATTTCATCAGTATGCGTTCGATGTGGCGATGATAACGGCCTTTGGAGACCAAGGGGAATTGGAAGTAGAAGGGATCAAGCATTTGTATCATTGTTTGGAGAAAGGCTACAACTCCATGCCTTTGAATTTACCTGGAACTCCTTACAATAAATCATTGAAGGTAAACTAGTGGTTTTTTTTTTTTTTTTTTTTTTTACTTTTATCCTTTATGTCACAATCAGAGTTATACTTATAGATATATTGCGCCAGGTTCCCTAACTACACTGGCTTAAGTTCCCTTTGAGTCCCACATCATATACTCCATTATCAGCCTTTATTTTTTCAGTAAAAAGGAGGAGGGCAAAAGAAAAATAGTTCTTGCCTAAATTGTCATATACTACAAGCTTGTCCATATCAATTTTATTTAGTGCTCATATAAGATACTAAGAAGTGACATCTTCAACTTTAATATTTTCGGTACTCCTTCCGTTCCAAATTCATCTACCCATTTTTCTTTTTAAACCGGTTTCATATTTGGCTACCCATTTTTACTTCTTTAATATATTTAATTTAAAATGTGTGATGGTTGGTTTGATAAAATTAGGCAAGGAAGCTTCTAAACGAGACGTTGAGGAAACTAATAGCAAAAAGAAGGGCGAAAGACAAGATAGAAGGAGGTTTACTGGGAGTGTTATTAAAATGCAGATCAGATGATGATGATGATGAACCGAAAACAACAACAACAGGAAATATTCATAATAATAATTATCATAATCTGAGCGATTCCCAGATTGCGGATAATATTATTGGAGTGATATTTGCCGCCCATGACACCACTGCGAGTGTCCTCACGTGGCTTCTCAAATACTTGCACGACAACAAACACCTTCTTGATTCTGTCATGGTAAGTCGATTTCAAGATAAGGCGTCTCGTACAATCATAATTCACATTATACTTGGTTTATTTTATCATATTATATATGATGATTCATTGATCAGAAGGGTATCCAAATCCAATTTGGGATATGGGAAATATTTTTTGAGGCTATTTAAAGTCCCGATTGATCCCAAATATCTAAAAGCTCAAATTCCTTGATATGGGCCGCCAATTAAATTATTATACAGTACACGTATTTATACTTTGGCTACATCCCTTTCTGTTTTGAAGCCAACAAATTTTTTAATACTCTATTAAGATATTAGAATGCTCATAAACTATATTAATCTCATGGTATTGACTTATCATTTGTGGCTCAGGAATTTTTGATTATTAAATACTAAAACTTATTCTAGCGTATATCCCGAAATTGCAAGGAATCCACCTGCCCACTTCTAATTCATGGGCACAAACTCTTTTGAATTGTAATGTCATCATCCTCACACCTGGGAATCTGGGATCGAGGTCTCACTACACTCAAATAGAGTGGCTTCCTTATAATTCCCGAAGAAAAAGAAGTTTTTTTTTGTGATTTTTTTTTTATTCGTGATTAATTAGCATTTTAGATTACTGAAAGTAACTTTTTTTTTTTTTTTTCGTTTTCGTTTTGGGTTTTGCAGAAGGAACAAGAAGGTATTAGACAAAAACTGATTAGTGAAGCTAACCGCGGTCTTACGTGGGAGGATACCAGGAACATGCCTTTGACTAGTAGGGTAAATTTCCAATCTTGCGGTAAAAATTGACAAATTGTCATCTGATATTTATCCAATATATCTAAATTCACAAATTGTCATATAAAAATTGACAAAATTGTTCACATGATAATGCCAAACAAAGAGAGTTCCAAGATATTGAAACACTGATTAATGTGATTGATGTTGAATTTATATAATTACAGGTGATTCAAGAAACATTGAGAACAGCAAGTATACTGTCATTTACATTTAGGGAAGCAGTCCATGATGTTGAATTTGAGGGTTATGTGATCCCAAAAGGCTGGAAGGTCCTTCCCCTGTTTAGAAGCATCCACCACTCTCCTGGCTTTTTCCCTCACCCTGAAAAGTTTGACCCTTCTAGATTTGAGGTACTACTACATTTTTATATTTTATTTCGTTGAACTTGTATTAAGGAAATCTCTATTCGACGTAAATGAGACTTGAACTCAGATCATTAATGTCCGCTTAAAATAAGTGGGGGTGTGTCACTACACCCAATCTCACATAAATTGGGTGCGTTTGATAGAGGTTACACGTTCAATTCTGTTCAGTTCAGGTGTCAATTCAGTGATTTGAAATTCAGTAAAATGATGTTCAGTTCAGTTCACTAGTGTTGAGTTCAAAATCAAACTTTTTGTCTTACCTATCAAGTTGGGTTCAATTCAGTTCAGTTGTGTCCAGTTCAGTTCAATAGTGTTCAGTTTAATGTTGAATTCAGTTCAGTTTAGTTTTGGTAAGTTCACTTCTATCAAACGCACCCTTTGTCCATGATTAGTATCATGACAATCACAAAAATTTTAGTGTTATGGTAACAAACCACCATATATTGCTGACGTGGTGTTGCCCAAGTAATTCAAAATCACCCCTACTTTTATGGAATTGTGAGAGGGTAATAGTAATACGGTACCTAGTATTATGGTAACACCAGAAAATTTGCGGTAACTCAAATTGTTACTATTTTATCTCTTGTATGTTTGCCTACCTTGTTTTGGGGAAAGATTTGATGAATGTGGGGTTCCTAAAATGGGGTCTATTAGTGGGGTACTCAAATGTTTTGACATATGTAAGTATTGGTAAATATAAGGTTAGCAAATGCCAAGATCATCTGATCTGTGTGCCCCCCTGTGTCAAATGTCACTGATATACAAGTCTTCCTGTGCTTAAGCCTTGAGCCCTTAAATGGACCCTGTTCATAAGATCTGTAGCAGTATCAAAGCACGTGACTGAGTTTGTATTTATTATTAATATCATTTTTACTCTTCATTCTTCCTGCTAAATTTTTTACCATAAACATCTTATGGGGTAAATTATTTTCAATCTTAATTAAATTTGTATGGTGTGGTGCAGGTGCCACCAAGACCTAACTCTTACATGCCGTTTGGAAATGGAGCTCACTCTTGTCCAGGCAGTGAGCTGGCTAAGCTTGAAATGCTTGTCTTCCTACATCATCTCACCACCACTTACAGGTTTCTGCCTCCCTCTATTTTTCCTAATTATGCTATTGATTTTTTTCGAAGTAATAATGTCGTTGTGACTTTTAATTTCATAATTTCGGATTAGTTGGGAATGTGTTACTACTCTATTCACGCATATTTCTGGTACATCGGGTTCATGTATAACATTTCAAAGAACAAAAAAAAAAAAAATATCAAAATATCTCCCCTATTGCCAAAGCCCAAAAGGGCACAAAAAATTCTGATAAAAAAAAGGCACAAAAAGAAAGTTAGGTATTGGGTTGTATCTTGTATAGACAAAAATTGCTAAACAGAACTGGACCCAGTAGTGAAATCCAAGTACAATAATTGGGGAAAGAAGATGGTTATAACATGGAGTGGGTTAGTAACTTGTTAGAACCCAAAAAAGGACCACCACTTTAGTTTTCCTTGAGCCTTTGGAAATGGTCCATAAAAGGGGTTTCACTTTGTGACCCAGTGGCCAGTGGGTCTTGTCTGTCTAGCCCATTTCATTGCTCAATTTTGAAATGTGACCTAATTAATTAAGCTTTGGCCTTTGGGAGTGTTAACTACTAACATGGGTGGGGAGTGAGGGAACACTAGTCTACACTCTACTATGAGAAGAATCTATCCACGTGGATGGCATGCAGGGACTGATAATATGGGGTCAAACATGTATCCCTTTTGACTTTTATTGCTATGTGATATTTGTGGAAATATTATTTAGTGGTCCAAATCTTATGATGGTCCTTATTTTTTTTATAATAATCCTTGGTAGGGTATACAATATCTCAAGATGTTTGTGTATGTATAATGTTTCTAGGATAGACTGATTGAGTAATTGTACTGCTAAGATTCCACTTTTTTAGGCATGTGTATAGATTTTGTAAGGATGAAAGATTGAATTGAGCATAAAGGGGATTCTTAAAAATGGGAATGGAGATACAGGACTCATCTTATTGCAATAATATCTATTTATTCGAGAATTGGTATCATTGAACTGAATAATGATATATGAGAGAAAAATTAGATAAACGAAAAGAATCGAAAAAGCTTAAAGCGGATATTCTTATATATACGGAATCAGGAAATAGGATACATCTAGTTTTCATTGTATGTAGTTTGAAGTTTAAACTTACATAATTTTCTATACATCCAAAACCCACATTCTTTTATGATTAAGTCTCTTCAATGAGTGAGTCATAAAATAGACTAGTAGAGCCTAGGGAAAACCAATCAAGAGAGTGTGTATGACCCATACTTATGGAATTTTGTATGTACTATGGGTATAAAGAGGATCTTTGTGGATGAATCTCTATCGACATCATGAACAAATCAGAAGTTATTGGGACAATCTTATCGGGGAACGGGTCCAAATTGACTTTGTAACGAAATTTTGAGATCTACCAATGATTTTTAATCATGATGGGGATGAGGTTTGTAGGGCTACCTAGCTAGCTAGTGAAGTCCCGATCAGAGGGCTGTCAGACAACTATTGCCAGCTGTTACTTAAGATTAGAGCTCCTCATCAATGGTTTGCATAAACTACACGAACCCTTCACTTTCATCACTTAAGTGGGTTGGGCCTCAATCTATCATTATGTGCTATAAGAGTGATTAGCATTTAGCAGCTGTACTTTGTAGTTTAAGTGCTAGTGCCTAGTGGGATTAGTACCACGTTACATCATTATCAGAGGATGTATTCTTTTCTACTTATCTAATAGTCGATTTAGTATAGTGACATATTGTACTCGATATTGTAACGGAATAACTTGATTTCCGCCTTCTACAAAGTTGTCTAATTAGATTATTTTGGGGGTTAATTTTCAGGTGGAAAGTAGTAGGAGATGGAGATGGAGATGGAATTCAGTATGGTCCATTCCCTGTTCCAAAGCACGGTTTTCCCATAATGGTGCATCCAAGAAAGTAAGAGGACCTAAAATCACCAAGCAATTTGGGAGGAAAACTAATACTCGTACTATGACAAGAGATTAGAGAGAGGAAAGTGTTTGATGGGGGCCCCAAACCAAAGCAACAGCCAAAGAAGGCAACGTACCCCATTTAACTTCATTTTGCAAAACCTTATCCATCCCTCCAATCCTTTGGTTTGTCAAAGGTTTCTTCTGTTATTAATCATTTTTTTTTTCTTCTCCTATGTAGTTTTGCAAAAATGTTCCTGTTTACATGGGCTACAAATAATGTACCATGTGGACATGGCAATTTTTGTTTCTTCTTTTTTTCTTTTTCCCTTTGGGAGGGGGGTGTTAACACTCCTTTTAGGCTATTATCATCAAGGTAATTATTAATGTATATGTACATGTTTGGTCCAATGCAATTGGAGTAATAAAAAATGATCTCCCAGAGGTTGGTTGCTCTTAAAAAAGAATCTCTTTGGTTGAAACTGATTATGTTTTCAAATTAGATGTGGTGGAGTGAAAATTCGTAAATAAAAGTTTGAAATCAAGTAGAGAATGATGTTTCAAAGATTGATCGAAATCAATTGTCTTAAAAATAGAATTGGTTGAGTAAAATTTGAATCTGAAAAGTTTAAAATCAAGTTTTAATCTAAATAGAGTATACTTCTAACTAATTTGAAAATTTTTGAAATCAAGTTTTGATCTGAAATAGAGTATACTTCTAACTTCTAAGTAAGTTCCTCACCCCAGTAGTACTATTACTACTATTACGGTTACATTTTCAATATTTCACCAATAACTAAGTGGAAAATAACTACATTAAAAAACAAAACAAAAAAAAAAAAATGAAAAAAGGTTGAATACTTGTTAATTGCTTACTTATCCATAAATGAAATGGGCAATTCCTTGTCAAAATACAGAGCAGATAGGATAGTCGACCATTTTACTCTCTTATCCAAAAAAGAATTGAAATAAGATACAGATTTTAGTAATTTGACAGCTTGAAAATTCAAACATCCACATTTTGAATATCCCTTACTGTTGAGATGACAACGGGAAGTTTTTCCACTACTTCGAGGATCATGAATGTGTGGCTTCGGAAAGTGGTTTCACTGTGCACAAAGTCAAAAATAAATACACACACTAAAAGATTTTATCCCCAGCAAAGCTAAAAGAATAAACTATCTAAATTGATAGCACCCTAGATTGCCACGTTTGGAGAAAATGCAGCACAAATGTGAATATATGGCTTAGATATTTTCTTATCCATATTATGCAGGCGACCATGAGACAGGGAAATTAGTAGGAGAGTGAAAGTTGTAAGCAAACTTATAAGCTATCAAGTGAGTCAAAATTCATGTTGATTGTAGCGATAACAACAAAAAAAATTGTCACATGTTAGATAACTGATGAGTCCAATTATATTTAACCAAGTAAGTTTTCATCCAAAGAGGTTATCATTGAACACGAAGGAAAGTGTAATTGGCTCATGGTGACAAATACGACCCGTGATTGCTTTAGATAAGAATCCCGGGCTTGTATGAGACGATTTTACCGTGACTTTTTGTGAGACGCTGGTCACTTTAGATAAGTAACCCCTATATTTTCTAAATATCGACCCTATTATACTGTGAGTTGGTCTCATACAAGACTTGCTCATTTTTAAATGTCTGTCACATGTCTAGTTCAATATGTTATATTTATTCTAAATATGGTATAACAAATTAACAATGCATAATAAATACACAAAAACTTGTATAAGATGATTTTAATGTAATTTTCGATGAGACGAGAATCAGCGCTTATGGAAAGTAACCCTTACATTGATAGAGACCTCTTTTTTCTCTAAGTTGGTGTTACACAAGACTTATTGCTTATGAAACATCTGGTTAGTAAACAAGGCTTTTGGAGTTTTCTAAGGGATAACTAAACAAAACAAAACCAAGTTGTCGATTGTAAAATTCCAAAAATAAGATGTGGCGGATGAGAATGGCGCAAATGTGAACGGAATATAAGGTAACACGATCCGAACTCAAATAATTTCAAGAACCGGAAATATGAGCACTCGACAAGGACTCGGGAACATGAGAATTGAGAACCAAGCCTATGTAGAATGAGTGTATACAATCTCGGTTTCACGGGGAGTGATTTTGCCAAGGTAATAATTACTCATTCCAAAGCAAATGTCTCAAATTAAAGAAGGATTTAACTTGAAAGAATTAACTATTGCATTGGCAAAATCATGTGTGATTTCCTCAAATATACATCATTCACAAACTAATTCCCAAATTAGCTTCGGTTCAAAACTATTTCCCCACATATACACCACGTAGGATCGGACTGTGGCCTGAAAGCGATTTTTTTATTTTATTTTTATAGCGAAAGGCAAAGCCGCTGTGGCCCACAGCGGCTTTGCCTTTCGCTATAAAAGAAATTTTAAATTCGCTTCCAGGCCACAGTCCGATCACTAATTTTTTTTTAGTGAAAGGCAAAGCCGCTGTGGGCCACAGCTGCTTAAGTAAGCCGCTGTGGGCCACAGCGGCTTTGCCTTTCGCTATAAAAAAAAAATTAAATTCGCTTCCAGGCCACAGTCCGATCACTAATTTTCTTTTTTAAGCGAAAGGCAAAGCCGCTGTGGGCCACAGCTGCTTAAGTAAGCCGCGGTGGACCACAGCTGCTTTGCCTTTCGCTATAAAAAAAAAATTAAATTCGCTTCCAGGCTACAGTCCGATCCTACGTGGTGTATATGTGGGGAAATAGTTTTGAACCGAAGCTAATTTGGGAATTAGTTTGTGAATGATGTATATTTGAGGAAATCATTTCAAAATCATTATCCTTTCACGGCTTCAGAATTTAAGCTACTAGTTCATTCCATATGAAAGCAAGAAAACAAAGATGTACTGTAACTGCATAAGCGTATCAAAACCCCACCTTCAGAGTTTAAGCTACAGTTTCTTAAATTTCTGAAAACGGCTAAATCTTTCACAACTCATTGTAACATTGTGCCGCAGAGAAAGACAATCCAACTTGATCATATCCCAAAAATGACATAACAGTTGTGTAACACTGATATGGATACCAGAACAGTAGTATTTCATTTAGGACCCCGTAAGGCCGTAAAACAGAATCATGCAGTTCCGATTGAATTTTGACTACCCTAATGTAAGCAAGTCATCCCCCCAAAAAAAAGAAAAAAAATGAACCATTCATAAGTAGCTTATCTTCTAAAGCTTCCAATGAAATATTCGACAACACAGTGCAGAGAGCCGCATCGAAAAAGCCATATCTGATACAACCACTAATAACATCCATATACATTCATAAACTGGAACCTGGGAAGTCACTTTCAGAACCATCACGTACAATATTCTACCTCAGCCAAAGAAAACATTACTGAGTTAGTTGTCTTTGGGGACACACAAATTGTCCCCTTCTGCAGACTGCAGAATAGAAGGAATAGTAAGCTGCAATTATCGGAAAACAGTCCTCCTTATCTAAATACTGTAAGTTCACAAAGAAAATTTTCCGGCTGCAGAAAAATGCTTGTTTAATGACCACATTTTCAAATCCTTTCCCTTTGAAAATCAGGACAAAACTGTTGTTTGCTTGTGGGGATGTACATGTACACATTCATGCATTCAGTTAATGAATATCAGAATCATGCAGTAGGAAGCTAGCAGCACCTCATTTTTAAGACCAATGGCAACCACAGAGATGCAGGCACTACAGCCCAAAACAGTCCCCCACATCTCTGTAGCAGGGAATTTAGATGCACATATCTCGTCTATCAGACATAACAAAAGGTTGTTTCCAGGTTGGAACCTGTTGTCTCCACTAGCAATGCAACGACTAACCTTTTATCATTTTGCAAAAGCTTGCCACAGAATCAAATTTGTGAACCCCAATTTTTTTCTAACCAAGTTTTTTCTCATGATTTCAATATGATAGGAAGATCTGCCATGTGGGAATGCAAAAGACACGTCTTGAAAAAATGCAAATGCCGAGGAGCAAAAAACTATGGGATAAGACAACAATTTCACATGACCTTTGCTTAGGCTCTCCTATGGAGTACTATACCCTTGTACCATTTCCCTCCCCCACAAAAACGAATATTTTCCAGAAAACTGAGTCTCAACATTCTGGACAAGGGGAAGGCATATTAAACCATAAAGACACAATATATCAAAGACCTGCAGTCCTGCACTAAGGTCTCATGACTCCCCATGAGTAACATTAGTTTTATAGGACACATTGCATATAGTTAAGCACGACTGAACCCTTTGCCTCCATTTAAGAGTGAACAGATATTTGACATCTGAATAGAGAAAAGGCAAAGAGAAAGTGAAAAAGATCAAAAAGTTGGCTATTTGTTGAAGCACACTGCACATAGGTGAAGCAAATTTTTAGTATCCTATGCTGCAAATACAAGAAAGAGGGAATATAAAATGGCGCATACTCCATGAGATTATCTGAAAGATAAATTTCCTTTTTTCAGTCTTAAATAACCTAAATTCCTGCCAAATTTACTCCAGGAATTTTCACAGAAGATATATGTCAGGTAATACCTATAGCCTATAGGCATAACCAAATAGAAATTGCCACTGTTACACTGTTAGAAGTTTCAAAGTAACTTGAATGGCTGACAGATGACACAAATAGAAGATCATGGAACATTTAAAGGAAAACAAGTTCCAAATAGAACAAGTTCAGCTTTGTAACACCTGAGGAACTCTGCCGCATTAAGCTATTAACGTGAAAGTTGTCGACACTTGAGCTTGTTCACACAGACAGGTATTAGAAAGAATCATGCTCTATGCAAATGATGGACCGACCATATGCTGAAAGAAGGTCTAATTATCAAGGGTATGGTGGAAGGTGGGGGGGGGGGGGGGGGAGATACGCTGGTTTCAACACTTAAGTGAATCTTTTGTTTTTGCTAACCAGGTTTTACAAGTATTATACAGGACACTGGTTGATTTTTAGATTGAAGCATGACGCATGCATTAAAAGAAAACTTGGAAAGCCTGCAATTGCTATAAGTTCCAAGTGCTAATAATATAACTACAAAAACAGGCTTCCATTATGCCCAAAAAGTCTTGAGATTTTGAATTTTGCTGTGCGATACATAACACACATATTCAAGGGAGGAGTTTCGTTGAGAGTGAGTCACACAGTCACACTCCTCAATGATGATGGTAAGCATAAAAGTATTTGAAACTAGCAATATTACCATCACTTCCCTTGCCCCTGCCCCGGCCCAGACCCTTCATTAACGACAGTGACTTCTTAATCATAAAACTCTGAACCTGTTTAACCAGAAAAAGCATATGGGAACCTCACTTTGTAAGGTTTCTGGATAACTGATCGACATTTTCCACAACAAACCTCCTACCCTGACCCCTTTCCACACCTCATGAGCTCTGTTCAAGGCTTTTCTTTGCATAGCTCGTACTGAGCCATTAAAGGAGGGTGATCAACTGATCATGCAGTAGTCAACATGCAGAATAGAACATAGTTGGATCATTCTAACGGGGATCGTACAATCTATTCAGAGTAAGTTGGGAGTAAGCTACTAGAAGATGGTCCTGATAACTTATGGACTTCTCTAAGGCCATTGGAACAGAAAGATCAAAGCAGCCCACCTAATGTAGTTGGAGAAGGTTGATCAGGTTTCTAGACTTGAACACGTAGAGATGATAGACCTTCAATCTTCATACAAACATACTCAAGTAAATTGCCCTATGCTTGTGAAAATAGAAATAAGCTCCGGATTTCTGGCTACTCCAGAAAATGTAATAAATGATTTAATTCCTACTAAAGCAACAGGCAGTGTAAGACCGTTCTCTGTTATGTAAGAGGGTGCCCCCCCCCCCCCGCCTCCTCTCCTGCTTCTGGTATTCATTGAACTTAGTGCTTAGGCTTGCCTGTAACATTAATAGCTTAGCAGATGACCACCAGTCTGATCAAATAATCTGTTGAAGCCTATAATATACAACTTGATGCAAAGTTGAGATTTTCGGCTTCTTGGGCCACTTGAGATTTTTGCCCAAACTTCTCCGAGGGGTCCATTATGACCCTAGAAGCCTAATAAGGGCCCAATAACTGATCCTAGGTGCTTCCCATCTCCCCTAGGGGTGTCCTATGTGATATGGTACCAAAATATCAAGTTTCGTAATGGGGCCTTCGGAAGCCCCAAAAAAGTGGATTATAGCCTTCAAATTTTGGCTTTCTAGGGCGAGGATGAGATTTTTTTCCCAATATTCTCCAAGGGGTGTATTGCGATCTAGCACGGCCCCCCAAACCCCTTTAATCCATTTGATTCCGAACTCCGTATTCACCCATGGTTTAGATGCTCCGGCCATTTAAGTGTGTGTCCAGTAAAATGGTCACCCAAGCCTAATAAGGCCCGATAACCGATTTTAGGGGCCTCTCATGTCCCCCAAGGGTGTCTGTGCAATATGGTGCAAAAAAATCAACGTTCATTTCGGGGTCTCCGATGCCCCAAAAACGTGGATTATAGCCTTCGAGTTTCGGATTCCCGGGGCCCGGTTCAGATTTTTGCCCAAATTTCTCATTGGATGTGTCTATTATGATCCAGTACCCCAAAGTGCCCGATAAGCCATCCAGGTCTCCGAACTCCGTATTCACTCCTGGTTCTCTTTATCTGTTCCGGACCTTAGAGTACGTATCCAGTAAAATTGTCGTATAAGGGCCCAATAACGGATCCTGGGGGCTTCCCAGGTTCCCTAGGGTTGTCTTATGCGAAATGGTACCAGGGCTTCCAGAAGGCCAAAAACACGTGGATCAATTTTAGGCTTCCAGAGGCTTAGTTAATATATTGCCAACCTTCTCGGAGGGGTCCTTTATGACCCTACAGGATGACAGGTGCCCCGAGAAGGTCTCTGATTTTTGAACTCACCCATGGTTTCGGTGTTCTGGCCCTTAGAGTGGGTGTCCTTAAAATGGACGTCGAAGCCTGATTTTTTTGGATAAGAAATTTTTTATTAATCAATTCAGAAAAGAATACAAAAAAGAGGATAAGGCATCCTCATAAGCAATCAAAAGAAACTACAGATCTCGCCAATGGCGTAGTACAAAGGTAAGTGAAACGCCCTTAAAAGCACCAGCCGCCTTAGAGTGGGTGTCCTTAAAAGGAACGTCGAAGCCTGATAGGGGTCTAATAACTGATCCTGAGGGTCTCCCATGTCCTTTAGGGATGTGTTGTGCGATATTGTGCCAAAATAACAACTTTCGTTCCGTGCCCTCCGGAAGCCCGGAAAACGTGGATTATAGCCTTCAGTTTTCGGCTTCATGGGGCCCTATTGAGATTTTTGCCCGAATTTCTCCGGGAAGGTCCATTGTGACCCCGTACGCCCCCGTGCCCTTTGGAAGTCATTTAAGTCTACGAACTCCGTATTCACCCATGGTTTCTCATTCTGTGTTCTGGGCCGTAGAGTGGGTTTCCAGTAGAATGGTCGTCCGAGCCTAATAGGGGCCCAATAACTAATCATGGGGGTTCCAATGTCCCCTAGGGGTGTCCTATGCGATATGGTAATAAAATAACAAGTGTCATTTCGGAGCTTCCGGAAGCCCCATACAACATGAATTATAGCCTTCAATTTTGGGCTTTTTACGGCAAGGTTGAGAGTTTTGCCCAATATTCTCCAAGGGGTCTATTGTGACCAAGGACGACTCCCATGCCCAAATAAGCCATCCAGAACTCTGTTTACCCAAGGTTTCGATATTCCAACCCTTTAAGTGTGTATCTAGTAAAATGGTCATCCAAGCCTATAGGGGCCCAATAACTAATCTTGGGGGCTTCCTATGTTCCCTAGGGGTGTCTTATGTGATATGGTACAAAACTAACAAGTTTCGGTCCCGAGCCTTCGGGAGCCCCATAAAACGTGGACAACCTTCAATTTTGGGCTTTCTATGGCAAGGTAGAGAGTTTTGCCAAATATTCTCCAAGGGCTCTATTGTGGCTGAGGACAGCTCCCGTGCCCTATGTAAGCCATTTGGTTCCCTAAACTCCATTTCACCCATGGTTTCAATATTCCGGCCCTATAAGTGTGTGTCCAGTAAGATGGTCATCCAAGCCCATAGGGGGCTGATACCTGATTTTGGGGGCCTCCCATTTCCCCCAAGGGTCTCCCGTGCAATATGGTACAAAAAAATCAACTTTTGTTTCGGGCCTCCGGAAACCAAAAAAATGTGGATTATAGCCTTCATTTTCGGCTTCCCGGGGCCAAGTTGAGATTTTTGCCCAAACTTCTCTAGGGGTTATATTGTGACCGAGGACGGCCTCTCCGATAAATCATCCGAACTCAATATTCACCCATGGTTTCAGTGCTTCGGCCATTTGAGCGTGTGTCCAATAAAATGGTCGTCGAAGAGGGATAGGGGCCCGATAACCGAGCCGAGGGCCTCCAATGTCCCCTAGGGTTGTCATGTGCGATATGGTACCAAAATAATAACTTTCGCACGGCCTTTTGGGCCTTCAATTTTCGGCTTCTAGGGACCCTTATGTGATTTTTGCCCAAATATATCCAGGGGGGTCTATTGTGACCCCAAACAGCCCCCCGTGTCCTAGGTGAGTCATTCGGGTCCCAAAACTCCGTATTCACCCATGACATGGGCGCTAGAACAAGAGACATGGATCGTGGGACAAGTAAATGAGACATGGGTGCTAGGACAAGGACATGGTACATGGGACAGTAGTACATGAGACTTGGGCGCCAGGACAAGGACATGGTACACAAGGACATGGAACATGGTCGCTCGAACAAGGGACATGGGACACAGAAGCTGGGACAGGGGCACTCTCCCCTCTATCTAGCTCAGCATGGATATTTTGTTAAGGGACTTCGCGTGGCTGATCGACTTCTCCTTCCTACTTAGCACCGACTTATCGGCCTTCTGTCTCTCTCTCTCTCAAAGTATTACCTCATTGTAAATTGAATAGTTCAGTATACCTTATTGAATATCGCTATAGTTGAGTATACATTGCTGAAAGTTTTCCTATTTTATATCCTAAAACAACAGTAGGAGACAAAAGAAACCCTAGTACCCTAGTAGGTGTTGACTACTTAGTTTTTGTTTTCCAATTTGGTTTCTTTCTCCGTCACTATCTTGCCTCTACATGTGTGTACAAGGCAAGTAGGCAACCCATTAGATTAGCTGAACCTTCTCCATCCCAAAATTTAATGTAAATATATATGCTAGGAACCCATAACCACAAAAGAATGATGTATACAAATAGCAAGCTTCACACACTTCTTAGTAAACATTCTAGGAATATCATGTCAATTCCAGTTTGAAGGATTGGTCTTATTTCATTCACAAGTCTATTTGTGAAAAAACAGCAAAACATAGTATGTTTCCTATAATACCCTAGAGGACAGCAAGGATTTAATAGATAGGGTGGTAGAGGCTGGAGAAAGAGATCACTTTGGTTAACCAATGATAATTATCCCCCCACCCCACCTATCCCCTACCCTTTTTGTCTTAATTGCTTAATTCATCTTGACCTTGCCAAACCCTACCTCAGGAGGAACCACTGATTAATTTTGTGGTGGTGGTGGTAGAGTTGGCACAAGAAATTGAAGAACTCAAAATACAACAGAAAACAAACGAGCAAGAGAAACACTAGAACCCGCTTTAAATTAACCAGCAATCCCAAGATGAGGAAAGATGGAAGACTGAGAATGAGATAGAAGACAAAGAACTGGAGGACTGAGGAGGAGGCATTGGACTTTGGAGGGTTAACCAAAATACTATATAAAGCAGAACACCAGAGAGTGACAGCGGGCTATAGGAAATGATTCCCACATGTCATAAAGAAGCTGGAACTTGGATTATATTTCAAAGCTCAAACAAGAATAGAAGACCCAGATCACACTCGATCTTACAAACAACATGGGAAACAAAGGAGGATAGCATGCACGAGTCAAACAAAAGTATGATCAGTACAACAGATTAAAATCCTAATCAATGATTCCAGAAATTGCATCAACAGCACAAACATTGTAACGAGTGCATACATTTATACCATAACTTCTCACGCTGAGATGACCAGCTACCACTCTACAAAAACCTCAGACTAGCACTGAATCACAGCTATCAACTAATAAACAAAAGGAATAAATTTGTACCTAACTTTGCTCATGTACTCAAGATACGTCTCTTTGAATGTGTCTGCCATCAATGCTTCCTCCAACTTTGCTTTCTGATTGTAATACATAACACAAACCGCAACAATAAATAGGGAGCTGATCGGTGCCCGAAGAGCCACAAAGTAAGTGAAGAACAAAAGCATAGTGGATGCATAAATGGGATGCCGAACCCATCTATATGGCCCAAACTGTACCACTGCAGTAGGCACCACAATCTTCTCTGAGTACTTTGCTAGGTAGGATGAAGCATGATAATGCATGAAAATAGTTACCATTATCAAACCCCAGATTCCCATGTTGCTCCATCCACCTGGAATAAGGAGCAATTCTGGCCCCTCAAATGCTGCAAGCCAATGGCCAACCATAACTCCAACAGAAAACAGAACCCGATACCAATTAGGCATACTCACATCCCACTTTGGATCATGTGGCCTTGGATAATAATCCCCATAAAGCCGTTTCCGAATGCTAACATTGAAGAAGAAGAAATAGTGATAAACAAAGAAGAACACAAAGGGCCATCCTTCTAAAAACCCATTGTAATATGCAGGTGGAACCAATGTTAGCCAAGTGAATGCAGATGTAACAACTGCAAGCTGCTCAAAGACACTAGCTTCACCACGAGAATGCTTGAGAAAACAATAAATCCCATAAACCCCAAGAGAAACTGCCACAAACCAAGGCCAAAACATCCATGTCCAGCTAAAATACATCCAGAAAAATGGACTGAACACCAAATTAACGGTCCATTTCACAGCTGCAACAGCAATTGCAACAAAACCCAGCAACTTAAAGACATCAATTGGAGTCAACTGACTCAACGTCTCTTTCAATGAGTCAATTGAGAAGTTCCTTAGGTTTTGAAAGAGCGCTGAGGGTTGAAATTTTGAACTGGGTTGCTCAGCAAATGCGCATTTTATAGGTTGGAGCAAATGGGTACATCTAATATTAGCTGAATTTAGCACCAGAGGAGAAAAAGTTGGCAACTTTACCTTGCAACTTAGCAAAGGAATGCTGCAATGTCTTTTGCACGCCAACTGTTTGTCGAAATGCCTAGCTGAAAGTTTGTTGTTGAAACGAAAACCCAGTGGGTTTGTAGTTGAATATAGGGAAGCTGATGGGGTGCCCATCATTGGAGGAGAGAGGAAAACGCCCCAGATGCGATAATTGGAGAACCCTTTAGCACCCCCACTTTGAGTAAAAGCTCAACGGCAATCAACCGGAGAGGGTAAGATTTAAGAAAGAACGATGATGAGTGACGACGAGTTTGGTTTCAGAATCCATTTTAAGACTTTAGTTGCTTGAATGTTGAAACGACAGCGTTTGCATAAGCTGTAAGTTCGTAACTTGTGACTTGTGACTTGTGACTTGTGACTTGTGACTTGTGACTTTGTGAGTAAGCCCTATAATTTCTAACCCAACAAAATCGGTTAATAATGCTCTAAATCATTAAATCTTTCTTTCTTTAGTAATAACGACTTTTCAAGAAAAATAATTTAGTATATATTTGTTTCTTAAAAAGTGTTGATTAGAAAAATGGTTAAACAACAAAAGCAATTTGACATTTTTTTTTTTGATTAATAAAAGGGTTTAGCAGTCCTTTAATAAATTGAACCGGGTGAACCGGTTTAATCGGAACGGGCACACAATACAGAGGTTAATTTAATAAAACGGCAGTAAACTAGGTATCCTGAAATTGCGCAGCTCCATCTCAGTATCTCACCGCAACTTTCTCTCTCTCAGGTCTCAACTCTCAACTCTCAACAAAAGCAATTTGACATTGAAAACCCAAATCAGGGAAAAATCACGAATATTCACTCAATTTCGTAGAATTGTTGTATATTTCTTCCCTAAGCACATCACTCGTACAATAACCGTTTCTACGATAGATTACGTTCTATTTGAGGCATTGAGCGCCTTCCTCCACTTCCCTCTCTACACCCTTAGGTGCAATACAAATCATATCTATGCTACTACTTCATCAATTCGTTTAACTTTTTCCAATTTGAGGTTTTATCAAAGTATCAATAACTGAATATATGTACGTATAAGTGTATTTGATGAGGGTCATCAATTCGGATTTGCGAAGAGTTGTCCGATGATATTGAAGATGATAAAATAAAAACAAAGGATTGTTTATTTCTCTCTTTGTTAGCAAATATCAAATGTGGTAGTCACGTCTACCTTTGAGTTTAGTTAAGGAGAACAATTGACTTCTACACTTGAACCTAGCTGATAATCACTTGAGTTGAACTGATTTTCACTCCCAATTGTACAAGTACTAATCAAAAACTAATACAGTTTGATCCATGGATCCATAAAAATAAAATAGACGAGTTCAATCTGTTCATCCACAGACCACACCCGATCCTTATTTCCAAGATTGAGAAACAAGGATCTAGGGTTGGGGTGCTCACATTGCCCAGTATCAAACACGGTCAGTCGGTTACACAGGCAGTGTGCACGGGTCACATGTTGGATAACATTAAGACTGGCCGTTTTCAACCAAAATCAACTGGGGTTTCCGCTCAGAACTCAGGAGCATCGTTATCAACTGTGACAACTGACAATCATTAGGCTGGCCCAGTTATTTTAAGCCTTCTGCGTTCCGGAGCTCACTTACAATGCATAAACTACAAGCTGAATGCAGTAATTAGCAAAGAAACCCTACAAGAATCGGCTTTAAAATGTCAAGGAAGGAAAAAACGTTGTCACTGGCAAAATCCAATAACATCGGTGTAAGCTACACTATCATTTTTTTTTAAATTTCAGTTGCGGGTAGGACGTTTGGATGAGCCACAATTCATCACCATCTTCCCTGGTTCCAACTCATTACTGGCTATAATATAAGTGAACGGTACTTGATCAACCACGTTCGGTCGATTCTTTGATTTACCCACTGACTTCGGTCCATTACTGCCAGCAGCTACTGCAAGCCCTACATGATCCTCCTGGACAAAGCTTGACCAAGAAACTGCTGCTTTACGCTTGAGCCTATGCTCCCAAAGGACACTGTCCTTCCTCCATCTTCGCACATCAGAAAGAGAAAATGCCTTCTCTCCTTCTGTGACTTGTTCTCTAATCTGAGGAGCATAGATAGCTGGCTTTGCCCCAGCTACAGCTATCCTTGGAATATTAATATTATGCAGAGACTCCCCCCTGGCCTGCTGGGAGGAAAAGGCAGAGACAAACACATCTTTCACACTACTTATTTTGCTCCCTTGCTCCTTATCAACCACAAAATTACCCGTCATGAGTCCAGGTGCCAAACAAGCCAAGGGAAATTGGCCAGCTACTGTGGTTGTTGTAGGTTGGGGGAGACTTTGTGGAGGAGGTGTGAAGTCTTTCTCGCATTTCCTTTGGTTACCTGGCTTCACCCCCTCGGTCCACCGCACTAAAGCAAGCCGAGAAGAGCGATTAGGGTCATATTCAATTCGCTCTACAACACCCATAGATGAGGTGTTTCTCTTTAAATCGATGTTCCTTTGCAGTCGCTTTGCCCCACCCCCTCGGTGCCATATCGTGATACGCCCCGCAGAATTACGACCTAAGAAGGGAACACAATTACAAAAATTCAATCACAACCATTACAAGCCACAACACCAGAAACAGTTGTAACAATTCATGACAGCAACCAGTAAACAGGTTAGCACTATATAAACATGTAACTGAGCTTATTGTCACAGAGAATCAACTAACAGGTTACTCCAGAGAACCAGCTCAATGGACTTGCAAGGGAAGATAAGAATTTGGACAACACAGCTTATGCTAGTTTGCTACCCGTTTATATCCAAGATCAAGAACAGCATGAAACATAGTATAAAAACAGTGCACCTAGGCCTTTTGTTAATTCTAATCTCTAATCAACCAAACTTAGATCAAGAATTCAGAAAAAGCAGTTTATTGCTAGTTTGCTACTCGTTAATATATTTTGCTAGGATCAAGAACAGCATGAAACATAGTTTAGAAAATAGAAAATAAATAACGTTCACATAAGCCTTGGTTAACTTAACAGTAAATTTCATCAACCAAACTAAGGGCTAGTAAGAAAGTTACCAGCAGTGGATCCTCCTTGTGATACCAACAACTTCTTAAAGGGCTTTAAACTGTTCCACTTCATGGTTTCTTCCCACTAAGTTTCACCTGAAGAAAAAATATGACAGAAATGAAATAAGCAAGAGAAATTAGTAAAACTCTTATTTATATGTTATTGCTATAACCCCTTCAATCAAAAGAGCCACACCAGCATTACTTGTGATTAAAGAACTTACATAATTGATCAAAAATAGAAAAAATGAACTTAAATAATCGATTTTAAACCCTAGATTGTCCAAAAACATAACAAATGTCATCAGCATTTTGCAAAATCAACCCAAAAAATTAAGTCTTAACTACTACGGAATTGTGATTTAACCCTTCAATGAACAGCCCCACACTAGCGTTGGTGCACTACTTGTAATAGGATAACCTACATCATCGAATTTAAGACTAGGTTGTCCAAAAGTATAACAAATGCCATGAATAATTTACATAACCACCCCCAAAAATGAAGCTCTAAGATTCAACCCTAGCTTTCAAATTAAGGTTAATTTGTACAGATTCAGCTGAAAAATGCTATGATTTCAAGCATGTAACAGTTCGTACGATGGCAAACCCTAATTCGAAGTGCAAAAGGAAGGTTTAGAAATTAGCATAATCATCGATGTATACTTTGAAATTGATCTACAAAATCGAAGCAAATTGGGAATAAATATGAAGAAAAATGAGAAGTGATAGAAAATTGAACCTTACCGTTAAACTGCGATCGAAGATGACAGGTTTCCGGCGAACAAAATGAACCGGAGAGAGAGAGCTACGGTGGTGCTCCAGGACTGAGCGAGGGACCACGAAGAGAGTCGGAGACTTGTGAGTGGGTGAATGGTGAAATTAGTGCCTGATGGGGTGAGCCAAGGTCACATTAGTGTATTATACTTTGATTTTGATTTTGGAGTCGAGTTACAAATTAATTGTAAAATTAATAGTACTTAGAGTTATATATTAATAGTAAAATTAATTATTATAAAATTAAACTGAAAATAATTTTAGAAAAAGTCGTTTAGCCCACGGTTAAGCCTAACTTGTCAAAAGACGGGTCATGTAAAAAATATTGAGTCCTGATAGGCGAACAAGGACAGCAATTGTTTGTCATGTTGGATACTTTTTTTTAATCAAAAGTCTGGCCTGTATTCAGGTCGAGCGTGCAAAATGATGATCACCTCGACACCCATCGAATCCAAACAAAAAATACGTGAACAAACGTCACATCGCTAAAACCACAAACACATAAGAGACAAACAAAGGACAACTAAAAGACACACCTAGAGCCTAAAGACCACAAGAGAAACGCAACCTAAGAAACCCATCAAAAGAACCACACCAATGTGCGAAGTTTACCCTTTTGTTGTTCTCCGAAGGATCCCATCATTGCATGATCCCTCAAGGATGCAGAAGACTCTTTTTTTTAAGTCAAGTTTCCCCCAGCTAAAGATAGTACAATTTCTTTAAAAAATCATCATTCGTGGATTTCTCAATACTTTCGAAAACCTCAAACAACCGGCCATCATCAACATCAAAATCTGAACACTCTCAAGAGATGGAAAAATTACAATCAATCAAGGAGATATAATTTCATCTGATTCTTCCATAAACTCACCAATGTCGATGTCATTAGGAATATCTTCAACCTCAAAGTCATCACTTGAGGGTTCGCTAGAACCTCACTAAATCAACATATAGGATAATTCTTAAATATTGTACAAAAAAATGATTTTATAAGGGATATTTCTCTAAAAAAAAATTCAAGTGGATTCAATTAATATTCAAGCTAAAGCATGCATTCGCCACTTCTTGTATTCCATTTCGTTTCGTGATACATCTACAATGTTTCACTATGTGTTGCATCTAACTCTTCAATTTCTGTTCTATTCCGCAGGATCTAAGGCTATGGAATGGAATAAAACCTGTAAAACAGAGTTGCTGAATGGAACAGAACTTGTAGAGCGGGAAACAAAACGAACTTGCAGAGCGGGAAACAAAACGAACTACAAGATGGGAACGACAAAAAGAGATGAGCCTTAATAACTTTATTGACAAGAGCACCCACAAGTACAGGTAAACTCAGCTTAATGTCTTCATAACTTTATTGAAAAGAGCAAGACAATGATACTCATACAATGATTGTACATTAAAACCTTTTTTATGTGAGAGGAGTGACAAAATTATCCTTACTACTTGGAATTTCAGGGGGTATCTGTGGTAGAGTGAAAAAGGGGAGGGGAGAGAGATAGACACATAAAAATGATTGTAATGTACAGTCATTGTAGAATATTCATTTTCCAAAAGAGCGCCAATGAAATTTGAAACAAGTCTTTGATTCAGTTGTATGGTACTGCTCCACAAGTACAGGTAAACTCAGCTTAATGTCTTGGATGTCCAGACAGAAGCTCTCAACTTCAAAATCTTTAATATGATGCCACCAGTGTTTGTGGCACAAATGCTTGTCACAAGATGGCTCTTTTTGTTTGCCTGATAACTTGTCACACAAGTGTTGCAATGTATTAAACATACCAAACCATTAGAAATCTTGTGTGGTTAAACAGGAGTAATTAATTGCATGTGTTAAATGCTTTCTTTTAGATAACATGGGCCCTGAAGTTACCGGACAGGGAAACCTCCAACAGTCCTAAAAGGACTCAAATTTGGAACCTTTAGAATATGATGTACCTGTTAATATACGTACTTTTTTGCTCGTCAAAATACTTAGTACTGTAATTAGTGATTGGTGATCCATTACCTTAATGAAATCATAACATTTGCCCCTTATAGCTAAGGTGGTGGGACGGATGCTCCAAAGCAAACCATCCACAAGAGCTGCTTGATTTTGTAAGTAGACACGTCCAGCTATATTTACGGTTAACACTATTGCCTTGTGGTAAAACCTGACTTGGGTCCAATTCCTCAAGATCGAATGTGACCTAAATCAAATTCAAAATGACAAAAATAGAACACGCACAAATTAGAGAATGAAAATAAAAGAAAAGGCAAGGGGCTCAATCGCTCAATCATATTCATATTCATATACGATAGATATACTCACCATCCTTGAGAAAATAGAGAGGTTCAGATCAATGGTGTATGGGCATATCTTCTGAATGCATTCCCTCAAGCGGAAGAACCATGTGTTGAGAAGATCGGAACAACTCTCTAATACTAGTACAAGCACCTGGGTTGGTCTCACAAACCCTGTCACTGCTGTCGCATCTGAAACTCTCAAGTCTCAAGGTTCGTTCCTCTAATGTCAACAATGCCAAGACCATCTACCTTAAACAAGGAAGCTTTATTTAGTGACTTTTGGAAATCTTGAAAACTTTAAAATTTTGTGGTTCCAATGTGGTAGGTATCAAACTCTAGGATTTTGATTACAGGGCAGCAATCCACCAAGTTGTCTAATGCATCCTCGTTTAAATCAACATCTGATAAGTAAAACTGTCGTAACGAGCTGGCAAAAGATAAACCAACAACAACAACAACAACAACAACAACAACAACAACAACATGCATATTGCTAGGCTGACTAGTTTCAAACTCACATCCATTTAGTGAAACAGATAGCAGCCCTTTGGTCGCCAACACAGGAAACTGCAACTTATAATGATGAAAAGGGATCCTCTTCCTTGGACGCCCACTACGGCCGCCTACATTTTTATTTACTCACACCGAAATACCTAATCCTTTGACATGAGGAGCTTCATTCACCAACTCCATCCAGTGGTCAACACGGGATAAATAATTGCTAGAATAATTTTCAGCCAGAACCAATTTCAATACCAGTTTCCTTACAGGTAAATTTTGTTCGATAACCCTCAACAAGTGATGATCCACGAGATCCATGAACATGTTTGTTATGGTTTCTTTGTTATGATCGTGATTGTGATTCATTTAGGAAAGACTGTATGTAATGGATTATATGTTCCGGCAATTCAGAAATCCGGTCCCACGTTCCCGTCGATGCCATCGATGTCCCTCTTCTTGTCTTCACACATGACACATAGTCTCCATTGTACCCCAAATCTGTATAAACTAGTTTTGAGCCTGCACCACCAATAAGTAAAAACAAAAAACCAATAAAGAAAAATACAAAGAACCTAAAAATAGCTTTTTTATAAGTATTGCAATTTTTTGTACATTAATACTCCATCCGTTTCTCTTTAAACTTCTTAATTGCTTTTTCCCGGTCTCTAAGGTGCTACTTTGACCATTAATATCTAAAAAAATATACAAATAAAATTTTATAAAAAATTGATATTTCAAAAATACATTTTCAAAGGAATCTAATGCATATATTTTCAAATCATAACACATTGACGATTTTTATATATTAATGGTTAAAGTTTACAAAGTTTGACCTCAAAAAAGCAAGTAGAAAGTTTAAAAAGAATTGGAGGGAGTATATATTAATAGTCAAACTTGCAAACTTTGACCTCAAAAGGTCAAATGTAAATATTTCTATGGTACAACCAAATAGTTAATTATATACATACATCAAATTCTAATTTCGTGTATCTTATATCTTCATTGTAATTGATTTTATCAACAGAAAGCCCCCAGTGTAACTTTGAAACCAGATGAAAGGATTTAAGTATTCTCCTAAGCTCAAATGAGAACTATGACCATTCTGATTACCATTACTATTTAAAACCTCTATTGATGGTGAACTATGCCCATTTAAGCTCCTATGGCAAATGTCAGGAGAAGTAGAAACTACATCCCTAACCATACTGAGTTAAACCAAGGTTCAAGAAACGCCTCTAATTTGGGTTTTAGAGTTTTGTCAATATTTGAAGATAGGATTTTCAACATTTTCAATCTGTATTTTTATTCATCCATTAGTTTTCAAAAAATTGACAATAAAAGTTAAACGTTTGTTGGTTCTCGAACCCAGATCCTGCCACTAGGGCAAGTCCCACCTTTCGACCACAAACGACCCCTCCCCGAAGAAAAGAAATCTCATCCCAATGCAATGCAAAACTTAACCCATCCCTAAAAAATTAGTAAACAAACAATTACCAAAAAATTTAACAAATAAACAAATACCCCAAATATGCATGAGTAATAAAGGACTAAAGATATATGCATGAGTAATATAAAACTAAGAAAAAGAAAAGATAAATCATACCTGGGTTGCTGGCGTCATGCCTAAAAAGGCATGAACACCAGCAACTTTGAGTTGGTCAGAATCAAAGTACACCAGGTATAGAATCCTCAATATATTCTTTAGAAAGAACCCACTAAGCGTGCATGGAAAGAATTTTAAAATGTGTCCAAACACTTAATTAACAACTAACATTTTCCTTGTTGCATCTTAAAATTGCAAGGATAAATAATTCACCAATTATAATATCCTCATCATCAACTAATTATTGCGTTTTAATTATTGCGTTTTATTATGTTACGTTATGGTGTGCATGTTATTTATAAGACTATAATTATAATAAATATTTAAAACCTCTATTGAGGGTGAACTATGCCCATTTAAGCTCCTATGTCAAATGTCAGGAGAAGTAGAAACTACATCCCTAACCATACTGAGTCTAACCAAGGTTCAAGAAACACCTCTAATTTGGATTTTAGGGTTTTGTCGATATTGGAAGATAGGATTTTCAACGTTTTCAATATGTGTTTTTATTTATCCATTAGTTTTCAAAAAATTGACAATGAAAGTTAAACGTTTGCTGGGATTCGAACCCAGATCCTGCCACTAGGGCAAGTCCTACCATTTGGACCACAAACGGCCCCTCCCAAAGAAAAAAAAATCTCATCCCAATGCAATGCAAAACTAAACCCATCCCCAAAAAATTAGCAAATAAACAATTACCAAAAAAATTAACAAATAAACAAATACCCCCAATATGCATGAGTAATAAAAGACTAAAAATATATGCATGAGTAATAAAAAACTAAGAAAAAGAAAAGAGTCATACCTGGGTTGCTGGTGTCATGCCTTTTACCAGCAACTTTGAATTTGTCAGAATCAAAGTACCTGATAAATATATCAGGTATAGAATCCTCGGTATCTTCTTTAGAAAGAACCCAATAAGCCTGCATGATGGAATGAATTTTAAAATGTGCCCAAACACTTAATTAACAACTAACATTTTCCTTGTTGCATCTTAAAATTGCAAGGATAAACAATTCACCAATTTTAATATCCTCATCATCAACTAATTATTGCATTTTAATTATTGTGTTTTGTTATGTTACGTTATGGTGTGCATGTTATTTATAAGATTATAATTATAATACATACTAGAATTTGTGCCTTTGCGATGCACGGGTTCTTATTTATCATGCATACTCTGTTATTAGAACAAATATAATAAAATTTCAATTCATATCAATATGTAAAGTTGAATAGTAGGATAGTAAAGAACAATAATAATATTTTAAACAACAACAAAAAAAAAACACATTTAACAAAGAAAAAACATTTTTAGTGAATGTATAATATATTTTTTTTGGATAATAAATATAATACTTATGTTACTTATTTCTTATTAAAATAAAACAAAATTATTTTTAATTTTTTTTTAATCACCCATGCATTTATGGATATTTATTACCTATTCGATGCTGGGTGACAAATCAATTTAAATATATTACATTTTTAGTGAATGTATAATACATTTTTTTTTGGATAATAAATATAATACTTATGTTACTTATTTCTTATTAAAATACAATAAAATTATTTTTAATTTCTTTTTAGTTACCCTTGCATTTATGACTATTTATCACCTATTATGCCAATGGAAAATATCAATGTCAATGGAAAAATCTTTGCAACTGAAATATATAATCACGTGTTTGATCTGGAATCACCCATACAAAATATAGGTATGCGAAATTGATGTGGTTCACATCAATCTAGTCATATAAATAAATCAAAAGTTGGGTACACCGGAGTTAAAGATTTCATAAACCAGAGTCAGGATACTGCCCGCCACATATAAATAAATCAAAAGTTGGGTACACTGAAGTTGAAGATTTCATAGACTGGAGTCAAGATACTGCCCGCCATTCAGTTAAATGGCAACATTTTGATGACAACCCTCACCAATATTCTAGCGGTTCAGATAATGCACGAACGACTTATATCTATAGGACATCTTAGGAATCTGTTTATCTAATCGGTTCATATGCTCTCAAATTAATGTAAGTTTAACAAAGCCTAGATGATTAAACTTCAAGAACATTGATATTAAAAAACTAGGAAAACTTTCGGGAAGACTTTTTTTACAAGATCTATAATAAATAAATTAGTATGAGCACTAATCAAACAACATTGACCAAATAGTTATATTAGGTCAACAGTGTTCAAATTTGGTCGTAAAATCAGCACCCTTATTGGCTTCCTTGAATTAGTAGAGAATATTCTACAATCTCAAAAAAGCGTAAGATTTTAGATTCGATAGACCTCGTTCTATTTGTTGAATACTCCCTCCGACCTGTAAAGTATGCAAATATTTCTATTTTTGGATGTCCTAAAATATTGCAAATCTACTCAATAAATTTGCATTGGAACCCCAAATATGGTAAAATCAGCACCCCCATTGGCTTCCTTGAAGTAGTAGAGAATTTTCTACAATCTCAAAGAAGCGTAAGATTTTAGGTTCGCTAGACCTCGTTCTATTTGTTGAATACTCCCTCCGACCCGTAAAGTACGCAAATATTTCTATTTTTGGATGTCCCAAAATATTGCAAATCTACTCAATGAATTTTGCATTGAAACCCCAAATACGCTAAGAAATTCAAATATATACACACATAAAAAATAAAATTTAATGAGAGACCATGCATTAAATGATGTTCCCTTAATTTTTACTATTTTCAAAGAGTTGAATACTTAGTGGGATGGATGGAGTATCAATACGTTTTTACTCTCTTTAGCAAAGAGAAGAAGAAAAAAGTGTATCAACTCATTGAGAGATCCATTTATAATAAGGTTTGAATCTGGCCAAAATCTCTCACCCTCTTTAAGTTTGGCCCATGGAGTAGCCATTTAGGTACTCTCTTTAAATTTGGACTATGAGTAGCCCCAATGGGTTGGGAATGGAAGTTTTTTCAAAGATTCTTTTTAGATTCAAAGTCGAGAAAAAAATAGATGGCATTTCAATTAACAAATCACGGAATAAGTGTCTCATAATTTTTTTGCAAACGACCTGGTTATCTTTGGAAGGGTTGGTGACAAAAATGCTAAAGCCATCATTGACGCCTTTGATAAGATGGAATCTTGGAGCGGTTTGACTGCCAATAAATCCAAGTGAGGGGTTGTTTTCATCCCCACAAGTATTATACGAATCACAAGATGAAGGGAAAATTGATGTCGAGAAAAAAAATGTTATCCACATTGCTAAAGGTTTATGCAAAGAAGGTATTCTCCGAAGACCGTCGATGGGTTAAGCACCACATATTGGTCAAGGAAGTAACTCTTTTGAGTTTGCATTTTTAGTGGTTTGCCTATCATTTTGTACTTGTTGGTTAATGGGTTTCGTCGTTTCTTCATAGGTTGGTTTGATGTGTTTTTTATGGTTTTGATAGGTTTGAGTTCTATGTATGGCTTCTTGTTGTATCTTTTTGTTGTGTCCTTTTAATTGACTTTATTTGGTAATTGTTTGGTGGTGATCGAGTGTGTTTTGTTTAGATTTTAGAGGTGTATGAGCTTTGACTCCTATCAGTGTGCAAGTTTCGTCTTCTATTGATGTATGAGTTTCGACTCCCTTCTTTTACCATTTAATAAAATGGACTACTAGTTATAAAAAAAAAGAGGGAAAATTGAACTTAAAAGCCATGGATAAGGATGCCATTTATCTAGGCATGCCTTTTTTTCGAAATAACGGTAAGAGGCAAATATTCCACTACTTCAAGGATAGACTCAAAGGAAAATTGCAAACCTGGAAGCTAAATCTTTGTCCAATGCTGGTAAGACCACATTAATTCAAGCAGTAGTGGCTACGGTTCCAGGTTATGAAATTGCTTCGAATCATATTAGCGAGACCTTGTGCAAAGAAATATATGGACAACCTTGTCCGTGATTTTTGGTGGGGGAAGAGTGATCAAGGGAACAATATTTACTTCAATGGGACTATGTGTGTTCCCCTAAAGCTACATGTGGGTTGGGGCTGCGAAAAATGCGTGACATCAACAAAGCTCTATACTCTAAGCTTGCTTGTTCATGTTTCATGATGATAAAAAGGTTTGGGTCAAGACGTTCAAGATCGAGGAAATATTGTGGTCGTCATGGATTTCTTCATGTTTCTCCTTCTCACTCTAACTCACAACAACAAAAGGACATCCTTCATGATCGTGATGTTATTGCTATGGTGGCTGTTTTTTGGTGGACAATGGAATTTTCATTAATGTCTACACCGACCATTGGGTCCCAACTTTGGAGTGGTTCATACCAAAGGTAAATGAGGGGGTTGATGTTAAAGTTTTTAAAGTGATTGAATTACATTTAAAATCATAAGTGGAAGAGGGACTTGGTGCTTAGCCAATTTGAAGTTGAATACGCAAACACAATTCTTGAGATTAAACTCCCCACAACTTCGAAAGATGACTCCTTTCTCTGGGTACATGAACGCCTTTGGGAATTTATAGTAAAGATTGCATTCAAGTTGATTACAAGTGATATGGATTTTAGCCACAATAATTTGCCTTCCAATTTATGGAATGAAATTCCGAAATTGAAGGTCCCTCGCCGTGTCCAAATCTTCTTATTGGGAATCGCATGGAGGGTCGTCCTCACGAGATCCTCGTTGAAACTCCCATTCATTGATGATGTTTCTTGCTTTGTAACAACCATAATGAGGATGAAGTTCATCTCCTTTTTCTTTGCCCCTTGCTCAAAACATTTGGCTCCAAACTGCTGGTATGAAATTTAAAACTTTTGCACAATTGGAACTCGCAAAATGGTTGACTGGATTATATCCTACCTTTGTATTACGAAAAAGAATGGGTATTATGAAAAGGAATGGGAAAAGCTCGTGATGCTGAATTTGCTCGCAAGACAACTATTACTATGAACTGCATGGTGGGATCGCAACCAAAAATTACATTCCGGTAAGGAGGTTTACAGCCAAAAGGTCATACAATTCGTCCATAAGAGATAGAGTGAAGTCTTTCAAGCGTTTGAGCAGCCTTTTCTGCCACACGCTAGCATTTCTTTGAGAAACAATGATCAGCTTGAAAAAGAATGTTGTTATGTGGATGCAACCATACACAGTGATGGAGCTAGCCTCTCATGGATCCTAATGTATCATGAGGGAAATGTCATTAAGATGGGAGCTACCAAAGTGCTCATGTACGATCCAAGAAAAGCCGAGACTAAAGCAATTTTTTAGGCCTTGCAAATCATGCTCAGGAAGAATATCACTCATGTTAAGTTGTTTAGCAATAAAAGATAGTTGTTGATGATAGCCTTCGCAAGTATACGGATTTTATCGAGTAGTATAAAAGATTATCGTATCCACAGGGAGCTAGTATATCCAAGTATTAAGTTTTCTCAAATATATAACAAGCTTAGCAGTTTGAATTGGATTTTTGTTGTTTCAAACCAAGAAAATAAAGTGAATAAAATTACGAGAGTCTAGCAAGATAAAAAAACATCTAGGGTTGACTTTACTTAACTAGATTACTTGATGCGATAGATAAACTCAACTAGCATGTCAATGTCAATCATTGTAAGGACGCATAAAAAAGCCTAAACCTTCTCTTGAAGTGATAAAGGCAAACTCAATGCAAACTTAACAACCTATTCCCATGGAGTCAAGTAACATCAAGAGCATTAAGAACGAAAATCAATCCAAAGCCTACAAGATATTCTAATCTACTTTCGTGATTAGGCAATCATGATGATTATTCGAAGTCCGACAATTAGCATTCCCCTTTCGATTTTATACTAATCATCCAAGTATTCAAAACCCTCTTTCAAGAATTATGAATAACAATGAGCAAACAAATAATCATGTGCAATGATTCAACAAACATGCTAGCATCAATTTAACAAGACATCAAATAACCCAAATTAAGCTTCATCAACCCTAGAATAAGAAAATTAGCTACTCATGATTAAAGAAACTAATAAGCAAATGATAAGAATTAAACTAAACATGAATTAGTAAACTCAAAGAAATAACAATCATAAACTAATGGATTAAAAACTAAAAGCAATCGAGAGGGGGAAGAGAGAGAGTAAGGATGAGAGATAAACCAAGAAGCTTCAATTGAAATTGCCCAAAACTTGAACTTGTTCTTCAAATTGCAAATAAACTAGAGAATTTGAGAGTATCTAAGTGCTTAATGTAAATTCTAAGCTATGCTAATAGAGTAGAGATAGATGATAGATCGGTTGTGAGTGGGAGAGAATGAGTCCTTTTATAAGCCTAAAAAACGCTTTGTTGGATAAGAGAAAGAAGAGCAAAGGTCTCTTGTCGTTTATGCATTAATCGCGCAGCAACATGATCGTGCCAACATAGGCATGATCGCTTGCTCTTTTCTTTAAGATTTTCAGCTACTGCATTCCCATATCACGACACATGATCATGCCTATTGGAAGCATGGTCATGCACTGTAGAAAACTCCAAGACTTCACGTTTCTAACATCTCTTTTCATTCCAACTTCGATTCCTTCTTCTTTGTTTCTTCTCTTAACACTCCAAAGTCCATATTGATTTCGATTGTACATTTAAACTCCAAAATGATCCTAAAATTACATTAAACGCACAAACATACCCAAGTAGTGATCCTCATCATAAATGAATAAAATCCAATCAAAAGCGAGGATACTCACACAAATATAGGACTGATGTGTGCATATATACCATGAAAATCAACACTTTTTAGACACTCATCAGTTGACGACATCAACTGAGGTGTCCCTCACCCTTGGAAACTTATGAGGATCATGTCCGAATGTATTAAACTGTTAGTTTTACTTCATGTTACTTTATGTTTTATTCCTAAAACTCATAATTTAGTAGCTCATTCTTTTGCGGCTTGAGCGGCAAACTCCTATTTTGTTGGGATTATGCTCTTAGAGGACTAAGCTCGTTCATTAGGTTGTATGCTTGTATTTTTTGGATATTCGCAACTCTTTGACGAGGGATAGAAAGAAGACATTTGTGACGGTATATTGTTTGGTGGGTCAAATTAGCCATAGATCTTGATTAGCTATGATATTAGCAGGTTTGATCCATGGTAAAGTATTTCAAGTCCAGCCCAACAATATTTGCAGGCTGTAAGGTCTGGATACCTAGACCTCAGAACATGATTGGCAATAATAACATCAGCAGGTAGCCACACTTACTTCTTCGATCTCTTCTTTTGCGTTTCTTGAATTTGAAGTGAGAATTTGGGGGCTCCTAGATTATTAGTGCTCTTGATGTAGGTTTGTACTTTTGGCATTACATTAAGCATAAAACTTACCTTGATCGCTCATGCAAACTTCCCTCTTTTGAGTGAATGTTGACGAGCAACGTAAACATCGCCCCTAGTGAGTGAGTGTTCTGGTCATATTACATGTTGTTTCTTAAGAAAATTCATGACTTATACAAAGCCGAAAATGCTTGACTATTAGTCTCTAATGTTGGACCTCTCTTATTTGCAACAGGAAAGAAACCATATAACGGCTTGATACTAGCACCTTACACAACCTAGCTATGGACGAGGAATCTAAAATCTCAAGAAAGGTTTGGGTTGAGAGGGATGACTGCCTAGATTCACATGAGGATTAATTGTAATTGGATTTGTTAACCAGGTTCAAATGAGTTGTTTACAAGCTACTATAATATAATGCAAATATAAATTTCTTTGAATGTATCATAAATGTTGTAGAACTAATCAATAACTGCAATCAATGTATGCAACAGGTAAAAATAGGAGAATGCTTAGTTTACCCGGTAGGTAGTCTATCCGAGTGATGTGGACAAGAATTATAAGCTTGTACATTGAAACTCAAATAAAATATTTTCATGTTGAAAAATAAAAGATCAAAATCTAACCAATGATCACTTCACACATCACCCGGATAGACTATTCATCGGGTAAACTAATATTTTTCCGTAAAAATATAGTCTCCTTTGACAGTTGAGGCTAAATTTTTCATGAAAAAATGTACAACATTTTTTAATGACTTTTTGGATGAGGGTTTTGTGTATCAATTTGCGAAGACATTGATTAAACTAGGTTTACCATGCTGTAATATCAATATTCAATGGGTTGTGGAAAATGACATATCTAAAATAACTAAGCTTACAATTAAGATAAGTTGGTGTAGTGGTTCAACACTTTTTTCATTAAACAAGTGATTGGAGGTTCGAATCCCAACTCTTGCGAATGGAAAAAATCTCTTGGCCAACCCCCTACCGCTTAGTGCGCTGACAGTTGGGGCTAGAGGATTAGTCACAGTGGTCGACGGTAGATATCCTTGGCAAAGACCAAAAAGATAACTAAGCCTATGTTAGATTTATGGACTTTATACTAGATGTATATGGACTATTATGTTATACGGATTAATTGTATGTTGTATGCTATCTTACGGTTTGGCCCAATATTAGTGGTCCTATGGATATTAATATTAGGTGGGCTATTATATCGTCTTATAAGGTATAGGGCCCAATTGTGTAGAGACCCACAGGCTTAACCCTGATTGATGATGGGCTAATTAGGGATAAGAAACTCTATGTATATAAGGGTTAGTCCCAGTTGAACACACATGATATCTGTCTGATATCCCATCGTTAGAGAGAGAAACCCTAGTGTGTGTATCAACTGGAAGACGCTCTAACCCTAGGCGATCTTCAACCCGAATCAAAGGCTTACACTTATGGATTCAGGTACGCTTCCGCTTATGTTCTAGTCTAAGTAATTCGATATGGAGGTTATAATTTTAGTCGGATTCATTCCAACAATTGATATCAAAGCCTCCTTCTTATTGGGTTATTTAGATTTCGGTTTAGGTTGATTAAGAATCGTTTCGGCCTATGACGGTTTGAATCGCAACTTTGTATGTTGGACTGTGTTTTCCATGATTGAAATTTAGCACTGATCTTGTTTGCCCTTGTCGTATATCATGCTTGCGGTTTTCTGGATTATCAAAATTTATGAGATATGACTACTGCTAGTTTGTTGATATTGTTTGGCGCCAACAGCATTCATTTACTTGTTAATGTTTTTTGACAAAGTTGATTGAAGTTCAACTTGTCCCTTTTGGATTCGGTCAACTCATGAACAAAGCCTGTATATGGTTTCTTCTTATTTTCTTATTTGGTTGTTTAAGGCTTTTTCTATGGCATCCATATTCTTTTACGTTTATATGGATACAGTGACTATTGCATAGCATGATGTTTAAGTACAGTGGTGTATCATGATTATCTTTTCCTACCATGATATTTTATATGTGGTAGTCAGGTTTGTGATACATGAATCATATACTATGGATTGTTTTTTTGGGTTAAGCGGTTTCTTGTATATTGACATAGAAATTTAATTATTATTTATTTTATTGACATTCAAGAGGCATTTAGGCTTGGAATAGTAAATCATACGGAATTAAATCAATGATTTACATGTTATTCCCTATCAAAATTCCAGATTCAATAATTGGCACTAAGGTTATAATTATTTTATGAATATCTAATATTTCGAATTAGTTAATTGAAACAATATGTTACCAAAGTAACCTCTTTTGTGTAGATTGATTAATTTTAAATATTGGATGATTGTTTGTGTACGAATTTCATGCGTTTAACACCCGACCCAAAGGAAGGTTGTTATTTGGCCGGAATTCAAGCATGCTTGTGGTGATAAATATGTGACAATTATTAGGTTTTCCATGTGAATGTTAAGTCGATCCAAAGAAAGGCTTAATGTTTGACAGGAGTTTATTGTCAATATTTGATTACTACACCAAGAGTACCACTTACAAGTTGATTTTCTGTCCAAAGACTAAAATCAATGTTGTGCTAGGTATCTTGTGATGGGATTTGCCATTTTATTTGAATCTGTAAATTAAAGTTAAGGTAAAGTAATTGTGAGCTTGTTGTTTATGTTATCTTTTGTTCTCTTTCAGTCAATACTTCTGCTGCTACGATATCTGCAAACATTAACTGTATCCCTGTGCTTAACGGCACAAACTTTAAGGAATGGAAAGAGAACGTTATAATAGTTCTCGGTTGCATGGATCTAGACCTTGCACTTCGGATTGAGAAATCCGCTGCTCTTAAGGATACATCTACCTCTGACCAAAAGAGGGAGATAGAGAAGTGGGAACGCTCAAATAGCATGAGTCTTATGATCATGAAACGTGCAATTCCAGAATCAATTAGGGGCACTATGTCTGAAGAGGATAACGTTAAATCGTTCCTTGCCGAACTTGAGAAACGTTTTGCAAAAAAAAACGAAAAGGATGAAACTAATACTCTGTTGAGTAATATTATTTCCATAAGGTATAAAGGCAAAGGGAACATAAGGGATGCTCATTTGGCATCAACCTCTAAAGACAGCAGGAAAAGGAAAATTAAGGAAGTTGCGGTGTAAAGAAGCAACATAAGGAAATTAAAGTTGAAACTAAGGAATCAGGTTGCTTCTTTTGTGAGGAAACTAATTCCATGAAAAGAGAGTGTACCAAATACCACGCTCGGCGTGCGGAAAGGGGTATATCTCTTGCTCTTATTTGTTCTGAGGTTAATTTGACTTCGGTACCCAAAGACACTTGGTGGGTAGATTCTGGTGCTACTACTCACATTAGTGTGTCTATGCATGGTTGTCAGAGCTGCCGGAAACCAATTGATGGTGAAAGATACATCTATATGGGTGACGACAATCATCTTGAAGTTGAGGCTATTGGAACTTTTAGGCTATTGTTAAAGACTGGATTTTATTTGGATTTGAAAGAGACTTTTGTTGTACCGTCATTCAGACGGAATTTAATTTATGTTCCAACTTTGGACAAATCTGGTTATTATTGTTCATTTGGAAACAGTAAAATTAATCTCTTTCAAGGTTCAATTTTTATTGGTACCGGTCTTTTATCAGGATATGATAGCCTATATTTGCTTGATACAATTGCCTCACATAATGAAACCTTGCATGTAAGTTCACGTGGTACCAAAAGAAAATTGACCAATGAGAATTCTTTATCACTCTGGCATAAGCGTTTGGGTCACATATCCAAACAAAGAATTTAGAAACTTGTGTCAGATGGAATTATTGATTCTCTTGATTCCTCAAATTCAGATATTTGCATTGAGTGTATTAAGGGAAAACAAACAAATAAGACTAGATTAGGTGCCGAGAGAGCTATGGATGTCTTAGAATTGATACATACGGATATTTGTGGGCCATTCCCTACACCTTGTAGAAATGGTCAACAATACTTTATCACATTCATAGACGATTACTCTCGTTATGGGTATCTATATCTAATTCATGAGAAGTCCCAATCAATAGACGTGTTCAAATCATTTAAGGCCGATATTGAAAATCAATCAGGCAAAAGCATTAAAACCGTTAGATCTGATCGTGGTGGTGAATACTATGGCAGATATGATGGTTCAGGTGAACAACGTCCAGGGCCGTTTGCTAAATTCCTAGATGAGTGTGGGATCGTTCCTCAATACACCATGCCAGGTAGTCCTACCATGAATGGTGTAGCCGAGAGACGAAATCGGACATTAAAGGACATGGTGAGAAGTATGATTTGTCATACTACCTTACCAGACTCACTCTGGGGAGAGGCATTGAAAACTGCAGCATATATACTTAACAGAGTTCCAACTAAAGCTACAATTAAAACCCCATATGAACTATGGACTGGGAAAAAGCCCAGTATAAAGCACTTGCATATTTGGGGTTGTCCAGCTGAGGCAAGGCCTTATAGGCCAAATGAAAAGAAACTGGACTCTAAGACAGTTAGTAGCTATTTTGTTGGATATTCTGAAAAGTCTAGGGGGTATAAGTTCTATGATCCCACTTCTAGAACTATTTTTGAGACGGGTAATGCCCGGTTCTTTGAGGATGTCGAGTTTGGGGGGTGGGGAGTTAAAGTTAGAGATTTTGTCTTTGAGGAAGAACATGTGTCTCTTCCTTCAGTTGACGTTGATCATGATCAGGGTGTTCCCATTCCTGACACGGATCACGAAACAACTCCGATGCAAGACAATCTTGATAATCTCCCCAATCAAGTTCCTGACATTGTTAATATAGATCAAACTCAACAACCTCAAGAACATGAAGTGCCATTAAGGAGATCCACTAGAGAAAAGAGAAATGCAATTTCAGATGATTACATTGTATATCTTCAAGAACATGAGGTAAACTTGAAAATGGTGGAAGATACTTTTGTCTTTCTCCAGGATCAAGATTCAGACCTTGGACTTGTGGAAGATGATCCAATCAACTTTCGTCAAGCCATGGAAAGTTCTAATTCTCAAAAGTGGATTGATGCCATGAATGATGAGATTAAGTCCATAAATGACAATGACGTTTGGGAGCTTGTCTCATTGCCAGAAGGTGTTAAGCCCATTGGTTGCAAATGGATATTTAAACCAAGCGGGATTCAGAGGGCAATGTCATTTGGTTTAAAGCTCGTCTTGTCGCTAAGGGCTATACTCAAAAGGAAGGCATTTATTATAAAGAGACTTTCTCTCCGGTTTCATCGAAAGCCTCTTTTAGGACAATAATGGCACTAGTGGCACATTTTGATCTTGAACTACATCAGATGGATGTTAAGACAGCGTTTCTCAATGGTGACATTGAAGAAACAATTTATATGGTGCAACCAGAAAACTTTGTTTCCGGAGATCCAAAGAAAATGGCTTGCAAATTAAAGAAATCCATCTATGGGCTCAAGCAAGCTTCCCGTCAATGGTATCACAAGTTTCATGAAGTCGTTACATCATTTGGTTTTGAACCAAACGTTGTTGATGACTGTATATAACACAAGTTCAGTGGGAGTAAGCATATTTTTCTGGTTTTATATGGTGATGACATACTGCTTGCCAGCAACGATGTAGGCTTATTGCACGAAACTAAGAGATTTCTTTCAAAGAAATTTGAAATGAAAGATCTTGGTGACGCGTCTTTTGTATTAGGAATCCAGATTCATCGAGATCGCTCCAAAGGCGTTCTCGGGCTGTCACAAAAGGGCTATATCGATAAGGTTCTTAAGAGATTTGGCATGCAGGACTGTAAACCAGGTGACACCCCTGTTGCTAAGGGAGACAAATTTAGTCTCAAACAGTGCCCAAAGAATGGTTTAGAAACTAAGGAAATGGAGAAGACACCTTATGCTTCGGCTGTAGGGAGTCTGATGTATGCTCAGGTTTGCACACGACCTGATCTCGCATACATTGTTGGGATGCTAGGCAGATATCTCAGCAATCCGGGAATGGAACATTGGAAAGCAGCCAAAAGGGTCATGCGGTATTTACAGAGAACAAAAGACTACATGCTCACATATCGTAGGTCGGATCAGCTTGAGATCATTGGGTACACCGACTCCAATTTTGTTGGATGTCAAGATAGTCTAAAATCCACTTCAGGCTATATCTACATGCTTGCTGGAGGAGCTATCTCTTGGAGAAGCATTAAGCAAACTCTTACGGCTACTTCCACCATGGAAGCAGAGTTTATAGCATGTTATGAGGCATCCAATCAAGGATTATGGCTGCGAAATTTTGTTGCTGGACTGCGAATAGGTGATCGTATTGAAAGACCACTCAAGCTAATGTGTGACGATAGGTCAGCAGTCCTTTATGCTAAAAATAACAGCAGTTTGACGAAAACGAAACATATAGACGTCAAGTTTCGAGCTGTGAAAGAAAGAGTACAGAATGGACAACTTTACATAGAGCACATCAGTACACACTCCATGATTGCGGATCCGCTCACTAAGGGATTGCCACCCAAAGTGTTTCATGAGCATGTTGCTCGTATGGGTGTCAAATCAGTTAAGGATTATGAGTTTTAGTGGGAGTTTGTGTTATAGTGTTTCTATGTTGTCCAAGACATTTGGTAATTCAGTCTTTAAGGTTTATCTGCAGATATCCAGTTTTAAAGTTTAATGTACTCTTACAGTTTTGAGGTTGATCTCACTAAAGTTTAAGGTGGACCAGTTGGAAATATACATTCTATTTCAGACCACACTTTATGTTATTTCCATGCTACACACCTATACTTGATCCATGTCGTTGATTATATTGATATACGTGATCATTGTTGGGTCTAGTTATGTTGATGTAACGAAGATCTCTTTGGTTCTATGTTGATATGATTGATGAACCAGATTGGTTAATGACTATTTCAGGTTGATAGCAATTCTGAGCTATTAAGGTTATAAAGTAACATACAATACTAAGGTTTGTGCATATACATGAGTATGTCGTCCAAGTGGGAGATTGTTAGATTTATGGACTTTATACTACATGTATATGGACTATTATGTTATACGGATTAATTGTATGTTGTATGCTATCTTACGGTTTGGCCCAATATTAGTGGTCCTATGGATATTAATATTAGGTGGACTATTATATCGTCTTATAAGGTATAGGGCCCAATTGTGTAGAGACCCACAGGCTTCACCCTAATTGATGATAGGCTAATTAGGGATAAGAAACTCTATGTATATAAGGGTTATGGTCCCTAATTATACATGACATCTGTCTGACATCCCATCGTTAGAGAGAGAAACCCTAGTGTGTGTATCAACTGGAAGACGCTCTAACCCTAGGCGATCTTCAACCCGGATCAAAGGCTTACACTTATGGATTCAGGTACGCTTCCGCTTATGTTCTAGTCTATGTAATTCGATATGGAGGTTATAGTTTTAATCGGATTTATTCCAACAGCCTACACACAACCCAATTCATCTTGTCCCAGAAAACCATCTTATCTTAGACTGAGTTAGATTTGGGTGTACAAATGGCCCCCTCCACTCCTACATATCTCACCCTCACCCAAAATAATTGGGCAAAAGCCCAACCCAGTTGATGACACCCACACCCATCATATTTCCTTCAACCATGATAAATGAGTATGAGAGTCTCAAACGTTTAACTTGAGACCTCTATACTAGAAGGTGTTTTGATTATCGACTTAGACAAACTCATTTGGTTGCTTGAGAAACGATTCTAAAACAGGTGAAGTGTCTATTGTCAACTATAAAAACATTATTATTGTTACCCTTCACTTTCTCTTAATTTCCTTTTTTTCATACCACATTTTAATTTTCTATTGAGAAGAAATTTAAACATAATTTATATCCCTTAATATATCGTATTCCATAGAGGAAAAAAAAGTTCATAATTTAAGTAAATATTTAATCAATAAAAGATTTAACTCATATAACGCACGTGACATATACTGGTTATATTCATATGAGAGTACCCATAATCCATTCATCTTTTATAATTGAATATTTAAAAATTAAACGGAGACATATCAAAAATGTAAATGTTTTTTCAATCCAATTAAAGAAAAAGATAATTTTTGTTACATTGGGAAAATAATAAGATAAAAATATTAAGGAAAAAGGCCACGGCCTTATCGACGAGGCGTAGTTACAAATTGCCTCCACGATGTAGGGAGAAAGAGAGAGAGAGAGGCGCTAGCCACGGCGGCCCTATGGCAGCCTGGCAGCGGTGACTCATCGGTGGTGGTGATCCTTTGGGCTGTCGCCGGTCGGGTTGAGCAAGGGGAGAGAAAGGAAGTTGCGTGAGAGAGAGTTTGAGTGAGGGAAGGAGAGAGAAAGTGAGTTGTGCGTGAGAGAGGAGAAGCAAGGTTGTTTCAATGCTGAACAACGGGTCCAAAGGTGACCCCTTTGGTCCTATTTATAGTTTCCTCTTGCCCAATTTTGACTTGACCCTAATCTAGTTGGACTAGGACTCCAAAATCTGATTTTATTTATTTAATTAAATACTCATAAAAACTCTATTTCCAAAAATACACTATTTAAATTATAAATAGTAATTGCTCTCAAATGTGTAAAGCGATTTAAATACTAAATCGTTTAAATAAATTAAATTATAAAATCAATAATATTTATTATTACGATCACAATAATCTAATGACAAGAATAATCTCAAATACGAGAATTGGATTATCGTAAATTAATTACGATAAATATATTTAAAAATGCATTTAAATCTATATAATAAATATAGAAAATATTAAGGTATCATACTTAATGGCCACATCCGGGACCAGGACACATCTGGGTCCCAAATCAATACACATATGGGACGTCTCCCGTAATATACTTGTTCATAACATAACATAACATAGGAATACGTTCTCATTCCTTTTCTGTAAACATTTGGTCTACCACCCCATAACAAAAGAAAAGCCAAGAACAAAAGAAGAACAAATGAAAGGATTTTTACCTATATTTCAAAGTCATCCAATGGGCTATAAAGTCGGCGCATGTGTTTACCACAAATACTACGGTCGACCTAAATTAAATCAACCAAAATCGTCAATAGATTTGGGAAAAATTTCAAAAGAAATAAAATCAATTCTTACCGCAATAGTAAATGAAAAATTCTTCCAACCATCGGCAGTAAGATGATCAATTCCTACCCTACCTCGAATTCTGATGAAATTTAAACACAATTGTGTCCCTTAATATATCGGGTTCTACGGAGAATTTTTTTTCTTCCTAATTTAGGTAAATAATTAATCAATAAAAGATTTAACCCATGCAAAGAGCTGACAAAAACTGACCCGACCCGATGACCGACTCGCCACAGACCCCACCCGAAAAGATTCAAGCCCGAAATGACCCGACCTATTTTGACCCGAACCCGACCCGACCCGACCCGACCCGACCCGAAAGTTGTGAGACAACATTTGTCCCAAATATGTCCTGGCCACATCTGAGTCCAAGACACATCTGGGTCCCAATTCAATACACATATGGGACGTCTCCCGTAATATACTTGCTCATAACATAACATAACATAACATAGGAATACGTACTCATTCATTTTCTGTAAACATTTGGTCTACCACCCCATAACAAAAGAAAAAACAAGAACAAATGAAAGGATTTTTACCTGTATTTCAAAGTCATCCAATGGGCTATAAAGTCGGCGCATGTGTTTACCACAAATACTACGGTCGACCTAAATTAAATCAAGCAAAATCGTCAATAGATTTGGGAAAAATTTCAAAAGAAATAAAATCAATTCTTACTGCAATAGTAAACGAAAAATTCTCCCAACCATCGGCAGTAAGATGATCAATCCCTACCCTACCTCGAATTCTGATGAAATTTAAACACAATTGTGTCCCTTAATATATCGGGTTCTACGGAGAATTTTTTTTTCTTCCTAATTTAGGTAAATAATTAATCAATAAAAGATTTAACCCGTGCAAAGAGCTGACAAAAACTGACCCGACCCGATGACCGACTCGCCACAGACCCGACCCGAAAAGATTCAAGCCCGAAATGACCCGACCTATTTTGACCCGAACCCGAAATAACCCGACCCGAACCGAAAGTTGTGAGACAACATTTGTCCCAGATATGTCCTGGCCACATCTGAGTCCAAGACACATCTGGGTCCCAATTCAATACACATATGGGACGTCTCCCGTAATATACTTGCTCATAACATAACATAACATAACATAACATAGGAATACGTTCTCATTCATTTTCTGTAAACATTTGGTCTACCACCCTATAACAAAAGAAAAAACAAGAACAAATGAAAGGATTTTTACCTGTATTTCAAAGTCATCCAATGGGCTATAAAGTCGGCGCATGTGTTTACCACAAATACTACGGTCGACCTAAATTAAATCAAGCAAAATCGTCAATAGATTTGGGAAAAATTTCAAAAGAAATAAAATCAATTCTTACCGCAATAGTAAACGAAAAATTCTCCCAACCATCGGCAGTAAGATGATCAATCCCTACCCTACCTCGAATTCTGATGAAATTTAAACACAATTGTGTCCCTTAATATATCGGGTTCTACGGAGAATTTTTTTTCTTCCTAATTTAGGTAAATAATTAATCAATAAAAGATTTAACCCGTGCAAAGAGCTGACAAAAACTGACCCGACCCATTTTGACCGGAACCCGAAATAACCCGACCCGAAAGTTGCGAGACAACATTTGTCAAACCCGCTGGGTAACCCGAAATCAAACCCATATTTGACCCGATGTATTCAACCCGACCCGTATTTGACCCAATCCGAACCCGATCTGATCGACTTGTTTACCAATCTGCAACGCTCGGGACATATACTGGTTATATTCATATGAGAGTACCCATAATCCATTCGTCTTTTATAATTGAATTTTTAAAATTAAACGGAGATATTAAAAATGAAAATGTTTTTTCAATCCAATCAAAGAAAAAGATAATTTTTTTTGTTAGACTGGGAAAATAATAACATAAAAATATTAAGGAAAAAGGCCCACCGCCTTATCTACGGGACGTAGTTAAAAAACATTTCACCTTAATACCACCATACTTTTTATTTAATACCACCCAACAAAACCCATGTGTTCCCTTTTTACCCTTGTTTTAATTTTCCTATCTCTCCTCACCTCAAACCACCAAGGCACCAACACTACCCACCCCCACCCCCACCACCGGACCATCACCATCCCTCACCGGCCACCGCTGACCACCGGCATGTCAGCATCATGAGGCAGTCCGCCACCGGACCACCGTAACACCATGTCTCTCTCCATCCATCCACCCCCCCTCTCTCCTTCTCCTCCACCGTCGACCACCGGAATTGCGCTTCTCGCCCCACACCTAGGTGGGGAGCGAGCTCGCGCCACGCCCAGGTGCGGAGCGACTTTTTTTTTCTTCTTTTTCTTTTTTGCTAATAATAATAATAATAATAATAATAATAATAATAATCACCATCATCTTTTAGAAGCATTTGCAAAAAAAAAAAAACAACTTAAAAAAAAAGTTTCAAAGATCTCGTTCCACTTTTAGGTGCGGAGCGAGCTCGCGCCAAACCTGGGTGCGGAGTGAGCTCGTGTCACACCTGGGTGCGGCGTGAGCTCGCGCTACACCTAGGTGCGGAGTGAGATGCTTAATTTTTTTTTTTTTTTGGTTTGCATATCGTTGAATTAGCCGGACTCGGAATGTTGGTGGGCGACAGTGGGGTGGGGGAAGGTGGTTGGAGTGGTCAAGATGAGGAGAGAGAATGCCACATGGTTGATGTGGGGGTGAGTGAAGATGAGAGAAAAATTGAATGAAAATTAAAAGAGGGGTAAAAATGAAACACATGACTTATTGTGGGTGGTATTAAATAAAAACAAGGGTGGTATTAAATAGACATTTTTTCTTAGTGCGGAATTTGCCCACACATAAATATCTAAAAAGGATTAAACCCCCTGTTTAATAATCTCTTTCATATATGTTTAATGTTATCAACCCTACCCAACACCATAAAACACCTCCCATGGCCATGAAATTTACAGGCCCTTCGTTTTAATATCGTTCACCCAATAACACCCATCACCCTTCAAAAAAGGTTTCCTATTTCACAGCAACATCAATTTTTTTTCTTCTTCTCATTATTAGATCTCTCCATTTTTCAATTGGATTTTCTATTCAAAGTAAGAAACACCCAAAAAATGATCTTCTCAAAACTGGGTCGTTCGTTGGCTCGTTCATCTCGTTCAAAGGTAATGATTTATCTGCTCTTTCACTCAATCTCACTCCAGAAGATGCTGAAAATTAATGGGTTACCTTTATTTTTTTGTGGGTTTTTTTGGGTTTGAATTAAAAATTTGTGCTTTATTGTGATCGCAGAATCTCATCAATGGCTGTTATAATGGAAGGTCGGTTTTAGCGGATGAAGCGCTATTAAGATTGCCATATGCCCAAAACTGTGGTAATCGATTGGATGTAAATTTAGGGTTTTTGAGGGGTTATTTGGCTTCAATTGGAGCTCATAAGAAAGACTATTTATCCGATTTTAGTAAAGTGCTCGCAAACCCTACACTTCATAGATTCTGTTCAAGTGAAACCCCAAAGAAAAAAAGTAAGCTCTTTTTTTTTTTTCTTCTGAATACTGGACCCTGAATCATTCTATTACATATGTTTAGTTGTTATGTGGGTCAACATTTTCATATACTTCCTTTCTGGGATGGTTAATTGCAGATTATGAGAATTTCTACCCGAAGGAAAAGAAGGAAATTCCAAAGACTAATGAGCAGAAATCTGAGTCCAAAGGTAACTTGGTCCTTCTCTCCCCCTTTTATTGCTTAATCAGTTTATATTGGTTGAATTAGGAGAGGATAAATAGTATGAATTAGCTGAAGCTGTATAGGATTATACTTAGTCAGTTGAACTGCGAGTGTTGAAACTTGAAGGCTTGAAGCTTCTCATGTATGTTTGAAAACTTGTGGGAAATGACCGAGTTGACTATTGTTCCGTGAGAGTAATAAACTCTTGATGACGAAAACTGCAGTTGTAAAGCCCATCAAGCATTCTCATCTGCTTTTGCTTGTTAAGGGAACGGTTGAGGAATCGAGCTATAGGTGGATGACTAGAGATCTGCATTTCCATTGATGGTAATTTTAGAAATGAATACGTGATGGTTGCACCTTGGGAGATCAATATTCCGCCTGGCACAGCTGTGGGTGGAAAATATTTGGTAGCTGTAGCCTGTAGCTGGAGCTAATCCCTTGAAAGATAGTGCAAAGGAATGTGGACTGAGAGGATGGTCTTTGATGTGAAGGAGATTCTGTCATTGTTGTCCAAATACCTGAGTAAGCCATTATGAAGTATGAAGCTTACAGAAACATTAAAGGCAGAAGAAGATTACCTGTTATAATATATGTCTAGCTTGTTATCATGGCTTCTCACTAATAAACTCTTTGGGCATGCTTGGATTGGGGGTAATGATTAAGGGAGTAATGGAGTAAATTAAAGGGTAAATTAGGAAGGTGGAGGTGGTTAAACTCTTTGTTGAGGTTTAGGTAAGGTTAAATTTTTATTAGAAGAATAGTTTTGGAAGTTGCTTGGGAATGGTAACAAACTGAAGCTGGATTCTTTTATGAGTAGATTCTCAAGAACCAGTTGTGATAGCGCTCAAAGTTGGAGCTGGAATCTGAAATAAGCCAAGAAACTGTTTAATTACTGAGAGTTGAAAAATTAGTTGAAACCATGAATTTGACAAGCTAGCTGAAAATTGCCAAGCACTTGATGCCCCTTGAGCAACTTAGTAAGTATGAACAGAATGATGGATTAGAAGGAAATAAAGTGGAAAATAGGTTGGTATAATTGTGTAATTGGAGGCTAGGCATAGTGGCTTTGGGGTCATTAAGGCATGATGTGGTTATAATAGACGAGAATTAGACTAATGATATTGTACTCATTTGAGGTGCGGGAATATGCATTGCTGAAGTATCCATATCTTTCATGCTCTCTCCTTTGAATTTTGATACTACTCGATGACACACCCGTCTATGCATGTATTGATGTATTGTTACTTCATTTTATTCTTGCAGAGGAATCAAGCTCAAACACAGAGGATCAAGGAAGTTTTCAAGAAGCGTTTATGAAGCAGTTTCAGAATATGCTCACTCCTTTGTTAATACTTGGCCTTTTTCTGTCAACTTTTTCTTTTGGTCCTCGTGAACAGCAGCAGGTAAGAATTCCAGTAGAGTATGCGGAGTATGTGTTTTATTACTGCTAGTTTATAATTACATCATTTTTCTGGATCTCTTTGCTTATGCTAGGTATTAAAACAATTCAATATATGTTGTTTGGCCCTAGCAATTCTAGATGACTCATAAACTGCACGAGGGCATGTTGGAAAATGTATGCCACCTATGTTACTTAGAATCTTAATTACACTTCAAATACTTGTGCCTTAAATTTGGAACTCTGAGTATGGTATGGACACTTGATATTTCATTTTAGGCCATAAAATGAATACTTGTCAAAAAATAGCCGAGTTTGTATTCAGTAATGTAACTGCTCACGAGAGAAGTTACAGCGTGGCTCTTATATCACATTACATAACATCCTGCCATGCAGCATGTAAGTTGAAAATTCTTCACGTTCATATCTCACATCTACTGCTGATAATTTTTGTTCTAATTTTATTTCTAGTATACAGATGCAAACATTTCGTTGAGATCCATGCAGCCTATTATAGCTTTACACCTATAAAAGCTATTGCAGTTTGTTTATTGGATAACTTTTTACTTATTGAAACACCACATGTGAGAAAGGTCCCTTGCCTATTGAAGGCGCAAAACTTCTTACTGAGAACTCATAATTTGTGGCAAAACATCACTGAATGCATGTAGCAGACCTAGTTCAGAACTCTTGTTGTCAAGATCTCTATGTTATATTGAGTCATTGACAAGGATTGTCTATAACGCATATATCTGCTTTTACAAACCTTTTCTTAGGATAGTCTCAATTAAATTTGAGCTGAAAAGTTGGTTAGTTCATGACAAACCATTTAGTAGATGCTGCAACCTCGTCAGTGCATTCATTATGCAATTGTGACCATCGCTGCAATTTGGTCTCTAGGTATCCATTTTATGGCTTTGGAGAACAAATTAGGAGATCATCAAATGACTGCTAATACTGTCTGCGTAATTGCCTTAGAAAAGGCAGAAATTCTCCTTGTCGAATTCAGGGAATTGCAATTCTTTTCACATTGTTTTACTTTTCTATCTTTGAAACATATACCCTTACCTTCATTGTTGTAAGAAGCCATTTAGCAGGAATTCAACTTGTCAAGATAGTAGTATTTTGACTTATTGACAATTCAGGATACTCACAAATATGAGGCAAAACTGATCATAGTTTTCATTGAGAACTGAAAATCTTCTAGCATCATCTAATATTTGCCGCTAAGATCATTGCTTTCCTTCTTGCTGATATTAGTTCATTTATCTGAGTTATCTCTCTGCTGCTTTTCGCCCCTTCTTGTTTTCTTTTCATTCCCAAGATTGCAATTACATATTCAGCTATTTGGTTTCCACATTGATGCTACCTGCCATACGAGTTGTAGAAGTGTTCTCTTGGTGCTATGTGTGTACATTTCATGCACGGTGGCAAACTTTTGAGCAATGTTGTAAAAAATTCTTGGTTGTGTAAAAGCAGTAAAACATAGCACACAAGTAGAAGACTTGGGATCGACTAGCAAAAAAAAGTAGAAGACTTGGGTGAACCATTATCAGAATTGGCTGGCTGTGGTCCCCTCTGGCTGTTTATGTTATTAATTATTCTTGTTGATTTATGTTCTAATTTTTATAGAAGTATCTAGCATTACGTCTGTTATGCCTTTTAATTTAGGCTGACTAAGTGGTTATAACTGTGGTTTCAGTGGCTATTTCCCTGATACTGCTTTTTCCGCCTTGCCCTTGTCAGTGGCGAATCCAGAAATTTTAGAATAGGGGTGCAAATTTTAGAATAGGGGTAAATAGTTTAGAATAGTGGTGCAATAAGAGCAAAAAACAAAAGAATTCTACCAAAAAATAGGGGAAATTGTACATTAAAAAGGCAAAAAAAAAAAAAATGGAGGTGCAATGGTCCACCCATTGCACTACCTAGGTACGCCAATGGCCCTTGTCAAGACTTTTGTCTGCTTTATTTATTCTGTCAACACTTAAATTTTTGTTGATGTTGCCATTGATAGCTTGTATCTTTTGTTAATTGCAGATTAGTTTCCAAGAATTCAAAAATAAGCTTCTGGAACCTGGTCTAGTTGACCATATAGTTGTATCCAATAGATCAGTTGCTAAAGTCTATGTAAGGAGCACACCACGTAATCAGACAAACAATGATGGTGTCCAAGGCCCTGTCAGTGGTTCACCTTCAAGAGGTAATTCAGGCCAGTACAAGTACTATTTCACTATTGGAAGTGTCGAATCTTTTGAAGAGAAGTTGGAGGAAGCCGAGGAAGCCTTAGGGATCGACTCTCATGATTATCTTCCTGTAACATATGTAAATGAGATGGTGTGGTATCAAGAGTTGATGAGATTTGCTCCTACGCTTTTGCTCCTGGGATCTCTTTTGTACATGGGTAGGAAGATGCAAGGTGGGCTAGGTGGGCTAGGAGGTGGTGGTGGAAGGGGTGCTCGTGGAATATTTAGCATTGGAAAAGCTCAAATTACAAAAGTGGATAAGAATGCTAAGAATAAGGTAAACTGTTTATTCATTTAGGAAGTTTGACTTTGAATACTTGTTTGCTTCTTTTTCTTCTCTTTTATGGCGATATTTAAAACAACAAGCATGACCCTTATACTTCCGATGTGTTGGGGGTTTGTGTCCAATAGCATTTCCGTAGTTGTATGGTATTCCATTTTTATTGATGCGATCAAGTCATTGTTCAGGTGTTCTTCAAAGATGTAGCTGGCTGTGATGAGGCAAAGCAAGAAATCATGGAATTTGTGCATTTTCTCAAGAATCCGAAGAAGTACGAGGACTTGGGTGCCAAAATTCCTAAAGGTGCTCTCTTAGTTGGTCCTCCGGGGACTGGAAAGACTCTCCTAGCTAAAGCAACTGCTGGGGAATCTGGTGTGCCCTTTCTGTCCATTTCTGGTTCAGATTTTATGGAGATGTTTGTTGGTGTTGGACCATCTAGGGTAAGAAATCTATTCCAAGAAGCAAGGCAGTGTGCACCTAGTATCATCTTTATTGATGAGATTGATGCCATTGGTCGAGCAAGAGGACGTGGAGGATTTTCAGGCTCAAATGATGAACGGGAAAGCACTCTTAATCAGCTGCTTGTCGAAATGGACGGTTTTGGAACCACAGCTGGAGTGGTGGTGTTGGCAGGCACAAATAGGCCTGACATTCTGGATAAAGCTTTGTTAAGGCCTGGTCGATTTGATCGGCAAATCACTATTGACAAGCCTGATATCAAAGGGCGTGAACAAATCTTTCAGATTTATTTGAAAAAGCTCAAGCTTGATAACGAGCCATCGTACTTCTCTGAGAGACTCGCAGCACTGACCCCTGGATTTGCTGGAGCTGACATAGCAAATGTTTGTAATGAAGCTGCATTGATTGCTGCCAGAAAAGAGGGAACAGTAATTACAATGCAACATTTTGAATCAGCTATAGATAGGGTTATTGGTGGTCTGGAGAAGAGAAACAAGGTAAAAGTTGCCAGAGAATTGAAACTATGCTGTCCATAATTCCCCTCCCTTTCGACCTAGTTAAATTCTTTGTGTTTTTGATGGCCATTTTAATTTGTTTCTAGATGTAAGGCAACCATTAGTCTTTTGTGGGCATTCTCAACATTTTACTAGCCACTTCTTTGCTCATTGAAAGAGCTGTAGAATTGTTACTTGCCCTGTTGGCTGTGCAGGTGATAAGCAAGGAGGAGCGACGGACTGTCGCCTACCATGAATCAGGTCATGCTGTTTCAGGGTGGTTCCTGGAACACGCTGAACCTCTATTGAAAGTCACAATTGTTCCCCGTGGCACAGCAGCACTAGGTTTCGCGCAGTATGTCCCAAATGAAAATCTTCTTATGACCAAAGAGCAGCTTTTTGACATGACATGTATGACCCTAGGAGGCCGAGCAGCTGAACAGGTACTTGGATCATCTTGTATCTCTTTTCCTCATCCTAAATACTGATAGTACAAAGACAGCTGAACATGAAGAAAATACTGGCTGGTAGCTTAGCTGACAAGACCTCTGAGATCTAATCCAGAGGTCTCCAAGTTCGAGCCTCAAGGCGTTTGGAGGTTTTCCTGGTTTCAGGCCCATGGGATTAGTCGAGCAAAGCTTGGATGACCTTGTTATGTTAAAAAAAAAGAAGCAAATATTGGCTATAACTTCCCCAAGGTTTAGTCTTCATGTGATGGATGGTTCTCGATATAAGTTCTTGGTTGTGCTTTAGCTACACTCAGAGAATTAGAGGGGAAGAAAGAACTCTGGAACTTTTCGATTGATTTATGACATTACTTTTCTCTTCTGGTTTACAGGTTCTGCTGGGTAAAATTTCAACAGGGGCTCAAAATGACCTAGAGAAGGTCACCAAAATGACTTACGCCCAAGTGGCAGTTTATGGTTTCAGTGATAAAGTAGGCCTTCTCTCTTTTCCCCAAAGGGAGGATGGGTTTGAGATGTCAAAGCCCTACAGCAACAAGACGGGAGCCATCATTGACCAAGAGGTAAGGGAGTGGGTTTCCAAGGCGTATGAACGAACTATTCAATTAGTCGAGGAACACAAGGAGCAGGTGGCCCAAATTGCAGAGCTGTTGCTCGAGAAAGAAGTCCTTCACCAGGATGACTTGACTCGTGTTCTAGGGGAACGACCGTTTAAGCCAGCGGAGATGACAAATTATGATAGATTCAAGCAAGGGTTTCAGGCTGAAAATGACAAGAGTAGTCAGGCTACCGAGAGCCGAACGTCAGAGGATGAGGGGTCATCACCCCTTGAGCCGGATGTCGTCCCCACATAATAGCTCAGAGAGCTTTCGTTTGTGTTGTACATGAATCCGTCATTTCATTTGGTGAAAGCTGTATAATGAAATTTTACGCTTGGCACTCTTCTTTCTTTAACATCTTATTATTTTTCCAATGATAAATCTGATATGTTGCATCACTCTTTTGTACGCTTTCTCTTAAATCCCTGAAAATTGATGTTTTGTTTGTTTTTCAAGGACTTTTGACCGACCACAGGTTTGGTTCAATGTTTCTGGGTTTGGGTTTGAATTGGGTCACGTTGTAATATGTCAATTAAGTCGAAGCATCACATTGGTAATTCTACTTTTGGACCTCCCAAGAGATGTTTTGAACTTTATAGAAGATGAACGTGAGGGTAATGAGGAGGTGCCGAGGTGTACGGAGAGGTTTGTGAATTGTGCGGAAAAATATGAAGAAAAGTAAAAACTACTCACAACTTAGGCCAAATACCACCTACCTTAGCCGCCTGCCGTGATTCTTGAATGACATGATCCAAATTGGCAATCCAAATTGACAATCCAAATTGAGCTAGTCATTTCAATCCTTTTGTTTTATTTGAGCAACTAGTCATATCAATCTTAGCAACTGGTTGTACTTCTTAATACCTATTATGTTAATCATCAGTTATTAGGCGGTAGAGGTTTATATATTTTAAAGAAGATGCAAATCCTTTTGAGGATGTGAATGAAATACTACTTCTCTCTTAACCTAGTGAGTTGGCCACATGTTATAATGTCTTTAATACTCAACAATTTCTGGCATAAAAGAGTTTACTAATCCAAATCAGGTCTTAAAATATGACGATCATATTATATATGCGTTCCCATGATTTTGAACACCATTTCACACTCATTTACTAATACAAAATTACATAATCATCATTCATTTTAATCACATTTACAAAATATATCTACTGTATATATTATTCCTATGCAACGAGGAAAGAAATAAGATTGACACGTGTAAGACGGTGATTGTTGGGAGGTCAAGACACGTGTAAGCACATCATTGGTTGTTTATCAGGAAAGTGGGAAGTAGTTTCCTGTGACCGTCCATCCTTTTCTTACAGTTACAAAGTGCTTAATTAATTAATTCCCTTCTCAGTTCATTTCTTTTCTCCTATTTATTCAAACCCCCCATCACTTTCTTCTCTCCGCGCTTAACTCAGAGATTTTCATTTCGTCACTTTTATTCTCTACCGACGCTTCAGATCTGGTAAATGCTTATCCATCTTCTTGTTTTATTTTTATTTTTTATTTTTATTTCCCTTCGCTTAGAACTTGTTTTTTTTTTTTTGTTCATGGTGTCATTTTAAGTTATGATAATGTAAAATAAGGTATTGGGATATTTGATTTGGATGTCTTTTAGTTGTATTTCCTGTGGGATTAGTTCATAATTGGGGCATAGCATATCTCATAAGTTAACCACCAATCATTTCAAAGTGTATAATACATTTTGTGAATTGAAAGATGTTGACTGTCCCTAAATTTTATATGGATTTTCATGCTTAATTGTCATTTTTATTGGGGTTAATCTGATTTTGAAATTTGTCGATATGTGAATATATAAGAAAAAAAGTGTGTTCTTGTCGCTTTTGTGGGTTTCTTTTGGGTTGCCATTTGTTTCAACTTTGTTTACTGGTGTCGCTGTCAATGTTTCGTGTGTTTTAATAAGGAAAAAACATACTGGGTAAATTTTGTTTCTGTAAAAGATTGATTTTTTGAGCAACGCTTTGTCTTTTATATTGATCGTTCAAGTGGCTTAATAAATAGGGAAATGGTGGTTTATTTAAGCAGGTTACAGAAATCAATAATGGAGTTTGAATTAGATAATGGACAGCAACAGGCGATGAGGCCCAAATATGACTGCCTGTTATTCGGTAACATAATCTGCTCTTTTCAAACTCGTCATTTCTGCCCATTTGTCTTTTGTTTTTGGAACATTTTAACTGGTTTGTAATAGAAATGTGATAAAAAACTAGCCATGGGGATTCATTTTTTCAGATATTGATGATACCCTTTATCCCTTCAGTTCTGGCATTGCTGCCCATTGCTCCAAAAACATTCAAGGTACCTTCTTCATGGTTATCCCTCATGGACTTTTTCGAACACTTTATTTATTAATTTGTTGAATATGTGATTTTTGATGTGTTATATTTGGCTACTTTTCCAGATTTCATGAGTCAAAAGCTTGGAATAGAGGAAAGTAAAGTCCCAGACATGTGCTACATTTTGTACAAGTATTATGGAACCACAATGGCCGGTCTTAGGGTATGACTTGAACCCTTTCTAGAAGATTCAAAATTTCTTTTTCTTTCGAGTTTGAGTGTGTATGTGTGATAAATTTGCAATGTACTATGACCAGGCAATTGGATATCAGTTTGACTATGATGAGTTCCACAGGTAATATTTTCCTTCATCGGTTTGAACTATGGGTGGTTGTATTAATCTAGTCCAATGTTTAGACGGATGTGGATTTTGATAGTGTTGCGCATTGTACAGGTTTGTTCATGGAAGGTTACCCTATGAATTGCTAAAACCGGACCCTGTTCTGAGAAATCTCTTACTTAGCCTTCCTATCCGGAAAGTTGTAAGTTACTTTTGTTAGAAACAAATGGAAAAAAATTGCAATTGGTTATGTAGGTCTGTCTAAAGATTGTATATTGTTTACAGATTTTCACTAATTCTGACAAGCATCATGCTGCTGAGGTGTTAAGAAGGCTGGGTTTGGAGGATTGTTTTGAAAGGATTTTGTGTTTCGAAACATTTAATTCCACCGATGGAGGCAACAGTTCTCCTAGTGTAGATGAGAAGAATGTCTCTGATGTTGGAGCTTGCAGGCCAAGCTCGATTTCTAGCTCTGAAATTTTCGACATTATGGGCTATCTACCCAGTTCTGGCATTACCCTTCCAGAGACGCCAATTGTATGCAAACCCTTTGCAGTGGCCTTTGAACAAGCCTTCAAAGTAGCAGAAATTGATCCTACAAGAACAGTAAGAGAATCACCACATTGTGTTATTGGTGCAGTTCCTTTTGTTACAAAGCATAATTTTGATATGATCAACGATGATAATTCTGGTTTTCAACTATCATATTGTTTTGATTCTTAGAGGCTTAGAGCTATTACTATTGTTATTGCAGTTATTCTTTGATGATAGTGTCCGCAATGTGCTTGGTGGTAAAGGATTGGGTCTTCAAACTGTGCTGGTAAGCTTGATGCTTGGCTGGAAGAAAATGTGGTAACTCAACGTCCTTATAATACACTACAGTGAAAATTAAGTTTTGTTCTTCCTGTATATATGCAGGTTGGGAAATCGGAAAAACCCAAAGGTGTTGATTATGCTTTAGAGAGCATTCACAACATTAGAGAAGCATTTCCAGAGCTGTTGGAAGCTGACGAGAGGTCAGAAAATGTCAATTACCCACAGAAGATTGCAGTGGAGGCTTAGGCTTTGTTGGGTAGATAGTATTATTTGCAGGAAAATGGTTTTCTTTGAAAAGTTTAATTATTCAGATTTTCCTGGAACATATATTTGTCTGACCAAAGACACCCCTAGTCTAACATAGTTCATCGAAGATGAAACAATTGCTGTTGTTCTAATTTGTATCTTTAAAAACGATGTAAAGAAAATACAGAAAAAAACTGTTGCTTATTGCAGGAGATCATGTATTTATGTTTCAAACTTTGTTACTGATTTTACTGTGAGTTTTCTGTGTGAACAATGGGAGCACTTCACATATATCATACACAAGAATAATTTAGTTTTAAGAACATGTCGAGTAGATTATAACGACGCCTAATTGGTGACGTTAATAGCTGGAAGGATTGGACACAATAAGTTGGTGCAATAGTGTACACTAGTTCTGCCATGTTCATACCGTTTGACGGCTAACTAATGCGAACTTTTTGTGTGGGGTTGAAAGAAAAAAGTTGCTGAACAAAGTGCTTGCAAGGGAAGTGGTTTCAATCTCGCTTTCGGTTTCAGTCCTAATGAAAAAAAGTTCAGGGGCAATATCACAACTTTGGCGTTTTGAGTATACTCATGGTTGCTCAATTCTCAGCTTGTCAGTATTAATGTTCTAGGCTTCTACGAATGTTAATCCATTATCTCTAGGATTGTATCTTGCTCCCCTTGCAGGATTATCTGGCCTTTGCCGATGAGTGCAGAGTGCTCGACTTTCCATTTCACGTAACAATGTAAAACTAAATCTAAGCTTATTGCGCCGTGTCCATTTCTTACATGATTTGATTGCTCTCCTTCTAGGTGACACGAGAACAATACACATTATAGCAAGATGGTTACTGGACCCTAGCCATCTACGCCTAGCAGCACGACACCATTTTCATTGATGGAATAATTGGATGATTTTGGCATCAGAAAGAGACGTACCATTTGGTACAAGACCAATACATTCCTGAGGTGATGCTATGTCTTCAAATGCCTTTCCAACATTACCAGAGAGTGAAATTACAAGTAATGGTATGCCAGTATCTGTACCCTTTTAACTAACAAAAAACAAGATATAAAAAGAGGTGAAGGTGAAACAATCAGCAAGTTATGCTTCATACTAATCTTCTCAACGATCAGCTTTTCAATGAATACTTCTTCCCAGAGAATGCTTGGAACTTTGGTTCTTCAGCTTTTACAGGAGGCTCCTCACTTTTAACGTCCTTGGTGGCCTATAAGATCACAATATATACAGACACACCAACAGAAAATCTCAAAAAACTTGTAAGGTTTCTGTAGTGACTGGCCACAAATAGATGGATGGATGAAAAAAGGACATCAGCCACAAAAGCAGAAGGATTGGACATACTTTTGGCGTTTCCTTTGATGCTGGCTCTGCACTTGACCCAAACACGAGCTTGCCACAGCGTCGAGTAGCAGTACTAGAGCTTGATGGTTTTCCATTCTCTTTCTGCTGAGTAGAAGCAGAGCTCGATGGTGTTTCACTTCCTCTCGACACAGGATCTAAAGATGTTTCATCTGTAGCTGTTGAAGACTTCCCATCCAAGCGTCTTCCAGGGCCAGTAAATGCGCTAAATTTTGGAACTTTCTTGGCCTGCTCCTCTTCAACTATGAGAACAAGAATTGTAAACATTGGACATGAACCAACAACAAGAAATAACAGGGTGCACACTTCTGTTAACAGGAATAACAACCAACCTTCTTCCCTTGCCTTCTTTGTTGGAGTTGGACGGGACGGCTTTTCAGGTTCTTTGTAATCAAGTGGAGGTGCAAAGTCAACCTCACAGTCTGTCTCAATAATACTGACAGCTGCTGAGGGTTTTGTCTCGACTACATTAATGTAAAACTTTTTGTTGTTGTAAGCAACCATGATGGTATCCCCAGTGGTTAAACAAGAGAAGCTCCTCAAAGTTGTCTCCAAGCTGCAAGAAGACATGACAAGTAGGATATATGAAACCGATAAATATGAATTTGTATCAGTAATCTATCCAATTTTTTAATTTTTTTTTTATGTAAGTGTCAAGAATCGCAAGGAACCAGCTTACACAGCTTTTGGATTGGATATATCAAGAAAGTCCTTAGTGTGGGGTTGAAGCTTCACAAATTTGCCCTTTGATAGACTAGCATTCTTAACTTGCACAATATCTCCTTCCTGAAGAAGCATGTTCTGCATCATCTGATACAAGACCAACACCACAAAACACATACAGATAAACGGCATAAGTACAAGAAGACATTCATGATTCAGCAAAAGCTTCAGGAAAAAGAGCTAAGATGAAGACACATCCTTTGTAGCATGTACCCCAGACTCCCAAGTTAGAATTCCCCCACCCTGTGTGATCTTTCTTAAATAAAAGGCGATCATACCCAGTATGGTAAATATATTAAGCCTTCATCAGCTACAAATTCCAGCACCCCACAATGAGTAACACGATTGGCAGCCGGATTGCTCAGCTCGAACAACATTGGGTACTCAATGTGCAAAAATGCTGGAAAACAATAAATGGAAGTTACACAATGCAGTAGCAGAAGGAGAGAGTTATGAACTTAAGAATAAAAGTCTCCTCACCAAGTCGATCAAGAGCCGACGGAGGCATTATGACTGCAAGAGAAAAGACAGTAAAGTTTACAGAAAGTACAGGGGAGATCGTAGGAAAAGAAGTAGCTAAATTTGGAAATAAACCAATTCATAAACAGTCAAAACAAAATGACTAGTCACAGAATCTGTCAGGTATATACGTACTCTTATCACCCTTCTCCAGATGAGGCTGCACAACATAAAGGATCTTGAATCACTATCAGTGAAACAAAAAGATAAAATGTACAATTGAATCAACTAAATCAGTACACGATAAGTAGGAAAACACAGTGGAAAAAGCTATGGCAATAGATGTTTTTCTGATTTGAGTTAAGTAAGTTCGCCAAGGCAATAAAGGTATAGAAAGAGTCATTTAAGGCGACATTCTAAATTAAAAAATACCAACAATCATAGTTCATTTATAAACCAAAACAAAACAATCAAAGTTCTATGATGAAGTTTCCTCTAACAGTAGAAGTAAAAGAGTGCAATTTGCATAGGAGCAGTCTAGCTGTGTGGAGATCATTTATATACCTTTTCAATAAAAGAAGCAGGGTAGCATCGATAGCTTTGTTCGAACGACGAACCAAGGTGGCCATAATCTTCACTGAAAGACTGCACCGTCGAAACAAACCAAATCAATGGTTCAAGCATTTCAACTTGAATCTGGATTCTGGACAATCGAGGTTCACACAGAAGCTAGCAAATGCAGCAAATTTGCCCTACGTCATACTAATTGATTATCAACTACAACTACATCAACAATAACTACTTCAAAATTGCAAGGTTCAAGATGCTCAAAACAGCTTAGTCAATGAAATTAAAGATCTTATCACTCCTAACTAAAATAAGCAAACCAACTTTGCACAAAGCTACATTCATCAACCCCAATGCTCATTTTCAACTCCACAATAATACCCAACCCAACACAAATCCCCAATTTGTAAAGTTCAAAAATCAATCCACAATCAAACAACAATGGGAATCATTGACTATGGATCATTTACATACCATACTTACTGAGACTGATATGATTAGCACCAATTAACACCTGTCAGAAAATACAAATAAACCAAACAGATTAGAATAAAACATAGATTAGAACCGGAAATTCAAGTGAACAGGATTTGACCAGCCACTTTAAAAAGATGAGCAAGAACTACCATCACCAATCCCAATCATCAACCACAGCAATATACAGGGAAAAATTAACCACCCCCCATCAAATAACATTAAAAAGATTAAAACTTTACTTTTAAAGCATTAATAGGTAAAATTAAGAAATACCCACAAATTTCTTTTCTTTTTGCTTGTCTTTAATCGGTGATTGATTGCTTGCCGTAGATGAGGAAGTAAAGGGCTGTATTATTATCTGAAGAAGAAGACGGTGAGGAGAAGGATTTTCAAGTACTGGAACCCTTTATATGAGTTAGAGAGAGAAAAGGATCTTTAAGATTTTATAGTTTCTCAAAATTTTATTCCCTGTGATTGACGCACACCATAAATCAGTGTAACCCATCTTAAAAGGCATTGATTGTATAATGTCACTGGGCCCCACATAAATCTAACAATAAATACAAAGTTCTACAGGTTGCTTATCATAGGCTGCGTAACACAGGATAATAGTGGCGTTTTAGTAAATAAACGTTGTTCTAGTGGTTTGTACTTAAGGTTCTTTGGCGAAACCCTTAATTTTGAGTTCTGTAATTCGAGGACCCAGATACTCAAAAACCAAAAACCCTCCTTTTTGGTTAGCCAGAGAAGTTGATTGATTAGCCTCTTTCTGGTATCCGAGAGAGAGAGAGAGAGAGAGAGAGAGAGAGAGAGAGAGAGAGAGAGAGAATGGCGAAGAGAGAGCTGTCAGTTACTTTGAAGAACTTGAAGGTAACAACTCAATCCTCTAATTGTGTTTATAAGTTTGTGATTCCTTTGGCTTTATACTTAGAGATTTGAACTGGGTCTTGCTTAATTTCATGTGGGTGTTTTTCTTTTGCATTAGTAATTTCTTCATCTGAGATTATTGAACAATGGGTCTTGTTTGGCCTTTTCTATCCCTTTGAGCTTATAAGAATTTTCCTCTTTGGTTTTTGGTCTCTTGGAAATTTGGTGTAAAAGTTTATGCAAAGGGCAGCCCCGAAAGTGGAGAAACCTAAGGAGGAAGAAACCAAGCCAGATGGGAATTTTGTTTCCCCTAGTAATGTTAGTAGAAAATGGTATTCCCTTTTTTTTGTTTGTTTAAATTTAATTTCTGTACAACTCTTGAGCATTTTCTCTATATATTTGGGTTCTGCATGTTGTTTATTTCTGCTATCAGAATACCTCTCTGTGGGGTGACCGGTGACGCTTAATTTTTGATGGTGTTTCATTTTAGAACTGTCTTCAGAGATCTTTGTTTGTCATACTTGAGTTTGTTTTTATTGCAAGTATGCATTAAGCAGATGCTTTTCTCCTATTATTTGTGATAATCTTGTTGCGGCTCCTGGGCTCTTTGGCCCTTCCCTGTGGGAGTGGGAGTAGAGGTGGGTGGGAGTGGTTTTTTTTTTTATTTGATATGAACGTTTGGTTTCTATTAACACTAGCAAACACCTAATGGAGACGAAGCCGTCATTGGTTAATTAGGAGTCAAGCATGGATGTTTTGTCTTGAGGTTGGGTTTGTATGCGAAGTTCCTTTGTTAGGTAATGCCCCTTCTATGGACTGAGATCTGAAGAGCTAGGTGAGGACTATTTATTCATTTGAAAAATCGGGTGATGAGGACGAATTCTTTGTTTGACCTAAAATTGTATTAGTATTTATCTCAATCAATTTACAACTCTTAGCCTCTGTAGATCTTAAAATTTCCTCATGATTGGGAGGAATTAACTACAATAAGTGCCAGTATCATAGTGGCAAGATTAGGCGAATCTTGGTGATTAAATGTACAAATTACAGTAGTGATACTTTAGTCTTCTATTGGGAGCTTGATGTACAGTAGCTAGCGGCACCACTTTCCTCCCACTTGTCAGAGGGCTTTATGTTTTGTTACATGGTGCAAACTTGCAAAGCAATGTAGTCCTAGCCACTAGCCAGATGATTCATTGAGTAATATGGTAGGGTATGATGCATCGTATGATGCATGTGGTTTAGGTTCGAGTCCCCTCAAGGCCATTGGAGGTTTTCTTGGTCTTGAACCTCAGGGCCCATGGGAATAGTCAAGCAAAGAAAAAGCTTAAATACCCATGTTATCTAAAAAAAATGATGCAACTGGTTCATCTCTGCTGATGGTACCTATCTTTTTGTTCGATAACATGGGTATCCGGGCTTTGCCCAACTAATCCCATGGGCCCTAAAGTTAACTGTGAGGGATCCCACCCCCTCACTTGGGACCTCTTGAATCGATCTCAGAGGTCTTATCAACTGAGTTACCCACTTAGGCTGATAATATCTATCTTGATAGTCGATATAAAATATGTGAATCCCCTCTGCTGACAATGCAATCTGTCTTTCCTGCTGCAAATGCCATCTTAATCTTGTCATCCTAAATGTTCCTTTGAAAGGTCTGACCTTGACTATGTGGCCAACTCCCGTTGTATCTGGCCTTGAGTGTTGACTATTTATACCTGGGACATTAACTATTCAAAGGCATTGGATCCAGAATGATTTCATGTTCATTGTTAAACTGGACTATTAATCCCATTATTTTGGTGTGAGTTCCCAGAATATTGCCCTTTGAAAAAATATCTCCCATGGTTGTCACCTCTTTGATACTTGTTTCCTGCCCTACTCTCCACCTAAGCGACCCACTTCTTTTATTTTGTTTTTTGTTTTTTTGTTTTTTTTTTTTATAAATTTATTTCTTCAAGCTTGCCACTCCCTTGTCAGATCTGATCGAAAATGAAAATCCTTCTTCTCATAAAAAAATCAAAAAAAAGAAATGAAAACTCTTCACCCTTATTTCTCATCTATCTTTGCCAATTTGTGACAACCCCCACTTAATGAAGAAGCACCCCTTCCCTTCTCCACCACCACTGTTGCCAGGTTCACCATGCCCTCCCACTGCAGTCACTCTCCAGTATCCAAGCTCGACTGCTCCTCCTCTGTCTTGCTTGGCCAGAGTCTTGATAATTCTCCACCATTGACACAGTCATCTAAATCGCAAAACGAGATTGGATCCACTGCTTGCTTGCCATTGCTCACTTCTTCCCCGTCCACTTGGCTTGCCCTTACACGGGACCGTGCCTGACGTGTATGCTTTCCTGTTGTACGGGTTGGGCCAAGTCACCTTCTAGATGATTTCAAGCACCGAGAGTGTTGTAACCTTAGGTGGGCATGGCCTCACCATGTGCTAATCTCCACTTGAGCCATTTGGAAGGAACTCTGTTATCAGAAAGGATGAGGGAGATGACAATTCTTTTGACTTTTTTGACAATCTCGAGGAAGCTTTATTAACAAAATTCAAGTGGAGTCCAGATATAATGGAAGATTTTTCATTGCTAAAGGAGGGAAATGAGTGTTGAGCTGTATTCGGCATTTTGGGTGGCGGACATTATACTTCTAGTACAGGAATAGAGCAAAAATAAAAGTATGCACAATATACTGAGGTGTAAGTTTTGAACGGGTGAATTTTGGGAACTATGATTTAGCATGATAGGGAAGTCACAGTTTCTTCTTCTTGGTCTTGCTGGAAACTAACTACTGACTTCCCTGTGCAAATGTTTTATAGTGTGGTCATAATGGAAGGAGATCCCCATCCTGGGACTATCAGAGGTCGAATGTCATTTCAGAATTTCAATCCTTCTATTGATGTGAGTATAATGGGCCGTGGCTCAGCGATCTGAATTTTTTTTCTTATAGCCATCACTGTCCTGTACTTGTTTTGTGCCTTTTACTCTCATTTTGAATCTTGTATTTATAGAAATTGAGTGAGGAGACTGCCAATGGTCACAAAGCAGAGGCATCAACATCATCTGTCTTTCAGAGTGGGAGAAATTTGGGCAGGTAAATATTTCCTTTTTCTTTCTCACTATGAAATAACTGCCTTCTGCCAGGAAAATGTATTCTCTTATCTTTGCAAGGAAATCCCTACTTGTTGAAGAGATTTATCTGCATGTTATTACCTGTTTATAAAGAATTTGGGTGTAGAGCCTAGGCTGTAGTATTTGCAAAAGTGAAGCTGTATTACAGGGTCAGTTATAAGAATCCATCCCAAGACTAGACATTCTGAATCATTTAGAATTAGATTATGTTACACTGATATCTGATTATTCTTTGTGGTTGTGCTGAAGGAGTTGCTTCACTTTTGGGCTTTCTTTCCCTGCTCTATTCTTCTTCTTAATACACATAGAGCCTTCTTTCAAGACACTTGTTTGCTGGTTATTTGGGTATTGGTATTGAGCAAGAAACTTGAGGTGTTGCAAAAACTTGGAGATCGCACGAGAAGAATGATTAATACATTTATTTGAAAGGAAGTCTAATACATATGTGTCACATATTTGTCTTAAACAAGATTTGGACATGGGAAAGTAGAGAAATGTTGAGAAGTTGAGATAAAGCACACCTCACCCCTCCGCCTTTCCTCTTTACTATTTTTTTTTTTGTTATGATTGGGATATTGCAATTCCAAGTAAAAATGTGTGGAAGTTTGATTATAAACCACAACAGAATCGACGGGCTGTATAATTAACTATAGTGATATATTAATCAAAACCTGAAAAAAATAAACGAATAAAAATAAAATAGTGTTCTCTTAGTGAATCTAGCAATTATTATTTGATTTAAATTCTTTTTCTTTTTCGGTTTTTTAGACATTGTGAACACTTTCGGCTTTTTAACTTTAAATATGATGCATTGGTAGGGGCAATGGTGTATCAGAACTCACTGAGATGGATATGGACAATGGTGATGGAGAACTGAAACGGAAACAGCCCGAGTCAGTTCCTCAAACAAGCCATTCAAAGAAGCAACAGAAAAAGAACCCAAAGCAACCTTCAACAAGTGAGAACCGTAGTTCTAACAAGCAATCAAAGCGTGACAGGCTCGATTGGAACGTTTTAGTGCAAAGAAAGTCTCAAAGCAAGAGGCAGGAAGATTAGCAAAAGTTTGGTTGTCAGATTTTGATGGATTTACATTTAGGATGATGTTGCATTGCATTATAGGTTGTAGAAAAAGTGTGGTTAATGACCTTGTATTTTTTATATTTGTAGCTAGGTCAGTTTATTTTGAAGTCTGTCCATTTTAATGATTGGATGATATGTAAAAGCATTTTCGTTTTGTTCCCCCAGTGGCCAGTTGATATATATGGAATTAATGGATGAGTTCATTATTCTATATTTAATTTTCTATTTGCCTATTTTGAGTATTTGATCTGCCAAGTTAAGAAGCAGTAGCTTGATGATGTGTTGGTCACTGACACTTCCTTTCCAAAGTTGAGCTCATACAACTTCTCTTTTTTAATTCCCAGGTCTTTGGTAGCTTCAATTGCTTATGCCAAGGTACTAGGCATCTTGTACTCAAAAGTTGGGGGAGATGCTCTTTCTTCTCATCAATTGGCAATGTGCATGTCACATCTAAGGCGAAAAGCCCTTCGAGAAGTGGATTCAGATGCCAGCTTATTTACTGAGCATGCCCGCTGTCATCAATGGCGTTAAGCTAATGATAAACATAAAGAATCATTAGTCTTGGCAAATGGAAGGATTAGAAAGCAACGAAAAGCCAAGGTATTCTCTTGTCATGAATTTGGTTAGCCCTTATCTCCACTAGCTATAGAAGAGAGATTTGCAGGTTGGTCTCTTAGTTTTATCTCTATCTTTGTCCATGTGATTGCTACTTGCTAGTAATTTTTTGTGCTTGAGCAGTGAGTTTTTTTAATGGAAAGTTACATGTCCTGTTAATTGATGATCACTTGCTGCTTTCTTAGAAGCAGACTTTGATGTTTTCATGCCTAGTTGTCAAAACAATTCACATTGCAATTAGATAACATCATGAATATATAATTTAGCTGGGTTTGTTAGCCTTCCATGGAGAGTGAACTGACAAAAAATTACCAAAACCATGTATTCAATTAAGGAGCAGAATGTCAGCAATCAGTCTCTTTTTATTATGTATAAACAGAATTCTCAACAATTGGTATAGTACACAATTGCTTGATATTAGAAGATAAAAGATAAAAGGGAAAATTCTAAACACTTGAGGGAAAATGAGGCATAGAATCGTTTGAAGATGAATGAAACTGAGAACTAAGACTGAGAGGCCAATGCCTAAGCGGCTAAGCCTACACTTCGCTTTCAATTACTCCTCCATAACCAGAGGGACTGATTTCACCTGAAGATAAAGAAGAGAGAAACCCATCATTAAAAGGAGATGGGGTATAGAAGTATATTAGTGGTGCAGAGCAGAATGAGCTTACCAACTTGTTATAACCAAGGGCCAAAAACATCTCAAGATACCGATCAGCCTCTCGTTGATCAGGCTTTGAAACATACTTCCAGAAGCCATAAACCCCAGCAAGTGTGAGCAACTTGTCTGAGTAAATTTTCCATGTATACCTGTGATGAAATGAGAGCAGACAATTTCAGAAACACCTAAACTTCTGATGGTTTTATTAATCTATGGTAAGAATTACTTAATCTCCTCAAAGAAAAAGAAAAGAAAAGGATAAGTTAAGCTTACTTCTCTTCGATTCTTTCGAGTCCACCCTTAGAGATGTTGTCCCAATGAGTAGGATCAACCTTGCACTTATCAAAGAAATCAGCAAGTAGCTCAGATACTTTATCACCTTGGTAAGGATCGATGTGAAACCCAGATTTCCCGTCAACTATGATCTCAGCAGGGCCACCATTACAAGTAGCAAAAGTTGGTAACCCACAACTCATTGATTCAACAACAGTCAGCCCAAAGGCTTCATAAAAAGCTGGCTGCACAAATGCACCCTTTGTATCTGCAATATACCTGTAAAGCTCCCCGATTTTCACCCTATCCATCTGGGCAGAAATCCACCTAAACTGCCCATTCAAGTTGTATTTCTCTATAAGTTCATACATCTTCTTCAACTCTTCTCTCTCCTCGTTGTCCTTGGACTCCTTTCTGCGATCACCAGCCACCACCACTAGGTTGACCAGTTCCCGGAGCCTCTTGCTTTTTCCATACCACTTGACGAGCCCTGTCATGTTCTTCACCCGGTCTAGCCTTGCCACTGAATATAAGATTGGCTTGTTACGGTCCTTGAGGACGCACCTGGATGAAATGAAGCAAATTTGAGAATCTAAAATAGTACATAGAAGAACATAGGGTAAGTGAGATTGTTTTTGTAGGTCAGTTGGAGGAATTTACAGGCGTTCCTCGTTCTCAACAGCGTTATATAGCAGTTCTTCAATTTCAGGTTGCAGTTCGGAAAGTCTCCTCTCCTTTTCAGTGTAGGGGAAGTATATGGATTTATCAGCTCCTGGTGAGACGATGTTGAATTTGGGGTCAAAGACGTCGATGCCATTAATAACTCGGTACAGACCAGGAAGAGTGAAACCCATGTGAGACTCATATTGTCCAACTGTGTTCTTGCTGAGAAACAAACGGCACAGAAATAACACTTAGGAGTCTGAGCAATAGACAAATTCTGTGTCCTTGCTGAGAATCAAAGGCTATAGAAATAGCAAGTAGAAGTCTGATCAATAGACAAATTTATCAGAAGCATCAGAATAGTGCATTACTTTCCGGCTATTTCTTGGAATGTGCTTGTGATGATGAAGTCTGTGTGGTTCATGGCAATAAGATCAGCTGTAAACTGGCATGAAAAGTGGTACTTGTCCTCAAATTTCTTCCAATACACATCAGAGTTTGGATATTTCGTCTTCTCTAGTGCATGAGCTATTGTGCACTGAAAATGTACCAAAGAAAATGAGGCAAAAAACTTCCAACAAGAAGTGATGAAAGCAAGAGGAAGATCATCAATGCTCAATGATAAAACCTGTGTAACTCCTAGTTTGTGTGCCAGCAAGGAGGCAACAATGTTGCCATCACTGTAGTTTCCGATTATCAAATCAGGTTTAGCTTGCAGCTCATTGAGAAGTTCATTTGCCACATCCTACAAAGAACAGAAGTAAAACTTCGTAAAAATATAAATCTTCCCTTATAGATAGGCACTATCTTATAATTCTAGGCTCTTTTCGTACCTCAGCAAAAGTCTCAAGGTAAGGCCAAACTTCAAATCTTGATATCCATCTTCGAACCACTCCCTTCTCAGATCTGAAGGGTACACGGATTATGTCAGAGTGCTTTGTGCCATAGACCCTTTCTAGGCGCTGTGCACAGGTTGTCCCTACAGCATCTGGTAGCAGACGGGTAACCTATTGTAACAGCAAAAGTTGGTATTTGGTAATTGTTAAATAGGTAATCAGAAAAGAGTAAGACCAAGGGCACATTTAAGCTAAAGGTAGAAACTACTATGAGGATCCGAGGGTTGATATCAAGCCCTTGCTGCTTAATTCGTTGTAGCATCTCAGCCTCCAACGCTCGAACTTGATCCAAAATATACACCACCTACAAATATAAATCAGAATCTTATGAATAGCCTGCATGATCAAAAACAAAATGAAAGACCTTTAAAAAAAAAAAAGGTTTAGATTTGAACCTGGCCACCGGTGTCAGGATAACCCAAGACATTGTCCTGAGCAAAATAGCCATGAGGTGAGAGAATCACAACATTGAAAACCAATGGGATTCGGCTGAGAAAATTTTCGATGGTGCAAGGAGCAGGAGCGTCTAGAAGCTCTAAAAGCACACCAATCATGGCCAAAACCCGCTCAGCATTGTCTCCCCATCCTCTCTCCAATCCCATCTCCTGGAATTTCTTCTCAAAGTTGGAGTATGGAGTACTGGATAGAAGGGTAAGAAGATAATCCTGTGCTTTTCGTAGGGCTGACTGAAGAGCATTCAGGTTCTGAATCCTGTCATTCAGCATCAAGGACTGCGCAAAAATGAAATGTTTGTTAATAAACATTGGTAAACAAATGGAATGATGCATTATACCTGTGCTTTATTGCTACCTTATCTTTGTAATGGTGAGCTCGGAGAAAATCAACAAGAGGAACCATGCTTTCTTTGTCTCGGAACATCTTTGCAGAAAGGTGACGGTTGAGGAACTCAACACCATTACCTATTGACTTGGAAAGAGTCGGAAGGTTTGATGATCCAGTGGATGGCTTGAAATCCAGTTCAAGTACATGCTTACTGTTGATGCTGCTTGATTGCAAAATATCACTAAATATAAAAAAAACAGTGAACTTTGAGAGGTTTAATTTTGAACTTAATTGACTTAACTACGTACCTTTCTCCCACAACCATCTCTTTAAGGTGCAAAAACTCTGCCACAGTCAGTTCTGTGACAGCTAAATTATTCGTGTCAAAACGGATGTATTCCCAGACACCAGGTCTTGGACGGGTAGCAAGAGCAAGCCATGGAGGAAAAGCTATTGCTTCCTATGGAAATTAATTATGAAGGTCACAAAATATGAATCTAAGTAATTTCTAGGATATACAGGAGGGGTAAATTAGTTTTCTTGCAGTACCTGAGTGGACCTTAGAACTTCAGCAAATAATCCGTGACCAAGTTTTGGCCCTTCAACTTTGGTGAAAGATTCAAATTCAGCAAGCAGCTGTTGGCGCTGCAGGATTGCTTTCCTGTTGGTCTCAAGCCTAGATGCAATATAAGAAATCGATACATTTTATCCAAAACCTGTTATTTTGATTTCTGCAAGTAGTATGTACACTGAAAAAATGTGTTATGCTCGAGAAAAAAAATTCACCTTGAGAAGAACATGGACATGTCATTGTGGTAAGTTGTTAAAGTTTCTTTTGAAAGCTTCTGAAGAATACTAGCATCCATTTTTTTTGCCTAGTAATATGTCGTGCAAGCAGTTAAAAGCTGGATGGGAATGTAACGATGAAAGAAAAATTGAAAAAAAACAAAGTTGAAAAAAATCCTAAACGAAAATTTGACAGAAACTAAAGAACAACTCACAATATATAGGTTAGAGGAAAGCAAAGTGAAACGTGAGAGACTATGCCTGAAGGGGAAACAGGTCACAGATTTTTATAGCTGACAAGACCTTTTTTCCAAGAAAACTATCAGAAGTATTTTTGGCTATGTTCCTTATCAGTATATGCTGCATTTGAAGCTTTTAAAGGAATCTTACTTCTCTGCAAGAAAACTATATGTCGAGTGAGCTAAAAATGGATGTTTCCATATTTGTAAATAATCCTTTGGATTATGATTATCCAAGGTGGATTAACTGCTTTGCAAGAAACATATAAACCCAACGTTCGAATCTCACTAAACTTTTTTTTTTCTCCCCCATTTCCACTTTCCTGTAATGATCCTGTTGGCTTCTACATTCTGTTTTTGGAGGGCTGATGCAGAGCAAATGGATGAATCAGTGTCATATACAAATAACTCAACATGGCTGAACCTAATCAATCAAAGTGGTTCAGCACGTAACTTTTGACTGACTAGACCTTGTAGGATTCTTATTCATACTAATTTTGAGAAGCTAATTAAACAAAAGTTGGTGTTTAGCTTTTTGACTAACTGTATGTGCATCTGCATCATACTAACTTACAGTGATTCAAAATTGAAGTAATTAAACATGAGCTTGTAACTTTCAAGTGGCTTATTACTGCATTATGTTTCGAGCAGATTATTTGCATTCTGTTAATGAAAGCCAAGCATCGATTGCAGAAATAGATCGGAAGGCCATGCTGTCTTGTTATACCACATCAGACACTGCAGCAGATTAATCAAAGGGAAATTCTTACCTCACAGAGGAATGCAAGAAAATATTGCCAAATAACTTTCTGCTAGTAATTAGTTGAAATTACTGATGTATACACTAAAGAGAAGAATTCAATAAGATTCAATGGCTCTTATTCAGGAAAAAATTTGAGCAATAGATTCTGTTATATCAAATTCCATTAAACCAAGGGCCAAACACTTCAAAATTACAAAATTCAGGAAGACGAAGCAAGAAAATTCCTCAAGTTAACACTACATTTCTGTCCTAGATGACATCGGTATTAATGTTATTAAGCAGGTTTCCAACAGGAAATAGCACTCAAAATTCTTCCTTTCCAACCCTGAACCATCCAATGTCTATCTTGCTCCACCATAAAATCCTTGTGGTAATTTGCCTTTACCATTGCCCTCGCTCTATTCACAATATCCTGGTTTAGTGGCACCTGCTTGAAGCCAGCCCTCTGCTTTCGGAGCTGCCACTGCTTGTAAGTTTCAGGTCTCTCAATTCTCTCGGACCCCTCACATGCTACTATGTTGAGTGCATCTTTCCCATACAAGTAATTCTCGATCAGAAGCCTCTCGTTATCTTCACGGGGGATAGTGGCGTCAAAAACGTCAAACAGACAAGAGTAGTGGTAAAGTGCCTCCCTGAACCTAGTGATGAAAAAGGGAGCATTGAATGTGCCATTGATGGCACCATGTATGAACAGATCAGGATTTAAGTTCCTGATCAACCTCAAGAAAGAATCTCTGGGGCTGTCAACATCAACACTCTCATCGGGAAGCTTCCTTGATTGGTAGAGACAAGTGACCACAACAAGCTCGTCGCTCTCAACTTTGAAGTCATCGGGCTTTAAGGTATGCCACCGTTGTGCAATGGCATGAAACTCAAAGGGCACACCATATCTGTTACAATAACCTTCTAATCTGCGGCCTGTCTCTTGAACTTTTTGGGCTGGTTTGAACCCACTCCCCGGAAAATCAACTCCTGTGATTTTGAGCCTGGGAGGGCCTAGGGGTCTTCTTGAGAGATTTTGAATGAGGCAGGGCCATTGGAAACCAAAAAAGATGCCAAAATCAATTATATGTACCTTTGTTGCTTTCTCAGCCAATTTTGCTATTGTTTGATTTGCTAAGAAATAGGATGTTCTTGTGAAAGGAATGGCTGAAACATATAACTTGTAACCCCTCAAGACAACAGAGTTTGAAATGTGCTTCCCAATAAAAGCTCTGTACAAGTCTGATCCCGAGCCAGCCAAACGTGCCTCGAGGCCATTAGCAAAATAATGCGCTACTCTTTGCACACTATCACCAAACTGTGAAGCATGCTGCCTAATTTGCTTTAGCAGCTCATCTGCATTTGTAAGCTCAAAGCTTGCTACTGCTTGTGCACATTGAGTGAGGAGAGTCCTGAGATCTACTACTTCTTTGTCACTCTTTTTCTTACCACGCGATCTACTCTTACTCTTACTCTTGGACCCTCTTGAATTTACTTTCTGCTGCAAAATTTTATCAGCCTCATTATCAGCGCTTTTGCTGGTACAAGGTGAAATATCATCTTTTCCTTCCTTACAAATCAACACATCATCAAACTTTTCCATTTCAACGAATTCCTCATTATCGACTGCTAATTGCTTACAACCCCTTTCTTCCAAATGATCATTGTTTTCTCTTTGATGATTCTTCCTACCTCTTGACCCATGAATCAGTTCTTCCCTCTCTCCTCCTCTTTGAACATCCTTATGGTTCTTCTCCTTGTACACTTGATCCATCCTCAAACTCGCCTTTGGATTACCAGCACAGTTAGATTTTGGCTTGTAACTGTTGCCTTCCCTCAGCTGACCAATATTGCCTACACAGCTTAATTCATTAGCCCAAAGTGTACTGATAGGAGAATCTGCCAGGCAATCCCTCGTATGATCGAAGCTACTGCTAGAGGCAGAAGACTGAGAAACAGACTCTAGCAACTGGCTTTGGTTGGTCAACCAGTTGGATTCGATCACATTCAGACTGGCAGCATCATTGCTGTTCCCCCATTGATCACTGTAACTTCTGTTGAGATCATCTGAGCTTTGAGTATTTTGATCAACAGATAGTTGCAATTGATCAGACAAAGGTGGGTACGTCTCCCCAAGGGCGTCGTATAACGACTTCTCAGTGACTTGGAGGGCATTACAGTCCTGCAAAGAGGTAGGCCGATCATCCAAGTCCTCTTCCATAAGAATGTCATTGATGAACTTTAGGCAAGCATCAGGGAAATCAGGCACTTCTGTAATATCTCCATTTGGATATGGAGTTTGGTAAATGCTATAACTTGGGTCATTTGAGGAGCTATGATCATCAACAAAAATGTAGTTTTCAGTGCTTCCATTTTGCCAATTCCCATCAACATAATTTTGAGAGCCTGAAAAGTTTGGAAGAGAATCAGGGTTGAATTTAAGCATACCCATTGATTCTGGATAATCTTCATCAGGAAAAAAATACATTTGATCTAAAGTCACTAGAAAAAAGTCAGCCCTTTTTCAGACACAGAAGAACCTAAGAGATAAAATCACCCAGCAAAAGAATCAGATGAAAAATGAGAATAGATGGGCATTCAGAGAATCAAACAAGAAGAGTATATGTTGACTTTGAACTGAATAAGAGAGTTTCACTTTCACATAGACCAAACATCAAACAGTTGGAGGGTGTACATATAAACCCTGTTTCCAGGTACCCAATAAGGAATTAGCACCCAGAAAAATCAGCAAACTGTGACCCAGATGAGGTTTTTGATGTACAAGCAAAGTGTTTTTCACAATAAATCAGATGAGAACAGGGAAATTGGAGAACACAAAATGCCCAGAAAAGCAAAAGGTACAAAATCTCAACAGTGATTTTAAGAAAAAGTCAAAAGCTAAAGAAGATCTGACTTTTAGTATTTACATTGAGGTATCTACTGATGAGAGAGAGAGAGAAAAGCCTTGCAAACTCCTCAAGAAACTTCCCAGAAGATGCTTAAACAAACAAGAATGATTAATGATTAAATTAAGGTTAACATTACCAGATTAATTAATGGCGGGGCTTGAAATTAGCGGGCTATTAAAGTCGTTGGGTGCATGTGGTTCGTCAGAGTGGCCAAGTCTCCAAGATTAATATGTCTGAACCGGATGAAACATGATCTTTAATACTGTACTTTGTTGAGATTTGAAGAATCCTCGAACATGGCCTCAAATTTAAGGGACGAACTCAATTGGATTTTTGAGGAATAATACTAAAATGAATTGGACTAAACTGAGGTGAGTAGTAGTATAATATGTGAGATCATGTCATTGAATTGACCAACGAGCCATTGGTAATATCAAAGTTTGGGAATTTGGATGACCTCTTTTGGGGTTATGATAGGCTTCCCAATAAAGTTTGGGCACAAATGACATCCGGGCTCCGGGAAGCCGAAAACAAAGGCTATAATTCACGTCTTTTGGGCTTCTGGCAGGCCTCGGAACGAAGGTTAATATTTTCGCACGACATCGAATGGAACACCTCAAAGGGGACATGGGAGGCCCACGGGGTCGCTTATCAAATTCCTAATAGGCTGTAAGGGCGTTTTTACGGGATACCAACAAAAGGGCCTCAACACCGAAGGTATGGGTTATATCAAAGTTCGGGGATCTGGATGACCCCTCCCAGGGCACCGAGGATCATCTAGGGTCATGATAGACCTACCAGAGAAGTTTGGGGCAAAATGACACCCGGGCCCCCTAAAGCCAAAAACAAAGGCTATAATCCACGTTTTTTGGGCTTTCGGGAGGCCCCGGTACGAAGGTGGATATTTTTGCACCACGACGCAAGGAACATCCCTAGGGGAGATGGGAGGCCCTCCGTGTCGCTTATCCGGTCCCTGATAGGCTTGGAAGACGTTTTACGGCACATTGGTGTAAGAGTCGGAACACCAAAAAGCCATGGGTGACATCAATGTTCGAAGATCTGGATGACCTTCCGGTGGCACCGAGGCTTGGAAGAGTCATGATTGACCCACCGGAAAAATTTGGGCAAAAATGACACCCGGCTCCGGGTAGCCGAAAATGAAGGCCATAATCCACGTTTTTTGGCTTCCGGTGGGCCCCAGAACGAAGGTTAATAATTTCACACCACATCGCATGGAACACTCCTAGGGGACATGGGAGGTCCATGGGGTCATTTATCCAGTCTCTGATAAACTTGTAAGAACGTTTTTACGGGACACCAATCTAAGGGCCTAACACCGAAGGCATTGGTAATATCCGAGTTCGGGGATACGAATGACTCTTCGGGGGCATCTAGGGTCATGATAGACCTCTTGGAGATGTTTGGGCAAAAATGACAGACGAGCTTCCGAAAGCCGAAAACGAAGGTTATAATCCACGTTTTTTGGCTTGCGGAAAGCCCCTAAACGAAGGTGGATATTTTCGCACCACGTCGCACGGGTTACCCCTAGGAGACATACAAGGCCCTCTGGGTTGCCTATCCGGTCCCTGATAGACATGGAAGAGTATTTTACAGGACTGGTGTAACCGTCGGAATACCAAAAAGCCATGGGTGCTATCAAAGTTCGGGGATCTCGATGCCTTTCCTAGGGAACCTAGGGTCCTCTAGGGTCATGACAGACCCCTCGAAAAAGTTTTGGCAAAAATAACACCCGGGCCCCCAGACGATGAAAATGATGGGTATATAATCCACGTTTTATGGGCTTCCGGGAGGCCCCGGATTGAAGGGTTAATATTTTCTTACTCGCTAGAACATCTGTAGGGGACATAGGAGGTCCATGGGGTCGCTTTTCCAGTCCCTGATAGGCTTGTAAGGGTGTTTTTATGGGACGCCAATGTAAGGGCCTAAACACTGAAGGCATGGGTGATATCCAGGGTTGGAGATCCGGATGACCCTCCCTGGGCACCGAGGATCCTCTAGGGTCATGATAAATCCCCCAGAGAAGTTTGGGCAAAAATGACACCCGAGCCCCCGAAAGCCGAAAACGAAGGATATAATCCACATTTTATGAGCTTCCGAGAGGCCCCAGAACGAAGGTGGATATTTTCGCACCACGTTGCACGTAACACTACTAGGGGACATGGGAGGCCCTTCGGATTGCCTGTTATCCGGTCCCTATAGGCTTGGAAGGACATTTTACAAGATACTGGTGTAACCGTCGGAACACCAAAAAGCCATGGGTGATATCAAAGTTCGGGGATATGGATGACTTTCCTGGGGAACCTAGGGTCCTCTAAGGTCATGATAGACCCCTCGAAAAAGTTTGGGCAAAAATGACACCCGGGCCCCGGAAAGCGGAAAACGAAGGCTATAATCCACCTTTTTGGGGCATCCGAGAGGCCCCGGAACGAAGGTTGATATTTTCGCACCACATGGCATCGAATACCCCTCGGGGACATGGGAGGCCCATGGGGTAGCTTATCCAGTCCCTAATAGGCTTTTAGGGGCGTTTTTACGGGATACCAATATAAGGGCCTGAACACCGAAGACATGGGTGATATCGAAGTTCGGGGGCAACGAGGGTCATCTAGGGTTATGATAGACTTCCCGGAGAAGTTTGGGCAAAAATGACACCTGGGCCCCAGAAAGGGGCTTCCAGGAGATCCCGGAACGAAGGTGGATATTTTTGCACCACGTCGCACAGAACACCCCTAGGGGATATAGGAGACACTCGCGGTCGCTTATCCGGTCCCTAATAGGTTTGAAAAGACGTTTTACGGGACACTGATGTAAGAGTTTGAACACGAAAAGCCATAGGTGATATCAAAGTATAAAAGCATCTCTTGGGCTCTTACTTATAAAACCAAAGCCGAAGACCAAGTCCAAGCCCAAGTACAAAACCAGGGTTGATTCGGCAGATATAAATACTGCAGGAATACTGTAAACACAAACGTTGTTCATGAGACTGTAAACACATTCGATGATGCGTGTTAACGAAAAAAGAAAAAGGGAGGACGATGATGAAGGCATTAATGGAGGTGTGGACCGGATTTCTGAACTACCGGAACACATAATCAATCATATAAAATCGTTCCTTCCTTTGAAAGACGAGGCTCGAATTTGCATCTTGTCAAAGACTTGGAATAGGGTATGTTGTTCATATCCCATCTTGTATTTTGATTACTCCCGGTTTGAAAGCCAATATCTACGTGAAAGAAGGAAGTTAACTGACTATCATGATCACACAACAACAACCCAAGTTTATGATGAAACTATTATAAAGAAAACATTTATGGATATTGTGGATGATCGCTTGTTGAAGATTATCCAGCGAAATTTACCTGTAAGAAACATGACATTGGATTGGTATATTACTAATGAAAGTGATACACCTGAGTGTTACGCCCGTGTTGATCAGTGGATGGAGTTAGTTTATCAAGCTGATTATGTCAAGGAGTTGTCTTTTTTCGTGCGAGCCTAAGTAAAGGGTAAACTTCTAAAAGCCTCTTATACCTTGCAGCAACTTCGAATCTTGGCTAAGAAAGGATTGCAGTGTTTAAGTTTACATCTGTGTGAGTTTGATACTAGTCTGCCTGATAATATGGTTGGGTTTGCTTTTGCCAGCTCGTTGCAAGAAATTTACTTAACCGACACTAGTGTAAAAGTGGCTGCATTAGACAACTTTATACGTTGCTGCCCTGTCATCAAAATCCTAGAGTTTCATGACTGTTCCATTTATACTGGTGAGGATGACACCTTGAAGCTTTTGAGATTTCCAAAATCGTTAAAGAAGTTTGTTTTGAAGAATTGGATCGGGATGTACGGTAATATGGGCACTGTTGACATTAAAGGAACAAATCTTGAGACTTTCAAATGTAACAGTGCAGTATTTTGTGAGATGGATGGTGCTTGTACTAGTATTAGAGAGCTTCTATTGGGAGAACGCATATCTGGCTTTGACCACCCTAATATTTATCAAGACCTCACAGAAACATTCCCACTCCTTGAAGAAGCCCGAATTATTACAGAAAGTAACTTAAAGAGATTAAATGTTGCAAGACATGATCATCTGAGGACATTATACATTAGGATTGATCTAGGTTTCAAAGAGGTTTACGTAATTGATTGTCCGAAACTAACAAGTCTGACATATTGCGGTAATGGTTTGAAGGAGCTTTATGTTGATTGTTCAAATCTAAGGCAGTTTTATTATATAGGAGACACTGTCCCAACAGTGCCTTTGTTGAATTTATCACCTCACATGGAAAAATTGAATTCGGAAATCGAGTTAGAGGATAATCTCAACACAATGTGGTTCTCCCAGTTAAGGGAATTCATCCAGAAGATAAGCCCAAGGACCAGTAATTTGGACCTCCTTATCTTATCAAATACGGTAAGTACATGAGCGAGCTTCCTGCCTTTTCAGTAAATACTTGCTTCATGATATACTCATAATGCATATGTATACAGACACTCATTCTTTTGTGTGTGTATTTTGTTATTTGTCTTTTTTGATACTTATCATTTTGCGAGCTAGGTCACATTCGTTCCTGAGGAACTGGACTGGAGTCAGGTTTTCCCACAAGGCAGCATCGTTAACAACTTAACAGTACATATTTGTATTGGTCGAGACAACCTGCAAAATCAATCAGCTCTTGTGGATGGCTTGCTTTGGAGCACCCGTCCATCCACCTTAAGTATATGGGGCAACTGTTATGATTTTATTCAGGTAATAGATCACTGATAAGTGTGATAACTGATTACGAGCTAAGCCAAGTACTTATTTCAAGTACAGTAGGTTTTTATATGTCAGAACAAGTATTGTTATGTTCTACCATAGAAAACTTGGATTGGTGTTTGATTATGTGTATTAATATATATTGCAGTACTTGTGTGACAAGTTATCGGACAAATCAGAAGAGACATGTTGTGACAAGAAGCTCTGCAGCAAACATTGGTGGCGTCATATTAAGGATTTTGATGTTGAGACCTCCCAATGTATAAACATGCAACACATCAAGGAGAATTTGCCCGCTCTTTTGAAGCGATACGAGAATACTGATAAGTTCCGTTTCAGATTTCAATGGTCCTCCTGGTAATGTTATTTTCAGTTTCCCTCCATGGTGAAGCCATAAATAGATTTTGATGGAAGTAGTGCACCCTCGAAGGGCTCTTCCTTATGACGGTAGACATTCTCAGCTTAAATTTCCTCTGTCCGAGATAAATTAGTCACTGTTCTGATTATAACTTGGGCTTCTCATGTGATTACTAGTTGCGGATAAAGTGATGAATATGTCTTACTCCAATTTATCAGCGTCAGATTCACAAATGTTAACAAAGATTGGTTGTAAACCACAATTTGCTTTCCAATATTGTAATCTCTCTCTATTACATAACTAAAACTCTTAAAGATTGAAAATTTTCGTTAAATTGACCAAAACAAATTCTGATTATAAATTGTGTTGTTTGTCTATACAGTTTTATGTCTTCATTATAATATCAGTGCTGAAATGCATGTGTAAAGAATGAAGCTAAAATAGGTCCTACAAGATTAAAAAAGAAACAAGGAACAAAGAATATTGATAAGATACTTGCATAAATGAGAAGAATGCCAGAGCTTAAAACATACATTAACCAAAAAGACACAATTTGATACCTAAAACTACCCAAATACATATCCTAGACTGGTCTCCAACAGGACACTGCATATAAAACCCTTCCTTTCCAACCCTGAAGCATCCAATGGTTGTCCTCATCTATGACAAAATCCTTGTGGTGATTCCACTTCACATGAGCTTTAACTCTCTTCACACCCTCGTAATCTAATGGAAGCTTCCGAAATCCTGCCCTTCGGATTCGAACTTGCCACTGCCTATATGTCTCGGGCCTTTCAACTCTCTCGATACCTTCACAAGCAATAACATTCAGAGCATCTCTGCCATACAACAGCCTCTCAACCAACAGCCTCTCCACACTTTCACGGGGTAAAGTTGCTTCGAACATGTCGAATATAGCAGAGTAGTGGAAAAGTGCCTCCTTGAACCGTGTCAGAAAGAAAGGTGCACTGAACGTGCCATTCACTACGCCTTTTATAAGAAGATCGGGATTTAGCTTTCTTATCAACCTTAAGAAACTATCCCTAGGATTGTTTTCCTCAACTGTCTCATCGACCAGTTTTCTTGCCATGTATAGACAGTTAACCACGACCAGCTCATCCCTTTCGATGTTGATATCCTCAGGGGTGATATCTTCCCAATTCTTTGCAATAGGTTGATATTGAAAAGGCACCTTGAATCTCTCACAATATCCTGCTAATCTCCTCCCTGTTTCTTCCACCTTTTGTGCTGGTCGGAAACCACGTTCAGGATAGTCGATTCCTGTGATCCGAAGCATAGGAGGGCCACCGATTCTTTTGGAGAGCTTCTGGATGAGACCGGGCCACTGGAAACCGTAGAAAATACCAAAATCAATTACATGAACCCTTGGTGCTTTCTCAGCTAATTTATCTATAGCATTATTTGCTACAAAATAAGACGCTCTTCTGAAAGGAATTGCAGAAACTTGCTCTCTGTAAGCCTTCAAAATGTCAGAAATTTTTAGGACTTGCTTCTGGTTGAAGTTTCTGTATTGCTCCCAACCTGTCCCAGCTAATCGTGCCTCGAGAGCATTAACGAGGTAATGGGAAACCCGTTGAGTGCTGTCCCCATACTGAGAAGAGTGGAGCCTAATTTGTTTGAGGAGCTCATTTACATCCCTCAGATCAAAGCTTGCCACTGCTTGTGCACACTGGGTGAGGAGTGTCATTAAATCAACCACTTCCTCTTCACCACTTTTCTTCCTGGCACGCGTTTTCTTTTGCTTAGACCCATTGGAATTACCCTTTTCTCCATCATCTGAGGATCCATCTTTGCTATCACAACATAAATTACCATGTCCATCTTCTTTGCAAAGCAAAACATCATCATACTGCTCCATCTGAACATATTCCTCAGTGAAAGTTGCCATATGCTTGCTGCTCCTACCCTCCTCCTCATCATCATCGCCCCTTGTGAGATCTTTCCGTCCCCTTGCCCGATCTCCCTCCTTTGTGGCTTCAGCCACTCTATTGTTTTTTGGGTTACAACCATCTGAAATACAAGAATTGCAACCACCAGTTGCAGCATATTGACTGGCCTCTTTAAACCAGTCAAATTTGGCCTCCTCATAAATTAACTCTGAATCCAGAAGGGTACTAGCAGGAGAATCTGCCAGCCCCTTGGCAACCTCACTAAAGCTATCACAAGAGCCATATGACAAAGAATTAGAATTCAGAGAAACAGAACCACTGACCATGCTTTGATAGAAATGATCATCTGGGCTGTCATAGTTTTGACCAAGAAAAGAAGAGTATTCATCAGAGGAAGATGGGATGGTGTCTTTAAGGGCATCATATAATGACTTTTCAGTAGCCTGTAAGGCTGAGAAATCATGTAAAGAGGTAGTTTGATCATCTAAATCTTCTTCCATGAGAATCTCACTGATAAACTTGAGACAATCATCTGGTACTTCATCAATCTCTCCATCAAGGCTGAACCCTGAATATGGAGCTGGAAGTTCGGTAGCAATATTTGAATCCCTGGATGATACATCGGGATCGAAAATGATGCTACCATGATCTTGATCATTTGAATGAATGATAAAAGGATCATCAACGACAACGAAGTCATCGTCTCTGATCCTGGTAATGGAGTTTTGGCAGGGTGAGAAACTTGGGAGCAGTTCAGAGTTGAACTTTAGAATGTTGACAGATTCAGTACAACCCTCCATGAGAAGGCTTTGGAAATACAACAAGCTCTTATTATCTGTTACAGCCTTCAAGAGACACAAGATTTAGCAGCTTATGAGAATGAAACAATTGGAAATGGAAATCTATATCGTAAACTCAAGTTGACTTCTAGAGAGAAATCTAGCTAGAGAGGGGGGCATAGATCTAGAGAGAATTGTAGTGTTGACATAGTCCAACACTCCAACTGGATCATACTATATAAGCAAATATTTGATTCTGATCAGTTTCGTGGAAGGTTCTTGTAACAAGGATGGAATTAAGGAAATATATTCCTATATGTTTGCCTTTGAAAAAGGAAAAGAAGAAAATAAGCACGTAAAGACCTTTCTTTTCCTGTTTTTTTTTTTTTTCCCTTGGTCTGCTGTGCAAGCAGCATAGCATTGAAACATTTGACCATGAATTGAAATATACTGAATCTATTCTCAGCATCTGAAACACAATCTTTCTGATCACAAGGTTAAATTTGTGACAGAGCCTCGAACGAAGCTGTGTCAACCTTGGACAGAAAGCAAAAGGTCCAAGTAGTAGTTGATCTGAAAAATATTTTAACAATTCTATTACCAATCATTCATCGATCTATATATTTAATCATCAACGTTCAAGAGATGCCACGGAAGCAGTGACGTACTCTTTCACCCATGAATGACCAAAGCCAATGTTTCACAGTTATGCCAATAAGTTCCAACCACGAACATCCCAAGTAAGTCTCCAATTGACTTTTCCATCACTATATAATATCCATCATGAAGATTAACTCTTGTAAGTTTTTCACTGGTTCTCTGATCTGCTCAAATCGTGGAATTGTTTTATATTTTTTCTCTTAAGTAGGCTAAGTTAGATCCTTTCCTGTTTCCCTTATAGATAGCTAACCTGCCGAGCTTAAAACATGGCTCTATTGTATGAGCCGAGTTAGCGAGGTCGCTCGCAAGCTAAGCTTACTACGGGTTTAATTCAAGCTTGGTTCCCCTCAAACAGGATCAGACAAGTTCAAGCCAAAATGAACTCCGTCTGTGCTCAGCTTGTACGCTTCTTGAGCCTATTTAGCCTCCTAGGTTTATTGGTGTGTTAGATTTTCTTTCAAAATAATTTACAAACAAGGAATTGGAAAAAATCTGTTAAGAAAAAAAAATAGGGATGGTTTTTGCTGAGGGCGATTAATTTGTTCGAATCGTTTCAGCTTTTGAGCTCTAGGCAGGCCAGACACAAGTTTCAGAAAATGAAGCTTGTCATGTCAGGCTCGACTTGGCCGGGGATTCATGTATCCTACCAATAACAGTAGCCAAAACGTTAATGGATCTCTCAAAAGGCAATTTATATGTCCTAATTCACGAGAGAAAAGGAGCCATGATCACAAATGAAGCTAGACATAAATATTAATGATCATCGGAGGGGCCAACGCAGGAAGTCTGCAAAGCAAAAACGTCTCAAAAGAGTCACTTGTTATAACCATTACAGAGTGTATTTGAGCCACTGACAACAGAACATAAAGAAAATCGTTTTTACTTACCTTTAGTTCTCCCTCCTTGCTATGACGTTGTAATGCATATCAGTCGCAGTCCAATGCTAAAAGCGCAGACATCTGAAAGGAGATGCTGTAGTAGTGAGATTAATACTATGGATACACTTTAAGTGCCTTAAGAAACATAATGTAAAGAAGCTTCATATTTGTTTTAAACTCTTACGACTAACCTCTTCCATTGAATGCCACGGACAGTTCTTCAAGAAACCACTGTGTGGATACTGAAGTACAATAGGATTCAAATTAACCATGAAAGAAATCCTGTGTAAGAAACTAAACTGGTCCAAGTAAAAGAGAGTGCATGGTAAGCATGTTTTAGGATGGTTTAAAAGTTTTCTGAACTGAAGGGCCTTATATCTGGCATTATATGTATAGGATTTCTTCATAGACATATTAGGTTAGAGGCCACCACACCTCCAAGGAAGTAGGAGTTTCAATGAAAATTAGCATCAAATCGATAAAAGTTCAGTTATTTCCTGTCAATAGCCTGCAGTCCTCTGGAAAATCTGATAATATGCAGTCGTGTGACAATCTTGAGAAAGTTTTTGATTATCACTGCAGACTACATTAACTAATCAAAATTCATAAAACATAGATGACAGATGATCCTGATATTACCACTAATAACATCCAAAACCATTTTCACTTTCACAAGGAGGGAAGATCAGAGATGCTTGTCGTTGTCGATGCTGACCCCAGATCATGTGCATGGACTAAGAAGAAACATAAACAGAGAGCAGGGAGAAATAACAAGGAAGTTCAGCTGGTTTCATTTTAGAGATAACAATCTCGACTACAAAGAACCCAAGACATTCAAAATTACAAAAACTGGACCAAAATACTCATAACCAGTGCTACATATCAATTTTACATTCATTGATGAAACAGGGTCAGCTGTCAGTTTGGTTGCCAGAAGGAGATCGCACAAAAGATCCTTCCTTTCCAACCTTGTAGCATGCAGCGCCTATCCTCATCCACAACAAAGTCCTTATGGTAATTTGCTTTCACCATAGCCTTCGTTCTACTAACGAGCTCCCGGTCTAATGGAAGCTGCCTAAAACCTGCCCTTGCTGTCCGCACCTGCCACTGCTTGAATGAATCAGGCCTTTGAATCCTCTCTGCCCCCTCACATGCTACTACATTCAAAACTTCTTTCCCGTATATCTCACTTTCAATCAGCAGCCTTTCATGATCTTCACGGGGCATAGTCGCATCAAAGACATCAAATATGGAAGAGTAATGGAAGAGTGCCTCTCTGAATCGAGTGATGAAGAATGGAGCATTGAATGTGCCGTTGATAGTCCCATGAATGAACATACTTGGATTTATCTGTTTAATTAACCTTAAGAAAGCATCCCTTGGACTGTTCACTTCCACTGTCTCGTCAAGTAGTGTTCCTGATCGATACAAACAATTAACAATTACCAGCTCATCACTCTCGATTTTCAGATCCTGTAGCTGTATAGTTTCCCACTTCTTAGCAATGGCCTGATACTGGAAGGGCACATTAAACCTATCACAGTACCCTGATAACCGACGACCTGTTGCCTCAACCCTTTCTGCTGGTCGAAAACCAAGCTGGGGATAGTCTATTCCAGTGATGCGAAGTTGTGACGAACCCGTGGGTCTTTTTGAGATACCCTGTATGAGACAGGGCCACTGTAAACCCAATAAAACACCAAAATCAATTATGTGGATCTTCGTTGCTTTCGCAGCCAACTTCCGAATAACATTGTTCGCTAGAAAATAGGACATCCTTTTGAAAGGAACCGCTGTAACATATTTCTTGTAAGCTTTTAGGAAGTCTGATGATGAGATCCGTGCATCAACAATATTAGTAGAGACTGTTGATCCAGTGCCAGCTAAGCGTGCCTCAAGGCCATTAGCAAAATGATGAGCAACCCTCTGGAGACTATCACCATATGGTGAAGAATGCTGCCTGATTTGCTTAAGGAGCTCATTGGCACTCTTAAGATCAAAGCTTGAAACTGCTTGTGCACAATGGGAAAGAAGAGTCCTCAGATCCACTTCTTCTACCTCACTATATTGCTTCTTACCACGGGTTGTTCTGCCCTTTGACCCTTTCTTCTGTGACTTCTCACTTGCCTCATTAACCGAAGGCTCATTGGTAACATTTGAACATTCATCTTTCCCTTCCTTACAAAGCAGTATATCATCGTACTTCTCCATCTCAACATAATCATCATTATAAGAAGCTTGATGCTTGTTACTCCTTGATTCTTCATTACCATCTTCATCCCTTTGATGGTTTTTCTTTCTCCTCGACTTATTAACCAATTTGCCCTTTTTCTGTGTGTCTTCTGATGTAACTGCACTAACAGGAGAGGTCTCTACCCCATCCCCTAAACTATCATAACTGTTGCTTGATCCAGAGGACTGAGAATTCAATTCCAACAAAGAACGAGAAATACTATCCACGTTCAAAGGCTCTGGTTGGGTTTGGTTAATCACTAAGTTGGAGGAATTGAAAGCGGTGCCACCATTAACATAACCCTCAATCCCATGACTATTAGCCCAACTCACATCAAAACCATCATCTGGGCTCTCAATACTCTGATCTAAAACTGATGATGGGTTATACTCAGATGAAGGAGAGTATTCCTCTTTTAGAGCATCATACAAAGACTTCTCAGTGGCTTGAAGAGCACTGTACTCCTGTACAGAGGAAGGAGCAGGACTTTCATCCAAATCCTCTTCCAGGAGAATATCACTGATGAACTTAAGGCAAGCATCAGAGAAATCAGGCACATCTAATTCTACTGAATCTGAAGTGATACTGCTCTCAGTTAAGTCAACTGAAGGGGTATTTGGATCAAACACATGATCAGGGTTTTGAAAGATGTCATCTTGTGTGATCCCTTTGGCTAGGTTTTGATGATGGGCAGATAAGTTCAACAGAAAATCAGGGTCGAAATTATATGTATGGTTCATTGACATTAATTCGGGATCAACAAGCACTGGATGCATCAATGATTAGTAAAGTAGTCAGTTGCCCAAGAAAAAACAAAAGGAGTAAACTATGGTTTTTGATTTCTCACACAGACAATAAATCAAACAGGTTGTGTGCACAAGAGAATTTTGTCCTAGTTATAAACCCAGATAGAACTGAACAAAATAAACCAAAACCCAACAACCAAATAGAGCAAACACAAATAACTAACACATAACTAGAACCAGTCAAGTGATAAACTAACCCAATTCGACAGGATTGAAAAGTTCAATTTTTTGTTTTTGTTTTTGTGGGGTGGCAATAAGAAAGTTGAAGTTTTTTGGGGTAAGCAGAATATACCTGAAGAGGAGAGAGAATTACAGAGAGAGAGAAGATGTGGAAGTGATCAAAGATTGATAGTCAAGGTCCAAGAAACAGCCTTTAAAAACAAGGTGAAACTCAACTTTGAATGAACCTTCATGGAACCTGCGAAGCTACACAGAAGATGAAAACAAGAAACAAGGAAATAAAATTGGAAATCACAAATCCCCCAATAATAGTGTTGAGTCAAAATGGTAGGGAATTGTTAGTACCACTGCAGGTGGGGTCAGGTTCGATGGAAACAGAAATGGCATAAAAATTAATTGTTCCGTTGGATCTTGATCTTCTGAGTGTTTAAAGAGTCGGCGTTGCACGTGGGGTCAGGTGGTGGGGTCGGATGGTGGGGTCCGCAAGATTGCTATCGTCTGTCACTTGTCCGGTTTACAAAGTTGAGTAGCATTTTGTTGAATTTGCTAGAACCAAGAATTGTTATGTTGTGGCTTATCTTTTGGGGTATGGTGGTCTATGTACCACCCAATTAAAGACCTAGATTGGTTTGTTCTTTGTTGAATGGTATGGAGAGTAGATTATTAGAACATTGGGAGTTTTATCTTAGAAGGATTATTACAACAAATCCATTGTATATGGTTTGATATTCATTTAGATGTGAGAAGATACTATAATCAATTTGTTAAGTGGCGGATTAGTAGAGTTGATCATGAACATGACTATCTATTTGATTCTAAAATCGGCAAAAACTAAAAAGCCATTTTTCTTAATTTATTGAAATCTTGCTTTTAAGTCTAATTCAAGTTCACTTGCCAATTTCTTCACGGAACAAAAGTTACATGTCAAATTACATCGCATTCATTAGGCTTGCTTTTGAGCAAATCTGACGAACATCTATTATCTATTCTGGTTCTTATTACTCTCACATTTTAAGGTCATCAAAAATGTTCGGCCAATTGTCTAGCATAGATTACACAGGTCTGTTCGGAAGCGACCTAGAACCCATCATTGCTACCCAACCTTCTAAAACTAAACTCAAACCTAATTGCTCAATTCAATCTCCGCCCATGATACAACTCAAAAATTATCGAGGGATTATCTAATATAAACCTCATAATAGTACTAAACATGCTTGTTTAACTAGTGCTCCCAATAAAGACGGCCATGTTATACTGGCAGAAAATAGAAATGGGTTTTATTCAATAATTCACTCTATATAAAATTGTACTCTCACTGATAAAAGTGACACCATGTACTAATTCTGCTTTCAAAATTTTATTGTTCTTTCTATATAATTGTAATTTGTACCCATTTAATTTGATTATGATATTAAGAAACGAGATATACTCGTTCAATATCATATCAAGCTAAATTAAAGTTGTCACTAAAAGAAAGAGTATGACCTGTTTGGAATTCAAAGACATCTAATGTAAAGAACGCCACATACAGATGAAGAAGTCCTTTCATGTCATCAAGAAAGTTTAATATGTATTAAGTATGATTTGATCAGACGAATAAGGATTAAACAACTGCTAATTAAGAACTTTGAAAGAACAAAAAACTGCTAATCAATCTAAAGAACTGACAAATACATTCTGACAAAGAGTGATATGATTATAATTAAGCAAGATACAATATATATTGATTTACTCCACCCTCCAACGTGTTGCCCAAGCTTCGATTCTTCCCTTATTGTTGTAAAATTTGAGGCTAATATTATTTAATTAGCATTACATTTTGATATGATTAAAATAAAAATAGTTGCTAAAACTAAAAAAAAAAAACTACTGGAGATAGTGCTTTGAAAATGGGCTTAATAAACACCTAATATGAGTGATGCCATTGGTCTGATGCTTTTAGCTCGCAAAATCATGAATGGGGCCATAACATAAAACGATTCAGATGTATTTGGAAAGGGGGGGAAGTAGCCCAGGAAGCCGCAGCTCAAATGTATTATTCAGGGGAATCTTTGTTTTGGTTTTTCGTAGGATCAAATTTAAACAGGCATAGCCAGCCATTTGATGGTCCAAATATTTGACTTATATCAAAATAAAGTGTTTGTAAGAACCAACTTTGAACATGTCTACCACTTTGTCCGGAGTATTACAACTTACATGCCACACTGATTAGCATATATGATTAGAATATTACTACCACTACCACTGCTACAACAACAACAATAACAATCACCACGAATCCGAAAATCAAAAGCTATAATTCATGTTTTGGGCAAAAATGGAATGCGGGCTCCAAGAATCTAAAAATTAAAGGCTATAATCCACGTTTTCAGTCTTCGAGAAGGTCTCAGAACAATGGTGGAAATTTCCGCACCACATCGCACAGGAGACCCCTAGGTAACATAAGAGGACCCTAAGGACCGTAATCGGGTCGCGATATGTTTGTAAGGGCTTTTTTGCAGGACACCAATGTAAGGGTCTGAACATCAAATGTATGGGGGATATCAAAGTTCGGGGATGCGGATGACCTCCCGGGGCACCGAGGGTTCTCTAAGGTCATGATAGACCCCCCGAAGAAGTTTTGGCAAAAATGACACCCGCGCCCCTGAAAGCCGAAAACGAAGGCTATAATCCACGTTTTTGGGGCTTTCGAGAGACCCCAGAACGAAGCTGGATATTTTCGAAGCACATCGCATGGAACATCCATAGGGGACACGGGAGGCCTTCAGGGTCGCTTATGCGGTCCGTAATAGGCTTGGAAGGGCGTTTTACGGGACACAGGTGTAAGAGTTGGAACACCAAATGCATGAGTGATATCAAAGTTCGGGGATCTGGATGACCCTCCCGGGGCACCGAGGGCCCTCTAAGGTCATGATAGACCGCCCAGAAAAGTTTAAACAAGAATGACACCCGACCCCGGAAACCCGAAAATGAAGGCTATAATCTACGTTTTTTGGGCTTCCGGGAGGTCCCAGAATGAAAGTGGATATTTTTGCACCACATCGTAAGAAATACCGCTAGGGGACATGGGAGGCCCTTGCGGTCGATTATCCGGTCCCTGATAGGTTTGGAATAGTGTTTTATGGGACATTGGTGTAAGATACCAAAGGCATGGGTGATATCAAAGTTCAGGGATCCGGATGATCTTTTCGGGGCATGGAGGGTCCTTCAAGGTCATGGTAGACCCTCCGGAGAAGTTTGGGCAAAAATCTCATGACACCCGGACCCCGAAAGCCGAAAACGAAGGCCATAATCCACGTTTTTTTGAGCTTACAGGAGGCCACGGAACGAATGTGAATATTTTCGCACCAAATCGTAAGGAATACCCCTAGGGGATGTAGGAGGCCTTTGGGTCGCTTATCCGGCCTGTGATAGGCTTGGAAGGGGCATTTTACGGGACACAAGTGTAAGAGTTGGAACATTGAATGCATGGGTGATATCGAAGTTCGGGGATCCGGATGAACGTCCCAGGGCACCGAGAGTTCTCTAAGGTCATGATAGAGCTCCTGGAGAAGTTTGGACAAAAATGACAATTGGGTCCTTGGAAGCCGAAAATGAAGGCTATAATCCACGTTTTTTGGGCTTCCGGGAGACCCCAGAAAGAATGTAGATTTTTTTACACCACGTCGTAAGGAATAACTCTAGGGGACATGGAAGGTCCTTGAGGTCGCTTATCCGGTCACTGATAGGTTTGAAATGACGTTTTACGGGGCATTGGTGCGTGTAAGAGTTAGAACACAAAAGGCATGAGTGATATCAAAGTTTGGGGATTCAGATTACATTCCCGTGGCACCGAGGGTCCTCTAGTGTCTTGATAGACCCCATGCAGAAGTTTGGGCAAAAATAACACCCGATCCCCGAGAAGTCGAAACCGAAGGCTATAATCCACGTTTTTTCAGCTTACGAGAGCCTCCGGAACGAAGGTGGAAATTTTCGCACCACACGTCCACATCGCACGGGACACCCCTAGAGGATATGAGAGGTCCACGGGTAGGTTATCGGGTACTTGGTAGGCTTGAAGGGCCACTTACTGGACATTGGAGACTAATCCATGGGTTTTGGCACCACCATGTGCCGCCAAACCTATCCCCAAGCCTTCTCTACTATTATAGTGAGGTCTCATAATTTTCCCAATTTTTTTGAAGTGATTTCTAATTTATTTTTTTTGACATTTTTTATATTTTTAGCGTTTTTTATTAAAAATTAAATTAAAAAGCTACAATTTGTAAAAAAAAATTTAAAAAAAAGTTTTTGAGTAACTTAATAATATACTTGAATGTTATGTACTGGACATGTCTTATCCTGTTAGAACCACTAATCTTGTAAGACGTTTTTGTGGGTTAGTTGCTCGAGAGAGGGCTTGTAGCAAACGATGCGACATGAAGCGCCTATCATTATAAAAGTTAGCACTGGACATATCTACTCTACGATTTTTGGGTATCGAACATTGCTCTCCACCACCCCGTACTACCGACCTACCTCCAAATCCTCTCTACCATTATAGTGAGATCTCATGCTACTTAATTGATATTGATATTGATCTACAATGCCATGGTAATATAAGTGTAAAATAAATTAGTAGTAAAATTTGGAACATACTTAATGTCGGAGAACTTTACTAATGTCCCACAAGATCTTGAAGTCTTTGATACCCCGTAGAAGTCAAAGCCCCTAGAGGCCTCAACATATCAGTACTGCAGTGTGCAAGGCTCAAAGACAAGAGTAGGTACCTAATTTTTTTGGGTGGTTGGAACTCTCAATAAACTCTGTAACGACTTACCTTATCCACTCTCCTATGGCAGTAATGGCACTATAATGGAGGCTGAGTTTGACCAGCCAATTTTGGCAACTGGAGCCTCCTTCTCTATCTAACATTAACTTTTTTATTTTTTATTTTTTTTAGGAAACATCGCTTTAGCTTTGGTGCGCTATCAACCAAACAGACACATAATATCCGACCATAAATAAATTAAAAAGAATTGCTCTTTACAATTTTATTTTATTTTTTTTGGTTTGGTAAAGAGGAACTTCCTTTCTCTTTGGGCGTGGCTGAAGTCTGAAGGGCATCTCCTAACGCACTGCCTCGGGTATTACTCTTTACAACTTTGACTCGTCCTTGCTTCAACTTCAACATTCAGAAAAGGCAAGATATGTGATACTTTGTTCAGATTGGGTGGGGCTTATCAATTTATTCATGTTTTAACTAAAATATTTTTCAAGAACAAAAAGTCTAAAATGAGATTGTCTTTTTTCAGTAAAATTTGACTATATGAACGATGGAGGACAAGAATCATTCTCACTGAAGCTAATGGTAAGTCTTCATCAGTGATTTCCCTTCCCACTGTTTTTTTTTCTGATTCCTCACTTTTGGAGCCTCATTCTTAGTACTTGCCACAACTATAAACATTATGCAACAGAAACTTTCACATATTTCATCTAAATAAGGCAAATACAAACTTCTGACTAAAGAGACTGCAGATACAGTACACCTCAAGCTACACTTATAGTAACTAGTACCAGTTAACCACTAGGAAGAAGTACAAGTACAACCTATTCAAGCACAATGGTGATCAGGAAGCCAATGAAGTCTTGGTCAGCTAGTGTTTAAAATTGAGGCATTCGGTACATTAAGTCCCTTTGTCTTAGGTTCGATTTTCCTTCCCTTGTTATATGTAAATTTATTATACGGGCTATTGTACATTTGTACCTTCCTTGGACCAATCAAAATATAGAAAATAAAAAAATGGTGATCAGGAAGGTTGCCAGAAGGAAAGGGCACAATAAGTTCTGCCCTTCCAACCTTGCAACATCCAATGCTTATCTTGATCAACCAAAAATTCCTTATGGTAATTGGCCTTCACCATGGCCTTAGCTTTGCTAACAAGCTCCTGGTCTAACTTAACCAGCTTTAACCCAGCCCTTTCTCCACGAATCTGCCACTGCTTATATGTCTCAGGCCTCTGCACTCGCTCTGCCCCCTCGCACGCTACGACATTTAACACTTCTTTCCCATACCCCTCACTCTCGATCATCAACCTCTCAGGCGCCTCGCGAGGTATAGTTGCTTCGAACACATCAAACAGTGAGGCGTAATGAAAGAGCGCCTCTTTGAAGCGACTGACAAAGAATGGTGCAGTGAATGTTCCATTCACAATACCGTGCACAAAAAGATCAGGATTCAGGTTTCTGACCAACTTTAAGAATGTGTCTTTAGGACTGTTGGTTGGATCAACTGTTTCATCGAGTAATGTTCCTGAGCGATACATGCAGTTGACAATCACAAGCTCATCCTTGTTGAATTTGATATCCTCTGGCTGTATAGTATCCCAATTCTGAGCAATTCCCTGATACTGAAATGGCACACCAAATCTCTTACAGTAACCTGCTAACCTGCGCCCTGTAGCATCAACCCTTTCAGCGGGCCGAAAGCCCTGTTGTGGGTAATCTATCCCAGTGATTCGAAGACTTGGGGGCCCATTGGGCCTTTTGGAAAGGGACTCGATTAGGCAAGGCCATTGTAAGCCCAAGAATATACCAAAATTAATGATGTGGATGTTAGTTGCTTTCTCAGCCAGGTTATAAATGGCAGTGTTGGCTAAGAAAAATGACATCCTTTTGAAGGGAATAGCGGTAACGTAATACTTATATGCTCTCAGGAAGTCGGAGGACGAGACTTTGGTATCGACAACGTTTGTAGAAAATGTCGAACCAGTGCCAGCTATTCGTGCCTCGAGTGCATTGGCAACATGGTGTGCTAACCTTTGCGTGCTGTCGCCATAAGGTGATGTATGCTGCCTAATTTGCTTAAGCAGCTCATTTGCTGTCTTGAGATCGTAGATCGAAACTGCTTGTGCACACTGATTCAGAACAGTCACGAAGTCCACTTGATCATCACCTGGCTGCTGGTGACCATCATTTTTCTTCTTAGCGCGGCTGGTAGTAGGATTAGGCTCGTCTTTGTTGTTTTTGTGTTCCGGATTAGAAAGCAAGACTATATCGTCAAACTCCACCATTTCAGCATAATCTTCATCACCAATAACGGCCTGAACCTTGTTCTTGTTCTTGGCTCCAAGACTACCTCTTGGCCGGCCTCTCTTCCTCTTGGAGGGCTTGGGCGATGTGTCATCGCCAAGCCCAGAGGAGTTGTCATCGAGGCTCGACACAGAAGATTGGGAGTTGAAGGACAGTGTAATTTCATCCACACTAGGAAGGGAGTCATTGGTAGCGTTATCGAAAATGCTACTATGACTACCATCACTTAATGGAGGGGAAAGGCCAAGAGCATCATACAAGGACTTCTCGGTAGCTTGGAGAGCAGTTAACTCTTGTGGAGAGACAGGGGATTTAGTTTGACCCAAATCCTCTTCTTCCAAAAGGATGTCACTAATAAACTTAAGGCAAGCATCAGAGAAATCAGGTGCTTCTTGATTTGTACTTTCATGATCTAAGTCAAAACAACAGGTTTGGGTTTGTGGGGTTGAGTTATGATCATCAATGAAATCAAGGGTTGTTTCTGTAAATTCATGATTATCAACAAAATCAAGGATTTGGGGATTATCATTATCATCTACAAAATCAAAGGTTTCAAAGAAATCTGTGTGTATGATCAAAGCTTGGCTAACTGTACCATTATTGGGATTGTTTGACAGAAATTCAGGGCTGTACTTGTAAAGGTTGTTGTTGGGAACAGAATTCATGATCATGGATTGGAAAGCAAGAAAGGGTCAATATATGAAGGAATAGTAAAAGAAAGGCTGACAAATTCATTCACTGAGAAACCCATAATCACAGTAAAGTCTTATATATGGAAAGGGAAACTTGGAAAGGGGAAAATTGATTCAAGAGTAAAGTCTTAAACTATACATATAGGAACCTTCATGGAAGGTACTTATAAAGGGAATAACAAAAACAAATCAAATCTTAAGGGGAATTAGTATAACTAATTAGTAAAATTTACTATACTACGCCGAACTAATTAATTAGCTATTCACTAGTAGTAGTACTAGTCATACACTCATACTCCATCTGATCAATCCAATATGGTTGGTGGTTGATTTGCAATAGTAGTAGAACTTAACTGTAATATCGACAAATATCAGTAGTCAGTGAAGTCGAGATTTGTCTCGTTTACTACTTTTTCATTTTTGTGCTATGTAGTATGTAGACTATGTAATCCAGTCTAGTAATGTCGGTATTTAAAAAATCAAGTCCAAAAATGTAGTATCAGCTCAGCTTGGCTAGAAATTGAGATGCAAGCTTGGTTTTTGATATCCATGAATCCAAGAGGCATCATGATTTCTGAACACACCTACAGTAGGATTTTCAAATGCCGCGTCACAGTTGTTAAATTCAAGCCGGTCTTCAGGAGGAGGTTCCCATTTGATTTGCAATCTATATTTTCTTCTTATTTTTTGAGGTTTATCAACAAGAGCTTTAAGTACTCAGACTTGGCAGTCACATTCCTAAGCCAAGTTTCTCAGAAGGAATGGAATTGACTATACTAAATACTTGCATCAACTACTTCTGAAATTCTCCGTCTCTGAGTATGTATATATTGTACTTGAGTATAGTTAAAGATCATTCTTATTTCCCAATGTCTCTAACAACATTTTTCCATCTGAGGCCAAGTAAGATCTTTTTCTTGCAAAATTGAAAGTATGCTCTCATTTACATTTTTTTTTTCTTTTTTTTGACAAGTATTTACATTTTTCATGATCAGAATAGAGATACTCTAATACTATTCTTTTTCTGTTTATGCACTTATCATCATAAATCTGATCCATAAATTTTGTCTTAATTTCCGTTTTAAACCAAACAAAGCATTAATGTTTGTTATTGAGTAAATCAATTGCAATTGTAGTATTCGCTATGAAATATGTAGGGGTGAGCAGAAATTCCGGTTACCCAGTATCGGAACCGGAACTGGTTAGGAACCGGTGGTTCCGGAACCGGAACCGGTCTAACCAATTCCAATTCCAATTCCCAAAAATAGGAACCGGTACCAACCAATTCCAATTCCAATTCCAGACTTTTGGGAACCGGAACCGATTGGGTACCCAGTGTAAAAGAATTAAATGACTTTTTTCCTTTGGTAGAAATAAAGAATGGTGATTTTCTACTAAGGTTAGTAGTTTAAAATTTTCCATTTGTAATTTTAATATTTTTAATGATTGTATTTGTAATATTAATAATTAAATAATTTTATACATTATTTAAAGTTTGATTTAAAATGTTAAATATTTTGATTGTACTATTTGATTTTATGTTTGCGGTATATTTGAAAACTAATATTTATTAGTGTAATATTTTTATTGGTGTTTTTATTATTAAAATATATATTTATTTGATTTAAAAAATAAGAAATTTTGGATTTAATGCGGACTTGGGTACCCAGGAACCGGTGGGTACCCGGGGTGGATCCAATTCCAATTCCTAAGATTTAGGAACCGGTGCAACCAATTCCAATTCTTACAAATTAGGAACCGGTGGATCCAATTCCAATTCCTGGTAGTATAATACCCGGTGGGTACCCGTTGCGCTCACCCCTAGAAATATGGACAACAAGAATTTTTCTCAGTGAAGCTGATAGTACTTCAGTGATTTGTCTTCCCACAGTACTTACGAATTGATCTGAACTTTTCTGATTTCTCACTTTTAGAGCTTAATTCTAGTACTTGCCAAAAACATAAACATTATCCCAAGAGAAACTTTCGCATATTTTCATCTAGATAAGGCAAATGCAAGAAATTGACAGAAGGTACTGCAGATAACAGTACCATAAGCTGGACTAACCAAGTAACCACTACCATCCTGACCAAAATTTACCATGATTAATCAGCTAAACATTAAGAAAAAGTACAAGTAAAACCTCTATATAACCTTCAAAAAAGTGATTAATTATGTAATCTATTCAAGTACAATTGTGATCAGGAAGGTTGCCAGAAAGAAAGGGCACAGAAAGTTCTGCCCTTCCAACCTTGCAACATCCAATGCCTATCTTGATCAACCAAGAAATCCTTATGGTAATTCCCCTTTACCATGGCCTTAGCTGAACTCACAAGCTCCTGGTCCAACTTAACCTGTCTTAATCCAGCTCTTGCTCCTCGAACCTGCCACTGCTTATACGTCTCAGGTCTCTGCACTCGCTCTGCCCCCTCGCACGCTATGATGTTAAACAGCTCTTTCCCATGCACCTCGCTCTCTATCAGCAGCCTCTCATGCGCCTCGCGAGGAATAGTTGCTTCAACCACATCAAAAACTAATGAGTAATGGAAGAGAGCCTCTTTGAAGCGAGTGACAAAGAACGGGGCAGTATATGTGCCATTAATAACCCCGTGCACAAACAGATCAGGTTTCAGGTTTTTGACCAACTTTAGGAATGTGTCTTTAGGACTGTTTGTCTGATCAACTGTCTCGTCGAGTAGTGTTCCAGAACGATACATACAGTTGACAATGACAAGCTCATCATTGTCGATTTTGAGATCTTCTGGCTGTATAGTTTCCCATTTCTGAGCAATGCTCTGATACTGAAATGGCACACCAAATCTCTTACAGTAACCTGCTAACCTGCGCCCTGTACCCTCAACTCTTTCAGCAGGCCTGAAGCCTTGTTGTGGGTAGTCTATCCCGGTGATTCGAAGACTCGGGGGTCCATTCGGACTTTCGGAGAGGGATTGAATTAGACAAGGCCATTGTAAGCCCAAGAACACACCAAAATCAATAATGTGGATTTTGGTTGCTTTGTCAGCTAACTGTTTGATAGCATTATTGGCTAGGAAATATGACATTCTTTGAAAGGGAATAGCGGAGACACTTAACCTATATGATCTCAACAACTCTGTGGATGAGATCCTGACATCGGCGAGGTTTGTAGAGAACGTCGAACCAGTGCCAGCTATGCGTGCCTCGAGTGCATTGGCAACATGGTGTCCTAACCTTTGCATACTGTCACCATAAGGTGATGTATGCTGCCTAATTTGCTTAAGCAGCTCATTTGCTGTTCTAAGATCAAAACTTGAAATTGCTTGTGCACATTGATTCAGAACAGTCATCAAATCCACTTGATTATCATTTTTCTTCTTAGCACGGCTTACAGTTGTAGGATTAACCCCATCTTTGTTGTTTTTGTGTTCGTACTTGCAAAGCAAGACTACATCGTCAAACTCCTCCATTTCGACGTAATCTTCATTAGTAGTAGCTTGAACCTTGTTCTTGTTCTGGTTCTTGGCGCGATGATCATCTCTTTGACGGCCTCTCTTCTTCCTAGAGGGCTTGTTCGATATGTCATCACCAAGCTCAGAGGAGTTGTCATCGAGGCTCGACACGGAGGATTGAGAGTTGAAGGAGAGAGAAATCTCATCCACAGTAGGGAGATTGGTAGCATCATCTGATGATAATGGAGGGGAAATGCCAATAGCATCATACAAGGACCTTTCTGTCTCTTGAAGAGCAGTTAATTCTTGTGGAGAGGCAGGGGAATTAGTTTGACCCAAATCCTCTTCTTCCAAAAGAATGTCACTGATGAACTTAAGACAAGCATCAGAGAAATCAGGTGCTTCTTCATTTGTGTTTTCATGAACTGGGTTGAAACAATAGGTATGATTTTGAGGTGGTGGTATTGGTACATGATGATCATCAACAAAATCAAAGGATTCTATATAATGATGGTCATCAACAAAATCAAAGTTTTGAAGGAAATCTGTGTTGTGTTTGATCAAAGCTGTTGATTGGTCAGTATTAGTAAGATTTTGATTCTTCGACAGCAATTCAGGGTTGAATTTGTAGATGTTGTTCATGAATTCAGGATCAAGTAGCATAGAATTCATGATAAAAGAAACGGATAATGAAAAAAAGAATGGTGGATATGAAAGTAAAATAACCTGAATCACACTAATATATGGAAAGGGAAACGTGGTAAGGGGGAAATGATTCAGATCAGAATGACAGTCATGGACCAATCCAATCAGGTGCACTCTTAAAAAACAGGGTGTGAAAGGGAATTTTGGGAACCTTCATGGAAGATACTAATGTATATAGGAAAAAGCAAAACAAAAAATCAATTATTATTCTTAAATGAACTAATTACTAATTTACTAGTAACTTTTTGATTTGTTTGCTCCACAAGAACTAGTTAAGCTAGAACTAGTCAGTGGTCAATGTGTTTGGTGGTTGATTTGCAATAGTGGAGCAACACAAAACATAAGAGTAGTGATCAATAGCGACAAATATTATCACTAATCAATTAGCTTAGCTTAGCTTAGCTCTTGCACCTCGTAAAGTATATTCAGTGCACGTGAGATCAATGACCTTGAGATTTGTTTCCTTGACTACTATTTGTTTTTGACCAGTTTTGTAATATTGGTATTTGACAAATCAAGTCCATGAATGTAGTCTCAAGACTCTCAACTTGGCTAAAACTAAAACTTAAGCTGCAAGCTTTCAAGAAAAATAACCAAGGACTGACAAGGAGCATACGCAATGATTAAATCAGAGCTCTCCATATCAATTATTGAATTGTTGAATAATGTGCCAATTTACTTATGATGTGTCATGTAACTCATGGCCAGTAAAAGAAAAAGGAGAAATAAAAGAGAGAGAAAGTAGCAACAACAGACGTTACAAAAACATAATGGAGTTTAATGACTCCTTCATCATCTTCCCTTCATTCTCACGAGTTGTAAGATATTACAAATCTAAGAAATTGAGTAGTAGCTAATTTCTCTCACATATTGATGAGCCAAAAAAAAAAGAAAGAAAAAAGAAGTTAATTCTTCTCTCATGAATAGATGATAGAATCACACTCCATCAATTCATCCCCTACCTTCCAATATGTTCAACGTTTGTATCTGGATCTCATCGTCGTTGTCCGCCATCTTTCCTGAATTGTTTATAAGAAATCCCCATTTTAGTAAGGTTCTTCGTATTTCTCTTTTGCTATTGCTAATAGGCATTTGGTATTTACACCTCATCTCTTTGAAAAATAACACCTCCAACTTCATTAAACTTAGTACCATATATTTCTTACGTTGTTTTCTCTGAATATTTATGCCAACTTGAATGTTTAAAACTATTTAATTTTATTTTTAATTAGAAAAATTCGCTTAAAAAAAGAAAAACTAGAAAGAAAAAAAAAAAGAGATCGCTTCAAAAATTGGAAAAAATTATGAACCGCACTATAATAGTAGATAGGGCTTGGGGGTAGGTTTAGTGGCACGGGGTGGTGTGGAGCCATACTCGGTACCCAAAAACCGTGGATTAGCCTCTAATGTCCGGTAAGAGGCCCTTCAAAACCTATCAGGGACCCGATAACCTACTCTGTGAGCCTCCCATATCCCCTAGGGGTGTCCCATGCGATGTAGTGCAAAAATATCCATCTTCGTTCCGGGGCCTCCCACAAACTCAAAAAACGTGGATTATAGCATTCGTTTTCGGCTTCCAGCGGGTGTAATTTTTTCCCAAACTTCTCCGGGGGGTCTATCATGACCCTCGGTGCCCGGGAGGGTCATCAAGATTTCCGAACTTCAATATCACTCATGCCTTTGGTGTGACGGCTGTTACACCAATGTCCCGTAAAACGCCTTTCCAAGCCTATCAGGGACCGGATAAGCGACTCCGAGAAACTCCCATGTCCCCTAGGGGTGTTCCGTGCGATTTGGTGCGAAAATATCTATCTTTGTTCCGGGGCCTCCCGTAAGCCCAAAAAACGAGGATTATAGCCTTCGTTTTCGGCTTCTCAGGGCTTAGGTGTCATTTTTGCCCAAACTTCTCCTGGGGGTCTATCAGGCCCTAGAGGACTCTCAGTGCTCCGGTAGGGTCATCCGGGCCCCCGAACTTCGTTATCACCCATGCCTTTAGTGTACCGGCTCTTACACCAGTGTGCCATAAAACGCCCTTTCAAGCCTATCAGGGACCGAATAAGCGACTCTGAGGGACTCCCATGTCCCCTAGAGGTGTTCTGTGCGATTTGGTGCGAAAATATCCACCTTTGTTCCGGAGCCTCCTGTAAGCCTAAAAAACGTGGATTATAGCCTTCGTTCTCGGCTTCCCCGGGCCCGGGTGTCACTTTTTCTCAAAGTTCTCCGGGGGGCCTCTCATGACCCTAGAGTACCCTCAATGTCCCGGAAGGGACATCGGGATCCCCGAACCTCGATATCACCCATGACTTTGGGGTTTAGGCTCTTGAACCAATGTTCTGTTAAACGTAATTCGAAGCCTATAAGGGATCACATAAGTAACCCCGACGGCCTCCCATGTCCCCTAAGGATGTTCCGTGTGATGTGCTGCGTAAATATCCACCTTCGTTCCGAGGCCTCCAGTAAGCCCAAAAAACGTGGATTATAACCTTCGTTTTCGGCTTCTCGGAGCGGGGGTGTCATTTTTGCCCGAACTTCTACAGGGGTCTATCATGACCCCTAGAGGACCCTCGGTGCCCCGGTAGGGTCATCCGAATCCCCGAACTTCGTTATCACTCATGCCTTTGGTGTATCGGCTCTTACACTAGTGTCCCATGAAACGCCTTTCCAAGCCTAATAATGACCGGATAAGAGACTCCGAGGAACTCCCATGTCCCCTAGGGGCGTTCCATGCGATTCGGTGCAAAAATATCCACCTTCGTTCCGGGGCCCCCGTAAGCCCAAAAAACGTGGATTATAGCCTTCAATTTTGACTTCCTGAGGCCCGGGTGTCATTTTTCCCCAAACTTCTCTGGGGGGTCTATCATGACCCTAGAGGACCCTCAGTGCTCCGGTAGGGTCATCTGGATCCCCGAACTTCATTATCACCCATGCCTTTGGTGTACCGACACCAAAAAAGAATTAAGAAAAAGAAAATTATTACAACAAAGTTAGAAGCGAGGTAACCCATCAGAAAACATTAAATTAAAAAGTAAAGACCAAAAAGAGATGAAATATCCCGAACATCGCACGAGCATGCATGCTAGTTAAAGTTCATATAAAGGACGACGAAAAAATGTGTTTCTGATCAAATCATAAATGGTTGACAAATTCACTAACCTGATTATAGTAAACTTAATAATGTCAAATTTGATCAACTTCTACCAGTCTTAGGCTCCGTTTGATTCACCTGGATAAAACTGATCTGAACTGAACTGAACTGATCTGAATTGAACTGAACTGAATTGATTTTTTAAACTTGACCGTTAACCATTTAAAATTTGTCCAAACATAGTCAATATTGGTCTCATTTGAAAGTATGCTTTGAGATCTTTCCGATGACATAATTATTATCATGAAACTATTTCACAATAAAAAGTTATATGAGTGCTAAAGTTACGCATGAACTAAACTGAACTGGACTGGACTGGAATGAACTGAACTGAATTTAAGTAAAATTAAGGTGAATCAAACAGAGCCTTAGTTATCAAAAACTAACAACCTTGATAAACCCTCTCCCCTTCTACCGCACTAAATTTGACAAATCTTTCTTGGTATAATGGATAGATTCCATATCGGTATATTCCAACTATCCAAGATCTACTAATATATGCAAGAGTTCAGAATTAAAAAAATAAAAAAAAGAGGCAAAATAGTAAATAACTTATCAATATTTATAAACTATTAAAGCAAAGAGTACCAAAAAAAAAATTCTGAATTTTTAGTGGACGAATGAAGGCAGATTAAAATCGAATCCTCAATTCACAATTGAAGAACAATATTGAAAACAATTTGGTGCACCTCATTTAACTCCTAACTTAACGTCAAAATCACCTACTACGTGAGTATTATTAAAAGCCAAATATAGTATGTCACACTATCATTCATGTAGTTTTTGTTTTTACTCTATAGATATGCTATCCATATCACTTTATCTAACACCCCATCCATTGCACCCAAAAAAAAAAATCTAACACCCCATCCAAATTCAATGCACGTAGATAAACTAACCGTATATCCTTGAGCACTTATTCAAAGTGTGATTTAGTAATCGCACCAAAAGTCTAATTTAAGTGGAAAATATTTGGTTGACTCAGTAGGTAGACAACCCACCTATTTATCTCTCTCCTATTTTAAATATCATTTCTTGAAAATGGAGGAGAGAGAATATGAAACTAGAGGAGAGAGATAGACACAAAGGGTATGTGGGTTGCCAACGTAGTGAGATACAATTGTACCATCTAAAAATCCGAACATTCTTCGAGCTTGAAGAGCCGTCTCAATCTCTCCAGCCCAATCATCATAGTTTTCGCCATTAAATCTGGCTGCAGTAATAAAATCACCAGGTCGATCTTGAGGACCTAGGAAATAAGGGGATTTTGAGTCAATTTTTGGTGGTGGATCTTCCACAGCCATTGTTAGGGTTTAAGGTTTTTGTTTAAGGTTTGTTTAAGGATCTTTCACGCTCTGATACCATGACAAGAATGAGGCGAAAAGCATATGTTTGTATTGATTATCACCGAGAATATATATACAGCCCTAGTATCTATACATATCTTTTAGAAAACGGAAACAATTTGTATATGGAAACAATTCTAAACCATATCAAACTCTATGATAACTTGCCATATTCAAGCGCAACTAAACTTTTCATAAGTCACGTCTGAAATCTCGGAGATCTTGTAACAATGTATCATTTTTTGATGTTCACATTCTAACGGAGTAAAATAATATTTTTGATTTTGGAATTTTAATCCATATCAACGTTTTAACTTTTACTCGTAATTAACAACACTTCTTGGGCCATAAGGCAAGTTGTTTGACGAAGGCAAGCAAACGGCACGGCTGACGTATTTGCCGGTCAACGGTCAAACCTCAATCCAACAACATTAATCGTATCGCGCAAGTTTCCACCCTGCCCTCTGTTGCGGAGAATGCTGTTTTTACCTTTAGATAGACTATCCGAATGATGTGAAGAAGAAAAATAAACTTGTACTACATTGAGATTTGGGACTCAAGTAATCTACATTTTTCGTGAGGCGAATGTGTAATGTCGCAGTTTATTGGTTCGCCAATTTTAGCTTTAATATTACTCCTATTATAATATATTAATTTCCAGTTGTTTAATGGTCCTTCTATAGATGCCCATAAAATTTTGTATGCCGATCTTGTAGGGGTCGCGAAATCTTGTTGTATTTTAATTAATAAAGTTCAAGGGCTTGTCCTCCTTTGCACCAAAAAGAACTTAAAAAATAAAAAAATTAAAAATTAAAACTTAACCAATCACCAATACACATATCATCCGGATAGACTATTAGGTGAGTAAACTAACATTTCTCTCTCGGTTGCTTGTCTTGTCGACAATGCCCCAAACAAAAAAGAGCAGAGCAATTAATGACTCACTTTAGTTTAATTAAGGTACAGGCTCTTAATTATTAATTACACCACTAATTTGATACTGACAGCTTTTGTTCCCTAGCACTTTCAAGTGGGTTTGGAAAAAGTATAATTGGGCCGAGAATAGTGGGCCAGAACCAGCGTGGTTCTAATGTATTTGGACGTTCATGATTTCACAGGAAGGAGCCCAGGAAGCTCAGGTTGAGGATTAGTTTAATTAAAAGTGGTTGAATTATTGGAGACTGCACTTAACTAATTAAAGGTTATTGAAAATCTTTAGGATCTACTTTTGGCTAATGCCATAGGATTATGATAGGATCCTTTTACTTTGAACTTTGATTTGTCTTTAATTATGACTAATTAAATTAAATGGCAGGAAATGTTACAATGCTGTGATCTTGGCTGCTTATTGATGGCATTAGTTGTGAGTTGTGACCCACTGAAATACTACTAATACTTTTGTTATAAATCATGATGACAATATGAGAATCTGGGATGTGAGTTGGTCAGGCTAGGTATAATAACTGAAAGTATTTCTATAAAAAAAAATGATTATGCTAGCATGATTAGTGAGATCATGCTATATATAGACAACTTCTAGAACCTTATTAAGGAGAATTTTATTTGTAGAAGTATTAACTATGAGCAGAGGATGAGGTGGGAGCTCAAGTGATAAGTGCTTCCCTCTCACAACCCAGAGGTCAGGGGTTTGAATCCTCATGTAGGGAGAATAATAAAAATCTCTTCTACCTTTCTTTGTAGGGAGGGTCTCCTCCTCTACTTGAGCCCGTCGGCCCATCAAAGATGGGTTGGCTTGCCCGGCTCGTGTGGTTTACGGGCTATTGCATGCGTCCTTGTAGCACAAAAAAAAAGTATTAACTATGAGCTATGTTAAGATGTCCAAGCTAAATCCATGTCAATTTACAATACGATTTATGTAAGAACTCCTCAGTAACTCACATACATCTCGATCCTTAAAACCATTAACCATGTATAAGTAACATACTAAGATGGTGCGTACTGCATAGAACTTAAGAAGTTGTACAGTCTCACGAGAGGGGATTTAAGGATGTTTTGGGACGGAGGGAGTATTGTTGAAGATTCTGTAATTTGCTTTGAGAGTTTGAGACAATGGGTAAGTTCTCAATAATACCTCGTCCCTGCTGTTAAGTCCATGGCCTTTAAATAATGATTAGGAATCTTTACACAAACAGGTGAACATATACACCAATTTAAGGTAGTTGAATGATTATTTTGAAGCCTATCAGTCCCACGACATTACCAACTAATGCTATACTACTTTGTAGTGGCCACCTATTCTTGTACCAGCCTTTATCAATAATGATCTTGAATCTTCTTCTATCACATCTGTTAAGGTAGCTGATGCATTCTGATTATTTAAACCACCTCAAAAAATAACAAATCAGATGTCAGACTGTTACATCTGCAATCTGTTTTATAGCTAATCCAACATTATGGAGTTATTTTGACCAGACAAAGCTGGCAACTAGCCGCCCTTTCTACATCAAAACTTTCGTTGTCCAATCAAGTTTGTAGAAGGAAACAAAGCAAACTTTAGCTTTTGACTCACCAGAAGTCCTCTTCATGGAAGGACATGGTCAATGTAACAGCATTAATCTTCTCTATCTGTGGTATATTACTGAAATGCAGAGTGATTTTTTCTGAAAACAATTAGAATGTTTAGGTCTGAGTTCATATCTCCCTTATGAATAGGCTTATTTAAAGGTTTTGTTTTGAATGGTTATAACCTACAATAAGCTGGTTAAGTTACCCTTTCTCGGGTTTGGATCTTCTTCGTTTGCTAAAAGAAGTTGAGATTTACATCTCCAAATGAACCTCTATATATAGCACTATGTGTATCATGTTAAATTCAAACTAACAAAATGAAGGATTATCATGACCATTAATTTCTTATTAGCATGCACAGTATGTTTCAGTAGTGTTTCACTGCTCTGAAGCCTGAACAATATGTGAACAAGAATACCAATAGTATATACTTCACAAAGAAGCTTCATGAGTTAGCATGTATTCCTTTCGAGTTTCGAAACAAAATATTCAGCATGTATTCCATACAAGTATATACAATGACCTAAATCTTCATAAAAGAGGGCAAACAGTGCCTCAAGTTGGACTGGAACTAGTACTGGCTTGAACAAGATTTTGGTGCTAACATTAATCAGGAAACTAAAGGCAAAATTAAATCTCAGCAGCTTCCCAGCAGGAAATGGCATACAAGATCCTCCCTTTCCATCCTTGAACCACCCAATGGCAATCTTCATCATAACTAAATTCTTTCCTGAAATTTCTTCTCACCATAGCCCTCGCCCTTTTCAAAAGCTCCCGGTCTAAAGGCACTTGCACAAATCCTGCCCTTTGGGTCCTAACCTGCCATTGTTTGTATGCTTCTGGCCTCTCCACTCTCTCTGCACCTTCACATGCTATGACATTCAGGGCCTGATTTCCATGCAATTTGCTCTCGAGTAACATCCTCTCATTGTCATCCCTACTCATGGTAGCCTCAAACAGATCAAATAAGGCCGTGTAGTGAAACAATGCCTCCTTGAACCGGTTGAGGAAGAAAGGGACACTCGATGTACTATTTCACAATCCCGTGCAGGAAAATGTCAGGGTTTATTTTTCTAACCAAGCTCAGGAATGCATCCCTTGGGCTATCGTCCTCGACACCTTCATCAAAAAGGTTATGTGACTTGTACAAGCAATTCACCACAAGAGGCTCATTCCTCTCAATCTTTAGATCTTCAAGCCGGATATCCTCCCACTTCCTGGCTATGGCATGGTACTCAAATGGCACACTGTACCTCTCACAGTACTTAGCTAAACAACTTCCCGTCTCCTCAACCCTTTCTGCAGGGCGAAAACCAGGTTGAGGGAAATCAATGCCAGTGACGCGAATCTTGGGTGGGCCATTAGGCCTCTTGGAGAGGTTTTGAATAATGCAGGGCCACTGGAGGCCATAGGAAATACCAAAGTCAATTATATGAATGCTTGATGTTTCCTCAGCCAGTTTTGCAATTGTCTTGTTTGTGGTGTAGTAAGACATGATCTTGAAAGGCACAGATGCCACGTAAACTCGGTTAGCTTTGAGGACCTCAGAGGGGAGAAGTTGCTCGTTGGCACGAGTCAATTCCAAACCTTTTCCTTCTAAGCGTGCCTCAAGACCATTAGCGAGGTAATGGGCAACTCTTTGAAGGCAATCTCCATAGGGAGAAGAATGCTGCCTAATCTCCTTAAGCATCTCATAAGCACCGGTTAAATCCACACGAGCAACACATTGTGCACAGCGTGATAAGAGACCCTTCAAATCAATTACCTGACTTTTGCTGCCTCGCTTCTTCGACCCCTTAGAAGAACTTGTCCCAGTCTTCTGTGACTTGTGATCATCTAAATTTTGAGAGTTGCTGGTTTTGTTACTGCTAAGAGTACTGCACAAGCCAGCTGGCTTGTTCCTTCCCTCAGGACAAAGTAACACATCACCATACTGCTCAATATGTTCAAACACTTCACTGGATTTTGCTGAAAACTTGTTACTCCTCCCAGTCTCCTCTTGGTTTTCTTCCTCATTCCCTTCATCGTGCTTCCTCCCCCTCGACTTACTAGTCGAGTCATTACACTGAACAACCTCTGGCACAGTCTCACCATTCAAGTTGCTTGGCGCCAAGGAGTTCACCATCCTGTTCAAATCTTCCGCAGAGCGACTATGACAGTTTGAGGACAAGCCAATGCCAGCAGTTGGACTTTGCAGAAGGCCAGGCTCCAATTGGCTACTGGAGTACAAGTTCAAATCCCATTGCTGATCATTTTCGCCTCTTTGAACAGTACAAGCCAAATCACTGCCCCTAATTGGCTCATTTTGCTTAGCACAACCATCTAAACCATTAGCAACAGAATGACCAAATTCCCGGTTACCATTCGCGATCAAATCGAAAGCCTGCTCATACTGATTAGTTTCTCCCCCTCCAGCAATCAAAGGGGCCGGAGCTAAACCGAGCCCTATACCAGCATCAACTGGTAAATTCCTAACAGTTGCACACCCAACATTACTAGTACTAGTACTACCACTACTACTAGTAACACAATTTTCAACCAAACTGTTCTGAACAAGATTGTTATTGTTATTATTATTGGTATCAACAACATTATTATTGGTAAAACTAGTACTAGGAGAGCAAGGAAACATGTTAATATAATCATCAAGGCAATTGTAAGGAGAATTAGGACAAAGTGGTGGTGGGTTTTGATTATTAGCAATAAAAGAGCAAGTCTCACCAATAAGAGCATCATCCAAGGACCTGTTGTAAGAGAGCTGAGCAGCCAAATAGTCATTAAGCGTGACACCAGGCCTGTCATCTGAGTCTTCTTCCCTGAGAAGATTGCTAATGTAGTTGAAACAAGTATCAGGGATTTCAGGCACCTCATCAATGGGATCTCCATCATCCAATCCAAGAGGTAAACTCACATTATTAGAAACATGACCCGGAAATTCATTGTAATAATATGCAGGATATTGAAATGGGTCTAGAGTTTGACCCATGAAATTAGCACCAATTTCTTCATGACCCGGAAAGGTAGAACAAAAATCTGGGTTTGAATCGTAGTTATTCATGGTGTTTTCCTTCAACAAGATCAATCAATGGGGAAAGCTGAATTCTTTGATGAAATTGAACAAAAGGGGTTTGTTTGTTTTGTCTTTTTTTCAAGGTCAATGCATAGTGTATTTTGTGGGGTAGTTTGACTGAATACTGCAAATTGTTTATGAACAGCAAAAAGAGAAGATTTTGCTACTCAAATTAGCTACTCAATGAAGAATCAAAGGTACAAAAGTGGAAAAATTTTCGTTCAGTAGAAAGAAAAGAACTCATTTGTGGAGCTCATTTGGGAATCTATTGCTTCTTTTAGAAAATGGGATTAAACAAAGTTATGTGGGTTGGTGCTCAAGGAATGGAATTTATATATACTTCAAGCATATTGACAGCAGAGACTTGAGGACATGTGGAGTCATTATGATAGGTCAATGTAGGGACATCACTTGCGTGTTTACAGGGAGCCTCCCCAAGTCCAAGCCGATGTTCAAAATACTTATGAAAGAGCTACAGGTACTTTAAACAAGTGTGACATAAGATTAGATCAGATTCGAGTCCTGTGGAGATATATGGCGCAGTGACAAAAGACGGTGTTTATAAGAATAACACGACTAACACTAACACTAACAACAACACCGAGGATATGCAACTACGTAGTACTACAATATCGGGGACCTTATCTATAGCAGTATAATTTGCTCGATGGACCTGAAGTATGATGTGATGAACTAAACATAAATAACTACATATTGGAGAGCTTATCCTAAATGTATGAATTTGTATTATTGATTTGAGAATCAGAGCCATGAGCGGTAACATGTGATGCTCGTGCCTGAGCAAATTGGCATTGATATACATACTTCAAACAATCCAAAATTGTTAATTAAGGCTTTCGGTCTCAAATGGACAAATAAAGCCCCTCTTGTGACTTGTGAGTTGCAGAGACTAATTCAATCCCAATTGTACAACAAAACCAAACAATCTTACATGATTCCCGACCACCGCCATGGGCGCATAAGACACACATTTTTTGATGGCATTAAGTTTAAGAATTTTATGTTCGATCTTTTGGAATACTCAAACTTGTTTCAGAATACTGATAATATATGCAATAAGCTCTTAGAATAATATTTAATGATCAATAGATCTCTTACGTGGCCGTCTCAACATGAGGTCACCTCTATAGTCAAGCATCGTATAACGTCATTATTAGATTTGAAGATAGACAGGACAAGATGGTGTTAACAGAAAAGAGCATGTTGGGGGGGAATGGGCTAAGCCAATGGGAATAAATTGCTTCCTAATTTCGAGACAATGCACCTGGGCATCCAACAACGTAACACATCCTCAACCCACTCGATCACACCTCCCAAAACATCTTTTGGTGAGAACAATAACGTTGGACCATTTACAAACTTCTTTTGTTAAGTTTCCTCAAAAATTCTTGTGGAAAGTGGAAGCTGAATAAAATTATTTTCCACTAGATCTAAAAACTTGGTACTGCGATCGAACAATCTAACTGTGATCATGATTCTAAAGTAGTTTTTTCTTTTTCAGATTCAAAGCAAGCTAGCTAAGCTACCACATGTTTTCATTATTGAGGATCAGCTTTAAAAAAAACAGGCTCCCAATCACTGGAGTACTACTTGTCAATTTAAAGTTTATCTAGCAGTTAAATTAGTTTTTTTTTGCTCGTCAAAAAGAGGGTACAAGCGAATGGCGACCGAGGCACCCCCTGCTACGTCATGTTCTGACTCTCGTGTTCAATAGCGAACATATCAGACTAGCTGAACAACCAGTGCAAGCAGTGGCCCCGTCAACGTAGCACCAACAAGAGGCTAGTATAGTTCCTAAAAACCAGCAGACACAAGACATGGAGGGAATGGGGATTCGAACTCATGACCTTGCCTTACCAAACCACTAGCAGTTAAATTAGTTAAGTTTTCTATTATGTGGAGTATACTTTAGTTGTTGCAAACTACTACATTCTGTAAAAGATAAGGAAAAATAGATTCAAATAATCCCACATTTAAATAGTCGTATAAGAATAATCTCACAATTGACTTTAGCTCAGACGCCACTAAACACCTCATGGTCCTTGTCTATTAATGTCTAATATGGGGCTACACTGGCTAATATCAGAAAATAGAAAGGCATCACGGTTCAATACGAATGGTGATTTTACTATAAGATATTGATGTTCAAAAATAATAACCTGTCCTTCCCAAAGTTGAAACATAACCGGGCATTTGGTCTAGTGGTATGATTCTCGCTTAGGGTGCGAGAGGTCCCGAGTTCAATTCTCGGAATGCCCCACCTATAATTTTGGTTTTGGCAGTTCTGACTTCTGAGACATATGGTCCAAGTTTTAACTTTTATCAGTTTATGAGCCCATACAGAATCCTCAGTAAGATCAAGACTACTACTAGGCTACTAGCAGCAGATAATGTAATAGGATCCTATAAGTCATCAAAGCAACGCCACGCCACAAGCACCCACATTACATGTAAACTCAAACAACAATACACCGATAACTTGAAAGAAGTTTCGTAAAGGAGCAAGCGCAGTTGTGCGAACCAGAGGCCTTGTACAACTTCGACCAGCCACATGCCCACATACCACCCAGATGCCTCATCAGGCTCAAGCCAAAGCCAGATACTAACTGATTTTATGTAGGCACAAAACAGAAATCCCAACCAAAAGATAGGTTTCAAAGGAAAAATCCTTAGTTCAACAAAAATACTAGTATACATGGTTTTGATGTTATCTTCCACTGCATTATGGAGTATATACATGACATAACCTGCCTTCAAGATATGACATTACAACATACTGCTAAAGTAGTAAAATGATAACTAATAAAAGGTGTGCAAGCATCCTAGTTCCTTAGCATAAGAGCAACTAAACCGCTACAACCTACTAACAATATATCACACCCTAGCATTAAACTTCCCCATATAAGAAAACAATATGCGTAGTTTTAAGCTTTCTACAAAATTCTCCATCACCCGTTGATCTGTCACTGATTATCAATTTCGCAGTAATTTCAATGCGAGGATTCCACATGTCACCATTGGAAGCAAGTAATCTGATGATCCAAAAAGGCCAGTCATCAAACCACAGGAATTGAGGAAACTTCAGTTCCACAAAATCATCAGTAAGATAACACCAACCTTTAGAGCTTCAATATACCACCATCTTGAACAAACCCAAATGGAGTAGAACAGGCATCAGAGCAATACCTTATACCTCAGGTTTGCAGCACATGAAACATCATTATAATGTCAGAATGACTCTGTTATCAGAGGAAAATTCCATATGCCAGTCACATGTGAGGTATGCACTATGCAGCCTGAAGGTCCAGAGACATCTAAGCAGGAACCCAGGCAGAGATAGCATAGGTGATCCGACCTTTCCACCCCCCTAACATCCACTGTCCATCTACATCAACAACGAAATCTTGGTGGTAGTTTGCCCTGACCTTGCACCTCAGTTTCTTGATCAGCTCCTGGTCCAATGGGAGCTGCCTAAATCCTGCCCTACTGTTCCGAACCTGCCACTGCTTGTATGTCTCTGGCCTTTCAACTCTCTCTGTGCCCTCGCATGCCACCACATTAATTATCTCACGCCCAAAAAACTCCTTCTCAAACATCAATCTCTCAGGTTCCTCCCGGGAAGCATTGGTATCAAACATATCAAACAGCGTGGAGTAATGGAAAAGGGCCTCTCTGAAACGTGTGACAAAGAAGGGGGCATTGTAGGAACCATTGACAACACCATGCACAAACATATCTGGATTTATCCTTCTTACCAAGTTGAGAACTGCGTTTCTTGGGCTATCCACCACTACTGCCTCGTCAAGAAGATTCTTGAACCGGTGTAGACAGTTCACAATGACCACCTCATCATTTGCTATCTTAAGGTCTTCGACTTTAATTGTTTCCCATTTCTGTGCAATGGCCTGAAACTCAAATGGGACATTGAAGCGTTCACAATACCTTGCCAAGCGGCGCCCTGTTGCCTCAACTCTTTCAGCTGGCCTAAATCCAGGTTGAGGAAGATCGATCCCAGTAATAACAAGTTTGGGAGCTCCATCAGGTAGCTCTGACAGGCGTTGAATAAGCATGGGCCATTGGAAACCATAAAGGATGCCAAAATCTATAACATGCAGCTTTGATGCTTTTTCAGCTGCCTTCAGGATCACATGGTTTGCAAAGCCAGTGCACATCTTCTTAAATGGGCAGACACGGATGAAAAACTGATACGCTTTTATCATATCAGCGGCTGTTGTCCTCTTGGAACTCAAGGCAGTATAAATCTGGGAGCCTGTCCCAGCCAAGCGAGCCTCTAGGGCATTAGCAAAATAGTGGGCCAACCTTTGAGACCCATCTCCCACAGCAGAGGAGTGCTCCCTGATCTGCTTCAGCAACTCATCAGCTGTTCGGCGATCATCAGATGCAGTAGATTGTGCACAAAGGACCAATAGAGTCCTTAAATCTACCATATTCTTATTATGACTTTGTTTCCTCGGGCGACCCTTCCCGCCCTCTGATCCCTGTGATTGGCCAGCCTGCGGAGATGCTCCTTTCTCAGAGTCGAGACCCATTGTACAATGAGCCTCATGTTTCATAGGAGGGCAAAGCAAAACCCTGTCAAACATCTCAGACAACTCAGCCTCATCCACTGAAATAGCTGACTGCTTGCTACTCCTGCCCTCCTCAAAGTCCTCATCCTCACGATAGTGAATCTTACTTTCTCTCGAGTCATCGGGGGAGTCTTCATCCTTCTCCTTCTTAACTACAACCGGTGTGGCCTCGTTTGTTTCATCAGGGAAAGTCATGTGCTCGAGGTCAATAACAAGGTTGCTGTTCTTCGGTAGGAACTTATTAGCGTCCTCCACCCCCTTCTGAAACTGAATCATGAATTCCTTCTCACTAAATATATTCAAACCCATTGGAAAACCAAGAGACGACATCATCGAGCCATCAGAACCAGTGCCATCAAAGGTACTCAAAGAGCCATATGATCGCTGAGAATGGGTGGATGGCTGGGAATGTGATTCAATTGGAGGTGGTTGAACAATAGAGGGTTTATTCTCACTTGGATCAGCACACCTTATAGGATCAACAGAGTTGGTTAAATTAGAACTATTATTGCCACCACTAAAATCACTAGTAGTACTTGTACCACAGGAATGATCATCTGGGCTATCCAAATTATGATCAATGAGAGGATGCTGGTTCGGGGAAGGAGGGTATTTCTTTCCTAAGGCATCATAAAAGGGTTTTTCAGCAGCTTGGAGGGCTAAAGAGTCATGGAACATGCAGGGTTTCTCCTTCATATCCTCTTCCATGAGCATTTGGCTAATGTACTTAAGAACATCATCAGAATCGCTATCATCCGACGATTCAAACCCCGGGCTCACGCCCATGGATGAGCTAAACTTTTGTAAACTAGGGTCAGGCAATGGGCTAGGAAGATTCAGGGAACTCAGATCTTGAGATGGGTCTTTGTAATTGAACAAAGTAGCATAATTTAATGATTCATCATAACCAGGGGACATGGTTCCATTACCAGATGGGTACCCATTATGAGAAAACTCCCCAAATTGGGAACCCATTTCACTTTTGAGCTTGAAAATTCAACAAAAGCCTAATCAATCAATAATCACAACAGGAAAAAGGCTAAATTTTGCAATCCCTAACCCATCAAAACTTGCAGGGCAAAACCCAAGTTCACTACTTTATCAAGGAATCAAGAAAAATAACCAAAACCCAATTCAAATCTCAATATAAGAAGGTCAAAGAGAGCAAATAACTAATTGAAAACAATATCAAGCAAACCAAAAAGAGGAATTGAGTGATAAAGGATGAAGCTTACCTCAATCTAGAGAGAGAAAGGGGGGCAATCAAAGGAGTATATACAGAGATAACTAAAAAGAGAGATTAAAGGGAGATGAGGAACCTTCGAGGAAGTATGAATTCTGAGAATATAAGGATTTAGTACTTAGTGGTGGCAAGAATGTCAGATTTTGAGCTTAATCTCTCTCTGTCTTTCTCTCAAACACAAGCAGTGAGTGACCGGGAATAGCCGGTAAAACAAATGGTTTAATGTTGATTGGCTGTATCTGTTCACGCTTGGTTCACGGTCATCATCTGTGATCTCCAACTTTTGGCTTCACGCACCTTATCTCTTTTGACTCTTGAGACTCCCTATACAGTATTACCCCGTCCTTTTTGTTTCTATATTTTAACCACAAGCTGCTTTTTCTGTTTGATGTCGACAAAATTTTGATCACTTCTTAAATTCCTGATACAAAAAATGAAGTGCATGCATGTCATCCTCACAAGCCACAAATAACAAGGATAACTTAATTTGTGCTAGTGTTAAAAAGGTTGGACGAGGTAGGTTTTGTATCCAAAAACAGAAATCACGTTTTATTTTATTTTTGCGTTCAACAAGATGGTAAGAAAGTTGAAATACTCAAGGGAAATACAAAAAAAACTTATAAGAGAATTACCGTTATCTATCTAACAAGTTAGAATCGAATATGATGTAGGAGGGATGCCTCGGTTGTCATTCACTTGCACCGTCTTTTTCGACAAGCAAAAAAAAAGTTAGAATTAAGGTATGACTTAGGAGCATTGAACTCCCCAACTATAAAGTTGAAGGTATGATTGAGTAGATATCACGTTATTATCTCCATTAATATGTCCCATAGTAGTTTTTTTTTCTTTTCTATATGAGCGAGGTATATGCATCTTTAATGCTTTCGAATATATACGATGCAAACCACTTTCACCAAATCAACTTACAAGAAAGTTTTAGAATATGGCTCATTCAACAAAGAGGCCAAGTGAAAAATCAAACGGGTATTCGAGTATGGTTTATGAATTACGATACACTTAACATGGACTTTGCGAGCGTACTTTCCTTTGGTCACTTTCACCACATAAGTTGAATTAGCTAAAGAACTAGTGAGTAATGACAGTACTCTCAAGTCTAAAGTCTCCATCTTATCATCACTTGAGTTGAAGACACTCATTCGGGTGGTTACGCAATACCCACACAGCACACCGGTTCCCTTCTACTAGTTCGCGGGTTCCCTGTCTAGCATTACCAATGGGCTTCGGCTTTAATGAATGAACAGTCAGAAAAATTAAATTCCGTAACAAGCAACGTTTGCAGCACAGTGCCCAATGTACATGGGCTTTGTGGCCCGTTTAGTCGATGAACTTACCTGGCTTCATTTACTTGTGCATTATGCTAGTGGGCCGGGATTTGGGCCTCCCGGCAAAACAGATCCATGGACTTGGTTCTCTAGTTTTATAGGAGTCGGAAATTTCCTACAAAACAATACCGTATGGAGTAGTACTATATGTACACAAATTCATATGTACTCCATCCGTTTCAGAAAATGGTAACATTTACTTTTTCAAGGTTAAAGTTTATAAACTACTCCTCTAATACGATTTTTTGATGGCTACTTATTACTTAACCTTTGTGTAAATTTTGAAAATTCTCCCACATATATTCTAGGCACACTGGTTAGACCAATAGACTCTAGCAACGATATCATCTTAGCTAGCTACATTGCACACTAGTAGTACTTAAGTTTCCTCTTCTCTTAAAACCCTAATTTTTCTTTTTTGCCTCTTCTCATCTTTCATTATAGTTCCAGGCCGGGAGGATCGATTTAGGTCATTCCCGGCCTGTATTTGATGTTCTTTATCTAGTTTGACTCTAATTTCTACTCCTTTTCGCTTTAGGTGGAATAAATTTCTCTCCCTTTGTGGAGTTCATTGGTATTTTCATATCTTCCTTTTCATAGGATTCTCTTTTCGCCTATGGTGCGATATCTATTTTCTAGATTCAATATGAATTTGGGGACCGGATATACATACAATCGATGGTATCAAACTGAGTTTTGTAGGCAAGTGATTGCTTTGCTCGCGGTGAAGATCTCCACTTCCGTCAAAGATGAAGATACATCAAAGGAAACACATGGTTACTATGCATGTTGGGAGTCGCACCGAGGTGTCCTTGTCAATTATCTTGTTAGCAAAAATTGTGTTGTGATTTAGTATATTCTAGGGTTATTTTGATTGTAGATGCCGTATGGCTTTTCTATTAATGAAAATTTCCTATTCCCCTCTCAAAAAAAAAGTAGTACTTAAGTTTCACGGCCAATGTGAGAAGATGAAGAGTATGTTCATTTCAACTTTCCAATTATTTTTTTAGTATTAGTTCACATCAGGTTTGTTCAGTTTAATTCAAATTAAATTTGTTCAATTAGTTCAATTTCAGGTTCGTCCAGCTTAAAAATAAACACATCTTTTCTTTTTTCTTTTTTTTGCTTGTCATAAAAATAAACACATCTAAAGTGAATATATTCATCAATTTTGAATCATCTCATATTTTTCATTGCAACCATATAATATTTAGTTATCTCTTGAGGCCCTTCCAGAAAAAGTTATCTAGTATGGTTTTGATATATAAAATTCTATAACCGTGATAAAATAAACCATCAAAATTGTTGTGGGAAAAATAATAATGGACTTATTTAAGAGTTTGGTGACGACATTGATGAATTAGGTGCTATCAGATGTGGCCGTCGAAGTAATGCCACAAAGAAAGGGATAACTTATCTTAATGGCATAAGACCCATATATCAACAATTTCTCTGGGCCTTAAAAAGTATGAAAAATTAGGAGCTGAAAATCCTCGTATTCATTATTATCAATTAAAAAATGAAGCTAAAATCTGGTACAGAGATCAGAAGTGAACAAAAGATAGCCACAAGGGTTCATGGATGTAGACTCAATTCTCTGATCTAACTACTTGTGGAAGTGAAGGGGTTAGCTTTCTGTTGATGGTGATGTAAGTGGTCTTTACTTGGCAGCATATACTGTTTATGCTTATAGGCACTCAGCATCAATTTACTAAAATGATTACAAAAGTTCTCGATTTGTCTATTTATATACTCGTATTATTAAGCTAGGTACTGTATAGTGTATTACCTTATTGGAATTACACAATAATAATGATGATGACATCTACCACAACAACATCTTCATAACCATCACCATCTAATACGTCAATTGCATTTATCACCTTTTGTTTTGGGCCCTTTCTGAAGCCAAAAAAACAAGGGTTATACCTTTTGAATGGACTTTTCGAAGTCCGTTTGTTGTTTTTTGTCCAAACTTTTCCATATGGTCTATTATGAGTTTATGACTTTAAAGGATCTCGGTGTCCCGGAAAAGTTACTGGATCTTCGAACTCTAATTGCACCCATGTTTTCATTGTTCTGATTCTTACATTAGTGATCCATAAAACGTCGGTCTAACTCTACCAAGGACCCATAACCAACCCTAGGTACCTTCCATGTCCCTTAAGGATTCCCGTGCGATGTGGTCTAAAAATATTCACCTTTGTTCCAGAGTCTCTCAAAAATCCAAAAAAAATGTGGGCTATATCATTCGATTTTTGGGTTCCGGGGACCCAGTTGTCATTTTTGCCCAATTTTCTCCGGGAGGTCTATCTTGACCCTCGAGGACCGTTGGTGCCCTGAAAAGGTCATACGAGTCTCAAAACTCTGATATCATCCATGCTTTCGATATTCCTACCCTTAGAGTGATGAATCCGTAAAACGTTTGTCCAAACCTCCAGGGGCACGATAAACCGACCCCAAGCGCCTTCTATATCTCTTAGGGATGTCTCGTACGTTGTGCTACGAAAATATTAACCTTCTTTTCAGGGCCTTCCGAAAGCCCAAAAATTGTGTATTATGGCCCTCGATTTTGATCTTCTCGGGACGCGATTGTCATTTTTCCCCAAACTTCTTCGAGGGGTCTATTGCGACCCTAGAGGACCTCCAGTGCTTCGAGAAGGTCATCCGGGTCCTGGAACTCCAATTTTACCGATGCTTTCGGTGTTCCGACCTTTTGATCGGTGTTCGTATAATGCATGTTTAAACTTACTAGAGACCCTATAACCGACCACAGGGGTCTCCCATGTCTCCTAGGGGTGTCCAGTGAGATGTGAAATGAAAATATCCACCTTCGTTTCGGAACCTCCTAAAAGCCAAAAACACGTGGATTATAGCCTTCGATTTTCAGCTTCCCTGGGCCTGGTTGTCATTTTTGCACAAATTTCTCTAGAGGGTCCCCCGTGATTTTAGAGGCCCCTTGTTGCCACGGGAAGGTCACATGGGTCCCCGAAGTCCGATTTTACCCATGTGTGTTCCGTCCTTAGATTGGTGTCCTGTAAAACGCTTGTCCAAACCTACTACGGACCCAATAATCGACCCCGAGTGCCTCCCATATCCACTAGGGGTGTCATGTGCAATGTCGTGGGAAAATATCAACCTTCGTTTTGCAGCCTCCCGAAAGCCCAAAAATTATGGATTATAGCCTTCGATTTTGAGCTTCCAGAGGCTCGATTGTCATTTTTGCCCAAACTTATTCGAGGGGTCTATCTCGACCCTAGAGGACCTTCAGTGCCCCGTAAAGGTCATCCGAGTCCCTAAACTCTGTATTCATCCATGCTTTCGGTGTTCCAGCCTTATATTGGTAACCCGTAAAATGCCCGTTCAAGCTGTCAGGGACTCGATAACCGACTTCGTATGTATCAAATGTCTCATAGGGGTGTCCTGCGCGATGTAATGTAAAAATATTCACCTTCGTCCTCGGTTTTCGCGGAAGCCTGAAAAACGTGAATTATAACCTTTGATTTTCGGATTTTTGGGGTCCGGTTATCTTTTTTGTCCAAACTTATTCGAGGAGTATATCGTGATCCTAGAGGATCTCCAATACTTCAGGAAGGTCATTCAGGTTCCATATCTCCCATTTCACCCATCCTTTCGACGTTTTGACCCTTAAATTGATGTCATGTGAAATGCTCGCCCAATCCTACAAGAGACTCGATAACCGATCTTTAGATCAGTTCTCGTAACTGTAGAATATCGTGTTTCAAAAATATGTCAAAACTCCCCTTATAAAATTAATAATATTAAATATAAACCGTTGAATTTTTCTTACCAGTTTTATCCATCTCTAATTTGATTTGAAAATTGTTCAATTTTTACTTCAAATACAATTTTGTTTTAAATAGTTTTATTCGAGTTGACTATTTCATTATATTTAATTATACTTCAATTATTATCATTATGGTGAAATGAAAAAAAAAGAGAAAAAAGAAGAAGTAAGAAGCAACAATAGCAAAGCCCCTCTCAAAAAAAAAAAAGAACAATAGCAAAGCCGACCTTTAATCATTGATTTATCATATTTTAGTCTCCTAAACTCCCCATTAGAATGATATTGAATTTAATCATTCACTTTAAAATAATAGTAACAAGAATCCATTCTATATTAGTTTACTACTTTTCACATTAAACTTTAAAGCCATATAAGTGGCTAGACAGTGATATTATGCGTTAATTTGCAAATGTGCATTGACCAATTTCATAAACTGATAATACTCGATCTTAACATGTCAGGGGAAAAAAAATGATGTCTAAAATAAGCTTATAGATGTCGCTATGATTAATTTAAAGTAAATGTTCAAATGATTTGAACCAAAAAAAAAAGAGAGTAAATATTTAGATGATAGATCATTTGCTAAGGTTGTTGGGAATTGGGATAGATCTTGAGTTGATGGCTGATGACTGAGTGATAAGATTCTCTCTCTAACAAGGTAGCACGCGCAAGCACGTGACCTCTTTATGTTCTTTTGAGAGAATATGATAACCCAGGTTACCTGACTTGGTTACCTACTATTAGGCCAAAAGTCCTAATAAATTAGGCACTAAACCTTCAATAACACGTTACTTTTATGTAAAATATTAGCTACCTGCCAAACCTTTATTTTGCAATTTAAATCGTTGTCATTCGTCATTCCATCCCAATCCGGTCACCGAATGGGTAAGACCTTCTAACTAATTTATGAATTCAATAAGACCTTCGTTTAAGAAATGAAGAGAAAGAAAATAAAAAGAACCCCAATTCCCGGCCACCCCCATACACACTCATATTTCCGAAAATCACCAATTCCCGGCCACCACCATACAAACACTCTTTTTCCCGAAAATCACAAAAACTCGTATAATGATTCATCTTTACCATCATCATACAAAGACTCGCCCGATATTCGTAGAAACTAGAAAGTATTACATTCACCAATTGCACATTGCTACGAGTCTACTGACGTTTTCTTAATAATGTCAAAACAATGTCTATGGCTGTGTATTAAAACGATTACTTTTTTCTTTTTTTTTCAAAAAGGCAATACAATCAAGTAACCCACGGGTTAACCTAAGACGTCATTTACCAGTAGATTGGTAAGAGACTGGTGAAATGGGGATGACCAAAACCGTAACATCTCACAGGAGTGCCCGTAGTGCGCGAACGCATCTCTATCATATAGTACACAACTAATCTTTTGAAATGCAACTTAAATAGTTACATACAGAAATTAGACACAGCAATATCATGGAAAGTGGAAGAAATGAAATAAAATAAATTACATGTGAACTGTATTTTCAATTACATCAAGCTTACAACTGAAATGAGCAACATGCACAACCGGCAGCCAACAGTAACAATGTGTGAACTGTGACCCAGCTATAAAGGAATTTTCACAAGGGTTAACTAACTGACAAGTGAATCTCCTCTGAAACTAGTTGATCCTATAACCATCACTATTTCCCTAAGTAAAAAAAAAACCTTCCCAGTTGAGACAGAGGGAGAGATGAAGTGCCATACAAATTCCGTTAGCAAAGCCCTTATTCCGTCAAATCATTTACAGGCGCCAAGCAATCCCCTTTCCAAATTCGGAAAAAATGAATCGCAGGCAAATGAGCCACAGATCTACTACATGGAATTCTAAGGAACCTTCACCTTCAAGCTCCCTCCTTCCCGAGTTACGACTTTTTACATCACAATCATTCATCGTCATCATCATCGCTGTCAAACACAAAATAAATCTAGACATACCGAATCTAAACTGATATATGTTTTGTTATATATATATATATAAATCCACATGTCCGCTGGCCACGCCATCTTGGTGTTTCAAAGAAGAAGGCAAGCCTCGGATTGTTGTTTGAGATGTTGCTTAGCTTGCTGTTGGGACCAGTAAGAATGAGCAGCTAACACCCTATCAAGCAGCTCCTGCGGAACAGGCTCCCCTCTCCTTTGCTGAGGGGATATTTGTGCTGTGTGCACCAGCGTTTTCCACTTATCCTAATTGACCCAAAAAAGATTCAACACACTCTTGTCACATGACTGCACCTCAAGAAAGTCCATATAGTAATTGCCAATAATGGTAGAGTATGAAAAAGATAAACCAAAATGGATCAACTTGCCTACATTCTATCATCAAATAAAGCATAAGGTGGTTGCGCATATAATATTATCACTGGAATTGGAAAGTGAAAGAGTGGGAATTCTGGTTTTAGAGAAGGCAGGTTCGACCTTATTAGTTTTTACCCTCCAGTACAGACTTGTGGACTACCCCCAAAAGATTCCTTACGGCAGATGAAGATATATCTCCATAAAGAATGCCCCAATGATTACTAGTACAAGCAACTCTTTTGTTCCACCAAATGTAGATAAATATAAATATAACCTTGTGGGTCCAGATATTAGTTAAGAGTACTAAACACGAATTTCAACCAGCACAAGCAAAAGAAGGGGTTAAAGACGGCATCCTCAAGTTAAAGGATAAAGCAAGCAATTGGTGACAGCAAATTATTTGACTTACCTTCAAATCAACGTAAGTCCGATGCTTCACATTGTCAAAAGCTCGCAGTTTCACATCCCGCCACCTACATATTACAATAGTACAATTCAAGTTACATACTCCAAGTTCAAAATTATCAAGGCAAAACAAATACAAAACGGTTGAAGTTTATAAACGTCATAAGCATGCATATCAAGACTCGACGGAATAAATTGACAGGATATATTGCACTAGCCACACACTTACCTTCCTGTTCCAAGCTTCTCAACTGCTTGGACTAAAGCTTCAACTTCACCAACAGAGAAAGGTCTACGAATTCGGCGTTGAGCTAGATCAGAGCGCTTAGATTTTTGATGGGCTGGAACCACAGCCAGCGCCTGCGGAGTCCCCTCTGGGAGGGCAACTAAAGCTCGGGAATCAACTGTTCCTTTATCAGCACAGGTTTCAGCTGGAGATGGTGCTGAGTCATGGTCACTCTCTATTAGATTGCACAAACTGGGGACTGGATGATCTGATGAAAGATGAGAATTCCCTTGATAAAGTATACTGGTGGCAGGACACCTGAGAACAAAATATCAGGAAGAAACATGTCAAATTCATAGGCTTACCTACAGCTAGGGAAACAAAAGATAATACATTCATGAAAAACAACTCACTTTATTACAGGCTCAGGTACATCAGAAGAGATTAGAACAGAATTATCTTCAGAACGGACAGGTAGACTGGTGTGTGGAGCATTTGGCTCGAGGGTGAAACCCAGAGATTCTAACTTGTCATCATGACAAATACCGGACTGCAAAAGAGTTCTATTATCATCTCTAATCTTTTTTCCCTGACAAAGTATCCCAACACGCAATCCATCTCCAAGCAAGGCTGTCACGGCGTCCATTACTCTCCTCTGTAGAAAACAGATGTAGAATACAATCTGGTTATTAATTTTTTGCTATGAATGATAAAAAGGTGATTCATGAGAAAGAACATCTGGAAGTTCATCAGACCAGGCAGGAAGACAAGGCACAGATATCCAAAGACTTGAAATAGGCAGGCACAAACATTCTTAGTGCAATAAACAAACAGAACCACCCAATCTACAAGCACACCAGATCAAACCCGCCTGTACATTGTCACAAAAACACATGAACAAAAAAGGGAAGGAAATGCAAAATAATTCACCTTCAGAGAACCAATTGTTGCTGTCTCTGGCATTTCAATGAAAAGCTCTGGAACCCGGAAGGACTTGATCCTGACTCTCACTGAGTAAAATGAAAGACATCTTCATATGAGAAACTCTTTACATTTCAACGCTCAAACAAGTCAAAAAGCAGACACGAAAGGCTCCACTGGGTGATATCATACCATGAGATTCCCTGGTTGGGAAGGTTGTGCTTTGGCCAGCAACATGGGACGAAGAACCATTGACTACAAGAGGATGTACAATTAGCAGAAGTTTGACACATTAAGGGATATTAAACAGCGCAAAGACCAGAAGGCACACCTCCATGCCCCATTGTACCAAACCCAGCCGCAGCTGCGTCAATGGCCTTTTTTGGAGAACTATAAACACCATTGCAGCCAATATCCCCATCAGAATTTGTTAAGGAGCTGTAGTGGAAAAACTTTCTTTTCTTGAAAGAGTAAATCCTCTGAGATCTCTGACGTCTATAACCAATCTTCCTACTGCGGTAAACACTACGTAGTTCTGCATAGGAAAAAAAATGTCATCAAACTCAAAAGTCCCCACCTAGTCGGATGTCTATTGAAGATAATCACTCCTATATCTATAAACAATTAAAAAGCAGCAAAATTACCATTATCAGACTGATCTCCATCCTTCAGTCTTGTAGCTATACGCCAATATTTGGATGCCAATAGCTTCCTTATTATTCTGTCACCAATACGTGCTGGCAATCTAGTGGTCTTTATTGTGCTAGGTTGAGTGCACTCAGACAAATTTTCGTCATCATCTCTAGTAACTACTTTGACACTATTATCCCTAGAACGGGAAACTGAACCACAGGGGTACTGGTCTATGCCCAAAGACAGTTTCGGACTACTATCTGAGGTGACCATTGCAAGAGGCTTCCTGTCGAAAAAGTTAGGATCCTCTGAACTGTGCATGTCAGGCCCATTCCCAATTAATAGCTCTGTCCCACCACCAAGCTGTTCCACAGATTCCTCCATGTTTGGAAGACAAGACTCCATGTAAACAGGAAAACAATCCTCATGTTTACCTGGATGGCTGCATAACTCGCTCTTGTCATCGCACAAGTCCATCTTACGCGGAGAATCATCTTTCCCCAAACCATCGGACGAGGTGATATCAGAACCCAAGGCTGAAGAAATGTCATGCTGAGGACCTGGAATTTCATTCACATCGTAGTGTCCGGCCTGAACTTGTAACCCAAGCTCCAAAGACAGGGATGGAACCCCCACACTTCCCTGATTACAGTGCTCGACTTTTCGTTTATCACCTTCATCAATCTGTTCTGTGATAATATGTTCAGCATTCACAACCTGATCTTCCGCAGTAGACTTATCATGAGAACTTTCTCCCTCTAGTAAATTTCCAGCTACAGTTGCCAATAAGTCAAATGCACACATTTGATTGTCATCATCTTTCTTACGGACCGGGCCTCTCCTCTAAAATTGGCAATGACAAGTTTAAAAAATACATCTCAGTGATTTGGAGAGTAGAAAGGGTCAAAATAAGAAAAGATAACACAAGTGGAAGAGAATTTACCCTAGCAGACCTCGCAGCTCTAGGAATGAAAGGCACCTGATATCCACTGAATCCATAATCTAACCTCTTCTGCAACATATCGAGGAGAACATACCCAAGGAATCTTCAATTCAAGGCTATTGTCAGCATTAGAGGATCCGCCTTTAGATCTACCAAAACCCAAAACAACGGCCATGTCTGTCAAGTATATCCTACCAAAATGATCGATAAAGACAAAAAGGCCAAAAATTTATCACTAGCAGCAAATATATGTGCAGGATGGTGACTTCCAGGTGCCTACAAATCCTTAAATTGACAACATGACATCACCGTAAAAAACTCATGACCACATTTACATGTGGAATCTAAAGCACTTAATCATGAGGCAGAAAACACACTACCACCAATACGATCAGCATAAAAACTAAGTTAGAGACCCAAGCTCATGTGTTTCCAAATAATTGAAAAGACAAATCAAGGACAGTAGTTCCAATTAATTCAAACTCAAACAATCAAGGACGAACAGAAAAAATAACATGAACTTATTTCATACAAGGCCAAAATGCCGGTGCAAATCAATGGATCTACTAAACCCCTGTCAACTATAATTTTTAATATGCTAAACCCAACAACTCCATAAAATATTGAATGAAACTAAAAAATGTGCCAAGAGAGCACAAAGGAATAATAATGTGATATCATCCCTCAACCATACATGATTAAATAGAAAAGAGGATAAACTAAAAACAATAATTGAAGCACCAAATCAAGACTAATGTGTGATTGGATCCACCCACTTGGTTGGTGATGATTTTTTATCACAATCCAGACACACAATTTGGATGATCAAGCAACAAAGAACACGTCTTGCATAGTAGTACCAAAACAATCGTGTATGAATCATCATTTGCTAAAGATACAATATTGCATCATCTTCCTACATATTTGAACAATAACCTATTACTGTCAGAATTAAACATAAATACAACCCCAAAAATAAAATTGTAGAGGAGTAACTTCCTGTGATCTAAAACCCTTATACATAAAACCGCGGGATTTGGGAAAGCGTTTTATGATCTTAAACCCTAAAACTCACCATGATTCCCTTCAAACAAGATCAAACTCTCCCTTTTTCATAACCTTTAGAAAGATCAATGGGGAAAAAATCAAACAGAAAAAATAAAAACTAAAAACTTCAATCATCTTATCTGAAAATCCCACCAAAAAACCTTCAAATTTCTACACCCAAATCTTGCATTTCCAGATATCTCAACTACCTCAGATCGAACCCATTTCACACATAATTCCCCAAATCACCCACCAAACCCCAAAATTAAAAAATGAAAAACCCAGAAAGAAAATTGCAAAACAGCAATCGTACAAACAAAGCAAGCAATTCTTGATGGTCAAAGAATTCCCAAAAAAACATGAACAGAACTGTTAACTTCTCTCACCTTAACAGATCAAAATCGTCGGTCGTCCGAAACCCTCAATTACGGTTGATGTAATAAGATCGGAATTTCAAAGAATTTCACAACCACCCGAAAGTAAAAACAAAATTCCCTCACGTTTTCCAAATCCTATCCATCATGATTTATACAAAAAAAGAAAAATTCAAAGGAAAAAGGTACCACCTAACTAAAAAAGAATCGAAATTTGTTCGTGTTTGTTTTTGGTTTTGATTCCCTCCCTCTAGAACTTTCTCTCTCCTCTTATTGTCTATCCTTTCCTCAATCTCTCTCTCTATCTGATCGTCAAAAACCCTCTGAAAACCACCCAACCTTTTTTTGCTTAAACCCCTGGTCTTATACGAGATCAATTATTACCGGACCTTCCGGTAAAAGGGAGACATATAACTGACTATTGTAGGTCATTCTTATAAAACCACCTAAAGACCGGTTCTTCGCTTTTAGGATGTGGATGTTGTTTTCTTTTTTTTTTCTTCTTTTTTTCTTTGGCCTTTTTAGATTTTGACACGTGGATGAGTTTGTTGATCGTGTGGGTGTGGCTTGCCCTTACCTTCGAGAAAAACGTTGGGTCACGAAGAGAGGGAATTTTGTTTTGTTTTTTTTTTTTGTTTGTATTTTTGTGTCGTAATAATTTGGGGTTTTTGTTGGCCGCTGTTATTGCCAGGTCATAAAATACTAATGTCAGATCATTAATTTCTTGAGTTGACAATTGAACCCTTCATATTAAAAAGGCAAAAATATATATTCTCTCTCCAATATCTTTGATTAGCCTTATTTACAAACAAATTTATGGAAGGACATTCAAATTAAAGATCCAACAACTTCACTAATTTAGCAACAAAATTGGAAAAGAGATTGAGAATGTCACGTCATAATTATATTGCTCTCTTCTTATTTTTCCTCTAGCTCTTTGAATTTCCATGTTCCATATCTTTTCTAATATATAACTTCCCATACATTTTATTTTTATAAACGTGCTATAGCCACTGTATCGCATCATCTATGGTAGTGGAAAAGAAAAGAGGGGAAAAATGATCAAGCAAATGAACATTTGCATTTGATAATTAATTCTGTTTGTCGATTGTCGTTGATGATTAATTACATGCCTAAGCAAATGAACGTAATCGCATATTTGAACTACTGTACTTTATTAGATTTTTTGTGTTCAAAATGTATGATACAATAGTTTTTCTATTAATTTATTGGATAGTTTGTATGAATGAAAATCTTTTTTGTAATTTCGGAAAGGTTTTATTTGGCTATCATTATGATTAAAATATATAGATACTCAGAATGTAAATAAGGAAGCGTAAACAAAGCCATATTATGTAGAGAGAATAACTTAATAAGTTGCCTAATTAATATGAAGGGTTAAATTGTCAACTCAAAAAATTAATGATCTGGCATTAGTACTTTTTGATCTGGCAATAACAGCGGCCTTAATGTATTGTAATTTTAAAATGTGGATGCAAGTTCAATGTATAAGTGTATGGTTGAAAAAAAGAAACATTTAGATCGAAAGTTCTTAAGCGTACTCTTATAAACAAAATTTCTAAAAACAGGTCATTTACCATGAGTGTTATTATCAGCTTCTTTTGTATCCCTTATGTGGATTGTTTTATATTAATATCCATGTATTTTTTTTGAACTTTAATATCAAAATCTATATAATAATTAGATTATAACGTCATTATTAAATTAGAGCCCGACAAATCAGCATATGAGATATACGATAATGTGTATAAGATGTGTTAAATTTTGCTGATATATTATGCTATTTATCCATAATAATAATAATGTTACAAGTTAATAAAAGTCGTGTTAAGCATGTGAAAACTAAATCAATGCTCAAAATATTACAAGGAAAACTTGAATCATGCCAGGGATTTAATGTCATCACACATTGCTTTACACCGAATTTAACATGATATTCCTATTTTAATGTTAACTAATTTTCAACTAGCTAAACATGCGTATATGCCTAATTGTTCTTCTTTTAGTAAATTTGTAATAGTAACTAAGTAGGTCATGCCTTAATGACCTTTATAGGTGAACTGAAGATTCGAACTTTAAACCCTTACTTCTTTGAATTTAGAGGAAGATGCAGGTGTTTCAACATTTGATACTTGACTTGATTCCTAATAAAGACTAGTGTGATTTCTTATAAGGTTGGGTTGGATTGGGTTGCTCTTTCGATGACCTTATCCTAATCAAGACTGGTCTATACTCTATCATAATCGTTAGTTGTTTGTTCAAAGAGAGAAGACCCATATATTAGGTGTCTCAACATTTGATACTTGACTTCACCCTAATAAAAACAGGTGTAATTTCTTAAAGGGTCAAGTTGGGTTAAGTTGCTCTTTCAATGAACTGACCTAAACCAAAACAGGTCTATACTCTATTATACCTTTAGCTGTTTGTTCAAAGGGAGAAAGACCCATAAGTTACGAGTTCAAATCATATGCCACATAGGCGTTCTTATGTGACAAAAGCACAAGTCCTTATTGGTCAAATACACATGTAGACTATCCATATTATCGTAGTTCTTAAAAAATAACGGGAAATAAAGTTAGAGCATTTTTGACGAAGTTGGAATATATTGACGGCAGGTGACGGGAAGTATCACGTGGCATGGACGAAGGTCCCACTAACAATGAACGTCGTCAAAATAAGGGTGTGGACACCCACCAATGACTAGTCTTTTTGTATCGCATGTCACAACAATAATAATTCAGCAAAAAAATTGAGGAACATAATATTGGGAAAGTCTCAATTTACAATAGTGACACGATTAATCGATCAAAGTAACAAGCAGATCAGAATCACAAAGGCAAAGAAGGGTACATTTATGGGATCTCTCCCATATTCTCTTTTTCTCTCTCCTATTTTCTTTTATGTATTTATCCATCGAACCAAAAACAACAGGCCATACCATTTTTGACGCCGTGGTCATTAGTTTTTTTTTACTACAAATTTTTATATACTCCCAGCTCTACGGAGCTTCGTGGAGCTGGAAGAGCCCGGTGAAATCCACGGAGGCAGGAGAGAGAAAATGGGTGAAGGAAAGAGAGAAGGACAGATGCTCCATATTGCTACATGGAATTGGGACTATCATTGAGCAGCTGTTTTTTTACTGATACGTGGCTTGTTTAGAGGGAGGGCCAGATAGTCATTCTCTTATGTATTTTAGTTTTTCTTTTTTTGTTGAGGGGATTATGGACTTCATAGTTTTTTTTTTTATCTTTGCAAAGGATATTCACTGTCGATCACAGTGACTAATCCTCTCGCCTCAACTGTCAGCGCACTAAGTGGTAGGGGTTGGCCAAAGGATTTTTTCCATTTGCAAGAGTTGGGATTCGAACCCCCAACCACTTATTTTAGGGATAAAGTGATGAACCACTACACCAATCCATCTTGGTTATTATGGACTGCATAGTTCATACTGCACGAAACACGACTTGTTGTAATATATTGCCCTTTTTTTTAGGGCTCTAAAGTCCGAATACATTGGTTGGTTAATACGTGACGTTAACGCGTACGCCTTTTTAATATTTTTCATGCCATAAATGTGAGGTTATCTCATCTGCCTCTCCAATTTCGGATGAACATATTATCGTCATCATAGATTAGCAAAAACAACAAAAAAAATGACTCGGATGAACATACTATCTCAACGGGTACGACTTCTTGTACTCTCTATCCATATAATTTGTGTGACCGTTTGATCGAGATGGGTATATGATTAATGGGTTGTTTTGTATATGAAGTGGTAAAGTACTAGGTACAGATACGAGTTTGGTGGTCAATAATAATCGACCTAACTTGTGGTCAATAATAATCGACCTAACTTGTGAGATTGGTCTGTATTAACTCACATTTATAATTACTCAATCTAAATCATAAATTAATGGTCAAAGTTTATAAATTTTGACATTTAAAAAACAAATGTTAAAATTTTCCCGAAACGGAAAGACTACATAGAAAAGATTAGGAATCGTGTAATTACTAGTACTAGTGATCATAGATTAGCAAAAAAAAAAAATACTCGTAATAATTACTAGTGATGATAGGAAGGATTCTGGAAAAGGAGTGCTTGTGATGAATCTGATGATAATTGAAATGGTATCTTCCCAGAACGTGACAACTTGTTGGACATTAATAACTTGTTAACTAAAAAAGTGTCGTTATCCCCAACAAAATATATTACTCTAATAATACACTAGATCTGTAATTATTCATACATTATCTGTTTCGGGTGTACGGAATAACGGCACATGTGTCAATGTGTGAAACTGAGCTTTTGTGTTCAGCACTCAGAAACACTAGCTGGACAGAGAGAAATCAAGCGAGGGAGCGTCCAACAAAGCTGGAAAAGGGAATACATTGGTTGTATGTACTTGTATTGGGGGAATAGTTTACTGGCCTTCAATCTGACAACCGCAATACAAACACTAATGCACATTGCTGATTGGACACGCTCCCTATCTGTGTTTGGATCCTCTACTGTTTTCTTTCTCGACTATCCTTTCTTCTATCTCCCTCCTTTACATGTTTAAATTAATACTTGAGTGATAGCTGCGAATGTGAAAAACAGCCATCAACTTAAGGGAATGGCAAATACTGGAGCATACCAAGAGGGACGCCGCTTCATACATGACTTGCTCGATGCCCTTTGCATAAACTATAAAATACAAGGTTACATAAAATCTATATCTACTTCCAACACCTTTTAGTTGTTTTAATTTTGCACTGTTGAGTTCATGTTTTGGAAATCTCATCATAACTACTCTATGATTGCAGAATGATCATGATGCAACAAAGCTCACCGCAAAATGAATAAAGATACAATTTGTAATATACCCTAGAATGAAAATGTTTCGCATAAACAACAATAATGCAAAGTTGCAAACCACATATTTTTTTGATTTTTCCCTTTTTTTCTTTTCCTTTTTTAAGAAGGTGGAGAAGGACTGAAGGTAACAAACTACCACATATCAGTTTTTCAGAAAAACTCAATCAGAAAAGCATTTTTTGGGGTAAAAGATAAGGGGGAAGTTACCTCACGCAGCAGATAAGTCACTATACTGCCATGGGTAAAACTGTTTAGCTTGGACATCTTCTACTTCATTGCTGTCAGAGCCGTCTATAGCTGCCCGATGCTCCAAATATTTACCATTATACTTATAGATTTCCAATTCACCCCAGGGGGTGGTTGCGACCTCCTCAATTAGGTCAAACCATCTAGGGATAAACTTGTGACCATTGGCTTCCCGATTTCTCTTTTCTTCCCTCTGCATCTCCTCTAATCTGAAGCAATCCCAGACAAGAGATAATCAACACATGGAGTTTAGTTGCTTGTCAACTTCCAATGTAATCTTCTTAAACTGATTCTATCTCTTTGTTTCTCATTGCGTAGTTCAAGTCAATTTAGCAATTTTATAGTTCATGTGAGTTGTAGATGCCAATGGATGATAATGACAACAGAACAAAATTCTGAAGCGGCATGCAAGACATGATACAAGGCGTGAACATGATTAATTCTCCACTGCAACTAGGTTCTGTTTCTCAAATAAATGGCATGGTGCCATGGCATATTCAAATAATGTTAAGATATCAACACAGTGGACTATAGTAAATGTTGGTTTAACACTAACAATGTCATGAGATAGCAGGAGTACCTGCTCTTTTCTGCACCAGCCTTAGACATATCACCCATCTCAAGAGCGTATCTATCAGGCCGTAAACGTGAATCAGATGCCATTAACTTCTTAGGGACTGTGTCAAAGCTGTTTATCTTGTGAGCAAAGTAAGTATACTGATATTTGTCATTTTTTGGGACATCGGCAACATGCCACACCTGCAATTTGCACCCCATAAGGATGAGTGAAGGAACACCAAACACAGGTCACAGAAGATGACACATACATACAAGAAATGGGAGGCACATAGTTCAGAGATTTTAATGAATAAATGTACTTCCCAGGCAGTGGGCGGGTGTACTCTATTAGTAATTTGTATTTTAATTAATTTGAATATAATTAAGTTAAATTAATTAGCTTTGAGTGAAGAAAGAAATCATATGGAAAAAAGAAACTGGCATCTAAAAGATTCCCCTTAGTTCTGAAGAGAGTGTACCTCTTTTAGTTCTGTGCCGGAAAGAGGTTCCCCTTCCACATCACATGGTTGATAACTCATTGATTCATTCCATTTACTGGTCATTAATATTTTAGGTTCTTCGTTGGCATCATATACATAACCATCCACTTCATAACGACCAGCCCTGGAAGGAAATATGAGCTTAAGCATATCAGCCTAAGAATTTAAACAGAGAGCAGGAGCACATAGACTACTCTATATAGTAAGAATAATCTTGAAGAACTTGAAGTGGTAAGGTCTCTTCAAATATAAGAAATATATCACATAGCAAATGCTTTACGCGATGACATCAGTGACATCCCCAGCAAAACTCACAGATAGAATCATCATAGCAGGCAGTCACCCTCATTGTTTCCCAACACACAAGGTAATGCAATCAATGGTTTGGAAGTCATTGCATACCCAAACCAACCACATGGTTGAAAATATAGCACAACTTTATCCCCTGTTGTTAAATTGGTAAGTATCATCTCGCCAGGTGAATCAATCCAAGTTCTCCCAAATATAAGATTGTTGACTTTGGTAGGAGGTGGCACCAGATCCAACACTACACCATCTCTCTTCAGAGTTACACGTGTCCTGCATCCAACAGAACCAAGTGAATATGCCAAGCATGTTTTACCATCTACTTCATATTACTACTGACAACAACCAACAACACTGAACAAGAAAATGTAGGAATCAAGCAGAATCATAAAAGTAGATAGTGTCCTCACCTTCCAACGGGGTAGACATCAACCGAGTTTCCCAGTAATTTTGTCTTCAGCTTTGAGGTTACATCATATGCAAAATGCTTATTTTCACAGTGCCCCACACTCATAGGTGGATGATGGCTCACCTAAATATCGAGGAAAAATAGAAGTCATCATCATCACTTAGATAAAAGGGAATATGTTTGGACACAAAATTGCCAAAATAGAACAATAAAGAATAAACGATTGATCCCAATTCATGAAAAACGTCTGCTCTAAGAAGCTATAGGAAGCAGATGAGTTACAATAAGCCTAGAAGACAGACACACCTGCTCTGCTAGAAATGTGATCCCATTATGATTGGTCATTTAATAGTTCACCAAGAATGGGATTAAAAGGCTTCCAAGTGCGCTGATAAGCATAGTAGACAGATATTGCCCAGGTCGCTGCATATCATAACACGGATATCAACTCCCATATCACATAATGTATAGCCTCAGATTTCACAAGTGAACTTGCTTACCAGCATAAACCAATCGCATGTGGGGATCTTCACACTCATCAGCCACATTTAACAGATGGCAGTATTCCATCAACTGACACAGACCAATTTTATGCAATCATTATGATGGATTAAGCATGGCTACAAACATATTATCCTTAAGAAAAAGAAAAGCCACAAACCTCTGCCATTTTTTGCAGCATAGTCATTGGCTCAAATATTGTAACAGGAAGTGTCACCATAGATGTTATATCTGATCCAATATACTTCTGCATCATTTTCCAGTAACTGTCCCGCTCCTGTAATAGACGAAAGTCGTCAAACAAATATATTTATGTATGATGTATAATACTGATTTTACTGAGAAGCAATGTGACAGGTCTAAATGTCTTTTTACATAGACATCTCTCTGGAATAGCCTATGGTTATATTCTTTGAAAGAGTCAACTTTAACTACAGATTTAGACTAGCAAAAAAACTACAGGTTTAGACAAAGCACAGAATATAAAGTGCAAGAACAAGGTAGACATTTCCAAAAGGGAACTATATGGAAATGCCCAAGAGTGTCCAAATTTGACAAGATGACCATAACCATTTAAGTAATCATCTGATAACAGTACCTCAGAGAACCCATTTCTTGTATCAATTATATACTAGTCTTTTGTGACAGGATGGTTTATCCTCTTTCACAAATCATTTGAGTTCTCTTCTTTCTTTCTTTGTCACAGAACTTAGCTTCCACAGTTCCATTTTCTTCTCCTTTTTTTTTTGGCTGAACTTATATTCACCTTTAAACTGATGAATGTAGACTTTCCCTGCTGTCAGAATCTTCTCTGCTCAATAGTATTACACTTCTCACTCATGACCAAACTTGACCCTCCGAATCCTAATACTTCTATAATCACATAAGGTTCTACTTTGTAAAAGCACCAAAAAGCAACATATAATAGTTAAATTTGAACTCGGAACGCTCAAACTCAGAATTTCCGTCTTAAACCAGTGGCTAAAGACAAGGATTTCGAAAACCCTTTATGTTTTAACTTAGAATATCATTAATTTAGAACAAAGGCAGCATGGTGAAACTGAAACCCATAAAACATCAAAGTCATTCAATTACTTTAATTTGATGAGCAGAAATACTGATACACACCTCTTGTTTCCACCTTCCTCTCTGTGCTTCTTCTTCAGCATCATCTTTCCCTCCTTCTGGATTTATGACTTCCAAATTTTCACAACCCAGCAACCTAGAAACCCCATTTATAATTTTATTATATCTTCATACTCCTATATAAGTACACAACATTTAAAGCAGCAAACTTTCCATCAGCATATAACAATAAAGTCAAAAAAATCACAGCATGACTCAAAAAAACTATCTAAAATTCTAATTCCAGAATTTCAATTGTGATTAAATATCTGCTTGTTTCGATAAAAGATGGGGAGAATAATTCGACATCATATATGCAAATCAAAAACATTCAATTGCCAATTGAAATATAACTTATGAACATCAGCTACATAACAGGATAGAAATATGAGAGAGAAAATCACGTACCCGTTGACGGATCTATGCATGGCGTTCCAAACATTGACAAGCTAGAAGACATGGCAGAGAAAAAACCCTTGTTTTCAATTTTTTCTTGGGGCTTGTCATCTTTAATTTGCAAATAATTTGAAATCAATTTCAATACAATCCACGATCAGATAAGAAACCCTAGAATATAGAAGATCAATTGATCAGTTCGAAGCTACTTTACAATTTACATCAAGCGGGAGAATGAGAGGAGAGACAAAATGAAATTGCGTGTCTCGCGCAGGTTGAGATATAAATAGTCAAGGGCATTTTTGTTATTTTGAGTCAACAGCGAGGATGAAATGTCAAGTTAACGACCAACTTCGCTTCCTCAATCCCTTTTCTTGGATGTATAGATATTAAAATAAAATAAAATAAAATACGAAAATTTCATGTGATACCCTTAAAGTTTGCATTTCTGAATGGGATATCCACTTTTTTTAAACTTTGCACAAAATTACCATAAAGTTTAAAACTTATGCACCCCGTATACAAAATTTGAAATAGCAGCTTAACGTCGTTAATTTGGTCAATTATAAATAGTGAAATGACTATTTTGCCCCTATGTCTTAATGCGAAAGAACCAAAATTGAATTTTTTTTTTAAAATATTTTTTAATCTAATTTTCTATATTTTCTGTGATTTTATTTATTTTTTTTGCACAGAATACCCACTACGTTATAAAACTTTAGGGGTATCATGTGCACAACTTAATAAGTTTAGTGTTATTCTCTGCAAACTCTTTAATTGAAACCAAATGCTATTTTGAGTGGAACTAGCCGGTTATAGCCATTGATTTCAAGCTATATAATGGCCAAATGTGCTTCTTCTCTCACCCAAAATCATTTTACTTTCAACTCCAAGCTATTTCTAAGTGAGTTTTGAATTCTTTGTAATTTTTAGATTAGATCACTCTATTTTCAGATATGCTTCTTCTCTCACCCCCAATTTTGAATGAGACAATTAGCACATTATGAAAAAAATATTAATTTTTTTATTTATGCTTATTTTTGTTTTGTTAATAAAAAAATCCAACTTATTTACAGGTTAGGATCGTATGAGAAATTTAATAAACGTTTTTTTTATAGACAACACTCAATAAATAATCTTACTAAACATCAACTTGAAGGAAATTACAAAGAATTTAAAACTCACAACTTACACATAGCTTGAAGTTGAAAATAGAGTGATTTGGGTGTGAAAGAAGAGGCACATTTGCCCATTAAATAACCTAAAATCATCGGCTATAAACGACTAGTTACACCCAAAATAATCGTTGGTTTCAACTACAAAGTTTGCACAAGATAACATTCAGCTTATAAAATTGTGCACATGGTACCCCTAAAGTTTTTATAATGTAGTGGGTATTATGTGCAAAAGAAAATACAAAAAATTTGGAAAACTAAATTAAAAATTTTCAAAAAAAATTTATTAAAATTCAAAATTGGTTCTTCTCATTAACATATAGGGGCAAAATAGTCATTTTACTATTCATAATTAGTCAACTTGACGGCATTAAGATGTCATTCCAGATTTTGTATTCGGGGCATAGAAATTTTGAATTTTGAGGTTATTTTGTGCAAAGTTTAAAAAAAGTGGATATTACGTTCAAAGAGTTTAAGGGTATCACATGAAATTTCCGTTAAAATAATTTTTTTTTTAATACTGGAAATAAAGTAAATACTTTAAAAGGGAGTAGAAAAACCAATATATATCAAAACATCAACCTTAGTGATGGAGAGAGATACTAATTCTTATCACCAAAGCATTTCTTTATTGCATAAATGTAATTTTTAAGGTTTAAAGTTCAAATCTCTCCTTCTCCCAATTGGTAGGATAGGCCTATTCGTAGATATTGCAAACAATTTACTTATTCACTGTGTGTTGCTAATAATTATTCATGGGTGGTACTAAACAATTATAAGTTAGAAGGCTATGAACCTTTGGTTAGAGTTTGCCAAAGTAGGCCTTATTGCCTTAAGATCAGATCGTTAGACACCTAGTCACCTACAATTTAGAGTATATAACTTAGGTTTATTACCCGTTATAAACACTTTATGGTCTAAGAGTTGAGTTGTGAATTTGTTTCAAGTATAAGATACTTCTAGATTTTACACCTCAGTTTGATGGACAATAAGATTCATATTTAACTTGAATCTCAATGGTTCACAACATGTTAAGTAATCACCATTAGTATACTGTCTTTACTAGTTTGAGCTAAATTTGTACCCATACAAACTCAAAACAATAATGGAGTATTTGGTTGTTTTTACTATTCAGAAAGTGCGTCCTTAACACTTTTTTTTTACCATTAAGTTTTCCGTTTAATTAAAGTTTGCAACTAATTTTTACAATTTACTTGTTTTTTACCATTAAGTTTTCCGTTCAATTAAAGTGCGACCCCGACCCCTGTCAGTCCAGAACCGACCGCGACCCCGATCTCCTATTCTCCAACCTCCGCCCCCGATAATTGCCATCAAAACCACCCTAAACCCTCAACCCAGCCACAATACTTTAAAAAAAAAAAAATTGAATTCTTTTTACTTACATGAATATCATCGTTAATTTCATTAAAAATTTGATCTTGATCAAAGAATTCATTCATGTTGATAGTAGTTTACATTTTTTTTCAATGTATGGAAGGAGTATAATAAGGGGGATTGAAAGAAAAAAAAAAAGGAAGGACGAAGGTGCTCTGGAAATAAAAAGGGTACTTTCGAAAAGATTGTGTAAAAAATATTTGTGTTCAGTAATTTAAAATTTACGTTAAATTTAGCTTTGAGTTATAATATTCCTCCATCCCATTTTATTATCGTTCCTTTTTTATTCCCTTTTAATTACGAAGTGGATAAATAAAAGGGCATTGTACTTTGTACATATAAGGGATACCATTTTTTATTCCTTTGGTGGCTAAGTGAATTGAGGTATCCATAATTCCGTATCATGGTGGGAGAGTGACTCTTCCTCCACTGCCACCAACAAATTACCCCCCCTCTCTCTCTCTCTCTCCTCTCTGTATCCTTCTCCTTTTCGTCTAAGCTAAAACCTACAACGACAATTCCAAATTTAACAATCGATTACCAAAAAAAAAAAATAATTCCAAATTTAACAATCAAATTTACAGATCAGAGTTACAAATTAATATACTAATTCTAATGTCAGGACGTGTTTCTATCCCCATCTAAGAAAAATTTATTTAATTCTACTAATAACCATCTTCAAACAAAGATCCACCATTACTTTGATACCTTCATCAGTTTATCACCGTTGCTAATATCCCAGTCCCTTTCAGATCCACTGCACCCCACCTACTTTACTTGTCGTTTTATTTTCAACAAAAATTCCAGCTTTTACTACCATTATTCATCTCTTAACCCTGCAATTTCGACCCACATACTCAAAACCCTAAAACACTCGATTTTTCGTAGTGCCCACATAATTTGATAAAACCCTAAAAGATTTTGACTTTATAGATTTGGTATTTGGAGATGAAGGATAAGAAATCGGCGAAATTGAACCATCTTCATCAGAATGGTCACTCTTCTCCCTTTAAACTTGGCAAATTGTTTGATCCTGATGCTACCTGGGATAAGGTACACTCTCTCAATTTCTGTACTTTTTGGATTTTTGTTTTTTGAATCCTAAATTGGGTATTTTTCTCTGTGATTGAATCTGGTAATTTGTTTGATTTTATTGAGATTGGTTGGACTATTATTGATGATGGGATATGAGATATAGTAGTAGTGAAATATGAAGAAGATTAGATCACCTGTATCTTCTGCTGTTTATTGGAGTTTCCAGTATTCTTCAATAATGGGTTTATGTGAATTTAGTGGCTCTGCAGGAGATAGCTTATATATGATGGTTTTCATAATTTTGAGTGTTAAATGACATGAGTTGGTTATTTATTGAAGCTATAACTAGTGCAAGTATATACTATGATGCCATGCTCATCCATTGGGTAATAATGCATTTAGACAAGAATTACTATAATAAGTAGGACTGATTGTTATAGTCTTAATTGTTTGCTCCAGGATCAACTAGGAGATGTTTTACATTGGACTCGCCAAGTGGTGGCACTTGTGTGCGGATTGATCTGGGGTGCAATTCCTTTGGTTGGAGGCGTTTGGCTCATTTTGTAAGTTGATCTCTCTATTCCAATCCCCTTTGGGTAGCAGCATTTGTTTTGTATTCAGTATTAAATCTACGCGTTCCAATATCATCCATGTATTTATCTATCTTGATGATTAGTACACTTAAATGAAGTTCTAGACTTCTAGTGAGCATAACAGTTAACTTGATGTGAGTTACTGATAGTCATCTATAAATTCACTTAATTGGTGAAAGTGTACACTCACAATTCTTAGGCTGTTTTGATCAGAAACAGATGTGCTCTATATATGACTCTTTCTTTCTCGTACATGTCCATCATGTGTCTATGAATGTTCGAGCAATGTATAAGATTCCATGTGTGGTCTGATTATACGACAAAGTATCAAATTTGGAATGTAACCTCTGTTCTGGTTCTTTCCACATTTTTAGTCGTAAGATGGTTTTATGCAGTTGTGTAACTGGTTTTATCAGTGCCCTAGCTTTTGCAGTAGCGATGTGTTTGCCTGTATTTGTTATACTCTAGCTGTTGAACAAGAAATAGCGAGCTATGGGGAAGATTATCTCACACGTTATTTAGAAGTTTTTTGCCTTTAAGAGTAGTTGTCTGGTTTTTTACAGAACGTAATCTTAATGCTGTTGTGTGTATATTGATGATTGATTGTGCTATGCTTCGGTGCTTTGTGGTTACAGATTCTTGGGACTGTCCACCGTCATCGTGTATGGTTATTATGCTTTAATATTGAAGGTTGATGAAGAAGATTTTGGTGGTCATGGAGCTCTCCTCCAGGAGGGGCTTTTCGCCTCCATTACACTCTTTCTGGTACACCTTTTCGCTTCCTTGGCTTCTCACGCTAAATCTTTCTCTTTGATTTGAGATTTTTCTTGTTTGGTGATCACTTAAATCTAATTTGGTTTCCTCTTACTACAGCTTTCATGGATTCTAGTATACAGCGTGGCACACTTTTGACTGGCTAGGTAGCAACAACTTTTCTTCATTGGTAGTGAGATCATCTGGCGGAGCGGAGCAGGCACCAATTTTTGCCCTTTGAGGATGTCATAAATCTACCAAAAACATTTAGATAATTGAATTATTAGAATTGTATTTGTTTAACATCTGTACTTCCTTAGCTCTTCTCTCTGCAAATTAAAGCACAAACATGTTAGCATTTGATTTCTTTGATAGTGGAGTTGCCCTAACGTTTCTCCTCATGACCATTTTAGCGCTTTGGCCCCTTATTTGGGTAATTCCTCTGCTGGGTTTACAAATAAAGATCTGTATATTTTCTGCTTTTGAGCTCCAAATTTGCATATTTAGGATTGTCTTTGCATATGTATTTTCGCTCCGAATCAGAACTTCACAGCATCACAGGTTGTCTATGTTTGACACCTGATTCCTAGATTGACAAGATCAGTTGCCATCACATTCAGTAATCCTCCAGCATCTCATACAAAACTGTGTTGTAAAGAGTCAGAATTGGCGCGTGTAAATTTTGCATCAACAGGCAAACCAAGGGGGAGAAAATGGAATTACTGTGTATATCACACACAAGTACAACCCTATAACAATTCATCACCTGTCCATCAGAGATCTACAGTAAGCCAATCCAGTACAGAGATTGGGCAACAATTTGCTTGTATTGATCTACAATAATATTAGTTTCCTAGGTATCTACTATGGCGTATGAGTTACAACTGCCATTGATCTCAACTTATAAAGGCAATTATCATGCGAATGTACATGAGCTCAGGCATCATGTCCAGATTCGGCGCCGTCGACTTCTTCTTTCAGTGATCAGGTAAACACGCCCATGAACCCACCGTTTTCCTAATTTTGAAATGGACTGCTGAAAAATCACATTTATGATGAGAAATGCCATCATACTTCATCATAAATCTCAAAAATTGTTGCCAGGAGTACTAAAACCTTAGTAACCCCTCACTTATAAATAAAATAAACCAAAAAGATAAAGGAAAAATTATTAAAACAGGATACAAAAGCTAAGCAACATTGTGAAAAGGGTTTGATAAAGCTACCTCCTTAGTATTCATTCAAATTATAGTTTGATTTTAAATGACGATGTAAAGTTCTTTGTAGCAATTTGCAACAATATAGAAGTATAGAACTTAATCTATGCAATCCTTTCTAATGAAGCAAGGAAAAGCTGAATTTACCTCAGCCTTGGTGCGAAATTCAAGCAGGCATTCACATACATGGCAGTCTGCTCTGTGGGGCAAGCTGTTACCCTTATCTGATCTTACAAATGCAAAAACCTGCAAGGATATGCCAAAGATAGTTGTGATTATTTTTGGCTCTTAATCTCATAAGATACTGGAGAAAAATTCAAAGTAAAAACAAGAAGCTGAATTTTTACCAATAAATTAGTTAAAAACTAACCTCTTCCCCGCAATTTGGACAAGCACCCTTCAGTGCCACTAAATCATTCTGCCATAAACCTCGCAGTTGTCTAGCTGAAATAACGAATGTGGAATAGTGATGGACATTAGACTAGATTGCAACACTGGTGTCAAACGAAACTAAGATGACATGACAACAAGTTTTACCCTATCAAAATGGCATTCTAAGATAGCTTGAATAGTGATGGTAAGATATACTGTTTCACTTCCCATCCAAGATACTACTTGTTTTCCTGTTCAATTTATCACTCCACTTTATATGTGAAGGGAACAAGTCGTCCAGTGATCTTGTGTTATACTACCTCCCTTTCACAACAACAACATATACCTAAAATGGATGATTCATACAACATTTCTTACGTTTAATAAACTTTTTTAATGGAATCTACTATTATACCCCCCATTTATATGACTTTATTTCCTTTCATCTACCCCCACTCCCTCATTAGTCAAAGGGTATAATAAGAATGTTTCAACCAAAAAGAGAGTGCATTGGTCTATGTGCCAAAAGTAAATGTTGTTATTGTTGTAGAATGGAGGTAGTATGTCAGTTCTCAATTCTGTTTTGTAATCTTTATAAAGGTTATGTTTTTATTTTTTTTGAACGTGAAAACTGAAAAGCAACTAAATATGCCGGAAATGATTGTCTTAGCTCATCCTGCCAGTTAACCTACTTACATATGTTCAAGATATAGAGTAAATTGTTTTAAAAGGACGGAAAGCCACATTACCAGAAGCTGATGCAATTGGACAGCCAATCACAGAGCCCAGCAGCATGAAAAACACACAATTTACAAAGGCAGCAAACTCTAGTGTGGATGAATGGCTGATGTAGACTGCTTCTGAATTAAACGTGTCCTGAAAAGCTACACTTATGGCGTACAATATGGGCACAAGACATACAGAGCCGCCAAACACAAGAATCAGGAACCATACACTCGCCAACGCAAACACCTGCGAAGGGTCTTCCTGCCCTACATAACGTCATTACATCTTCAAAAATAAACAAGCATCTCTAATTTTATGGGAAAAACCAACAGCATTTTTAAGACAGACAAACTAAAAAACCAACTGCATTTTTAAGACAGACAAAATCAACAATAATAGTAGAAGTAGTAGTGTCCTTAAAGGCTTAAATAACTGGTGATCTTTAAAGAAGCCAAGGTGTTAAGTAACCTTAAACTAGCAAGCTTCAAGTCCATGTATTAGTATTCTTAAAAAGCCACAGCAAGAAGCTATTCAATGCTCTATCTAACTTTGGATAAAATAATTTAGGGGTTTTCTGTCATTCCCTCTTAAGCTAGAGTAGGAGAGGATGAGAGTCTCAGTTTCTCTTTCTCTAGAACCTTCCCTGATGAAGGAAAACACAATTTTCCAAACTTGTCTTCTTGGGCACAAATGGGTTCGCATTTCTGTCATTTCTAACTTAACTTCTTTTTTGTTTTTCTTTCGGCTTTTTTTTCGTTCCCTAGATTTCAGGTATTTCCTTGAGCTTCAAAGGCGTTTTCAATATAATTTATGGGGATTCTGAGCTTCAGAACTTTACTTCTCTGTCCCTATGCCGATGTTGTGAATGTTTTGCAAGTTACCACTCACCACAGGTTTTTACAAAAAAAGGCCCAAAATTTGGAGGAAGGCAATATGATATTCAGGAAAGGCAAGATCAGCAAAGCATGAGTGTTCTATGTCTTGTGAGAAAGAGGAATTATTTCCAGAAAACATGCATTGCCTCTTTACTCCAACGATGCTTATCGGAATTTCCTCAAGCCAACAGACTGCATTAGTTGTAGACTCAGACCCATATAACTATACAAGTTAATTATACCAACACCAACCCTGGTCCAACAACAACACCAACACTGGTCCAACAACAACACCAACAACAACAGTATTCAGCATTCACACCATTACTGTTTATATTGAGTATTGACAGCTAAAACAAGGAATAGCAAAGATCAATCATGTTTCATTTCCTTAAAAAAATGTCACCTGAGCATCAGCATAAGTCGATTGCCGCCGTAAACTACATCTTGGATACTTGACCACGTATTTCGACCCATACCACCGCAATTTCAACTGTTTCAAAATCAATCAATCAATCTTCAATTCATAAGAGAAAACAGACAAAAAAAGAAGATAAAATCCACTAAATAAAAGTATAAAACAATAAAATTTTGAAATATAACTGACCTCAACTCTATCAAACATGTCATCCATTATCAAAGGAGTACCACTGTAATAAGCATCTCTGGCCTATAATAAAGTATCAACAAATAATGAGAACATCAATTTTATTTCAATCAAATGAAATTGAAACAAAATAGAACAATTAAAGCAAAAAAAAGAAAACATATTACTTGGCGATAGAGAGCTTCTAGGGTTTCTTGACTAGCGGATTCAATAGGTCCGACGAAGATACATGACGGACCCTCGGACACGACAGGACACGGCGTATCCGCGTCGGCGCAGCACGCGGACAACACTTGATGGTGATTACTCGTGAAATTACGGATACTAAACGGAGCTCCGTTAGGGCGGAGAAATTTGATGGCGGTGGATTTGGATAGTCCGATTAAGCGAGGTGGAGGAGAGAGAGAGCTCCCAGCTCCGGCCATGAGAAAGAAGCTAGAGAGAGAATGGTGTGTGGGTAATGTGCGGTTGACACGCGACTGTTTTTGAATTTAACGGTGTCGTTTGTTGTAAGAGTGAGAAGAATGTATGGTACTTTGGGTTTTGGACTGTCATGTAAATGTCTTTGTGGGCTGGTGGTGGTGATGAGTTGAAGGAGATGGAGATCTTGTTAATATCTAGATTTCGCGGGTCCCACTTTGCCGCCTTGGCAAAGAACCAAAAAAGCATAAAATGCGTCTGCCGGGAGTCGAACCCGGGTCTATTGCTTGGAAGGCAATTATCCTAACCGTTGGACTACAAACGCTTTCATTGTTCGTTTCGTTGCTTTATAGTATATCGTTATAGCAGCATCAGAGAGTATAAACTTTGTACAGCTTACCAATTATGCAAATGTTAACACTACCCATAAACTATGCAAATGTTAACACTACCTATAAACTAAATTTCATGGCATCACTGGCACGCCTACTCAAGGCGAAACAACTAAACAATTTCCAAAATAATCCGAATTAAGAAATAACTATCTATTTATACACTTTAACCAACGATAAGAAAATAAATAAAACTTGTGATCAACGAAGCCTATATGCTTGGCAACTCTGTCCAACCGTCTAATGCGAGAGAAATTCAATGCATAAAGATTACATACCTGATCGACATTAGCACAGGCCACAGACACCACCTGTGAACCGTAAGAATGATTCAATGCATAAACAGGAAGTCAGGCATAAGAGAGAAAACTGTCAATAAACAAGGACCAAGAAAGAGAACGGGTCGGAGAGCTCTCCCTCTACATTCCCTGGCAAAAACCAAGATTCGATTCTCATTGCCCCCATTCTCAACTTTGCGGTTAAAAAAGAAAAAAGAATGTGGATTCAAGAGAAGGGGCAAGGAAGTCAACGGAACTGTGTAACAGCCCTGATAGTATATTCCAGTCTTCTAGACCATGCATGGCAGTATAAGACAGGACACCAAGTGATTGCAATTTAAGCTCTAAACCAAGTTAGGACATGATATTCTAATTAGTGGTTGTTTGGCTGACATGAAAAGGCATAGAAAGCAACTTCCTGGGGAGTACAGTATGTTGAGTTGTTTAATTGACAAAAAATGCAAAAAGTTATACTTTTCACAAAACGGGGGAAGTGGCTTACCCTAAGTCCCCTTAGGTAAGTGAAATTTCCTACGGAAGCTACTTCATGTGTACAACCAAAAAACATTTTTGACACTGAAATCCTAGGAACTATAAGTTGTGGGGACTGCAATTTTCCACAATGAACCAAACCACAATTCAACTAATCTAATGAATGTCGCACACATAACACGAACAAAATCATTGGTCAAGTATTTCTACTTATTCAATACACAAAATCATCAGGTTTGAAACTTATTTCAGAAGTGGAACAAAAAACCCATAAATCTGAGGATGATTTCCAATTTGAATAATGGACAATAATGTCAGTATTTAGTTTACTCAGAAGCTTAAAATTTCAAAGCAGCTCCAGATGCAATTTCCTTGTCCGTTCTTCGAAAGGGATTCTCAATCCCATGAAAAACATATTTGCCTTGAGAAGGAGAAGGTTAGTCTTCAACCTACCAGTATGTTAGTCTGCATACTCTGGAAACAAAACAGCTCACAAGAACTCACCAGAAGATTGAGTTCCAGTTGGGACACCTTTACTCTCTTGGGGTTGAGACACGACCTGGGGAATCCCAAGTTATGCAAATGCAATGTTCAGACTTCAAAAAATGATGGACAAATCAGAATCAAGAGGAGAAAAAAGAAACCTTACAGAAGCTCCTGAGCTGTAAGCTGGCTGCTTTAAATACCTCTCGGCTCTCTTCATCCAAAAATTTAGAAGGGATGTCCTTTTCTGGAAGCAGCATACGTTTTTTGCCAAGAATTATACTGATGATTATATAGAGGACTAAGTGGACAACTACAACTTCAAAATGAATATGAATATCTCACCGTGAAAAAATGGTACAGATTCCTCTCCTCACCGACTCTCAATGCATTCTCCTTCAAATCAGATACGCACTGCAAAACAAGGTCTGGTCACCTTTTCTGTTAAGTTTAAAGGGAAGAAGGAACCATGAAGGACACAACAATTAATACAAATTACCTGATGTTTGCGGAGCATATAAAGACCAAACAGGAACTCCATCTTGGGAGAGTCAAGGACTGTAAAGGAACATTGGTAAAACACATTCCCAATCTTCCACAGGGGACAGGGAATGAAAGTGAACAGGCAAGTCAAATATAGAGCAGCATGATGGCACAAAGTCAGGACATATCTAGCAGTTTATGTAAAATCTTTATGGAACAAATGCAGTCCACTGACACAGGGAATCAAGTCTGGTAACTTCCACACACAGTTTATGGAGTAAACTCCTTTTTACTTTTTTATTAGCTATACATACAAATTATTATACTAAACTCAGAAATTAAAAAAAAAAAACTAACTAAAATCGTGGAATTAACACACATGTATGAAAAGCAAAATTGGATATCTTCAGTAAAACTTTCCTTGTTTACTACCTTGATGGGTGCTACACGCATTCGACCCAGTATTCTGTCTGACCAACCCCATGAGTGATACCTCGATAACGTTGATCCAGGTGCCTTAACAGCCTGAAGCTGTATAGAGATTCAGAAATAAAAAAATGAGGCTTGAAAGCACATTATGTGTAATGATGTATATCTTTACATCCGAACTTTCTACATCCAACACAATGTGCATATTACACTTAATTAGATTGCTCTCAGTCTGACAATAACAATGAGTGCATGGAGACAAATAAGAACATGACTAAACGAAACATAATGGAAATATATGAAGAACGATGCCGATGGAAGAAGGGCAGCCATCTACATAGAATCTCCAAGACCACAACATCCAATTTCCAGATGATATTCCAGTCTGAGACCAATATATCAAATTTCAGTCATTTAGGTCTTAACAATACAGACCTTTATAGAATCAAACCAAATCATTCAAGCTGATTCAGACGGCATCATTTACTCCCTAGAAAAATATTTAAAAGGTTTAGGTTAGCAGGAACTAACCCAAAAAGGGAGGAAAAAAAGCAGAAAGAAATGAGATCCAGCATCAAAGAATTACTTTTTAGTACAAAAAAACCACATACCCACTGCACTCTGCACAACTTTAGATATCAGTGATGACTGGGCTCCGCTATCAGCAAATGCCTGAAAAGAGAATACGAATTTTTAAAAAATAATAATAATTATAATTTCCAAGACATAGACTTAGCGGGCCAAATGAAATAACAAAATTATTGTAATTGTTTTGATCAGAAAAAATATCTAGCTTTTAAGTTCATTTTCACTATGACAGACTTCTCACTTTACCATACATTGTTACAGAAACTTTTGCAAAGCCACATATTTGCCTATAAAGGTCAGCAGATTCGACAGCATTATCAGAATAACTCAAGGGAGAATGCACTTCCAAGGAGAGTATGCTCTAAATGTTCCAGTTACATCAAAGTTGATAAATTTGTCAGACATTTTGCATATCATACATGACAAAATAAACATATTCAATAACATGTAATCTGGCCTCAAACATGATTGCATTTCACTTATGAATAAAGATGTAATTTTGTTTTTCAGCTTACACTAGCTGAAACTGAATCAATTACTACAATGAAGGTAACCAGAAATTGGAAGGCATAAAATAACAGGAAAACTCATTTTTGCATCATTGCTAGAGTTAATGAGTACCTTTATGGAACATTAATCACAATTCCATGTCCAAGTACAACATAACTGAAGATTTAAAAAAGGGTGTGCCAGCAATTCAGGGCTCTAAGGGCCTGAGGACAAACTTGTAGCTTTTAAGGCAATAAGTTGACTCTTTAACAATACTTTGTTGTTCTAAACTAAAAAGAAGGGTGTCTAGAACAGCTGAGAAAAACTCTTCAAAGGTGAAAAATGAAAACATACCGTTCTTGCACAAACATGAGTATAATCACTGGTCCGTTGCAAAAACCTCACATATAGAGAGCTAAGGGAGGGGGAAGAGATTACTTCAATCATGCAAATATATAGGTTGTTATAGCCATAAAGAAGAGAGAGATCAAAATCAGCAGACTTGTCCCTAACAAGCAAAGGCATTCGCTTAGGTATTTCAGATACATAAGAACAGGCAGCTCATAAGTCATAAAGCACCCATGAGGATACAAATCGGAATACTTGAATAAACAAGGCTATGATACACCTAAAACTCTGATTTCATGAAACTAAGTATGCAAAAGAGCTCTAGAGTGAGACTGCTAACATTGTGAAGAAAGCACATAAGAGAACAAAGTTACTAAAACAAAATATGCTTACCTGCTGAATGGCAGCATTAATTTTCTTCTGGGCTTCCACATCAAAAGGGTCTGCATAGAGCAATGCCTACCAAAATAGCAAGTCGCAAAAAATCAAAAACCAGATGCTACAACTGTAAAATAGGGCAAACAAAACACCATGAAATTAAGATCTAGATAATCAGCTTTTATGGCCAACTAGGTCTGCTAATTCAGCAAGCCAACTCGTGAGCTAGAGAGTGCTAGACAATAGCTCAAGTTGAGCCGAGCGGATTCGAGTCTTCACGAGCGTCGAGCGGAGTCCAGTGGCCCTGAGCTCCACAGGAAAAGCTTGCGAGCTACTTGATCTTTTAAAGTTATTTTTAAGATTTCTATTTCAATAGGATAATATTTTATCGGAGAAAAAAGGAGAGATAGAGAATATCAAGTTTGACTAATTTTTGAATGAAGGAAATTAAAGTTTTACTGAAATTTTTAAAATTAAGAATAGGCATATGGCTGTAAAGATGACCATGAGCAAGCCCATCAAGCTTTCAGCAGTCACCACTTTGACCAGCTGCAATCACTTCCTAACAAGGGCATTACAGCAAGAAAAAAAATTCTCACCTTGAATCTCTATAAGACATGAAACAACCCTCCCAAACACATGTAAAAAGACAGAACAGAACCAACGTTGCCTAGCCTTCATTATAACAAAATCCTTGGCAAACTACAACACTTCAAGTACCTCTACTAAAAAACAATATAAAGAGCAAGAGAACTAAAGTAGTCTTGGACAAAGAAAAGGAAAGAACAGAAGAGCAGAAGAGCAGAGAAACAACTACCTTTCGATATGAATGTAACATTGTGTATCCATCTTCTTATCAAGTTGCTTCAAATATAGTCCACTGAAGAAACAATAACCCATTCAAGGTGCACATAGCACACGTTAGTACATTTATATATACTGCCAAAATAATAAACAAATGATTTGCAGATTTTATCTGTAGCCTTCATTATATGCAATCAAAATCCAAGACCTATTGAATCCTAAAGCATCACTGCATCAATTAAGGAAGGAGAAGCTCATAATCACCCTTCCTCAGCTGCTGTTGCTAATGCTGTCATGAATGTATCCACCTGCTTTTAGATGCATGAATGTATTCAATAAAACATAAAATGTAACAAAATGTGAATAATAAATAATATAAAATGCATATCAGGAACAGAGTAAGGTTGCATTTCTACATGTAAGATGACAAAAGTAATAATTGAACAGTTCACATTATGAACTGTTATGATAAGAAAAAAAAGAAGAAAAAAAAACGTTAACAGAGGGTAACGGATGCAATGGGTAAGTCTACCACAGTTGTAAAAGCATGTGATCAGGTTCTTCGCCTTTAATGAAATAAAGCAAAGCTGAAAAGGATACAAAATTTCAACATAATAATCTGTTTATCTGAAACCTTAAGCATGTAAATTGTTCAGGAATGAGAACAAAGAAGAAGTCAACAGGAAGCAAAACAACACCATAGCAAATGCTAGAAAGGCCAAGAAAAATAGTGAAAACTAGCAAAGTTAGGCACCAATCTTTCTTTCCAATGATTCCAACAAAGCGACAGCCTTGACTGATAGAGAACCATGAAAACTCTTTGCCAAATCAGACCAGTAATCTTTATCACATTCAGATATACCCCAAATTTTAATTCGACAGAAGAAAAGAAAATGATGCCCCAAATGTTAATCCTATATAAACCCAACAATAAAGTCACACACCTGTGAATTCCTTTTCACCAGATCTGAGAGAAACATGCCCTGGATTTTGAGATTCTTCTATCGCAATTCCGTTCTTTGATTAGTTGTAAACATCCTGAATTCCAAAATATCCTTTTAGTAAGGTGAAGAACTGCTGCATATTCAAGTTACAGATATAAGCTCAACTTTTAGTAATCCTTTTTGTAAATATCTCTACTGCAACTAACCAACAAAAATCTGATATGTGCACAACTGCATAAGGGCAAAAGAACTTACGGAGGTTGCTTGGTCATCCTCAAGCAAATCCAACGCTTTTTCCATGCAGCTGCATATTCAAGTTAGTTAGCTTGCTCAAAGCAGGGTTTAGATTAAATACAGGGCATGGTATGTGTAGGGTGTACTACAAAGCATAACAGCTTGCCAAATCATGAGAATAAGAAAAATGTTAAGAACTTTTCATTTTCCATTTTTCCAGCAGGCATATGATAATGCTAACTTCATCAAGCTTCTTTTGCAGGTTATCAATCACACGTTTCATCCTATCTGAATTTTCTGCTACCATTGCCTTTCTTGTTTCATTCCATGAAGGAGCAGCACAGGTCTCAAATGGCTTGCCAAGATTTTAAGAATTGTCTCTCGATTATTTATACCTAAAGTGAAGTAATCATGATAACAGACGAAAATCATAACGATGACGTACAAGGTACATTGCTAACCTTGCTCTTCAAACTCGGGCACCAGGGTCAAAATCTTGTTAACCATCCAATCTTCTGAGGGAACACCAATACTGTCCTCTTTAGATTTGTTTGACTCTGAAACATGTCATAGTGATGTGTCCTTGCCCATTCTCTGGTTTTTCTTGGACATTGTTGGCATAAAGTCCTCGATTATCATGATCACTTTCAGTGGCAGCACTCCGGGTGGGTACTCCTGCTAGAACATAAAGCATAGTATACAAAAATGGTTCAAATCTGAGACTGAATATACTAAAAGAAAATGTTTCAAACCCTCACCAGATGTTATATTCAATCGCATCCTCTACAGCTGCATCCAACATCTCAATCATTGTCGGGAAAAAGAAAATGGTGAACAAAGCAATACCTTCAAGATATCTGGACTAAATTGAGAGCTTAGAGATAATTAGATTACAAGGAATAAGAAAAAAAAGTTTGTGAAGTTTAAGATTTGCAACAAAAAAGTAAAAGGGCTGGAAGGTACCTGTAAGTACTGCACAGGCTAAGTATTCCTAATTTGTGTAGACATAACTTACCTGTGCAACAGGCGATAAAGTCAAACATAAGAATGTACCACACAGTGCAACTAATATCACTGGCTATTCATCCTCTTGACCTCCGCTAGTAGATTGAACCATAGTAAATTTTAAGTCAGTCATTATTTATTTGATTAGACCCTTGTATGCAGGGTGGTGGGAAATAGGAAGTAGAAAAATCATATCAAGAGAGAAAGCTTCATACCTGTGAAACGAATTCCTTTTTGAGCATAAGCAAAAAACTGGAACAAAGCATAACCCGATGACAACCCTCAACACAAGCTCCTCATGATACAAGGTTGGAATCACATGTTGCAACAGAACATCAGTGTGAAGCATATGCACCATTTCAGAAACGAAACAAGGTGGTAAATGGAAATCAAAAGTAAGATTGAAAATGCTTACAGCAACTCCAGCAAGTGAACCACGAATTTCTACCTCTTCTACTAAACCATTGAACAATGACTTAAAAAAAAGAATTATCCACAGCCACATCAGTGGATCCATCAATAGCCTGTACCTGTAGCCAACTGCTGGGAAGACTCCATAACGCTGACAAGTTAAGTGGAACTGTTATATCCCTTGCAGCACCACGAACCAATGCATTCATGCCGTGCATTGCAATCAACATAAGCTGGTGTGTACAATCTCCCCCTTCAAGTCTGCCTTATCTACACAATCAACATGAACAAAAAATAGAAAGAACCAGTTGAGCTGTCACCAATACCTGAACACTGGGCCAATTATTAAAAAACATGTCATACCAGAGTTCCAAGCCGTGAGTCCAACATTGCAGAGACCAACTCTAAACCCACTTGTAATTTGGGCAGCAAGCTGAGCCACGGCAATCTGAGTGCATTATTGAAGTCCCTCTTTCATGTCTTCAGCCACTGAATCCCAATAAGAGTTGGTAATTATCTCTTCTATCTTAGGATAAGTCCAGGATGATCAGAGAGTACAGCTTGAGCCAAGGAAACGTGCCCTGACCTGTTGACCTGAGTTGGTATATTAAGCCGTAATTGTTCCTGTTCCATTATCATCATAATTTTTCAATTCAAATAATCAAGACATTTTACAAACAATAACAGAAATTCCAAAATTAGGGACATGGCTTCGCAACCTTTATCCCAAATCCTAGTATGTGCTAATTAAATATAACATAAATTGGCAATGTCATGAAAGTTCATAGCTCCATAGAAAGAAACAAGGTGCAAGTCATTGTAAAACCAAGTAAACAAATCAATTCACTAGTAACAACAGACTACTAAACATTTCACCAAAATTAGTCCTATCACAAGTAAGCAGGAAATATTTGACTACTGCAGCCCAGCCCACACAGATTTAGAATTAACAATTTAATTAGAAAAAAAAAGTTAATAAAAGGGTAAATTCTGGATAACTAACGGTGGTAAGGAACACAATCAGCCCTCCTAAGGAAGTTTTACCAAATACTAACAGAACAAAGTAACAATAAATTTCACACCGCAACTTAAAAAAAAAAAAAAAGAAAAGAAAAAACCCACCACGCAAAACCCTAACCCTAACCCTAGCCTTCCAAAACTTTAGGTTAAAACACAGACATTCAAAAAATGAATCAATTGATCAAATGCGATAATTTTAAGGAGATAGAGAGACATATAAACCAAACCGGAGTTATGTAATTTTTGCCGGAAACTGTATGGAGAAAGAAACCATGCCACACCAATTCGACCAAATCGCAACCGCTTACTTTGAACAACATGGAAAAGAAGTAAATAAAACGAGCAAATGAAAAAGGCAAAATTGCGAGAGCGTAAACTGATTCCATTACAAAAGAGAAGAGAGAACTAGTTTACCATATCGAAGGAGATTGAAGGCCTCGTCGAAATCGAAATCGTTCGCCAAATTAGGGTTTCAGTTTTTCCGCCATTTCCGAACACCTTCATCTTCATCTTGAGGAGAGAGAAAGAGAGAGAGAGAGGAGACACCCGCAATTTTATTTTTGGAGGGAGATGATGTGATGATTTCGGGTCTTTTTCACAACTGATCTGATTCCAGAACCTATATATAGCTTACTTTGTCGGCGTTTTCTAAGCGCGTTTTCCTTTGATTCTGTTTGACCAAACCGCGTTTTAATTGTATTTGTTGACTTTAACGCGTTTTCTCTTTGCTTTTACCTGGTAAAATGCGTTTTTATTTCTCTTTTACTGAACCCGTTTTCTTCTTTTCTTTTTTCCTTTTTTTTTAAAAAAAGAGCAAGAAATACCCAAAATAACCCCTAACAAGGGTTATCCTAAAACATCATTGAGGCATGTTGGACAAATATGCCCCACTTTGACATTAAGTCATTAACCATGATGGTCCATGAAATCGACGTCACACATAATCATAGAGAACATATCTTTAGAGAAGAAAGCATAAGACCAACTCCTTATTGTTTGCCCATTTTAAACAGAGTAGGTGATTTATTGGTGGTTACTTATTATACTCAAACCACTTAATAATATCTCTCATTTTTAAGATATTCTATCCAAGTTTCTATGTATTGCAGTAATTCATAAAAGAATGCGTCATTGGCCAGCCTTAATTGTCTGCATTGCCGGAAGATGCCTACGTGTCTTACTACTTTTCAATGAAAATATTAATCTAATATATTTTGGATTAATTAGTTTTCAAAAGATCTCCTATGAGGCCGCCTCAAGGTGAGGCCCTCTCTATAGCCAAGCATGACATAAACATGAAGTCATGTTTGTTAGAGAGGGTCTTACCTTAATGCCACCTCATACGAGTTTTTGTGATTAGCTTTATTCTCACTCACTGCACGTATAGTAAGGATTAGGGATAAAAATTGAGTTTAGTATGAACAAAGAATCGAGATTGGTTAGTTCGATTGTTTTCCGGTGTGCGAATACAGCAAAAATCCTATACTTGTATCGTCTTTCAGAATTCAGAGGAAAGTAAAGAATACTCCGTAAAAGCTTGCTAAAAAGAAGGATTAGAGACTAGTATGATGAGTTAATACAAGTAGACTAATCCAATTTGCAAGCACATTTAATACTTCATGCATCGAACTTAGAAATCCAACAAGTCTATATATATGATGTTTGAAGTACTCTATTTTCCATCCTACAAGTGAATTTTGAGGACTAGCCAAACATGAAACATTTCTCAAAAAAGAATATCAACTCATTGAAATAAACTGTACTCAATCCCATAACAATGACTAAAAGATATCAAATATGAGACCTCTAAATCTTCTTGCAAAAACTACCAACAAAACTGAGAAACTGACCTAAAAATTAGTGAAATTCCTAGTATCAAATGACCCAGAAAAGTAAGGATCCCATTCATGTTCTTCTAACTTCCCAGGCCACCTATACTTCCAAGCTTGCCTCTCATCATAAGCAAAACTATCATCTTTCCCTTCTTTCATATCCTCCTTAATCCTCTCAACTCTCTCCAAAACTCCCTTCACTGTCACATCAAAGGCATCCTCTAATGTCTCTAACCTACATCTTGGATCAGCATAAATTATCTTAGGAATCAAATTTATAATTTCTTCCCTCATTTCCCCAACTTTTTGAGGTGATATTCTCTCCAACACCTCTTGAATGCTAACCTTCCCATCTCTAACATCATACATAGAGATGAACACAGAATACTTTGTAAACTCCCTAGGAAAATGCCACAAGTACTGAATATAAGCCGAACCCGGATGAAAGAAAACGGGTATACACCCGGCTAGAATCGAGTCGAATGTGGATCTTCTAGTGTAAGAATCTCCTGGAGGTTGTAAGCAAAAAATAGAACTTTGAAACATTTTCATCAACTCAGCTGGCTTATGGCACTTATTCTTCCAGTTATTGCAGTGAATCATCATGCATTTCTTGGAGCTGTCACACTGGGATATCAACTGGTTGCGAATCGAATCGGGTCTGTCGGGTCTTGGAGCCCCGGCAAAGGAAAACAAGTGCATTCTCTTCTGTTTTCTCATCCTGTTTTGCCAAAGGAACACTTCTTCATCATTGGCTGGGTGGAAATAAGTTGGGTATGGTATCCCAAAATCATTGTTGTTCCAAGGAGATGATTCAATAACCAAACCCGTCATGTTTTTGGATTCGGGTAAGTACAAGAATTTGGTTCCCCAATCTGGATCCTTTGTATTTGCTGATCTTCTAAAATCCCATGTAATCCTACCACCAACAAAAAAATGATCTCTACCCGACAATTTCCTCCACTCGGGTCTTCTCCTTAACCACTTCACGAGCTCGAACCCAGCCGAATCCCTCACTTCAGAATCCGTATTCCATAAGTGTTGGGCCACGTCAAGCCCGGCATAAAACGGCACAAAGACAGCTGATGCTTGAGATGAATCATTGGTTAAGCACTCATATTGCTTCATCCTGTTATGAAAGATAACTTCTAGTAAGAATTGATTAGTTGCAAACCACCCGTTTTCGGAGAAAACCCGGTCTGAATTCGGAAGGTCCGGACCTAAACCCGAGTTTCTTATATATTGACACATGTCCATCCATAAATCAAGGGACTTGCAATCCCTTAGCAAATCCACGTTGTATCTCCTAGGGAGAGTGTGCACGTAAATGTACCTACCGGTGCATGATTGCCGGTCGGGTTTAAGCTCCGTTACGCACTTCCTTGACGGTGGCGGGGGCGGAGACAGTGGCGGTGGAGGAGGCGGTGGTGATGGTGGTGGAGGAGAGAGATTGGTGTTCACTTCTCCTGTACTATTCCATGATGATGACTCTTGTTTTTGATTGGTATCAGAAATCACTTGTTGTGTGACGGGCAAATTCTTAGGAGACTTCTTACGTTTGGGTTTTCCTCCCCTTCTCTTTTTCTTCTTAGGAACTGGAATTTTCTGCGGAATTTCATCCACAACTTCCTTCACAACGGGATTTTTCTTCATGGGTTGATCATTTTTTTCTTCAAGATCATTTAAACTCACATCCATAAGCTTATCAATCTCATCATCCCCTGTTTTTTCCTCTGTTTCCCCTGTTTTCTTCTCAGTTTCCCCTGTTTTTTCCTCTGTTTCCCCTGTTTTCTCCTCTGTTTTCTGACCCATTCTAATTTTGATGTTGGTATTATCATCATCATCATCATCTTGTAAACTGGAACTAGAATTAGTTTCATCACTAGGGTTGTAAACAATGGGATTTGGTTTGTAATCTACAGAATAAACGTAAAATCTGGCTAAAGATGCTACACTATCAATCAAGGAACTGTAATTGAGACAAACCAAAAGTGACCAAATTGTGAACAAGGAGAAAATTACCAACCAGAATTTATTCTTATAGATTCCCATGGTTGATTTCTGTACTTGTCTTCTATGGCCTCTCAACTTTCGGTTTATCATCAATCTTCCCAAGCTAGCCTGATTGGAATTTGAGAGACATAGGATATGATTTTAGAATTTGTAACATGAATCATAATGATTTTTTTATGGAAAGAGACAGAGGAGTTGATTTTTCTTGTCTGATTTTTATTTCTAATTTGTCTCTATTTCTAATTCTGTTTTGGTTAATTGGGAATTAAATTTGGTTAGGAACAAAGAATTTTTCTTAGGAAAGGCAGAGAGATGCAGAGAATTGAGAGGGATGGAGAAGGAAAAGTTTTGTTTTGTTTTGTTTTTTTTTTTTTTTTTTTTTACTTTTTTTTTTCCCCTTGGTAGAATAGGAGCAAAAATAGTAAAGAGAGCTGAATTGTTCAATGTTTTTCTCAGGATTTGAGAGACTGTACCTATTCTATAGTTAATTAACACGCCCTGAGGGTGGATTTAATTCTATTTCCTCTCATTTTAGTGTGGATTTATTTCGAATTAATGAAATTTACAAGGCAGAATTCTGGACTTTGACTGGCAATAATGCTTTGTATTTCCCAATTTGTTTGGCACTTGAGCAATCACGTATAACAGCCATATGAGCTTTGGATTATGGACTTGATTATGTGGATTATTTTGTTGAGACAAATTATCGACAATATTATTATTACACAAAAACTCGTATAAGGCTCTCTCACCTTTAATAAGCATGACATTATGCTTATGTCGTGCTTGACTATATCGAAAGTATCACCTTGAGGCAGCCTTATAGAAGATATTTTATTTGTATTGCTTGACACAAGCCAAACCATGCCCAACAAGAATGATTCAAAATAAGACTGATGGAAGCAACCTAAGAAACAAGCCAGACAATATATAGAGAGAATATATTGTTAATTGAATATTCAATCTTCTCATAATGAGATGGATACAGAGAATAGGACTACTAATGCTTTGATGATACAATCGATATCAATTGCATGTGTATCAAAAATAAACTAAATAAATAAATAAATACAAATGGATATAAGGGTCGTGAATCTTTAATTTTGGTTCCATTGCTATGATTAAGTAGAACTCTAAAGGTGCTAGCCACACTTATAAACGAATATGAATAAATAGTCACACCTCTCATTTTAGCCTATAAATTTATTTCATTATACCCTTAAGCTTTATCTCAGTCGAAACATCCCAGTGATATACTTTGATTTTTAAGAACGGTCTTGGCCCGTGTGTCATACTGTTCACGCACCTTTGGAAGTCATCAAGTGTAAAATATCCAACTCTTGATTTGAAGTCCAAGTAGAGATCAATCTTCTGCAGGAAGATGCTGGCATGCTTAAGAATGTAGGTGACAAACTCCATATCAATTGCATCACCCATAAAACCATATAACTTGACCTCCTTGAGCTTCATGTGATGCGACATGGAACCCAATTGTAGTGCTCTATTTTCGATAAAACATGGTTCTATTACCTTCAAGCAAGAGACAAAATATCATCAGCAATCAGATCTTCATATAAAAGACCGTCTTATAGAAGTTTTTGTGTAATACAATCAATCAGCTTATGTACTCCATCACGATCAAAGTAAGGGAAATCCAGCTTATATATCTTCAGATAGAGGACAACATTGCAACAATCAATCTCTATTCTTAGACACAATATTTTTACTCTTTTTGCTGTTTTGTGGTAAAATGACACACCCGTGGACAATAAATGACTATGATTATGCATATAGCCATTCATTGCATCCTGTCTCAACTCTTGTGAGTCATGTCACCATTTGTTCAATGATAGTGAGGTTGCTGGGCATATTTGGAAGGAGATCTTGTATTGGCGGTGTATATTCAGGTGGCCTATGTGCTTAATCAGAGCACTTCATATTAGAGGCTAGCCGAATTCAACAAAGGGTAAAGAGAGCAGCCCTAACTAGTGGCAACTGTTTACGAGCTTTGGAAGGAACGTGACCATATAAAGTTTGGTGTTGCAAATACGAATATATACAAATAGTTAGACATATACATATCTGTGTTTGTTAGATATCACAGTGTGATATGGTATGGGTAAGGGGTTGTGTATACCATACTGATGCATAAAATTTTGTTGGGGTTCTTTCTCGGATAGGGGGTTATAGGTGGGCAGACCACCCCCTGCATTTTATATGCATTGCTAAACCTTGGAGTAAACACAACTTATACAAACACAACTTTAGCCCATATAAGCTATGATAATCAAAATGAAAGAAGCCATGATGTTTGATATCCGCATATGAAATACGAGTAAGTATCTACAGTTATCTCAAGTTGCTGCAAGTTGGGAGCTGCCTTCAGGATTGAAACAGCCGCAAGATAACCTAGTGAAATTAATTCTCTATCGTAAACAACCAAGACCAGTTTCTTGAGATTACAGAATGCACGGAGTTTTGCAAAAGCGCTCGCGTCCTGCAAGAATTGAACTATCTATGAGGACCAGAAAAGGTCAAGTAGAAATCAGAATGCATTCTCACTATATATGCTTTATATTACCTCGAAGATACGAGCTTCAATTGTCAAAGATTCCAGATTGGACAGGAAAGTGGCAAACTGACGAAAAAAGAAGTCTTTTCCTTTGAGATAGCTCAACATTGCACACAGCAGGTCTGAATGCCCAAATACTGCAAGCCTTAGATTAACAAGGTGCGGGGAATTCTTAATACAGATATCTGTCCTTCTGCCTTGATGCGTAAATGATAAAAGATATGGGGCTACAAGTTCTACTTTTTCTAAGTCTTTACAAAAATAGAGCTCCAAGGATTTCAGCTTCAGGTGAGGAACTGTATTCTTTGCATATACTAGCCTATGACTATTCATCAAATGAAAATTTTCAAGAGACAAACAGCTAGATAGGATCATCTCAAAAGCCTCATCTGAAAGGTTCACTGATCTTAAATAGAGATCAGTAAGAGACTGAAAGTGCTTCTGAACACTTAAAGAGGCAGTAAGCAATGACTTGCAATAATCCATTCCTTCATCAAAGAACTCTGCAGGGAAATAATAATTCGTCACACCAGATGAAGTATTGTTGTTGAAGTTTAGTTCAAAACTAGCAACCCCATTAGCAAAAGCAAAGGCAACCCAATAATCAACATGACAACTAGAAACGTTGTTTAGAGGGTAGTTTACTCTGAATTTATACAATTTTCCACCACCATATTGTCCTATAACTTTGTTCACGATATATCTACATGTCTTCCCATCCATGTGTTGAGAGGACTTTGCACGTCGTAAGCAAAAGTCGAGGCTAGGACATGACACCCATACATGCCTCCATCTTTTTGCAAGGATGCTGGTAACTCCTTCACTGTCAACCTTGACAAAACTGTATAGAGAAGGTCATCCGGCAAAGCACTAATACGATCTTCCAGTTCGATTGTGTTGCATTGCTGGTTAATCATTAATTCATAAGAATATTCAATTTCCATCACATATAGTATATATATGGTACTGTACTATGGAACAAAAATCCATCTAAATATTCTTCAGGAGCACAATAATAATGATTCTCCAAGCTACAAAATACAATACAACAAAAATGAGCCGAAAAAAAAAGTTGGATTCTTTAAAAAAACTGTCTTTGTGCTCCATTAAACACCATGAAGAAAGTTCATATATATATGAAATTGAAAGAAGTTTAAGAAGTACAAGAGACAGAGAGAGACCTGAAGGGATGATGAGGTAGCATTGTGAAGTTCGAACCTTGTGTTGTAAGAGTGATTAGCAGGAGCTTTATGCATGCTCTTGTTCTTCAGCTCTTCCCTTTTCTCAAAGATGAAAATCACACATCATCTTACTCACCATATAATTATATATGCTTCAAACTGACCAATCCCAATGAACATACACAAGTGACAAATTAAAGCAGAGAAAGTAAAGTGGAAGAGCCTCCAATGGACAAAAATAATAATTCCCAAAACGTCGAAATTAAGGGAAATCACAAATTTCACACCTTCAATCAAATAATAAGTACTACAAATACAATAACTACCCTTATATAGTACAGTATAGTACCTTAGATGTTTCGCAGCTTCCCAAACGCCCCCTAGATGTTTCAACATCCCCTCAAGAATATAACTTTAAAGTGAGATATTCGAGGACGGTGGCGAAATGGCCCGATGCCGGGCCAAATTCCTTTCTGGCTATGGCTTCCAATGAGAGAGAGAGAGAGAGATTGTGTAATGGGAGCGCCGTCTTTAAAAGTTCCTCCTGTATTTTAGGGGAAGAAAATCAACTTACCCTTGTATTTTGGGAAAATGTTGATATGGGAGTACCTTTTATGTTTTTTTTTCTTTTGTGAAAAGAAAAATACAGTAAAAAAAAAAATACAGTAAAAAAAAATAAACCCTGACATCATTAAGGTTCCTCTTCTTGTCAACGGAATGATGCGGGATGAGGAACAGAACGGAGCGGTGTGGAACGGAACGGCATGGAACGGATTGGACAGAACGGAACGGAACAAAACAGAGCAAAACGGAATGCAGCATGGAAACGACGAAAAGAACCGGGCCTAAAATTCTGCGGCAAGCAAGGTGTAGGAAAATGGCCTTGTAATGTACTGTGAACTGAAAACCCTGAAACAGCCAGTTGACAAAGCACAAGCACCTTCTTGACACAAACAAACCATGCTCAACAAAATGATTCGACATGTTGCATATTCACTTTGAATAATTTACTATTGATAAAATTGGATACTGAATAGGACTACAAAATGCTTTGATGATACAATCAATATCAACTGTATATCAAAAAAAAAAATGAAATAAATAAATACAAATAGAAATAATCTGAGTTTTTGCTGTGTTCTATGTTTGCTGTTATGTTGTCCTCCTGTCTAGCTCCTTTCAAAATAACTATCCCACTCATTATTCTCCAATCCCCCAAAGAAGTTGTACTTCCAAGCATATTCTTCAGGAAAATTCTCAAATGTACTGGCATTCCTATCTTCCTTCATGTGCATCCTGGTAACCTCTACTCGGTTCAAGACTTCCTGCACAGCCACATCGAATGCATCTTCAAAACTTTCTGACCTAGCATTCGGATTGGCATAAATCAACCTCGGAATCAGACTTATGACCTTTTCCCTCATAGCCACCACCTCCTCTTTCGGTATCTCTAACAACTTCTTCTGAATGGTCAAATTCCCACCCTTAACACTTTCCATAGGAATGAACACAGAGTAACTAGTATAATTCTTAGGTAAGTGCCACAAATACTGCACATAAGCCGAAGCTGGATGGAAGAATACCGGTATACATCCAGCTAAAATCGCGTCAAATGCTGATCTCCTAGTGTACGAATCCCCAGGAGGCTGCAAGCAAAAGACAGACCTTTGAAACAACTTCATTAGATTCCCTGGCTTGTCGCAGTTTTTCACGTTAGGATCACATTTTATGAACTTGCAACGTTTCTCAGCTTGTGAAGCTAAGCACTGATTGATAATATCATTTCTTATGGAGTCCTGGAGCATTGGCCTAGAGGCACCCGCGAATGAGAACAAGTAAGCCCTTTCTTTTGATCTCATCCTTTCTTGCCAACCATAGACCTCATTGTCACTAGAAGGGTGGAAATAGGTAGGATATGGGATAGCAAAATCAGTGTTGTTCCAAGGGCTCGATTCGATCACCAAACTAGTCATGTTCTTGACCTCAGGCAAGAAGAAGAGACCATTGCCCCAATCAGCCCCATTGTCAGACCCTCTCCTAAAGTCCCATGACACCCTCCCAGCCACTAGGAAATGATCGTGCCCCCACATTTTGTTCCACTCAGGTTTTTCCCTTAAAAACTTGACCAATTCAACAGAAGCTGAATCTCTTGTTTTGACTTCAGGATCCCATAAGAAGCGCCCTGCATCTAGCCCTGCATAAAAGGGCACAAACATAGCAGACGCCTTGGAGGAATCGTTTGTCAAACACCTATATTGCTTCATTCGATTGTGAAATATGACTTCTAACGAGAACTGATTCGTCGTAAACCAGCCTGAAGTGGAGAAAACCTCTTCATTGGAGTCGTTTAGGCCAGGACCAAGCCCTGAGTTTACAAGGTAGTCACACATGTTAAGCCACCTGTTAAGGGTGCTACAATTTTCGAGAAAATCGTAGTTAAACCTGGTAGGAAGATCTTGGACATATATGTATTTTCCTGCACATTCATCTGATTTTCCTGCAGATTGGCCAACTGTTGCAATAGAGGGCACAACTGGTCCCTCATTTTTCAGCAGGACAAAGCTAACATTAGTAAGAGAAAACATACTCCCACCAACGTTGGCTAATGAGGAAACATCGACATCGTCGAGCAATATGGAAGAACTTAGATAAACCAAGAACAGGCTAATAACAGAACAAATCAAGAGAACAAACCAGGACACAACGCTAGAATTTCCACCACCAGTTGATTTCTCTCTATGGTCTGGTACACCATTTTGATGTATCTTCTTAGAAAACATTCTGTTTTTCTTCACCAAAGTTTTGAAACTTGACAGTGTAAGGATTTGTGCATATTTAAAAGGCAACTTCATAATCATAGTAATGAAAAGGAATCATTTAGAAAGTGTAGATCAAGAAATGGAAGTATGAAAAGGACGGTGCTTAATTCTATGAATTTAATGCAGGAATAGCTTGGGAAGTGGGCTAAACACTGGAGAATGAAAACATAAGCCACAATTAGCGCTCTTAGTCGCATGCTTATGAAGGGGTTTAAGGTTTTTTTTAATCCGAAAATACTCTCTAATTAATAGTGAGTAATCCTGAAGGATCCTTTGTGATTCCCAGTCGATCTCATTTGCCGGACGTTTATAAATTAAAAACGGTCCTACTATAATCTCACATGTATCCCAGGTGTTTTAAAAAATACAGGATTAGTACTATTTAATCATCTTCAAAATTTTGATTAATTCAATTTAGTTATCGTTTGCCGTTTTCTAAGTGGTTAAGATATATTTAATGTTTGAATAAGATGCAAAATCGATTGGGGAGGATTCGTTCGGTAACATTGAGGTATCAACTTCGTCGAGTGGCCAATATTTTTATTTTTATTTTTGATGAGGTGGGCCAATATTGTTTTGGTTACGTGAGGACAACTAAGGACACTAATTTATATTTACAGTTGCATAAGCATTTGTCTCACTTCAAATGTTGTGTACTCTTTCGGGTCCATAAAAATCTTTACACTTGAGAATGATGATTTATGAAAATCTTTACACTTGAAAATGACATAGAGACTAAAGAAAAAATATTTGTGCACAATGTCTTCTTACACAGGGTATGTAAAAAATGTCATTATTTTTTGAAAGTGGTACACAATCGAAATGAATAAAATAATTAATATTAGGAAAGAAACAAGGTACTCCTCCATAGTCCATAGGGGAAATCATCTCATTACAAAATGCAAACATGAGGAGCATCATACAATACAGCTCAGTGAGCTCACTAATTATCATATGGATTATGGAGCTAACTGCTAACAGGTTATGTTTACACTTCTTTTATGATTTCCTAACAGATGAATTCTATGAGGAAGCCAAATAACAAAAATACATGATATAGTAAATAAAAGCTAGTGATAATGAATAAAAAAAATCAAAGAATTAAATCGCTAACATTATTAGTCTCTATTTTTACAGGGTGTTGCTAGATTAATGGTGTCTCATGCCAAAGGCAAATAGCCAACTCCTTTGCCGTCTTCGTCATCGCAAGAAAATTTGAATGGATCAACTGCAAAGCTGTGAGCAGAGCTGTTGAACCTGGGAAGTAGACTTACCATCTAACAATGGATAAACGTGGCTTCTTCCATTGCTGAGACATGTAAGGTTTAACTTGTCCTCATATTGAGTTGACTGCAAGAAATCACATATATACAATCAGTAAAGATCAGTTGCCACTTACACTAATGGTTAAACATAATTACAAGTTCCCTTGCTTCATTAATTAGTTAAAACTTGTTCTTTTTTGATAATTTTAATTAATTGCAACTTTTTACAGGCAGGAATTAAGAGATCTTCCCTTGATGATACGTAAATCTAGAATAGAGTATGAAATTCAAAGGTTTCCATTATATCTTAGGTATGATTTATGAAGTTAAAAGTTTGAGTATGGCAGTTGACACCAGCAGATGAGAATAGTTGTTCAAATCACCTCACAGAACTCTTGTTTTGCTTTGCAGCTCCATTTGGAGGTTTGAATACAGCTCAAATGATGGCACCATGAACAATAGTCATTAGCATTAACTCCTCGAAAAACCATCACCAGCCCAACAGTAAGCCTGCAAAAAACAAATTCTAGGCTTTCAGTTCAAGTAAAGGGAATGCACAGGCACAGCAACAAAACCCAACCTAAGAGAAAGCCCAGCGGTAACTTCAACTACTTTGGCAATAGAAACATAAATGAAAGGCTGGCTGAGGGAGGGAAAATAGAACCTTCACCTGGATTTTAAGATTTTTCAATATTTTGCTGTCTCATGTTGAAACAATTTAAAGTTGAAGCACACAGAAAGTATAAGACAAAACTAACGAGAGATTAGGTGACTGAGCTTTATCTTTGTTGCAAGGCTGTTGTTTACTACCATTGCTATATAAGCCAGTCAAGAGGACAAATTAAAGCCAGAGAATACAAAGCCTTAAAAGCTTACCCGGCAATTAAGAATATAGCAGCGGCAACCCAGAGTACATACTGATAAGTCTTGTGCTTTGGTTTACTAGTTCGCAAAGTATGGCCTTGACGAGCATGCTTTTGGCTAACCCATCCAAATTGTGGGCGTATCAGAAGTATGATTCCAAGTAGAAACCCAGTAATGAATCCACCAATGTGAGCAAAGTTGTCCACATGCGGGAGAATTCCCACAGCCAGATTTATAATGATAATCAATACAAGTGTCAACAATGCTGCCAACTGAGCATCAAAAACTGTAGTGTCACACGCCCAACAGATAAATAGTGTGAAGAAAATAGCCAATGGAAACTAGTCTTCAAGGGTAAGCTTTAGTACCTTGTTGGCATAGATTGTCCAGTTTGTAAGCAGCTCGGAAAGCATGGCCCCTAGTAGACCAAACAGTGCACCAGAAGCACCAACAGAGATTGTTGATTGAAGAAACAGAGTTGACAATATGTTCGCACCAAAACCAGAGATCACATACAACAAACCAATCTTTACTGTAAGGACAAGGCTTGTGTTAGAGTAGTGCAAACCAAATTGTACAATGTCTTTGCTTAAAATGACACAGATAATGAAAATGAAATCCCGTCTTTTTATAGTATCATAGGAGACAACAGCACAATGATTATAGTGTCCATCACACCCCTCAAAAGAAAACAGGCAAAGGAAAAGGGACAACCCAAAGACCCTTCAGTTAATAGCACTCAAATCTCATATTAGAAACTACCCCCTTCTCACCAACCCAAACCTGGTCATTAACAGATGAAAACTGACAAATCAAATGAACAAAAGAGATGATTGATCATATTATTATTATGTCAGCAACTCTTTTTTACCTTCCTTTTTTTGGTGCACTCAGCAACCATAAATTAGAATAAGATTTGTTCATTTGTTAAAATATATTATGTGCTAGTCGTTTACCAATATGATTGAAGTTCTGCACAGATTTTTTTTTTTTTTTTTTTTTTTGGTTTGGGACGATGGTCATTTGGTTTCTCAATGTTGTTCTTTTAAAGAAGAATGTATAATGAATACACATTTTAACTTTGAGAATCACAACACCTTACACCCACGGGAAACACAATGCAGATCAGTATGTGTATCACGAGACTTGATAAATGAAGTGTTCGATAACGAATGGATAAAAAGGCCTTGGCCAACACATCAATGTGATGCTATGCTGTGCTATTAGTACAAAAACATTAGAAATTTGAGGTATAACATGCCATCAACACAAGATTAGTGAAAATTAAAATGAGGGAGAAATGAAGAAAACATACCAAAACCAAATTCTTGCTCAAGCCGTATGCCTATAAATAGAAGGCTTGACATGTTAGCAAGCACATGTACCACCCCAGCATGAAGCCATATGCTAGTGATCAGCCGCCAAGCCTGGTGGTGGTATACCACCTTGCTCACTTCCAGAGCCCCCATCTTCTCCAATCTGAACAAACAAATTCAGGTAAGTTAGATAAATCAGCTCCTTTATCTGTCATTACAAAACTTCATAAAAGTGATCCTTTTTGCACCATAAGGGACGTGATCACCACATGTGCAGTTGTCAGTTATCAGCAATTCAGCATGCATTGATTGCCTATAAGTGACTGTCTTTTGTAAGGGTTTGCAAATCCAAAGCTTAGTCCTGATTCATGTGAATCCACAATAGACAAACATTGAACAACGTAGTGCAATGACAATGCAAGCATCATAATACCTCTGGCAGGTAACAAAAATATAATCTTTACAACACGACAGAATTATCGCGACCTTGTCCTCAGCCAACACCCCACCCTCCCTTTTAAACACTAACTGCACACCGATGCCCTACCACAATTGGCAATGATACAGGTTCATCAACCATTGCATGACCTCCTTTTTCTGGGTATGGAACTACGGATTATGAAAAGGCAACACAACTACATTTCTTCATAATTAACCTTGTTCTGAGTCATAGGTACAATTGAATGGTAGCCCAACAAAATCAACATTTACAGCTCTAATCAAAGTTCCTCCTCCCCAACTATCTCCAATTCAAACACCCCATTTTACCCATATGCAGTTCCAACTTCCACAGTACAAGAGACAAGACCCAAAACATAACCCCACACTACAAAACAAAAAGCACAAAGCTATAGCAAACCCATTTCATACATGCATCCAACAAGTCATGCAAACCAGAAGGAATTGGCAGTCCAACTTCCACAGTACAAGACCCAAATATAACCCCACGCTACAATACTTAAAGCACAAATCTTTAGCAAACCCATTTCATACATGCATCCAACAAGTCATGGAATCCATAAAAAGTAGAAAACCAATAAGACAATTGCAACTAAAGTATTCCAAAAAACCCATCACATCAAATATTCCAAAAAACCCATCACATCAAATATTCCAAGCATAGAAAACAACTACAGTTCCAATTCCTACACCATTAAAACAACAACAATTGAATTGCATAGAGATTTAAGAAAGAAAGAGAACTTACGTAGCTGAAGAGGGTCCAAGAAGGAGATTTTCCTTGACGGGTTGAAAAGAGAACCTTCCCAAAAACTTAGGAAAACAAGAGAAAGAATACTTGGGACAATCATTGACATACATTGTGATGAAAAACAATGCTACATTCGCAACCACAATCAATGGCACCAGCCATGAGACCCACCGTCTGAACGGCCGGAATTCTACCTCCGGTGCCGGTGGGTGGCTCATTGTCACCCTTTCTCTCTCCTACCCTTTTGCCCTCATCAATCAAACAATAAAACCCAGAAAAGTGAGATGGTTAATTTGATGAATCATTGGTTAGAATTGACGATTCTGGTGATTTTTGAAGAACGAATTGCAGGACATAATATGGTTATTTGTGAGAGAAAAATGTGGGTAATATGAAGAACGGTTCACCAGCTTGGGCTTGTTAATGGAGGTTAATGGACATTCAACCGAACAGAATGATTTGTGGGTTGTGGGTTGTGGCGTGTGAGATCCGTTCTGAAACACCGTTTTTTTGGATCTTTGGGATATTTATTGCTTCCTGGATCGTTTTCTCACTTGGGCTTTAAGTGTTTCCTTCATTCCTTGGCTTGAAGGCCAACATGTAGTTTGTTGATGTGGAGATTTTTTTTCTTCTTTCTATAAACAAACCGTTAAACCAAGGGTTGAAAGAGCCTTACATGAGCAATCTTTAATGCTTAATCAAAAGGGGTGTAAGCCAAGGGGTTAGTTTGTTTTTTGGCTCTATGCCAAGGGGTTAATTTTCCTAACTATCAATCTTGAATCTTGGAAATCTAAAATTTTGTAATTTGCAGGTAGAACAACTTTGATTCAAGCGGTTGCATTCACACTCCCCCCTATGCCATGGCTAGAGGTGGCCAGTGGGTCGGGCTAGGCCCAAGCCCGCCCTGACCGGACCGCCGAGGGCCTTATGTGTGCCGGCGAGATGAGAGCCCGGAGCCCAGGTCCGCACGGCACGGTGGTTGGTCGTGCCTGCCCAAAACGAAGCCCGGCCCGTGAAGGATTTGGTGATGGTGGTGGTGCTCCGTGAAGGATCTGTTGATGGTGGTGATTATGTGGGGAACTTCAATGGTGATTTGGTGAAGGTTTTGTGCCTTCGTGTTTCTGGGCGCACACTCTCTCTCTCTCTCTCTCTCTCTCTCTCTCTCTCTCTCTCTCTCTCTCTCTCTCTCTCTCTCGGTCCAATCCCGTGCTCCTCCTAGCGAGGCCCAGAGCCCAGGCTCGCACGGCACGGTGGTTGGCCGTGCCAAATAAGTGCCCCCCTCCGTCGATGCCCGGCCCGCCTGGGAGCCCGGCCCAAGCACGACACGGCCCGCACATTGGCCCTCTAGCCATGGCTAGCAATACTCTCAGCACCACTCTCTGCAATGATATGGATGGTGTCTTAAGAGACTTTTGGTGGGGTAAAGACCCGGATAAAAGGAACATGTACCTCAAGTCTTGGAAATCAATGTGCATCCCTAAGAAGCAAGGGGGGCTGGGAATTAGAAGACTCAAACAGTTCAACAAAGTCATCCATTCCAAACTGGCTTGGCAGGTTTTTAGTGATGCAAAGCGTCCATGGGTCTCTCTACTCAAGCAAAAATATTGCAGACGTCATGAATTTCACCATGTGCCCCTAAATGCAAGTGACTCCGCTGTCTGGAAAGAGATAGCTAACGACAGGGACCTTGTCCTCAAAGCTGGTTGTTTCTTAGTGGGAGATGGGTCTACTATAAATATCTGGAACAATCCGTGGGTTCCTAACCTCCCAGGGCTTCATACCTACAGCCCATCCAACCGCCACTACGAGTGTTTTCAAAGTCGCAAACTGCATTGTTAACTCAACTTGGAACGCCAACCTTATCCACGAGCAGTTCGATCTACCCTCTGCTACAACCATCCTCCAAATCACCCTTCCATCCACCCCCTCAACTGACTCCACCATTTGGACACATGATAGATTAGGGGACTACACTGTCAAGTCTACATTCCATCTATTCTCTGACTCCACCCTTTCGAATGAAAATTTTGAGCCTGGCTTTTGGAAACTTATTTGGAAAGCTAATGATCCCCATCGAATTAGAATCTTCCTCTGGAGACTAGCCTCAAATGCCATCCCACTCAATGATATCCTCCATTACCGCATCACTCATATTGACCCATCTTGCCCTCTTTGCAACTCTTCTCCAGAAACTGGCAACCATCTTCTTCTCCTGACCGCTGGCTCGCTTTGTTTGGTTCCATTGCCTCGGTCTCCGCACCGACAACACTGCCTACACCTCTCTCTATGAATGGCTACCCCAATGTCTCAACCCTCGTCCAGAATTGCTGCTCCCTCAATCAAACTCCCATGAAGCTGCTGGTCTAGCAGCCTTCATTCTCGACTCCATCTGGTGGTTTCGTAACAAGAAAATCCATGATCATGAATTTGACATCTCGGACCCCTCGGTCCTTCTGGATACTATCAATGCACACTGGAAAGAATGAAACCTCCTACCAAATGGTAATACTACTCCAATCCCACCAGCCCCTAATATTATTGTGCCGCTCCCCCAATGGGAACATATATATTTTGTAGATGCTGCTGTTCGCCGTTCATGTTCTGTGGCTGCCTGGATTAAAATCAAGGAAGACGGCACAACTACTGCTACGGGTGCCACTGATATAGTCTCCACATCACCTGCACTTGTCGAAGCTCATGCCATCCTAGGAGCCCTCTCCCACCTAAAGAGCATTGGAGGCTCTCATGGACTTTTCTTCACTGATGCAAAGCTCAATGTTGATGATCTCAATCGAGCCCCCCCTTTTCCTTGGGTCACTCGCTCTACTCTTATAGATGTTTCTTCTTTACTGCTTTCACTTTGTTCGGATGTAATATTTGTACCTCGTTATAACAATTATCGTGCTCACAATTTCGCCACATGGGCTTCCTCATCAGGGTTCTCGGGCACAATGGCCCCTGAGGAGATGCACATGTGTGACTCCCTTATATAGCTGCTGTAACTTTCTTTTGAGTATTCAGTAATGAGAAGTACTTGGCTTAGGAAAAATAAAAAAATCTTAAGTTTGAGAGGTAGGTTAAGTTTGGCAAATTTGTCTGATCATCATCATCACTAACATATCTTCCATCATTTGAGCTGAACCTTGTACTAGTCACATTATCTGTCGTCAACATATTTCTTCTTAAGATAAATACTCATACTCGCCATATTTTCCCTACTCATATTTATTCCTAATTGCGTCTTCTTCGATCTTACAAAGCAACCAAATAAACGGCGAAATCGATAACATAAATTTCAATGTTTCCACCGTCAGAACAACTACCAGGTTCAGCATTAACGAAAGTTATATGAATCTTAATTGAATGTTTATTTGCCCATAAAAAACAATTAAAAAATTAAAATGTTTGTTTAGAGATGAAATTATAGTACTCCATGAAAAAAGAAAAGGAAAAAAAGAACAGAGTAATCTCTTGTTTTTTTTTTTTTCTCATCAAAAAGAGGGTGCAAGTGAATGGTGATCGAGGCATTACATCATGTTCGGAACAAGGGTCTAGCATAATTCTTGGAAACCAGGAGTCACAAGACATGGGAGAATGAGAATTCGAACCCATAATATTGCATTACCAAATCACTTGAGAGTAAGTATGGAATCACTAAGAGTCTAAGACCACCACGCTTGTTGGGTAATCTCTTGTAGTTGTAGGCTTGTGGCCTTCCATTTTAATTTTGATTCCCAAATTTGCCCTCATATTTGATGGAAAAAGACACATCATACACGAAATAAACCTCCCACTCCACCTCTTGGCCCCCAGAACTCGCCTGAACTCACCACACACACCAGCACTCCACCGCCCTCTTCCATTCTCATCTCCCTGTCTCTGTTGTAGCCGCCCTAAGTCGCCGTCAACCTCCCATCGGTGCTACCGTCGAGGGCTCCTCCATCTGGTTAGTATGTCACCCTTTTTCTCTCTCCTACTTTTTTTTTATTATAACCATAGACCTAAAATTGCCCTTTCACCATAGCCACCGCCCTTCACCATACCCTGTTGTTGCTTTCATTTCCATGTCCCCTTATAATCATTTCAATGAATTAAGCGTGTTATTCAACACCAACGATTGTATAAGTATAATCCCAGTATTATTTACTTCAGATTATGGTGCTCTGATATGAGGTACAATATTGTTGCTATTGTTAGCCTGATTATATACTGTGGAACAACAAAAGGATAGAATTTGTGTCATATGAAAATGGTTGTCACAATTTTGTTTCTGCTAAAACTACTGTTCTACTTCATTTGTATCGTTCTATGATGCCAGTATTATGCTGTTAGTTCATGAGGTTTTTTTTTTTGGAACGGAATTAGTTCATAAGGGTTTAAGGTTGTTCTGGCAGAGATATGAAGTATAGATTCCAATTATAGCCCAAACTTAGTAGTATGTTAGTAGTAGTACATTGTTTGTTTGAAAGGATTAAGGATATTTGTTTTATGTTCTAATTTGCTTTTAATCTGTTAAAATTTTATGTATAAGCACACCAAAAATTGATTTTCAATATTTTCGATCCCCCAATTCTTGGAGGCAACTATTGTTTCCCATCCAATCAAAGCCTCTTTTCATTCTGGGATTTCCATCCCAAGAAAAGGGTTTGCAAGAGATTCGATATTGGCAATCAGAATCTTAGGAAGGAAGAGTTACTTGTCAACTGCTAGCATAAAAATGCATTTTTTAGGTGACCATCACTGTTTTAGGAAATGCTGTTTCAACTTGTGGTCTACACAAATACTGGTGAACCATGATGCAGACGGATGTACTTCAACTCTTCAAGGTATCTGGAAGGAAGCTTCCATGCTTCCTTCCATGAAATGAAACCAGTGTGATTGAGAATGCACTTTCAGTTTGCTGAACTCACCCAAAATAAATAAAGGTCTTGCTGGGATTTTGGGATTGCTTGAAGCTCCGAGTGATCAAAATCATTGAACTTCTGTGTGGTTCTACCTACAAAACATGGGTCACCCTTAATTCCTCAAAAACTGCAGAATCCAACGAAAATCTTTGATTATATTCAATTTTTTTTCTTCCAAAGCGTGCCAAATTTAAAAGGTTTTTAATTAGGTGAATGACCGGCTTCTGTTATATTGAGTTGGAGGCCTATTTACGTTTTTCTCAGTGGATATCCTTGCAAAGCTAGCTTGATATCCATGCAAGTGATTCAGATACTAGGACCTCTCCCAAATATTTGTCAATTTTGTCTTTTTCTAGTTTTGTTTGATAGTATGTTAACATAACCAGTTTCTTGGTGAACATTGCAGAAAAAGCTCCAATTCTCGTGCTCCTTGTAAAAGTAGCTGCTGCAAGAGTAGATGGAAATAGTTGAGTCCATTGATGATATTCAAGTGCAATATCCACCAGAAGGGGAATTTTCATCTTCTGATCTGGAGTGGACCAAGTTTGGCACAGTTGAGCACCATGATGATGTAGCTAAAATTCCTTACGATCGTGTTGATGAGTTTATAATTGGAGAATGTTCTACTGTTGAATTTCCCACTCGATTCCATATTGAGAGGGGGAGAAAGCGGCTGAAAGGAAGCTTAAAGGAGTACAGAAGTGATGAATATTTGGAGTATAGGCTGTAAGTATTGTGGTACACATTTCCTTCATACATATATTTAGCCTCCTCCTAAGTCCTAACAAACCCCCCCGCAAAAAACTGGGAAAAAAAAGGGAGAGAAATTTTATATTGAGTTGCAATTTGCAAGTTATGTCAGATTTCTGCCTGGTAGAATATTCTCAATTCTTTTCTGTTCTGCTGTTGTGAACTATTTTTTGATATGCATATCCTACATTCTATTGTACTCTTTGAAGCTGTAGAATCATCTCTTCTTTTTATTCGTCCACCAAGTGGGAAGGGTATGATTAATTCTTGTTTGGATCCATAGTGGTTTCGAGCCAAAAACGTCAACAAACTTACTGTGAATATGATGCAGTTGCTTTATATTGAAATGGTAGGTGTGTGTTTATCTAAAAGTTAAAAATATATTATAAATGTCAGGTGTGTGGAACCTTGAAGCCCAATTTTTTTAACTAGGTACCTTATTAAGTAATGTTCATTATGTGGATTTTTTTTTTTTTTTTTTTTTTTTTTTTGAGGGGAAAATAAATTCCATTAATTGAAAGCCATACGACACTTACAAGAAGGGTTGAATTCAACAAGAAATAGATCTAAAACATCAGAATACATTCGAATGAAGAAGCTATGTAGCACTAGAGATTCAACAATTCCGACCGGCTTCCATTTAATCGCTGTTTTCCATATTACAGCCTCTTCGCGGAAGCCTCTGCTATAGCTTTGAATGCTTCGATCCGACATAGTAGACCACCTCTTGATAGAATAGATCCACCATAGCACCATACGAACGACTAAACGAAAAACTAACAATACTCTCAATAAGTGAGAGACAGCCGAACCCAACGTATGGGACAAACTAACCCTCACAAATGGAGAGACTGGTATTATTCGACATAATAAAACTATATAATAGAACAAAACAATGAAACAAAAAGAATTGGGGCTTACCATTAGCAAAGAATTGCTAATGGCAGCCCCTGAACCAAAAGTTCATTATGTGGAGTTCAAAAGCCTTATTGATGGTTATTTATGAGGATTATGTATGGTTGTAGATTTTTATAAAAAAACAATGTGCCCAAAATAGTGCAAGCTATCACCTTATTGTTGATGAGGTGCTTTTAGTTAAAAGCTTTTGACTTTTTAGTTATGAGAAGACCCTAGGTGCTAATCTAATATGTGCTGCTTGATATAAACATTCCTGATTTTCGTCCCACCTCTCTTCGATAATCCAGATATTGGTGTTCATTTGGACCTGAAAATTATGGAGAGGGTGGTGGTATATTACCTAGTCGACGATATCGTTTGAACACCCGAAACCGTGCTGCTAGACCACAGTCTATGAGAGGTTGTACATGCCATTTTGTGGTGAAGCGCTTGTATGCACGCCCATCGCTTGCCCTCCTCATCTACAATCAGAGGCGTCATGTGAACAAGTCTGGTCTTCCCTGCCATGGGGCCCTTGACGGAGATGCAATAGGCCCTGGAGCGAAGAAAGTTCCTTATATTTGCAATGAGATTCAACAACAAACAATGTCAATGATATACCTTGGCATTCCTGAAGAGAGTGTAGTTCAGAAACACCTTGAAGGGATACAACGTTACTGCGGTTCTGATGCAAAATTAAAATTGGCATCTCAATATGTACACAAGCTAGGAATGATAATTAAAAGATCCACTCACGAGTTAGATCTGGATGACCAGGCTAGTATTCGACTTTGGGTTGAGCGCAACAAAAAGTCTGTTTTCTTTTATCAGGATTCTTCTGAAGTTGATCCTTTTGTTTTGGGAATCCAAACGGAATGGCAAGTGCAACAAATGCTACGCTTTGGGCACCGCAGCATCATGGCAGTAGATTCAACTTTTGGAATAAAGAAGCTTAAGGTAAATTGATAACTTATTTTGCTACTGAAACTTGCTGTCGGGTCGCATGTAGTCAGGTTCCTTGCATACCTTCCTTAGCCCTTTTTTTGAAGTGCTGGTATCGTTGTGTTGTGTATTTATTTATGCTATTTGCTTTTATCCAGTACCCATTGTACACACTTCTTGTGTTTGACTCAAGACAACACGCACTCCCTGTGGCATGGATCATTACTCGTACTTTTGCTAAGCTAGATACCTCAAAGTGGATGAATGCTCTAGTTGATCGGGTTCACGCTCTGGATACTGAATGGAAAATCAATGGGTTTGTGATAGATGATGCAGCATTGGAGTTGGAACCTATAAGGCAGGATACTTGTTGTATACATTTTATCTTGGAATTGAATGTGTATATCTTTGTTCGCTAACTTACCACTTGCTCTTGCAGGAATGTATTTGCCTGCCCTGTTTTATTCTCTCTCTGGCGTGTCCGCAGAGCATGGCTCAGAAATATAGTGAAAAAATGCAATAATAATGAAGTTCGAAGAGAGATTTTTAAACGTCTTGGAGATATCATCTGCAGCATTTGGGCTGGGGTGGATTCTGTAGCTGCAATTGAAAACTTCATGCAAGATTTTGTTGATCAAACTGCTTTCATGGAGTATTTTAAGGAGTGCTGGTTGCCTAAGATTGGTTGGACCTGCTTCCACTCCTCTCTTCTTATTATTTTGCATATAGGTATTGATTCTCTTTCTTGAGCTTACCCTAGTTTTTGTTTTTTCTTTGGTTAGAGATGTGGCTGTCAGTAATGCAGAGTCTCCCACTGGCAAGTCAGGAAACATCTAGTGCTGTTGAGACATACCATGTCAAATTGAAAGGCAAACTGTATGATGATTCGAACCTAGGTGCATTTCAAAGAGTTGATTGGCTTGTGCACATGCTTACTGCTGAGCTGCATTCAAGTTATTGGTTGGACCGCTATGCAGATGAACATGACACTTTCCAAAATGTTAAGGAAGAATATATAGCTTCTACATCATGGCACCGTGCCCTCGGAATCCCTGATACTGCGGTTATCTTGGATGAAAGAGATCACTTGTTTGCCAAGGTTCAAAGTCAGAAGGACAATAATACATCACACACAGTTTGGAATCCTGGATCAGAGTTTGCTTTTTGTGATTGTGCTTGGTTTCTGCAGGGAAATCTTTGCAAACACGTTATCAAGGTCAATATGATGTGCCAGAACCTTCTGGGTTGTAAGGCTCCCATCTCCTTTAATTCATTCAGAGAGTTATTGACTTCTTTGTGGAGAACACCCATGGATGATTCAATTGAATTGGATAAAGCAATGGCATGGACACATCAGATGCTGGGTCAAGTACAAAGACTAGTTGAAGTTGCTAGTTCAAAAGATATCAGTGTTGTTGTGAATAACCTTCCTTTAAAATGGGTTTCGAGGAAAGCCAGAACTTCTGCTGGAAAACCTGCAGCAAACGTGGTCTGTCCATCCACCTCTAGGAATGCAAGTAACAATGGTAGTGCATTGAGGAATCGTCGGAAGCGAAGGAGACTGTCAAGACTCAGATGAGAAAATGTGGTTGATGTTGTGACGTAGTTTAAAGTTGAAGCAAAAAGAAAATAGTCGAATAGCCAATTTGCAGGTTTTGAGGCAAAGAGTTAGGGATAGGTCGAATACTTCAGTACAACATACGTTGATTCTTTATATCTAAGGTTAGTTACTCATTGCAGTGCTCCAATAGATTTTGCTGAACCTGTTTGGCTGAATGTTCGTCTGGCTAATAGCATCATGGAAGATTGATAAATATTGGTGAAGGGAGTGAGACTTGCAGGTACTTCATCGCCACGTTATTATTTAAAATGTTAGTGATGGCTGTTGTTGAGAGTTGCAATGGGTTGTCTGACATCATTGATGTTTTGATCAGCTTCTTTGTCCACCAATTTTTAGGACAATTGATAATCACAGTTATTTTTTGAGGCTGATGGGTCACAACCGCTAATTTTCTATCAGAATCTGGTGGACATATAATGTTTATTGTTTCGTCATCGGTAGTTTAGGAAAATTTTGACAGAATGTAGTAGTGGAAGTGTATATAGTGCTGAGGGATGCTTCATTGATGTAGAAACCATTTATTGTTGAGGCTTATGCCATACTTTGTTCAAGGTTGAAGTTGTCGATTTGTTGGCATAATATATATTCTTGACAGATCGGTTAACATCTGCGTACACCATATCCTTTTTCACAGGCTTTTCGAGTTTTATTGTTCTCCCATGTTGGCTCAGTAGCTCGATTTGTCGGCAAGAGAGATTATTAAGAGATAAATCTCAGGGCTTAAGCCCATGAATAGAATAGGCATAGCCATTGCCCATTAGTCAGAGGCAAAGGCAAATAATACTGTTACCGTAATACCAGAAAATTTTCGCGATTTGAGCTCTCGATTAGTAGTGGGTGATTATTGGATTGGATTGGGCTAGCCTCACACACTTTAAAAAAAAAAAAATTATTCATACCAAAACTAAAATAAAATACTTAATACTCGTATTAAAATTAGAAACAAAACGATAACGTTTCTTTTCAAGTCCAAAACTGAATACGGGCTCACAACAAAAGCCTAGAAATCTCAATGTTTGACACAACCCTCGCCTTTCTCCCAACCCGAACACACACACACTCTCTCTCTCTCTCTCTCTCTCTCTCTCTCTCTCTCTCTCTCTCTTGTCTCTAGCCTGAGCTCTACTGATTCTCAATCGCCTGAGAATGAGATCTTCAATTTTGTTACTTCAACAGTATCTAAATTGGAGTGGATAATCGCCCTTTTATTTACATATATTATCATCTAATCTGCGTAATTATCGCCGGTGAGTCCCTATCATTTTATTGTTTTGTCAAATTGCATCTTTCTAGTTTCCGATGATTTATTGCCGTATCTTTTGTTGGATAATGTTTCTGTGTTAATTTTTATAATTAGGGTTTAGTTACAATCTTGTTGATTTCCTTCGATCCGTGTTTCAGAAATGAGTAGTAGATTGTAATGAAACTTGAAAACTTTTGCAAATAATTGAATTCGACGCCATGCAACAGCTGAAACAATTGAATCATCCAATGTTTACATTATGTGATGTTTTTGCACTTCTGTATTAATAAACCTGTTGACCAGGAATTTAGGTTAAATTTTAGCTGTGGGAAACCAATCAATGAAAACATCTATTTTTATTTGACTGGAAATGCTGGTTTAGTTGTTAATAAATCAATTAGTTTTGTTGTCATTTTGGTTTATTAAAACTCAGAGCTCAAAATAGTCAAATTATCAACAAGTTAGAGTTGGGTTTCTTGTGCTTGAAAAGTTGGTAAAGAATTGCTTCTGTGATAAGTGAGATTCGGAGGCTTTTGTTATGGCACTGGAAGCTTCATTACTTGATTTGAGGTGGGATTTTTTATCTTATACTGATACTTCCATAGACCGTATTGAGATATGTAGGTGGTTTACAATATCAAAAGTACGTTCCTTGCTGTGCTTTGTCTGTATATATCATATGTGTTCTCTTTTTTTTTGGGAGGGTGGGAATGGTTTGCAACTTTGCTTTGTTCTTTATCATGCCTTATATATAAACTCTCAGTTTTTGTCGGCTATGATAGAATTTATGGTATAAGTGCTAGGACTGTGCAAGTTGTGGATGGTCCTAATCTTGACAGGTGCAAACTGCAAATGCTAATGTAAGCGTTCCTGGATTTTAAGTGGACCTCGAATCCTTGATGCTGATAAAGTCCTGTAGAACCTTGCGATTTGTGAACTCTGACTCTGCGTGATAAAGCTATATATATATTATATATAAATTCCTGTTATACTGAGGATATCTTATCCTCCACCTTTTTGTATTCTTTGCAATTGGATTAATAAAATTTTCTCTTATCTAAAAAAAAAATATATATAAATTCCTGTAACTCTGCAACTTCCTGTACTATAAATTCTTTGAGCCTTCCAGAAATTGTGGCAACAAATAGAAAAAAATCCATAACTTTTGTTCCCCTGATGGAATATCAGTCTACTATAATTCAGTGTTCCACCTCTTATAATCATTACATTGCCGGAAGCACAAAATAGCCATTTGACTTTCAAATTGATGGACTATGATTAGACGACCATATCTTGCTCTTCTTCTTCCACCACCCCCTTCCCATTGTTAGGGAAATATAAATAAAATGCCGGATTGATATGAAATTTTTGGTGATCTGGGCATTTTTTCAGTAGTACTTCGTATTTGTTATGCCTTGGTCAACACAATCTGCATATTTTCTGTGAAGCATTACTCAAGAGTTCAGTTACTTGTTCCTTTAGTGGATAACTTACTTCTACAAGTAAGGGGGTTGGATCCATTTTTCAGGCTCTTCTTTGTGGTTCATCATTGATCCATTTTATCCTCATTGCCTTTTTCTTCGAGGGCATGCAGGCGGACATGGTTGGTGGCAAAGGAAAGGGTAAAGTTTCTGCATCCAAATCCAAATCAAAACGTAAAATTTTAGCCCTTGTGCCTGCCGATCCTGAGCCTATACAGAGAAGTATTAAAGAATCTGATGATGGCCCTTCAGATGTAGAGGAAGAAAATGATGAAATCCCAAACGAAGAAGACAAGTTGGTGGTAGAGAAAGAAATGGATGAGACTACTTGTGGAGCATTACTTGGTAACGGAGATGAAGAGGAGAAATCAGATGAAGGAAATGAAGAGGAAAATGTTGCTCTGACTGACATTAATTTTAACATATCTGATAATATTCCTATATCTAGAGAGACAGAAGAGGATCCAGAAGAAATGAGTGATGGAGGTGTTGCAGCCAATAATGCGGACATTAAAGATGAAGAGGATCTAGAAAAGATGAGTGATGGAGGTGCTGCAGGCAATAATGCAGACATTGAAGAAGACGAGAAGGCGAATGGAGAGGATCCAGAAGAGGTGAGTGATGATGGTCAAGACTATAATGTTCTGACATTGGAAGGATGGAATGTTCAAGACAAAGAAGGAAGGACAAATGAAGAGGTTCCAGATGAGGTGAGTGATGGAGGTGGTCAAGCCTATAATGTTGATGTTGAAGACAGTGACGGAAAGACCCATCAAGAGGTGCAAGAGGAAGACAAAGAACTTTTTAACAATGGGTTCGGCAATGAAGATATATATACTGGGGAAGAAACAAAGAGTTCCCAGGTGGCTGCAGAAGGCACCATGGTTATTGATGAAGGCTTGGCTGCTTCTGAACATCAAATAATGGGTAGTGACATGACACATGGTCTACAAAATGAGAGAGAAGCCAATAGTCTGATCTCTGAGGAGCCAACAGGCCTTGCAGGCATTGGAAGGATGGAATGTTCAGGAGCAGATGCTAGCATTTCTAATAATATCAAAGAAGCCCCTGAAAAGGTCAATAGACCCAAGGCAAAACTTTTAAAGAAAAAGGTGGTTAAGAAGAAGATGGTGCTGAGAGAACATGTGGCATCTGTGAATGAAACTGAGCCACAATCTTCAACTGTGAATAAAGTCTCTGGTGAGGCAAATGAAGTAGACACAAACATGCATGTAAATGATGAAGAGAAAGCAGAGGTAAAACCACCTGTTAAGATCAAGAAGAAATTGGTCAGAATAAGAAAAAAGAAGGTGCTCGAGGGTCATGCTGGTATACCATCTGCTAGTGATGAACAAAAGTCCCAACCAACAAATGATGAACCCAGGAAGGATGAGAACCAGAATACGAATGAACAAGACATAAAAAGCGAAGAGCCAGCTAAATCTGGGGATGTGATCAGCCGCTCAAAAAGGAAGAGAATGAGAAGGGCGGCAAGGCCAAAAGATGACAACAGCAAAGCAGTCTCTGTAGACACTAAAAAGCCTGGACCATCTCAAAAGAGTAAAAAGAGAATTGATAGCATGGGGATGATATTCATGTGCAGTTCAGAAACAAGGAAGGATTGTTATCGCTACAAGATTTTAGGGCTACCTGCCGGGAAGAAGGATAGTGTATTGAAGATTTACGAAGGCATGAGACTCTTTTTGTTTGATTTGGAACTGAGGATGCTGTATGGAATCTACAAGGCAGCTGGTCCTGGGGGTTATAATATTGAACCCAAGGCATTCAATTCACAATTTCCTTCTCAGGTTGGTCTTCATCAGTCCAAACTCCTCTTGCTTACTTTCATCTGATTACTTTTTGCTGCGTTTATGGGGCATGTCCTTACATGTTTAGAGCAAAAGTCGTATACTTCCTTTGTTTGGAGAAAAAAAAATGCGGTTGGTGCTAAATGGGATGTCCAAATATGTTGAAAACTTTCTCTTTAGCCAACAATCCAGCCAGAGGAATATTGGAACTACAATATTGAAACTCACTAGTATTATCGATTATATGGATTTTATGACATTTGATTCCACATCATTTGAAGAATTGAGTTGCACACTTGAAAGAAAACCAAAGTCGTGGGAATGTTTTGATTATCGGTTGATGCTAGATGTGCATAGGGAATGGAATGTTTATACCATGGTTGATGGTTTAATAGCGTAAGCTTGTAGCTATTTCTGTTGAGTGTTAAAGGAGTGAAAGGCGTGGGCTTGTGGTTCTGGATATGTTTGAAAGTCTCCCAACCACTAAGTTTTGTCTTGAGACCAGTTACTCCAAGCTTAAGGCATTGTTTGGTATGTGGTTTTGTTGTTAGTAATGAGGACATGGTTGAATATGCCGAAGGTTTTTCCACCACCGCAAATGAGGTGTGGACTATTAGTCTGTTGGGTGCTGGTAGTGATGATGCAATAGGATGACTAATGGGCTAAATGAACTTGGATGAGCTAATTTCATTCTTCAAAGAGACAAAATGCTTGCATGTTAAATTGCCATGTAGACAAAATGCGTCTTCCTTCATCCTTTCTTAGTATGGCTTTAGTGAGCTAATCTTCTCTGTGACTTGTGAGCCACTTTTTTCAGCTTGCTATGTTGCATGTTCCTTAATTTGCTTTTGCTCGCAACGTTCATCTTTTCGTTGCATACATGTAATTCTATCATCAAATCACGTAAAGAAAAAGCTAAAAAAAACGGTGCAGGGACCTCCCCCCCCCCCCTGTAGGACTCAGTTAAGCGTCCCTTGAGATTGGCCCATTTTGTCCCTTATGCGACCTTAGTGTTCAGCCTAATAAAGGGCTGCCTTAGGTAGGCCCTTGCATACCTTTAAAGAAAAAACAATAAGACAGAATAAATTGTGAACTTTGCCTCTGGCAGGTCCGCTTCACTGTCCTTGAAGAATGTTTACCCTTAGCAGAGGAGAAGTTCAAAAGTGCCATCAAGGATAACTACTACACGCAGAACAAGTTCAATTGCCAGCTGACTAATAAACAGGTCTGTTGCCTTTTCATTCCATGCAAAAGCACTTAAACACAGTCACTCGGTTGAAATAGCAGTCGAAAGGAAGCTGTTTGAAAATTTCTTCTCACTTCTCGTCTTGCTAACAGGTGAAGAATTTAATCAGACTCTTTCGTGAAGCCAACAAGAAAGCAGAAACCATACGAGTTGGTAGAAGCCAAATAGCAGCTGCCTCGTCTTCTGTACGGCGGGACAAGAAGAGGAAAAAGACTAGTGATAGCCGAAGAGCGGGACCTGTTCCATCTTCAAAGCGGGAAAGAAACGAGAGACGGGCTGGGCAAGAAGTAAGGCATGGCCCTGTGGTCATTGATGACCGGTATTATCAACGTCCTGTTGTTTATGAGAGAGAAACCTATCTGCCATCTGCAGCACCAGCAACTTTATATCTGCCTTTACCTCCACAAAGTCCCCCTCGGGCCTCAGCTTATTCTTATAGGCGAGCCTCGCGAGTGGATGTCAATAGGAGGGATTCTGCCCTAGAGCATCGAGAACTAGGGCTGTCAAGTTTGCGGGAAATTAGACATCCCGTTGAGCCTGACCGTCATAGTGATCCCTATGCTTCATACAGGGAGCCGCGTGCTTACCATGAACCAGCATATGACACCAGGTTTAGGGGACACCGGCATTATGAGACTGCTGTACGCCGTGAAGATTATGATTATTCTTCTGATAGACGCCAAGTTGAGTACTATAGGCCTGCTGAATATCGTCCTCCCCTGCCCCCATACCGTAGGTACTGAGGAATTGTAGGTAATGAGAACAGTTGTAGGATTCTGTATCTTTGAATGATGGTCGTGGCTTCTCAATTTACGTTGTTATTACAATCATTGGGGCTTTGAGGTATTTCCTTTAAAGAGAGAGGCAATCTTAGTTGCATGATTAGTACCCAGCATCAAATTTTTTGCGGAGGAGCCATGCATTATGCTTGACCTATAAATCTGGTAGTGCGCCATGTATTAGATTTCCTATTCTATAGTTCACCAATCACCAGTTGTTCGAGGCAGTGGTTCAAAAAGGGTTATGATACAAAAAGTATTTAGCTATATTCTGATAATTTGTTTTCCCACAAAAAATCGTATGAGGCGGCCTCAAGGTGAGACCACTCATAAAAGCATGATGTTATCTTGATGTCATGCTTTGTTATAAAGGGGGTGAGACGGCTTCATAAGAAACCTATTGAAAAGAAATGGGTAAACCTTAAAGGCTTAAACGGACACTATTCAGTTCACAGGTCTGCATCTACAACAGGGGGTTAACTGTACAATTGAATGCTTCTTGGCTATATATTGGGCTTTGTATCAACAGGATCATGAATCAGTCTTTAGAGCGGATAGGCTGACTGCTGACACGAGCCCAGTAAATATGATCTTGAAGTGGTAGATACAAATTATATTGATGTGGTAATTACGTCCACCACTTGCGTGACATTGAGACATTGACTCATTGTTATAGTAATAATAACCAATATCAAAAGATTAATTAGAATGTTAGTTATAACACAAAACTCGTACAACGGTGTTATTGTAATTTTCGATGCGACGAGGTCATGTTCTAGTAAAAATGGGGCTCACTATTGATAATAAATGACTCTCTCATTTGCAAATACGAACCCTATTTTATTGTGATCTTTGTGAGTTGGTCTATCTATTTTTTTTTTTTTTAGATGGGAATCAATTATATATTAGAGTATTGTGTTTTGCTAATTGTAGCTTGACATTCAAATGAAACAAACACCATGTTTTCTCTTTAGGTATTTAACAGTGGTACTAGTGGAGTACTATTTACTTTGGGAGTGGGGGAATTCATTTAGTTCTCTAGAGGATGCTAAAAGTAGTATCTTGAAAGTGCATTCAAATGGTGAAATGAGGAAGAACAAAGTGGAAAGTACTATCAAGTGCATTCAAAGCATAGTATAAGAAACTATCCCCTCCAATGACTTCATTTATTATAGATAGAAAACGAATGTTATTCTCAGAGTAGCAATGTCACCTTTGGAAGAGGAATACCTTTTTGTCTTCAAAGAAATTTCTCACCCATCATTTAAAGTTTTTTAATCGTCTCAATTCATCCTTTTATTTGTAGTGGACTCTCGTTTACGCTATGATTTTCTTAATCTGTCATTTGTTAGCAACCACAGCATTAAAGATGAGAATATATTCTCTTATCAAAAATAAAATAAAAATCACAAATTTATACCGCTAACCTATTCGGAATAGAAGCGAGTTGCGAATTGTTGGTTTTGAAATATTTTAACACTTTCATGAAATTATTAATCCCTTAATGAAATTAAATTGGAGCTGATATTTTTTTCTTATACATACGTTGGTGTACTTAATTATCGAAATTAACAACATAAAATTGAAAGCCAAACATTGTGGTTTCAGAGAACTTGATTTTAGTTTCGGAAAAAACTGAAATTTGTAAGCTAAAAACCACTCGTTAGATTTTATTTAACGAGTGTTTTGAAGACAGTCCTAGTTCTCAAATGAACCAGCAAATTAGCTACATTTGCTACGCAATTAGCAATTTTTAGAAAAAGTTGAGTACATATTCCAGGGGTGCACTAGTAAGCGACCTCATAAACGATGTGATGTCCAAGTCAGAGTCAATTAATGGAACAAAATCCGAGAACATAATATAATCTGATTGCCAACCCTAGAATTTGGTAACTATATAGGATAGGAGTAGTTCTTTGAATAAATTCCCCAAAATCTCAATGGTTAGACACACAATTGGGTACTATCATGTTTCGGATGTGAAACGAATTTGGTTCATAAATTCTCCCCAAGATTTATAACCTGATCGAACAGAGCATTCAATGAAGAGGTAAGGTGTATGGTGGGAATTGATAAGATGTGTCTTCTCCTGCATGTGGTGGGTACCTATAAATTATCTTTCCATTATCAAATAGTAGTATCAATAAATTTGCTTTTACTTTCTTCTTGTTTCAAACTATTCTCTACTTCACGTCGAGACGTGGAGTGTGTTCTTTTCTACTGAACTAAAATGGTAATGTATTAGAGAAAAAGTAGATTAAACTAAACAAAATTGATCTAACTTCACTGAACTGAACTTAAACAATTTCTAAAATAAGTGGAAAAAAGAGAAATATAACATTAGTATATTGTTATACTGATCTAAAGAACTGGCCCCTCCTTTTGGGACAGTTAGTACTAAGGTTAGTTAAGCTGGTCGTTGTGGTTGTTGGAATCATGCTTAGTCCTCATTAGGCAAGTATAAAATTTGAGGCAGTGAGCGTTGGAATCTATGGATAGGCAAAAGGTTCAAAAGTACTGGCTAGGCATATACAAAAATGAAATAAAGAAGAGATAAGAAAATTAAAGCATAATAAAGAAGAAGAAAAAAAAGAGACAATTTTTCTGTAGATATGATTCCAAGTTTGCTTGTTTGAGAAACTTGAGAGATCTTTTTTTATGGGATTGCATAAAGTTGAGACAGTAATATCTTGTATCTAATGGTAGGCATGCAAGTCTTTTCTTCTTTCTTTTTTTCGACAAATTAAGAACTTTTTCAATTAAGAATTGTCTTCCTTTTTATCTCAGTAAATGAATGCCTTTGACAATGATGGAAGCTAAGGACATACCAAGGTGATATGTGATTATTATGGCAATACATATTTTTCAAATTGTACACTTGTTGATCAACAATTCTTCACAATGTTCTTTTCCATCATACCCCATCCTGTTCAGAACTAATTATCATGAAGGTGGCAATTTCTCAAATTTTAAGCTTTTTTTTTAATTTAAATATTGCATACTTTATCAAAATTATTTTATTTTTTTTGAAAGAATACTTTATCAAAATTTTAACATTTACTATTATGTGTGCTTTCTATAGGGTTGAACTTATTTGAACTAAACTAAACTTAACCCAACGCCACTGAATATGAAATGAACACCATTGAACTAAACTGTACAACACTTATGAAATAAATTGGACACTACTTGATATGTAAGACAAAAAGTGTTTACTTTTGAAACTTTTTAGGCAAAAATTCATAGAAAAAAAAATATAATCGTATGAATTGACTATAGATAATCTGATATCGTTTGTTTAATTAGTTATTGAAAATAGGACCACTTTGAAGAGCTATTTAGATTCTCTGTTGATTGTGTGATTACAATTTATTTACTGTGAAGAAAAATGTGAAAAGCACATCTATCTTCAAGAACCCCAACCCTAAGGCCAAATGGGAACATTCCATCCAAAATCTCCAACACTCTTTTTGACTTTTAAGAAAGGCATCAACATTATCTCTTATACTAAAACTTTAAAACATCTACTAGCCCAGCCCAGCCCAACCCAGCCCATCATGCAAATGTCATGTTTATGTTCCCTTCATAGCAGAGAAAGAGAGTCAGCAATTGCAAGCTTATTAATAGTAGTATTGAATTTTGGATGACAGAAATGTAGCCTTGACATTTACACATTGAAAGCCCTGATGTCCTTTTCCATGTAATTCCCATGTTACTTGGTCTTCATTTTCCTCTACCAACATTAAATTTTAATATATTTGCACGTCTAGTATAGTACTATAGTATCAACCAATTTGCCCCATTGCAAACCAAGCACTTGTGCATTTACTACTCTTATGTAACAATCCTTGGCTAGAATCCAATAATATGAAAACATGCCGTTGTATGACATACATAAGTTTAACACCCCGAAATTTCCGACTAATTTTTTTTAAAAAAAAATACAATACCGCAGAAAATAAACAGAAATCTCAAGAGTTTGTACCAATCGCTCTCGATCGGGGGTTACATGAGGCCAGCCAAGTTCAAACCCACACTTAATTTGAACATGCATGTAAACTTGATTTGGTTGATTAATTTGAGGGGTAACAAGAAATTAGATGATACAATCAATTGGTTAGCTTGTAGAGTATCAAGTTATCAAATTAAAAGCTAAGGCAAATGTTATAGTTATAGCTTTGCTTTGGCTTCACTTGTATCGAAATTAAGTTCTATTTTTATATATCACATGTGCTTAATTAAGCAAAATTCTGCTGACCCTCACTTTCAAGTTTCAAGAATAGGTAATAATAAACCCTTCTCTTTATCTCTTATACTCCGTAGTTTGGTAGAAGCAAAAAGTTCCTCTACCAATCAACCTTTTATGTCATAGAATTTGTTCCTACATTTCATGGTTACCCTTAGAGATTGTAAATGATAAGAAAGAGAAAAGATGTGTAACTTTTGATGAGATCAAGTAGATGAGAAAAAATTCGAAGATACTCCTACTAGATAAAAGGATTATACAAGAATTGCAGCTACTAGATAAGGATAGAACTTGGAAGCCAAAAGGAAGCTAACTGGCTAAGGAAATAAAATTCGAGACAACAAAGTGTTTGCTAACATTTTGAAATAGTTTGCTGATAGCACAATTCTCAGTTGTCTCCTTTAGGAAATTTCTCTAGCCTTGCAGTCTTTTGCCGCTATAAACTTTGTCCCGAGTTGTTATAGAGGAGTCGGTCGCAAGATGAGTGATGCAACTGTCGGGAATCGAACTCGAAATCTTATATTGACGACTTTCAGTGTTACCTTAATAGATTCGTCATTTGCCATCATATACCTTAGGTGGCATTTTTATTCACACCCAATTGCTCAAAATTCCCTATTTTTCATCTCCATTGACGATACCCACATATATTATGATAATGTCGTATATTCTATTTTTGTTTAGTATGTTTAAAATCAATTGTCCTATATACACATTATCATTGTATGCATTGAGTAAAAGCAATTCTTATTATCTAGATCTCCAGTCCACCTAACTGATTGAAAAGAGGAACAGAGAGTCGAAATGAAGTTTCGGCAGACATCCAAGTATTGGCATATGAATTATGAGACATGGACATGGTATGAGGAAGCCCTTGTAGCTTGCAAGGGGAACGTAGAAGCAAGCAAGAATTAGGCCGCCATCATTAGACTATTTTTTATGATGACGCATGTCCATACGTGATTACGTGAATGATTTTGCTTACAAATGGAATTAATTTGTCCCCTACCTTTAATGATTGTCAAGAGTACGGATCGATGATTAGTAATGGACTTAATTAATTAAAGTCAAATCAATCTCCCGCCCTTGTTTTTTTTCTTCTTTTTCCTTTCTTTTTCTTGTGTCCTAACTCCTACCTAAGGTAATTTGTCCATTTAATTGCAGTTTTCATTAGCAGTACATCACAGCAACTAGCAGTATCAGAGCCACGTTCAAGGCAATAGTTCCTTAAGACACCATAACTGACTTATCTTTTAGTATTTTAGGCTGAATTTATCATGATATCCATGATTTTTGCTCAATAGAGTTCATACTAAAAAAATTCACGTAACTTAATAGAATCCATATCTTGAGAATTCTAGCTACGCAAGTGACAGTAATATATCTAAGTACTAATCAAAAGCATAAAAATAAACTATATATATTGGGGGGCTTTGAAACCAAATACTTGTATGTGCAGACAGTGCACTGTGCACCAAAAACAACAAAATTCTTCACAAAAAAAAAAAAAAAAAAAACACAAAATTCAAAAGCACCTAAATTAAAGTTCCAATCTCAATTATCACAAATATAGTGCAGTAGTAAACTACATGTAAAAAAACAAGTAAAGGCAGCCAAAAAAAACTGGAAAACCTGTTTTTGCATAAATGAAGGCTGTATTTAAGGCAACAGGTTTCAATCTAACAACTGTTTACATGAAATTACTCCTGCCTTTCAAACTAATAAAAAAACTAGATAATGTGGTGTGGTTAAGTGGTAGGACGTACTCATCCATCCTTAACCAAGATTCGAGGGTTTAAATTTTGCCTTGGACATAGAGCAGCCTTAAATCCCTTAACCAGCTGCCACACCTTTTGACGTACCTACAAACCAGCACGGGAAGATAATCACTATGATCGAAGGTGGATATCTCCCTGGTGGAACCACAAAAAAACTAATAAAAAACAGAGAGAAAGCGTAACGAAAGAAGGAGGTTATTAGTCAAACGTTGGGTGGAAACCTGATGAAGTCAAAGCTTAAAGAAAGGTCAAATAGTATAAAATAAAAAAGCTGGGGAGCCTATTGTAAACTCAATTGGTATTATCACTGATGTGGGAATTGGGATGACCAACATACTTCGTTTTAATTTTCTTAATTCTATTATTATATAATCTTCAAATTGTTTTAACAAAGCTTCCATGTGAGTCTTCACATGCCATATTATCCATGTCATTATATTATGTGGTACGGCCACTGCGGGTCAATTGTACTCGTACCTTGCGAATTCAATGGTTCAATCATGATCTCAAGAGTTAGAACTTCCCTATTTCTTCTCTCCTTCCTCTTCTTTTCTCTCTCCTTCCTCACCATTCTCTCTCCTCCCCCATCCCCCACTTGCACACCTAGTATCACTCCATGATAAGATTAGGGTCCTTCCTAATCATGAGATTAGGTAAAAAATTGTGTGCATATTGATAGCTAGCTACCTATCTGTGCATGGTTTTGCCTTCAGAATCACGATTTCAGCTGGATTAAAGCAATAATCATTTTCCCCAACATATAATTTCTTTGACCTTAATTTCTAATTAATTGTTGCTTGTTACATTACTAATTCTCTATTATACCACTTGTTTGTGAATTGTGATATGCTATTCACGTTATCTACGACTCAGTCTCACATCATATCGTTCCCATGTTATCAATTAGCTAAAATTCGCTCTATTATGATCGAATGCCTTTCTCCTTTGAATTTTTATTTAGTATGATAATATAACATTATTAATGCAATGATTCTGGATTAGTAGGTCAGGAATATATCCTACATTATCATATCTTACAAGTTCTTTTTTTTTTTTAATTAGGATTTAATTTCAGTGGAATTATTAGGCTCGGTTATACTTTTACTATAAGTAAAAGAAATTAGGCAAAAGCATATTATGTTTTACTTCTGTAGCTAGGCACCATGAAATTATGCGTGGACAAGGTATATTTTTTTATTAGGATCACTTTTTTTCACGTCAAAAAGAGGGTGTAAGTAAATGATAACAGATACATCTCTCGCTACGTAATGTTTAAACTCTCGTATTCAACAACGAGCATATCAAATTAACTGAACAACCAATGCAAACACTGGCCCCATCGACGTAGTACCAACAATGGGCTAGTATAGTTCATAGAAGCCAACAAATCAGATACAAGACATGGGGATAGAAAGGAAAAATAGGGATTCAAACTCATAATATTGCATTACCAAACTATTTTGAAGTAATTGAAACCATTGTACCATCACGCTTGCTTGTTGTTTTGATTAGGATCACCGACATCGCATAAAGTCAAAGGGGAATGGAATATTGTAGTGACAATTAACTATCAAATATTGTTGAAATTCAACTAGTTAAGGATCATTACGTAACATTGTAAACCTGTTGGTAATGTTATCTACTCCATTTGTTTATTCGTGATAACACATTGACCTTGCTTCCAAATTCAACTAATGAAGGCGCGAATAATTTGCATTCACCGTCGTTAACACTGATAATTGGATGTACCAAGCCTTGAGTGGGAATCCACGGACTTCTAAGACTTCACTTGTTTTTATTAATCCACACTGATAATAGCATTTATTCTTATTAACCACTTGCTAGCTAAGGGAATGTCAAAGTTTGCAGCAGTACTTTCTGTTGAGACAATGGTGGTGTTTAGATGTTGGTTTATGGAGTGACTTTTGGTAAAATTGGATGTTTGACTAGTCCATCATTCAATATTGGTGTTTGGATGTTAGCTTGTGAGATTGGCTTTTGGGTTTCCACAAGCCAACTTTTGAAAAGTCAAGGAGGTTGGCTTGGGTATTGGCTGGTGGCATTAATGTAGTCTAAATGACATAATAGTCTAATATTTGCAGTTATTTACTTCTATTCCATCAAATTCATCAATCATATCAATGTCCTTACAGGTCATTTTTTACATATAACCAGCTAATGTTACCAGTCAATCTTACCAAACATCTCTTTCCAGACATCCAATGTTACCAGCCGGTCAAATCAGCTAACAATACCAGTTATCGACCACCAGCCACCAGCCATCAGCCAACAGCTAATGACACCAGCCAATTGCCAAACAGGACCAATAGTACAATAACAAACAGATGGTAAACGTAAATCCATCATACTTAATTAGTTAATTTCCTAATTCTTTCCAAGAGCAAAATAACAAAGTTCATAGTATGAACGGAACTAAAATTGCAGTAAAAAGACAAAATATAGCAAGACAAACCGCTAAAAGATGTACTCGTATAAGAAAAATGAGGACAGAGGAAAAAGCTGGGTAATTAAATTGGTTTGGTTTAATTGAGATAGGAAGCGTAGGAATGTGAATTGAAGTGGGAATGTCACATGAGCGAACATGGATTATTAGCTGAAGCATCCTCATGTGGAGCTCGTGATCATGCTTTTCCATACTTGTTTAAGCCAATCCGTGTGAATGTTTTTGTGTCAATTGATTGGGATTTCACTAAATAACAGCTGCCCTGTACGTAAACGTACATGACTTGTTTCGATAAATCACAGTATATAGTACTCCATGGACAGTGCTATTAGCAAGGAACATATATACATTTTTCTAATTGAAGAAACAAGTTTAACCATACCATTCTACGCAATAAAAGTACGGCGATGTTATAATCAGGTCATCAAACACTATATAGACACAAAGATTAATTGTACGATATATGAAAATATAAAATTAAAGAAGTTAACATTTTACTACTGGACCTCACAATAGTATTTATTGATCTCGCAATAACAGCACCCTAAAAATATTTATTGTCCCTGATAGACTTGTAAGAGCGTTTTTACGGGACACCAATGTAAGGGTCGGAACACCGAATGCATGGTAATATCGAAGTTCGGGGATTCGGATGACCCTCTCGGAGCACCAAGGGTCCTCTAAGGTCATTGATAAACCCCCTGGAGAAGTTTGGACAAAAATGACACCCGGGCCCCGGGAAGTCGAAAACTAAGATTATATAATCCACGTTTTTTGGGCTTACGGGAATGTGGATATTTTCGCACATCATCACACAGAACACCCCTAGGGGACATGGAAGGCCCCCGGGGTTACGTATTTGGTCCGTGATAGGTTTGAAAGGGCGTTTTACGGGACACCGACGTAAGAGTCGTCGGAACACCAAAGACGTGGGTGATATCGAGATTCGGGGATCCGGACGACCCTCATGGGGCACCGAGGGTCCTCTAGGGTCATGATATACCCCCCGGATAAGTCTGAGCAAAAATGACACCCGGCCCCCCGAGAAGCCGAAAACGAAGGCTATATAATCCACATTTTTCGAGCTTCCGGGAGGCCCAAAACGAATGTGGATATTTTCGCACCATATCGCAATGAATACCCTAGAGGACATGGGAGGCCCTCGGGGTTGCTTATCTACTCCCTAAAAGGTTTGGAATGACGTTTTACGTGACAGTGGTGTAAGAGTCGGAACACCAAAGACATATGTGATATCAAAGTTCGGGGATCACGATGACCATCCAGAAGTACCGAGGGTCCTTTAGGGTCATGATAGACCCTCCGGAAAAGTTTGAGCCAAAATGACACTCGAGCCCTGGAAAGCCAAAAACGAAGGCTATAATCCACGTTTTTTAAGCTTCCGAGAGGCTCCGGAACGAATGTGGATATTTTCACACCACATCGCACGGGACAACCCTAGCGGACATGGGAGGCCCCGGGGTAGGTTATTGGGTCCTTAATTAGGTTTGGAAGGGCCTCTTACTGGATATCGGAGGCTAATCCACTGTTTTTAGATGCCGAACATGGCTTCCTAGTTCATACCACCTCGTGCCACCAAACCTACCCTCACCGTCTCTATTGTTACAATGAGGTTTCATAATTGTTCCCAATTATTTATTTTTTTTAGTTTTCTTCCATTATGATGAGGTCTTATAATTGTTTTTTTTTTTAATTATAAAAAAACCGGTAAAAAATAATAATAATAATAATTAAAGGGCGGGCTTAAGTTTCAATGAAGAAAAATGATGGAAACGGTGACCAGAAATTCGGGAAGAGGTGGGTGAGTTTTCAAGAGCTGAAATCATTAACCCCACAAACCTCCTTCACCTCTCCTTTGAAGATTTCATACAGTAACCTCAAAATCCAACCTAAACCCAATTGCCCAACTTTAAAGCCAAATCCTAAGAAAACTATATTATGTAACTTTTCCAGATTTCATTTTTACGCTAGTGCTGAGTGCATGTGGATCAGGTGTCGTGTAGTTTCTAGTTTGTGTTTTCCGGTCTCAATGTGAAAAAGGCCCAGAAATAAAATTAAATGGAAAATAAAAGGTGGGCGTTGGGTTTGGGGATTGGACTAGGTGCAAGCAAGCACATGGAAGGCTAGGGTGGGGGTGAGCCAGGACATGACAAGTGCCTGGTGAGTGGTGACGTGAAACAAGATATTGGGTCTGATCAAAATGGGTAGTGGGTCCGAACTCACCTGGTCCTTGTGGAGGGCACATGGGTAGGGGTTGCAACTCAACCAAGCTAGCTCAACCGGGGTTATGGAATAATTATGGTAGTTGTTATCCAATTAAATTTACAAAATGTTTCTTATAAGGTCGTCGATAATCTCTATTATCAAGCATCACATCAGTATGAAAACAGGCTTATTTAACACGCCTCATGTTAAAGCCGCCTGGTATAAAAATTTGGGTTAAACATAATTCCATGGAAGGCACAACTTCACCCCTTCAACAAAACTATATTTTTTTGCTCATCTTCAACAAAACTGTATGACCCATTTTCAGTTTCACCCTACAATTCTACCGTTCTACTCCCACAGGCCACAACCATGCATGTTCCCACAGGCCACAACCAAGAGGGTGAAAGGAAACAGGGGAAATGCTTGAAAATTTTGGCCCAAATAGGCACACTGGCTTCCAGTAAGGCAATTGCAAATGATTATGTATGCATTATTTTCAAATATTGCGGTAGATACCGCAAACGATGGAAACAGATAAAACTAGATGATTAGCCAAAAGTAGTAACTCGATGTTTGAGTATTATACATTCTCTTTCCACTTTACTCATGAAATCATGATAGTGACATTCAACAATCAACAATCAACAATAAAGTTATATCTCTATATTTTGCTTGCCAAATCCTACTACACACAAATTTGATTATAACAGAATCAAATGAGCAACAAGCAATATGATTGTAAGTTTATAAACTACATAATCATTACGCAAACATTCACCTATTATAGCTAATCTACTAACATAATAATGTAAAGACGTAAACAAGGGAACAAAACATTTGAGGCATGCAAACCACAAAATAAAGCAAACAACAAGGTTGGCTCATATAGGAAGAAAAACCCAAAAATGGTGAGATTACAATAACAATGTCATATTGAGCAAACATCCATTATTGTGTTTCAAGAAAGTTAAACTAAAATATATACTTCACGAGTCCACGCACAAATCTACAACTTTACCACTCGTCATGACTTACATTGACCTTTGCTTACTCCTAATATAAATTTAATTTGTTGATGATTAGATATGCATTAAACGTAATTGTTATCCTGTATAATTAAAGTCTGTAATTTTCAAGTTTACATGTGAATTGTGTTTGGAAAACTTCACAAATATAGAATTGAGCATGTTTGGTCTAAACTCTAAAATGATAGTAGATGACATTCATCCTCATGACAAATCAAGATGGGTTGGTGTAGTGGTTCAGCACTTCATCCCTTAAATAAGTGGTTGGGGGTTCGAATCCCAACTCTTGCGAATGGAAAAAATCCATTGGCCAGCCCCCTATCGCTTAGTACGCTAATAAATAGGGCGAGAGGGTTAATTACTGTGATCGACGGTGAATACCCTTGGCAAAGACCAAAAAAAGAAATGGGTGCGTGACTGCGTTTGTGCATGGCTCGAGATTATAGTATGCACTTTGCATCATGGCATTTTATCAACCGACGATTACGGAGATCAAATGGGTCCCAGTTAATCCCCATCTGTTACCACCCAGTTGGATTCTCTCTCCTCTTTTCTATCTCTACCGTCAGTCATGAGCACTGGAGTGGAAGTTAGATGCTTTAGGCCCAATCTAAAGCCCACGGCATCAGTTAAATCGGCCCACAGTGACATGATCTTCAATTTATCACAGCCGTTAGTCACGCCACAACTTCCGTTTGACGCAAGCAAAAACCCTCTTTCCATTTCTTTTGTGTAAAAATGCCCCTGCTTTACCGCCAATAAAGCATCAAATGGGGAACATTATCATATTTATGAAGGGTACTTTGTCTCTCACTAATAATAATAAAGTGAAGATTACGTACAATATTTTCGGCCTTTTCTGTACGAATTTTTATTGCCTTTTTTTTTTTTTTCTTTTTAGTTTTTTCTTTCAATAATTCCATTTCGTATAGATTGGAGTATCTCTTTTCCCTGATTGTATACGTATCTTAAAAGGCTTTGGTCCATTGCATAAGACAAAAAGTAGCACGCACCAAGCTGCAACCGATAAATTTGCTACGTGTACTCATGTATTTTATTTATTTTTTGGTTCATAATCAAGATTTAAGGGTATTCACTGTCGATTACATAGATTATTTTCCCGCACTGATTTATAGGCAAATCAAAGGTGGAATAATTGGCCAAAGAATTTAACACTGATATATGCCCATGACAAGATTCGAACTCTCAACTTTGATTAAAGATAAATGACTCCCTACCACTCAACCACACCTCATTGATTACTTGTACTCATATATGATATATCCTTCTATGAGTCCCATCACATGTATAATACTCTATCCCCCATATACATATTCCCCCCCCCCCCCTTTTTTTTTTCTTGTTGAAGGATACATACATCTGAAGTAAAGTAAATTCAAAATCCAGCTTTTGTACAATTTGCTAATGACTTTATGACGTGAATTGCTTGTCAAATTCCTTATTACCCCCTATCCAAATTGCAAATTCATGTGTACTTGACTTTTCGTATTTGGTTGGATTAAACTTCTTTTTCAATACTTCTCTAAATAGCCGATGAAACTGAAAGCAAGAGCTAGAATTATCAAAGAAAAAAAAAAGAAAAAGAATTAAACAAAAAATTGAATAATGAGAAATCGTTTTAGTTGGAATGATACATATATCTAAACTCTTTAAGTTTTGAGTAATCATGTTTGTATTGACGTGAACTACAAATGGATAAACTGCTTCTAACATATTGCACTAAAAAAAAACTGCTTCTAATATACAATGTCTAATTCGATTCACAATGATCTAACCTATACCCTTAATTCAAAAGTTAAAAATTTCTAAAATTTGAACCGAATTTGATAGGAACAAATTATATGAAATCCACCCTAAAAAAAAATTCCCCTATTGTGGGTTAATAGGGACATGTAATCCAATCACATGGGACCGCAATGGGAGTGAGATAGCGGGAGATTTGGCGTGGGGGAGAGAGCTATCAAAATGGAGCCCCACAAAGATTGGGCTATTTAATTCCTTATTGTCCTCTAATTGGCAGGTACCATACACGCGCAATCAATGCGAGTATACACACTGCCACTTTCCTCAACATAAATAAATTTTCATTTCCCCAATTTTCTTTTCTCACAGTCATAAATAACCTTCTTAATCTCCTTAACATTTCGATTTCCCCTTCTCACTATTTTGAAAATTCCAAATTTACCCTTCCCTCTGTCAATAAGTACCTGACCTTCCTGCCTTTCCTTCCCACCACACCACACCACAACCACAACTCCCCGCACTACTCTCTACTTTGTATTCTTTCCTTCCCTCAGTTTTCTCTCTCCTCGTTTTTTCTCTCTCATACTGAAGCGGGAGAGAAAACAACAATGAAGATGAATGGCGTGTTTAGCATTATTTCAGTAATGACATTATGGGTAGCAATGGTTAATGCAAGGATTCCTGGAAATTTCGCTGGTGGTCCTTGGCAAAATGCTCATGCTACCTTCTATGGAGGCGCTGATGCTTCTGGCACTATGGGTATGTCTCTTTTTCTTTCCAATTTCATCAGTTTCAAAATGTGGCTCATGAAATTGTTAAATTCTGCCAAATGGTTAGTTTTTTTGGCTATTTGCTCAAATTATAAGGTTTTTAAAACTTTTTATGTCTTTTCTCTGAATTGCAATAAATTGGTGTGCATTTATTTAGCCAGTACCAATTAGTCTCCTTCTGAAACTCCTCAAACCAAAATGTAGGATGGTCTACTGGTCTTCTGTTATTTAGTGCTAGACCCACATTTTGCTTTTGCCCTACCCCTACCCTTCTCTTTTTCTTTTTTTTTTTTAAAAAAAAATGGTTAGGCCTCAAAATCCATGTAAATTTGGGTTGCAAATTCATTTACATTTTACAGGTCCTTAAAATTGTTAAAACCCCAAAATAAATAACCATTTCGTGATTTGTTGAATATAGGGGGAGCATGTGGGTACGGAAACCTGTACAGCCAAGGCTATGGAGTAAACACGGCTGCGCTAAGCACGGCCTTGTTCAACAACGGGCAGAGTTGCGGAGCATGTTTTGAAATCAAGTGTGCTGATGACCCGAGATGGTGCCATCCGGGTAGCCCGTCCATATTGGTAACCGCAACCAATTTCTGCCCACCCAACTTTGCCCAGCCCAGTGACAATGGTGGTTGGTGCAACCCACCTCGCACTCACTTCGACTTGGCCATGCCCATGTTCCTTAAGATTGCTGAGTACCGTGCTGGCATTGTCCCTGTCTCTTACCGAAGGTAACTTTTATCATTTTCTCTATCCTCCCCTGTTTTTGCTCTGTTTTGGTAATTTTGGGTGAAGGGGTAATTTTGTCATTTGTGGGAATTATGATAAATTATGATATATGAGGATGGAATAATTGTTAAAGTGTGAACTAAAACCTATGTGTCTGGTCTTATCAAAAAAAAAAAAAAAAAACTTATGTGTTTGGGCTTGTATGGGCTGGGCTCTAATCCGTAGGGTATTTATTTGTTATGCATTGGGTATGGTAGTTATGGACTTTTTTTTATTTTGTTTTCTTAGTTCAATACCACATTTGGACTAGGAAATAACGAAATGGTTAAAAAGGTTTTGATGATATTAATTTTTTACAATGGCAAGATATTTAGACATGAAAATGTAATTTAAAGTGGAGTTTCATGTAAAAAGTTTGGTTTTGTAAAGTAGTACAGTATTTCCTTTGATGGGGTAATTAAGATATTAAAAGAAGGTAGAATAAGGTTGCATAAAGTTAAGACTACTGGGTAGTGACTAGTGAGTTTGTAAGACCTGTAACAATCCTATTGACTTAGAGTGTCTATAAGAGAACAAAGTGTGGTGTGACTGTCCATTATGCTATGGCTAAATATCATGACTAAGATTTTAATGGGTTGCTTTTTAATGTTTCTACTACAAATTGGCTTGAGGGATCCAACTTGTGCATTGACCAATTAAGTGTTTAGGTTCACACTTTCTAGTTTAAGTATGATATTAGTGCGAATAAGGTTGAGTACATCTTGATCTTTTTCAACGAGTTGTCATTGTAAATGATTTTTATGCCTTAACGTGCTGTCATTGTATATGATTAGCAGTGTTCAATAGAATTGAAGACAAAAGGGACAAATTAAGAAAATAATACTTTTGGGACTCATTTAGGTGGTTTTATACATAATGACAATCCAACCAAACTTTAAATTCATATTAAGTGAGTCACGGTTTAATTAAAGTAACCGTCAATGAAGTAGCAATAAGAGTTATTGTAGTACATGTGCATTGGTGCAACCTTAAGGGTCCAATGTCAGATTGCTGTGAGCTATAATTTGTGGTTCTGCAAAAATATTGTCAAGCCAAACATGTGAATATTTTCAGCTTTATGATATCAATGAAAACAAAATAGTCAATACTGGTATTTATTAATGTAATGTATAATAATTTTAGAGCCGTCAGTCTATGGCCCATGGGCTTTGGAAACCTTCAAGTTAAACCCAGACTACAGATCCAATGTGAAACCCGATAGCCCACTGTTGGTTTCAACCTTTTTGACCATTCTTATTGCAATTTCTTGCATTGGTAGTTGTCAACTTTTTCCCTAGAAACTCGCCTGATTTGTCCTGAAGATCTGGACCGTGCCGTACATTTTCATCAGAAAATCATGAGAGAGAGAAAGAGGGTGTGTTCTCCCACGCGCATGTCTCCATTAGCCTCCATGTTCCCGCGAATAAAGATAACAAACATACTCTACTATAGCCCAAACACGGTCTTCAATGCTCTTGTGACTCCTCATTCGTCACTCATCCCCATTTACACGGCCCTGATTTCTTCACACCCAGCACTGACATCACGGCCCATGTTCTACGCTAACGTTTCTCTCTTGGAGTGCTTTGACTGAATTACCCTTCTTGCAAACCGGTTGGGTTTGGAATATGTCGGTTTTCAGGACGGGTCAAATTTCGGGCATTTCTCTAATTTTAGGACTCGGATTGGCTTTAGGTCGGGTCAATTTTAGCATTTTCTTTCAAATAAAGTGGCGGATCTAGAATAATGATTTTTTGTTCCGATATTTTAATATTTAGTAACGGTTTTTTGGGTAATAATGCAGGGTGCCATGCCGGAAACAAGGAGGAATAAGGTTCACAGTAAACGGATTCCGTTACTTCAACCTGGTATTGATCAGCAACGTGGCAGGTGCAGGGGATATAGTGAAGACATACGTGAAAGGATCAAGAACAGATTGGATGCCAATGAGCCGTAACTGGGGGCAAAACTGGCAATCAAACTCAGTGCTGGTTGGTCAGTCACTCTCCTTCAGGGTCACAGGCAGTGACAGAAGAACTTCCACCTCTTGGAACATTGCCCCAGCTAATTGGCAATTTGGTCAAACTTTTACAGGCAAAAACTTCAGGGTCTGAAAAAGATTAAAAAAAAAAAAAGTAACTAATGGCGTTACTTTTTATATTCAAATCTCCCGCAATAGCTTTTAGAATTTACAATTTCAGTAGTTTTTTTTTTTTTGGGCACCAAAAGCCAATTTTAGTGGGTAGTAATTTGTAAGGGTGTGAGTATGGTGTCTTTTTTTTTTTTTTGTTACCATGGGGTTTGGGAAAAGAAGAGGAGTGAGAAAATGTGCGCTTTTTTTGACTTTTCTCAATCTGGGTTTGAGGGGGATTGGAAGGATTTGAATTTGGTTTCATGGGTTTTGTTTTTTTTATTTGCTTTTTTTTTTTGTTTTTTTTTTTTTTTTTTGGGTTGGGTTTTGTTCTGGGGATTTGGGGGGTATAGTGTGAAAGAAGGGCTGAAGTGGCTGCAGAAATGTGTAGCCCGCAGCTTAATGAACTTCTTCTAATTATGATTATAGTAGTAAAGTAAGTATATGATATGAAATGGTATAGTGAACTTGAGATGTTTCGTAATTGTTATTGTAATTCGATATCGGCTGAATTGAAAAACTTGTTTGTTTGCCTTATATCTCTTCTGGGTTTATCTATCTCTTGAAATCCTATTCCCTTTCCCTTGTTTGTTCTTACTTATATCATGAGATCAAAGTTTATACTAGTCGCGGTCGCAGGGGATGAATTTTAGAGTGAATGCAGTTGACGGGTTAGAATCCTCTCCATTTGCTAAAAGAATTGGAAGTCTCCATTTACTAAATGGAGGGTGAGATCTGCATCTAACCAATTTTTAAATTTAATAAATTCAAAGAGGCAAAATAAGAAAAAGAGAATCCAACCCTCCATTTATGAAATGGAGACAGGGAACGAAAAACACAATAAAATGGTACTATAGCAACTTTGCCAAGGTTTCATAATGGCAGACAAAGATGAGAAAGTTTTTCGAGATGGACATTAAAGTCATAGAAAATGTAAAATGACTACTTTTTAGCTCATCGAATGTGACATAGAAAGCTAAATAGAGCGAGCAATAGAGAATTGGACATAAGGTTTAGCAAATTCATTTCTAAAACAAGTACATACAATGGGAGCAAACAGCAAAGCAATGCATTGAAGCAGGTCTAGATCCAGCTACTTTGCTAAGGTTTGATTAAAGTTTCCTGTAATGATAGACAGCAGATCACAATTCAAAAAGTCATCAAAATGGTTTACTAATTCACTGACATTGAGCTTAAACACACTTTAGTTTGGAAGAAGATGTAAAAGTATTGACTCTTTAGCTCATAATGTCCCACTGAAAAACAAAGAATCATCATTTGTAAAAGTAAGTCAACATAGTAATCAATTATTTTTTGTAAACACAAGGAAACAGAAAACTGGGTTCACTGAGTCACTGGTGAACTTTTGATTAGTCCTATGATTAGGGAGGAAATTTTGATTGCTAATTTTATTTTTTTTTTTATAATTATCAATACCTTTATTGCATATGCTTAGCAAGTACAATAGGCAGTGTCAAAACAGATTAGCCACGCCACTAGCAAGCCCCTACTATTGATACACTCCTCTATAACCAAAGTTTGACAAAACAAACACCCAACCCATAAAACAAACTCCAACAATACTAGCATCATAAATTACATCCACGCCAGGACGTTGTCGTCTCTAAAAAGGTCTTGCTTGGTGACTTCAGCTGCAACTGAAATGGCACGGCACAATCTGTAAACGATGGTAAAATACGGCAAACTGATGTTTGATACATCCACGGCGCAATTTTGATTGCCAATTTCTGAATTCTAATTCAAAATCTTTCCAAGTAATAATATGTCACATCTAGGGAAAAGGTTGCATTGGGGTAAATTTTTTTTAACCCAAAAACAAGCACATGGGTGGGGTTGAAAGCATATGTTTTTGTCACCAAAGGTGTTTGGTAAGCTGGTATCCACAATTTGGTAGCTCATATGATCTTTGGATTCTTCATACCCATAAATAGGAAAAAAAAAGTAAAAACATTGGATACCCCTTTTATTGATTTCCACATACATGATAAATTCACCTGTGTTTGCTACTACTAGAATCACGAGGGACATTGTGTTGAAAAGTTCTCGTTGTCTAAACCTAGCATGCTCTCTAGCAAGATTGGCTATCACGCCATATTTTGTACAAAACTTTTGGCACCTAATTGTCTCCCAATTATTTTGATGTCACAAATAAAAACAAGTCATGCAAGCAAATGCAGACATGCTATGCTGTAACTGTTTGTTTCAACCAAATCTACTATCTACAGATGTGGAAAGTGTTAAACATCTGATGTAACAAAAAAAAATATTGTCTTCTTTGTATTTCTACACCACAGAGGCCACTCTCTTAATCAAAATCTCATGACAAAGAAAGTCATGCATGCCAATGGGTTGTAAAACTTGTAATTCAGGTAGCTTGTTTGAGATACATCGCCATATCGGGCATCCTGCAGCAAACTGAAGTCGAATGAGAACAAGTACAGAATTCCATGTCTTCATTATTATGATCTGCTAAACCAATTTCTGAAGCATTCAAATGAAAACAATGAATCCAGTAATATTGGCCAAATTTGGGCTAAGATACTTAAGCTGCTAAGCCACTTAGGAACATGTTGACACTGCATATATGGAATGGCAACAGCCAACAGATATCAATCGACTATGAGGAATATACTAAAACCTAAATGCCACAATTTCATCTTTGATGAGTATAGATTGAATAGTGATATCTTAACCAGCAGCGTACACTAATCTATATGCCTCATACAGTACTTCAATATGGGACGGTCCTCAAAATGTTCTCAGATTCGAAATGCAAATTCAGTGTTTCTTTTTCTTGTACGTCCTCCATTGATTCAATATGAACTCTGCTCCCTCTTTCAGCGTTGCCTTTCTCTCTTCTTTGCGGCTCCAGAGCTCAAATACAGGATATCTGCCACTAGGGTTGTATTCATTTAGCTCCCTCATTGCAGTGATCACAGCCTGGTAAGCTTCATCACCCACCTCACTCAAGCTTTTCAATCTTTCATCCTCCTCATTGATAATTTCCTAAGTAGCCGAGATCACAAAAAACAATACTTTGAGAAAATTATACTGGGTAGGTAACTGTCAGGGAAAGAGGGGAAGAAGCACCAAAAAAAAAGAAATTTCAAATTTAGCGAACCAGTTTCTGCTATAAAATATAGTACACTAATCTTCTTATCAACTAAACTTATTGCTGAGATGACTCAGATTGTCTGAAAGGAAATCAAATTATCATATGCCTTATAGGCTCATAGCTACCAGTGCTATGCAGTTGCCCAAGGATCTCACTAATTCAGTTCTGTTACACCAAGTAGTTTATTTTTCCTTACTGTATGAAGTAATGGTCAAAATACCCAGCAGTTGTTGTGTAGTACTAGTGCATAGTTCACTGGAGCTGGATACTGGCAACCACTAATTGGCCGTTTGGCTTTGGCCATCTATGTCACCAACATATTAAGAGATATCAGTTTTTTGTTGCATAGCCACACACTCGCATATACAACTTTCATGGCTCTGCTTGGTGATTGAAAGCACTAGGATATTACGTAAAACATCATACCTTATCAACTCCATTTTGGCGTACAACTTTGAAAGGATGCCAGTGAGGGTCTGCAATGTAAGTTTCCCATAGTGAAAACAACTCTTCTGCTTTGATAGGTGCTTCTTCAGGGGAATATCTTGCTTTGGCTGCAGCTATGAATGCTTTTTTATCAAGTACCCCCATTCTTTTGACACCAATAGAAGCACGAATAGCTTTGCTGTCTGCCAGTCCCTGCAAGGAAATAAGATAGAAGTTCAAGTTCAATGAGATGTGAGTGCATTTTGTTCCTGCCACTGCCATGGAATGCTTAAGCCAGAAACAAAAGTAAGGGAAGTGGGAAGAGGAAAATTGGGAGTAGCATCTTAACTCTTTTCACAATTAAATGATAACAAATGTAATGCTTAGAGGTAAAGAAGCTTTGAAGGAAAACATGCTTGATCAGACGGGCTCAAATGAAGAAAGCAACAGTTCATACAATAGTGATAGCCATAAGCCCATAACCACCAAAAAGCACAATGTCATCTGAGGTATTTTTGCCAGTATTACTTAGCATCCTGAGATCAGATTTGTAAAATGAACTTTTGACACATATTTCTCAATCCTCATGATTTGCCACTTCTAGAAAAGCACTGGCAGGAAAATTTCTCGGCTCAACCTTTGTATTTAATGCAATAAGCTCTGCTTTTTCTCATTGAAATCCAAGCTTTCCACTTCTGATGTTTAACGAGGCAAAAGTCTTAACAGTTTTCACTTAAGACTACACGTGCTGGTTGCTTAATGCAGAAGAATTGACAATACTGTTTAACAGAAACCATGCATTTGCATGCCGGTTAATCATTCTTTGGTTGAGCACAATTTTGAAATATGGAACGCAGTCGACAAGATAGAAATGTGACTGTTCTCTTACTCACATTGATCAATGCTTTGCGTGCTTCCTGCAACTCATCATTGCATTTTCGTTGCTTGACTATCAGAGTCTGAGTTAAGGCCTCCATATCCTCCAATTCTTCTTCCTTTTCTTCGAGCTCTTCCTTGATTTCATCCATTCTTTTCTTGGTCTCCACGTCCCCTCCCATGTGTTCCATAACATGAGCAGCCCCTTTCAGTTGCTCGATCTGTAACTCCAGTGCTTGCCTCTGATCAATCTGCTTCTCTAGATTGATTATTTTCTCATTCAGTGCCTCTTTTTCCCTCTACCAAAAAAGGTGGAAGATTGTTTGTGTTAGATAGTTCGTGATGAGCTTGATCTATTTATTGGCTTAGCAACTAACATATGTAATAGAATCAACCTTATGCCTTTCTGCAAGTGCTAGCATATTCTGATCCACCTTGTTCTGCTCAGATGTTGCCGACTCATTCTGTATGGCAGGAAGAATTATTATCACTTACTAACAAAAACTGAAAGACTATGTACTAGGTTTATAGCTTGCATTCAGTGGCATAGATAAAACATGTATGCTAACCATTTTCCTGAGGCGCCGAAGCTTGATTATTTCATTATCATAGTTAGCTTCACGCTTTTGCAACTTCCTTTCATGTTGCTCCAGTTTTTCCTTCCTATATTGCAACTCTTTCTTAAACTTCTCATGTTCAGCAGCTATCTTTTTTGAATCTTCAGCAGTCTGGCATTGCATCTTTCTCCTCTCTGTTCACAAAGGAGAGAAAGATTCATCTTATAGTTCAAAAGCAAAGCTAGAATCAAATGTATTATTATGTAATACTGAAGCTTACCCTCATTAAATCGCTGAATCATGGCATCATTCTCCCTCATCAACTTGGTTACAGAAGCAGAAGTCTCTTGCACCTTGATGTGCATCTCTTCACATTGTGTTGCCTTAGCTTCAATGGTCTTTTCAAGGTTTGATACCAGACTATTTGTTTTCCTCTCATCCTCAACCTCAATATCAGCGATTGATTTGAGATCTCCATTCTTACGAAGATGCTCGCTAATTACACCCCTTGAATTGTAATCATCCTCCCTTGCAACCCACCCAAACAGTTTATCCCCCCGAGAACGTCTACTGTACCACTCTAGTTTACCATGGAAATCCGATGCAAAGGCCTTCTCAAAGGACATCGCATTCCCAAAACCAACAAAGTCCTTGTTGAAATTCACCACTGCATAACCAGAGTGGCCTTCGTGATTCCACAAAGGAATTACCTTCAAAGGGTTAAATCCTTTTCTTGACAGCTCATCTCTGAGCTTACTACCACTTTCCCCAACATATCTTCCATTCTTCTTTTCTACGGGTATGTTAGCTACAATACCCTTCCAAGGCCACACAAACTTCTCATTTTTATCACGCCTTTCATGTGAATTGCCCTTTTCATGTGAAATGCCCTTTTCAGATTGTCTTGGTGACATTCTTGGACAGTGGTACTTCTCCAAGTAATCTGCCAACGCCATATGGTTCCCCTTTTGCTTTAAATCACCACACTTAGAGCTTTTCCCTATGCCTTTAGCATGCTGCAATAAGTCTTGGTAGAGATAATCATGCCTTTTCTTTGCAACACAATATGGACACCTGAAATGGTTTGCTGAAACCTTGACCCTCTTTCCGTTCTTCAATTGCTTGTAGACCTTGTATACATAGTCATCTAACTCTGATTCACTTATATCAGTTTCTTCATCTGAAGAGTGTCCCATCTTAGATGGCTAGTCCACTGAGTTCAAAAAAGTCACCTGCCCTGGACATACAAACAATGTCATACCTTTTGCTATACAACTTCCAGTACTAATAGAAAACAAAAGGGGTCTGAATAACCATTCAGCTGCTGACTCAAAGAAATCAAGAACCATCGAAGGAAATAAAGGTACAACAAGACATGTCACCTGAAGCAAAGGATCCTTGAATTACCACACTTGTTTTTTTCTTGAAGTCTTAAATTACAACACTTATGATTAAACAAAAAAAGAGAGGCAGAAAGCAGACCATCATACAGATTTCAGGTAAAAAATAGGTAAATATTTCAAACGCATATCATTATTGAATGTATCAGCAGCAGCAGTAACACCAAAATGCATTGCCCTGTGACCTTCAAGTGCAAAGATAAGAAGTAATCTCTATTGACAGCTTTATAGACAACAGATGCACTTTAAACTTCAGAAACAATACATATCCACGCATAAGCTGGAGCAAGAACAACCACATGAACCCTATCAGCAGATGCAAAATCCAACTTCTAAACTTTCAACAGCTACAACTATAATCCCAAGTGTGTGTCCAATCTTCTCTATGGCTCATAACATAACCAATTCTAGAAACCTAAATGCAAGAAGAAAGTTAAAAGATAAGACTGAAATGAACAACATATAAGACTGCCTTAACAAAGTCAGAAGATGATCATTCAAACAAGAGAATGATCTTCGGCTCTTCGCAACACGATATGTCCATTTCAACAAGAGGCTCACTGGAATGGAGACAATTTTGTTACAAATAAACAATGACAGCTAGAACCCAAGAGCCAAATAAGGCATTTCAGGTCGGAAATCAGAACAAAAACCCTCAAATTTGTAAACCCATGACTTACACCAATGGCTAATAGTAATCAGTATCCTAATAAAAGACAACAAACAATGACTTATGAGCAACTCCATACCCTATAGTGGGGAAAGGAAAATCATAGCACAAAAGATCATAGCTTTACTAAAACTTCACAGCAATTACAAACCCAGAAACCATAACAGATAAGCAACATAGCATACTAATTACTGAACAAAAATCAAAATAAAATAAATAATAAATAATAAATGGGCAGTAATCAAGCCTCCAAAACCCTCCGTTTTATTTTTATTTCTCTTTTTGTCTTCCTTGAGTCTAAACCTTAGTAATGTACGGAGTAACATTTATAGCAGAGCAAATAAAAAAGGGCCGATTTGTGAAACGATTTTCGACATGTAGAGAAAACTTAAAACCTCCCATGGAAATGACCCAGATAAAAAGATTGTCAAATGTTGTAACAAAAGAGAAATAGCATGGAAATTACAGAACATATAATTGAAAATCATACCCACAGGAAAATGGTGAACAGTATTTCAGTGATGAAAAAGCCTGGATTTTTAGTGAGAATTTGGGTAGGGTTTATGTTTTGTTGGGAGGAGAGAGAAAGTGGAGAGATGATGGTGAAAGGAAGAACTGGATTGAGAGAGTTGAGAGAGAGAGAGAGAGTATTGCTGGATCCTGGATGATCAGAATTGGAATGGTACAGAGGAGTTGCGAGCGGGAGAAAAAGCGTGACTATCAATATAGAAACTATTTACTCAATTATATCATGCCGCGTGTCTCTGGGTCCCACTTCTTAATTTGATTTGATTTGATCAGGATATTCAGCACTTGTTTTGGGTAATTAATGTTGTCTATGACTAATAAAGATTAAAAAAAAAGAAGCTATTTGTAGAGTTCAAGAGTTGTAGATTTTTTTTATGCATCATTAGTCATTTATCTAGCCAGTTGCTATTAATATATCCCACCTTACAGCTTGTTTAGTTTGATGGAAAATGATACTAGTAACTACAGTAGTAAGTATTTGTTTTAATTGAGCTTGGAGTAGAAAATTGACATGTTTGATGATAAGAAAAGGAAATAAAAAAAAAAAAAAATCAACTCCCTTAGTTTCATTTGATTGAACTTGGGGTGAGTGGGGCAGTGTCGCACTTTCCACTTGTCCCTAACAAAGATTTGGATCGGATCTCATTACGGTCAAAAAGAGAGGTTCGATAATAAAGAAGTCAAGCACTCAAAGCGTTTAAAGTAAGAATTTGCATTTAAGATACTCCAGCAACTTACTAAGGCATGACAGTATCTAGCAACATGCCAGCAACAAGTGCCAACTCAAAATCCAGTAGCGTTTATGAAATGGCAACAGATAAGCAAAATATTTCCTAACTTAAGGCATATGCTAACTTAAATGCCACAATTTTAACTGAGTAAATATTTCCCTCAAACATGTCCTCATATTGCAAGCGCAGTCTCACTTTCCTTTCTCTTTCTTTTGCAGTCTCTCACTGCTTCAGTATGAACTTTGTTCCCTCTCCCAGGGTTGCCTTTCTCCCTTCCTTGAAGTTCCAAAGCTCAGATACAGTATATCTGCCACTAGCGTTGTATTCGTTTAGCTCAGTTATGGCAGTAATAACAGCCTGCCAAGCTTCATCACCCAGCTCACTCCTTAAGCTTTTCAATCTTTCATCATCTTCATTGATAACTTCCTAAATAGGGAGATTACACAGAAAAAGGAACTTTTAGATAAAGAATAACAGCGAAATCGTTTTGAAAAAGAGGATAATCCAAATAGTCAGCCAGTTTAGACTGGCTCAAAGGTTATCATATCATCATACTTCACTACTTCAGAGTCTGAAACCCCAAAATTGTAATTCATCTATCATTGGAGCTTCACATATATAAAGAAGAAACTAACAGTGTAGGCGCTTTCTTAGGCCTTATGCCATGCAGTTGTCGTAAGGCAGTAAGTCTCTCACTAATTCAGCCTCAGCCCTCATCCACCAAGTTTTATATCAGTAATGCAATTGGTCATAATAGTTCTTCATAGTTCATATACATTTGTCCTGTAAGCAAGCAATTCCCCCCGCCCAGGAAGTTCCTATTAGTTATTAGCAATAGTGCATTATGTAGTAGTACACCATACCTTATCAGCTCCATTCTCGTGTATAACTTTGAAAGGATGCCAGCTAGGATCTCTAATTCAATCTTCCCATTGTGAAATCAGCTCCATTGCTTTCACAGGTGCTTCTTCGAGGGAGTACTTTGCTTTGGCCGCACTAACAAATGCTTCTGCCTCAATTGAGCCCATTCTTTTTATACCAATAGAACCTCCAACAGCTGTGCCAATTATCAACCCCTGCAATGAGAAACAAATTCAAGTTCAATGCCATATGTGTCCATTTTATTTATGCCACTATCATTGGAATGTTAAGGCCAGAAGAAAGCACTCACATTGATCAACACATTGCGTGCTTCTAGCAACTCATCTTTGCACATTTGTTGAATGACTATCAAATCCTAAGTTAGGGCCTCCATCGAAGAAAAGACACCAGAAAGGGGGGGGGGGGGCTTGAATCACCACACTTATGATCAAACAGAAAAGGCAGACATCAGATGGTCATTCGGGCAAAAAATCAAGACAGAATATGCAGCAGCACTAACCCCATAATGCATGTACACTGTAAAACTATGAAATAGAGATAATTATCCAACCACAAGCAGAAACAATGAGATAAGGAGTTCCAGCATGTGGATTCAATATGCAAACTAACAGGTCCACAGCCTTGCAAAATCATAAAGCACACTCAGCACACCTAGCACAATTACTGATTCAGGAACAATAACACCAAAACATTCTAAGTTTCTAACTCAATAATGCACTACAAAAGCTTGTGCAAGTTAAGTAATATTGAGCCGATATGGAATCCATTGAATTCAGTAAATCTTTACAACAAATGGACTACTAAATGCCGTGTAAGTGTACAAAGAACAAACTAAAGAGCAAATTAAATCGCCTTTGTAGAAACATAGAAAGCATAACATGTCTGCAATAGTGCAATCTATATGCTCCATTCTCTATGTTCATAAACAATTCAGTGGTTCCAAGTAGAGGTTTTTCCTTTTTGGTAATCCAAGATTGGAAAAAAGGGTGCAAGTAAACAATAATGTTAACAAGAATCAAAGACAGTGAGGAGCCCAGAGCAAATCAAGGCATTTCAGGAACAGAACAGAAACCTCTAATCACAAAATCCATGAGTAAAATCACGGGTAAGAGTAATTGATGCCCTTATGAAGACAGAGGAATTTCAAGCGGGAGAAAGAGGGTTACTAAAAACAAATAAATTAACCCCACATGTCCGTGGGATCTCTTATCTAATTCCTTCGTTCTACACAACTTTTTGTTTTTTAATAGGAAATATTTTAGTGATCGTTTGGTTAATTAACCATGGAAATTAGAAATATATGGGAAATAGAAGTCCATGGAAAGTGTCTAATCTTGTTTGGTTGCATAAAGAAATTGCAAATTCATGAGAATTGACGTGGGAAGCAACTTTCTACATTTTTTAAGTGCCGTTGGAGCAAAGTGAAGTTTATTGTCTTCACACTACCAAGTTGCCAAGCCACACTCTTTTTTTTTAAAAAAAAGTTGCTAAGCCAATTTCTGCAGAGCACCTGGAATATTGGCCTTAAATTTGCAGCTCAGCCATGGTATGGTAGATACTTAATTAGCCATGGTAGGAAGATGCCAACCAAAATCCAGTAGCGTATATGGAATGGTCATTTATGCTAAGCTAACTAAATGTCACAGTTTCATTGATGAGGAAATGTTTATTGGTCTTGTGGTCTAAAAAAAACAGCTTACACTAATTCCCCCTCAAAAATCAAAATGCAATCATCTCAGTATGTATTTCTTTGTTCTCCTGCGCAACTTCCACTGGTTCAATATGTACTCCGCTCCCTCTTTCAGTTTTGCTTTTCTCTCTTCCTTGCGGTTCCAAAGCTCAGGTACTGGATAACTACCACACTTACCAGTAGGGTTGTACTCATTCAGCTTAGTTATCGCCGTGATCACGGCCTAACAAGCTTCAACACCCAACTCACTCCTTAAACTTTTCAATCTTTCATCTTCTTCATCGATAATTTTCTAAGTAGCAGACAGTTCAAACCAATGAAAAGGTACGTTAGATCGATATAATGGCAGTAATCTTGTTTGCAACTGATCGAACTTCAAGCTATTGATGCTGGGATAATGATTCAGATTGCATGGAAGAGTATAGTAAAGCATCATACCTTATCACCTCCATTCTCACTTATAACCTTAAAAGGCTGCCAGTGAGGATCTCCAATAATGTAAGTTTGCCATTGTGAAATCAACTCTTTTGCTTTCTTAAGTGCTTGTTTGGGGGGATATTTTGCTTTTGTTGCAGCTCAAAATACTTTTTCCTCAAGAACCCCCATTCTTTTGACAAAGATAGTAGCAGAAACAGCTTTGCTGTCTATCAACCCCTGCAACAAAAGTACATACAAGTTGAAGTTGAATGGAATATGAGTGTGTTTCATTCCTGCCAGTGCATTGGAATAATGCTTAGACCAAAGAAAGCTACTCAGGTCGACCAATGCTTCGCGTGCTCCCTGCAGCTCCTCGCTGCATTTTCCTTCCTTGACTATGAGCGCCTCGTTTAGGGCCTCCTGTACCTCCAATTCTTCTTCCTTTTCCTTCAGCTCTTCTTTGATTTCATCAAGTTTTCTCCTAGTCTCTGCATCCCCTCCCATGTGCCCCATAACATTTGCATCCCCTTTCAATTTCTCTATCTGCAACTCCAATGCTTGCTTCTGATCAATCTGTTTTTGTAAACCAATGACTTTCTCGTGCAGTGCCTCTTTTTCCCTCTGCCAATCATGGTGTCCCAATCTTTTTGAAAGATAATTTGACAGAAAACTCGAGCTCTCTTAATTACTCGGTCTGTCTTATAACTGAAATCATATTTAAGCAGAACAGTAAGCATAGCCAAATCATCATAACAGATCTATCTCAAAAATTCAGGCCCTGAAGTCTATGTCACATGATCTTACTATTTTAAGTTTCCAGACGTAAAGCTCGCTTATGAGCAAAGTTAGTTACGGCAAGCCTGAAGTGGCTCTAATTTCAATCCTATTTGTGACCAGAGGGGAAGGGTTTATCCATAATTTCTCTGATAAAGTAAGGTAACCTTTTTCCTAAGGCGTTGAAGCTTGATTCGTTCATTAACATTGTCAGCTTCGCGCTTTTCTAACTCCCCCTCACGCCGCTCCAGTTCTTCCTTCTGAGATAGTAGATCTTGCTTGAACTTCTCATGATCAGCATATATCTTCTCTGAATCTTGACGTGTCTTGCATTGCAGCTTTGCCCTCTCTATTCAGAAAAAGGAGCAAGTTTCGTCTTAAACTTAAACTTCAAGAGAAAAGTTAGAACATAATGTCCTATGGTGTAACTGATGCTAGCAGATATTATATCTGGCCATTTGAACAAATCAAGTTACATATTTTCCATTTAGATCACGCCTTTCATGTGATACTTTAACATTACTTCCTCCGTTCTTCAATTGCTTGTAGACATTGTATACGTAGTCATCAAACTCTGATGCACTTATACCAATTTTTCCATGTGAAGAATGTCCCATATTAGTTGACTAGTTCCACTGATGTCAAAATCACCTGTCATAGACATTTCAATTATGTCATACTTATTCCTCAACTTGCTTCTGCAAGTCCACAACTTGTTCTATGCATCTACAATGACAGAATGACTAAGTCAGACCAGCACATCAAGTTCATACATTCCCCACACAAACTAGCAACAAAAACATCTATAGTAGCAAAATAAAGAAGTACAACAGTTGCGCAACGGATGCAACATCATAGAGTACGCAGTAATAAGCCCATCCAGTAGCACAAATTCGCGGTATACTCACTGCCTTCAGCACTTCAATCAGTTAAACAAAACACATTCAGACTTCAAGTTCTCTTGCAATTAAGATCATCCAAAACTCTGTCAAAATATTCAGATACATATGTCAATATTAAACTAGAAATCTTAGATTTCGCCCAATCTCCTAAGCTAATATAAAACACATCATCTAAGCATATCATTATTGAATGTATCTGGTATCAGAAGCAGCAACAGTAACATATTGCACTGTCCTGTGACCTTCCATACTTTTAGTGCAAAGACAACATCTTTTGATCATTCAAACAACAACAGCATGAATTTCAAAAACATGAACACCTTCATACAGACTAAAGATAAAGCTTTAGTGAAGCTTTACAACAATTACAAACCCAGAAACATGAGCATCAACTAATGACACTAAGGGCATGTTTTTTTAGACTGAAAACTGGATACTGGAAACTGGAACAAACTGGAGAAAACTGTGAAACTTTTAACTGGAAACTGAAAACTGGAAAAAACTGGAACTTACTGGAGAAAACTGGAACTTATTGGAAAAAACCGGAACTTACTGGGACATTTACATTGATGAATTTTTTTTATCATTTGGAATATAGTTTTACGATAATAATAATAATAATAATAATAATAATAATAATAATAATAATAATAATAGTTTAACAATAACTAATTTTGATAGAAAGTTGATAGCATTAGCCAAAAAGAATTGGAGGATTTAGCAATGAAATTTTGACATAATGGTATTGGATTTTGGCCTACATTAGTAGTTCCCATATTCAAAGTATAGAGCAGAGTGCGGGTGAGGTGGGAGTTCAAGTTGTAAGAGTGTCGCCCTTATAACCCAATGATCAGAGTTTAAATCTTCATTTATGTAGGGCAAAATAAAAACTCCTCTACCTTTATTTGTAGGGAGGGTATCCTGCTCTGCTTGAGCCCGTCAGCCTATCATTCCATAAACGATGGGTGTTGATAGGTTGACTTGCCTAACACGTGGTTTACGGGTTGGCCCAAGTTTATGAACCCGATTAACATTCCCAAATCAGCCCATTAAGAGAAAATAACTGAAAATGTTTGATCCTTGTAACTACCACACTTGTCCTACAACAAGGGACCGTTTGGCCATCTGACAAACTTTTTCCCATCCCCTCTCTCTCTCTCTCTCTCTCTCTCTCTCTCTCATCTGTCATCCACCATGCTCGCTCCGCTCTCTGCACTCTCCTCGTGATCTCCCCCACCCTTCTGCCCTTCTCTCTCTCTCTCTCTCTCTACCTGACCAAATAAAAACCAACCTCTCTTTATTTTATGATATGATATGATATAAATATGTAATAATAAACATTAGAAGACATTATTATACAAACCTCATTATAAAATCTTCTAAACCAATTCATTATCATTACACTATATTTATTATTATTACTACAAATGAATACTAACTAGTGTTTCATTATACATACCATTAACAATTTTCTCCAAACATGTGATATACCAATGTTAGTTGATCCCCCTCAACCTCATTTCAATTTCTCTCTCCTCATCCTCACCTGACCTTTTGTTTCAGAGAAAAAGATAACAGAGATGAAGTGCTTTCACTTCACCAACGGAGGAGAGAGAAAATCATCAGATTCAGACACCAATGGTGACGACGTCATTTCATCTGTAAGAGCGAGAATGTCATGGGCAAGGTCATTAAGCATAGCGAGCAGCACTAGCGCCACAAGCACAAACACCGAGGTCAGACGGTCCGAGTTCGGCGGAGTTGACTCAGCCGAGTTTTCCGGTAGTGACTCGGCCGGGTGGTTTTATCAATTGAGTCAGCAGCGTAAAGCGGCTAACGATCTGAGAGGTTTTAGCTTTTCCGAGCTTAAATCGGCCACAAGAGGGTTTAGCCGTGGGCTTATGATTGGTGAGGGTGGTTTTGGTTGTGTTTATAGAGGTGTTGTTAATGTTAGCGTTTCTGATTTTGAAGATTCCAGAATGGATGTTGCGGTTAAGCAGCTCAATCGATATGGATTTCAGGCATGTCATCTTCATTTTTCCTTATTTTTATTAGTATTATTTTTATTTTTTTATTTTTGGTGCAAAGGAGTATACTTTTGAGTTCTTATGTTGTCTGCAGATATATTGAATTTTGAAATGATGTTATGTTAAAGTGCTTAAATTTTTTTTGATGTGGATGTTAAAGTGGTTATTAGTTTTACAAATTTCTATGAGAATAGTGGCAAGAATGTGTGTGGATTTGATTTGGGGTATTGAGCTAACAGCTAATGGAGGTCTCAATCAAGGACTTTAAGACATCATTATTACACTATATATGTTTTAACTTCAATTGCACTCAACAATAAACAACATAATGCCTTGTTTTATCCCCCCACCACCCTAGAAAAGAAAATTAAATAAGAAGAAGAAGAAAAAAAAACATTGTTTTTCTTTTTTGTTCTTTTATTTTGGAGGGGACAAGTAGCGGAGGGAATTGGTGTAGTTTGATTTCTTGACGAGCAAAACGTGTGTTCAATTGAAATTGACTCGAACTTTTGGTTTGATTAACTTGGTCATTTGGAAATTTGAGGTTTCTTGTTGGGGGAAGAAAATGAAGATGTTGGCTCACTTGGGAACCCAAGGGAAATGTAAAAAGTTTTGGAGTTTGGACCTTTGATGTTTATTGGTTGGTTGCCTAGTTGGTTGTTAAGTATATGCCCAAGTTTTGACCATTGACTATGTCTTCTTGCTTGAACATATTTTTAACAGTAGACATTATCTCACAAAACAGATTTTGATTGGTATGTGTCCTTTAAGAACAATTAAAAATTGGAACCTAGTTGATTCGCATTTTAGTTTAATTTTCTTCCGTTTTTGTTTTTGGTTTACACATCACAGTCACTTGTTTAGTTTTCAGCCTGAGATTTGAGTGTTTTTTGACTAGGTATATCCGTATATGTGATGTCTAACATGAGGTATCTTTATAGAGTTGCACTAATTTTCCATAGTAGTTAGCAGGGGCATAAAGAATGGATCAATGAAGTGAACTGGCTGGGTGTAATCAAGCACCCAAATCTGGTTAAATTAGTTGGATATTGCGCAGAAGATGATGAAAGAGGGATCCAAAGACTTTTGGTGTATGAACTCATGAAGAACAAAAGCCTGGAGGACCATCTAATGGGTCGTGTACCAACACCTTTGCCATGGATGACAAGGCTGAAAATCGCACAGGATGCAGCTCGTGGATTGGCATATTTGCATGAAGAAATGGATTTTCAGGTATCATTTTTTTTTCCTAGTCCTTGAAGTCTAATATATTTGAAGAGATATTAGTTTAGTTTTGTCATCTATGTACAGTTTCCTTTTACTTCTGGTTCTATAACTTTACATTTGCGCTTTTTGTGCTGCTAAATACAATACTCTGATGGGCTTCAATTGTAATTTGAAAAAGTAGGTCTGTTGATCACTTTGCTTAGTTATAATTTTGCTCTCCTCACAATTTTTAGTTGGCAAGTGGCTTTCACTCCTGTCAGGGTGTTCAATGCTGTTGACTTGGCAAAGTGCAATGGTTCTTGATTTGACTAAATGATTTGATAGTAATCATGCATATCTGTTCTTTTTCTGTGTGCTTGACAAAGAGATTATTGACCATAGTGGTAGCCTGGTACTCTGTAGACGCTGTTGGCTGATCAACAGAATGCTTGAACTGACTAACTAAATGTTTGTTAACTGGCTTTACACTGAATATTCCTGAGTTGTGACCCACAACATAATAACTGTTATGTTTTGTTTGATGGTGAATGTTCAAGAGAGCTTGATAAGGATTCTGTACCGCTAAGGCGCTAAGTGGAGACCATGGTAGGAAAGGACGAGAAGAAACCTCAAAATACTGGTGGCATATTGAAGAAGGGAGAGATTAAGTGACTAACTGATAATCCTATGCATGGAGGATATTGAGTAGTTGCCTGCCAGGTTCCAGCTGGGTTCTTTCATACTCCCACTATATGTATACCCCAGCTGGTGACGTAATTCTTTCCTTTTGGGGGGTTGAAGGTGGGGGGGGGGGGGGGGGGAGGATAGGAAGGACTTAAAAGTCCTATCTTGCGAATGCAGTTCTTTAGTTTGTTATTTTTTGTCGATTCTATATAAAGAATCAGATATTGGTGTCTTTTGTTGACTTGTGTTGTTTATCTGCAGCTAATTTTTCGAGACTTTAAAACTTCAAATGTTTTGCTGGACGAAGACTTCAATGCCAAGCTGTCAGACTTTGGATTGGCTAGGTTGGGGCCAGCTGAAGGATACAGTCATGTTTCAACATCAGTAAGTCCGTAACTATCGACATACTTAGGAACATGTTGGTTCAGTAGATGCCAATTACGAGTAGAAAGTATTTGTGTTTCTCGGCCAAAAGATACAACTCAACAGGCTGCAAGGGTTTGGATTTCTTTTTTGGTGTAACATGATAATTTAGGGGAAAATTGTTAGCGTAATGAATTTGATTACCTGGAAGATTGTTAGTACCCTGAGGTGCTGAAGCCTATAATACCTTATTTACTTATTTAATCTTAACAAGATCTGGATCTTTTGAGTCTCTGACTTTAAGAGCTATGTCCACCACTCTACGTAGACTCTCCTCTGTCTACTACGTTCTATATCACTAATACTGAATTACTTGTGTCACAGGTTGTTGGAACTGTGGGTTATGCAGCTCCTGAGTATGTCCTGACTGGCAAGTTAACAATTAAGAGTGATGTATGGAGTTTTGGCGTGGTCTTATATGAGCTCATAACAGGAAGACGGGCAGTTGAAAGGAACCTACCACGGAATGAGCAGATGCTTTTAGACTGGGTCAAACCCTTTGTATCAGATTCGAAGAAATTCCACTTGATTGTAGATCCACGGATGGAAGGGCTGTACTGTAAGAAATCAGCTCAGAGACTTGCATCATTAGCAAACAAGTGTCTGGCAAAGCAGCCCAAAAACCGTCCGAAAATGAGCGAGGTGATTGAGATACTAGGTAATATCATCGATGAGGTGTCATCTCATGAAGAAACTATGTCCAGACCATCTGTCAAAGAAACCGAAGACGAGAGTGAAGAACTTGACGGAGAAACAGAGCCCATGAAACCAGGAAACAATTACCTGAGAAAGGTTTTGGATATAAAGGAGATGGTCAATTTGAGGAACAAATCTATTGGGAAATTAGATTGGAAAAACTGGACTCCTGGGTTGGTAAGGACTTTGTGATAAGAAACGTCATTTCCAGTTCCCAGGCAAAGGGAAACAAAGGGGAAGCTGGTCTGGATTCCAATGCTAGCTGATGTTAGCAGGTGAATCATAATTTCCATGGAGACCTTACATCAAAATTTTCATTTTGGAGATAAATTATTTGATGGAGCCTTCGCATTCGAGTCCCCAACATAAAAGGAACCCTGAAGTACCCCGAGCGAGAAAGCAAGGGAATGTTTGTAGTTTGTAAATATGAGCTGTGGCCTGTAAGCCTGTAACTAGTTGCAAATGTGCAAAGGAAAGCTGCAGCATCAAGGTATGCTTGCGTTGCGTTTTGATCAAAGCGTTTTAATCATCTGAGAAGTCATTCTTTCTTTCCTTCATGATGTTCTGTTGTATGTTATTTAACGTTCATGTATTGAAATGAAAACCGAGGGAGTATCATCTGCTCTTCTCCTGTATGCTGTATTATGGTGGCGTTTACTAGGTTGTAATCAAATGCAATGCAATGCAATCATTTTATAAGGTAAATGGGAAGTGGAAAATAAAAAAAAGGAAGGAAGGAGATGAAAAAAGTAAGATTGATTACATCATCCAAAGTAATCATTACATGGGAAAAGTTGAGCAATTGTGATTACAATGGATAAAGTTGAGCAATTGTGATTACAATGGATAATCAGAGCCGGCCCAAGGGGGTGGCCAGAGGGGCGACCGCCTACGGCCCAGTCTGTAGAGGGTCCAAACAACAATGCAAAATTAAGATAAATAAAAAAACTTGCAAATACTAAACATGAAAAAGGGTCTGGTTCCTTGGTTGGAAATGAGTTGTGTTGCTCCTTACCTACATTAGATTTTGAGATCAAATCTCTTTGGCCCCATTTTTCTATAATTTAAAATAATTTTTCATTCTTCATATCCTCATTTCCTAATACGGGGCCAAATTTTATTTTTTTTTTGCCGATAAAACAAGTTATTCATACTCAGGGGCCCTCATTTTTATCCCGTCCCAGGGCCTCAAAAACCTTAGGAACGGCCCTGTGGATAATGCAATCAACCCCACTTTTTCTATCCCTCTCCTCCCACTCATTCACTTTTCACCTCCCATTTACCCTATAAAATGATTGCGTTGCATTTGCATTTGATTGCAACCTAATAAACGAGCCTTAGTGTCAAACCTTCAACATTCATTACAAAGCTTCTGGGGCTTCAGGCTTGTAGTAGAGCTGGGTACTGTTTGTGATTCAGATGAAGTGCGCAGATTGGGCCTCGTTTTAAAAGACTTCAGTTTGTGTTGTGTAGTACTACTAGCTCTCCTCTGGAGCCCAGTCAAATAAGCCCAAAATTTCTTTATTTTGGGTCAATGTCATGAGCCTATTCAAAGAAGATTCTGTGACAGTGACCACTCGAGGAAGCCAGCCCAAGATTTCTTTGGCATGGGCGTTTTCAAATGAGCCAATACGCCCATCTAGGTGCTTGAAGCCACCCAATTACCATCTGCGACTATCTAGGACCCATTGGCGCAAGGCCTTCCTATCCTTTTCCAATCGGCAAAAACTTGTGTGGACTTTGTTAATGATAGACCAATAGTCTAAATCTTTTTAAATATACCCCTCATGTCGCTAAATATTTTCACTAGTGTTCTTAGTCTGCGGTAGACAAAGTCTATCCAAGATGTGCTATTTCCAATCGGGACGGCCAGACGGGGGACCTAGAGAAAAGTTGAGCTTAAAGCTTCTTTTGTGAGAGGAAATTGTCGAACACAGGATGAGTGGAACTATTTAGAGCTCCTCAGGTTCCCTTCTAAATCAACCACATCACATCATACCACCCCATAAATCTTGTGGGTAATTTATTGGTTTAACTTTTTCTCTCTTCCTCTGTTCAAACGAGAAAGAACCAATAAAAAGCAATTGGATATCAATTCTAAATGTCTGTCATCTTATTTGAGCCAAGTGAATTAAATTTATAAATTAGCTGGTGGGGAGGGTCCGAGGAGGCTTACCATACACTATTTATCAAACATTTTTTTTTCCGAGGATGGGAAGAACAACCTCACCAAACGCATTTCATCTCGGATTAGTAGCCTAGCCCATCTTGAATTGATCACGCTTAACCAATTAAACTGAAACTTGGGACCTCTAAGTTGAAAGGTGTAAGAATATCCATGCATGTAAATGTCTCTTGATTAGACATTGGACATATATCCTTAAGTTTGGGTGAGTTAGTTGATTCATTCACATACCAAAAGGTCTTCTAAAATGTCGCATCAAGGTGAGGCCCTCCTCTATAACCAATCATAATATAAGCATAACGTCATGCTTGTTAGAGTAGGTCTCACCTTAAAACCGACTCATACGATTTTTTGTGTTTACATGATACATAGCTTAAGGTATTGAGTCCCACATATATTGTCCCCATGTATTATCATGGGATTGGGATGGCATATATGTGATGTGAGGAATAAATCCAAGAAAACTAGGTATGGGGTAGCTTAGTAGCTCCTAGGGAGAGGGAATAGTGACATTAACCCGCAACGACACGAAACCTTGGTATGCACATAAGCCATAGCATGTGGTGGGTATTTGCCTAGCCATAGAGAGGAGAGAGAGAGAGAGAGAGAGAGAGAGAGAGAGAGAGGTCAATTCACTTTGTACCTACAAGTTGCCTGAAAGGGAATGTGAAACGATGTTAAAGCGCCCTTTTTTTCTCCAAAATCACGAGACACGGGTCCATCAATTTACTTAAGAGTGAGCCAGCCAGTGTGCGAGTGTGGATATGCAATTTGCAAAAGACCCGACAAAAGAAATGTGATTTTTTCACGTGTGAAACGGGATACTTCATCCTGCGATACCCCATCATCTCTTTCTTCCTTCAGCTTTTTCATCCTATCTTTCGTTGCACGACTGTCTCATATACATTGACAAATTATCAACACTTTTGACCTGGAAATCTACCCAAATATACTTGCATTTTCAAGTACTCATTATTCCTAAATAAATTACTACTGCCACAAATTCCTTTGTCTTCTTGTCCTAACAAAATTGGCATAGAACAATCAGGGTGTGTTCTTTTTTCACTTATTGGACCTTACTCAATTAGTGGAAATTGTTGGGGAAAACTACGGTATTTACCCACAATCACAACAACAGATAAACGGAAAAATAAAGTGCAAGAACCCAAAAAGCAACACAAACAATTTTACGTGGAAAACCCCTCTCAATTAGGGGAAAAACCACGGTGCGGATCTCCACGCACTAAACAATAATCCACTATAATAATCAAGAGTACAATCGGCAACAATCACAAGATCAATCAACAAGTAGACAATCTATCTTTGGTATTAGTACAAATTGACAAACTCTAACTCAATTTGGTACTCCCACAAAACCAAAGATACACCCACAAATACCTGTCGATGACCGATCCGAATACTCCGATTATCTTCACACGAACAAGCCGAATCAACCGTGAACTGGAACAAACCTCTTTGTTTGTCTCTCACTCACTGGCTCTCCCTTTCTTTGTCTTCGGCTGTTTGTTCTCTCACACCCTTCTCACCAAACAAATGCCGTGCACTTCCTATTTATTACCAAACTCAATCACTCTCTGACTCTTCCTTTTCTTTGTTGGCAGTTTCACATGTCAACCGAAAGGACCCTTTGCCTTTTTATTTCCCATCTTTTAACTTCTTTTCTTTTTTCTTTTTCTTTTTCTTTTTGTTCTATTTTATTTTCTTTACAAAACTAAAATAAAATAAAACACAACTAAATATTATTTGGTATTTGGGGCGTTACCTCAACAAATCCTCCCTCGACCCAAATCACCAAATACTTCCACCTTGTCCGAGAAACGGACCTTCTTCTTGGCCTTGCTCCTCCCTACGCAATGACCCTCAACATAGCACAAGTTGTTCTTCGCCTTCTTTCCTTGCACAATCAAAGTAGCACCACGATACACTTTGCACCACCTTCCCGTACCAATGTATCTACACCCTTGCGATGTCAACTCACCCAACGAAATCACGTTAACACGAGCATCGGGTACATACCTCACATTGTGGAAGGTTCTAGTCACACCACCATGGAGCTCAATGCGGATGCTTCCCATCCCTTTGGCCTTCATCTTACCACTCCCAGACATCTTACTTGCACAAAATAATTCCTCCCTTCAACAAATACAGTAATTTTCCCACCACACGGATCCTACAACCAAAGCTCTGATACCACTGTTGGGGAAAACTACGGTATTTACCCACAATCACAACAACAGATAAACGGAAAAATAAAGTGCAAGAACCCAAAAAGCAACACAAACAATTTTACGTGGAAAACCCCTCTCAATTAGGGGAAAAACCACGGTGCGGATCTCCACGCACTAAACAATAATCCACTATAATAATCAAGAGTACAATCGGCAACAATCACAAGATCAATCAACAAGTAGACAATCTATCTTTGGTATTAGTACAAATTGACAAACTCTAACTCAATTTGGTACTCCCACAAAACCAAAGATACACCCACAAATACCTGTCGATGACCGATCCGAATACTCCGATTATCTTCACACGAACAAGCCGAATCAACCGTGAACTGGAACAAACCTCTTTGTTTGTCTCTCACTCACTGGCTCTCCCTTTCTTTGTCTTCGGCTGTTTGTTCTCTCACACCCTTCTCACCAAACAAATGCCGTGCACTTCCTATTTATTACCAAACTCAATCACTCTCTGACTCTTCCTTTTCTTTGTTGGCAGTTTCACATGTCAACCGAAAGGACCCTTTGCCTTTTTATTTCCCATCTTTTAACTTCTTTTCTTTTTTCTTTTTCTTTTTCTTTTTATTCTATTTTATTTTCTTTACAAAACTAAAATAAAATAAAACACAACTAAATATTATTTGGTATTTGGGGCGTTACCTCAACAGAAATAAGGGGCAAAATCTTACTCAATCAGTGAAAATCAGTGGCTAGACCTTACTAAATCAGTGAGAATCAGTGGCAGGACCTTACTCACTCAGTGAAAATCAGTGGCAGGACCCACATTTCTACTCACAGAATCAGTGGCACGACCTTATTGAATCGGTGGAAGGACCTTACCGAATCAGTGGCATGATATTACTCAATCAGCCGGAATTAGTAGCAATACCTTACTCAATCAGTGGGAATCAGTGAAAATTAGTGGAAAAGAACGCACCCTAAAACACAATATTAGAAGGCAAAACTTAAGCTTCATCACACACCCATTACATAATGTTCATGTCCCTGGAGATTACAACTTGATTTTTTTCCTCTGTAAAATTACATTAGATGAAGAAGAGCTCTGTACATTCAAAAACCAAAATATACCAAGGCTAATTAATTCTGGACCTGGCCCTCAATGGATCACTATTGAAAAACATTAACCAACCCAAAATTCTGCAAACTATTTAATTAATTAAGGATATTAGTCGTCATAGAGGCACTTCGATCCTTTTCTCGTTTAGGTATACAGTGGGGAATTCGATGGTCTTGGATAAGATACAGCTGATTTTGACCTGTCACTGTTCCTCTCGTTGATGTTGCTTCTGTTGTCATCCGCGCTTCGTCTCCTGCACCGACCCCCAGTACTTGAACTACTACGAGTGTTTCCGGTTTCCTTGGACATCTCTTGGAGCTGCTCTAGTTCTTTCACTACCTCTTCCATGGTCGGCCTAAACTTGGGTTCTGTTGAAAGGCACCGGAATGCCAATGTCGACACCCTGAAGGCAGTATCCAAACTGTATTGGCCTTCTAGACGGTTATCTAAGATTCGGAAGATTTTCCTCTTGTTTGTTAGATAAGGCCTGGCCCATTCAACCAGATTGTGCTCTCCGGATGGACGGTTCTTGTCCACAGCTCTTCGGCCAGATAGCATCTCGAGGAGAACCACTCCAAAGCTATACACATCGCTCTTAGCAGTTAAGTGACCTACAGTAGTAAAACCAGTCCAAGACTTCAGAACACCAACAATCTCAAAATGTATGATCATACAATGCCGTTACATTGATGAGAAACAAATTGCACACCCAAATTCAGGTACCGTAAGGTTTCCACAAAATCAAACAAATGCAATATGTCCACCATTCACTGATATGAGTGATATCCATAGGGAACACAAATGGAAAGGATCAGCCCTCAAGTTGAGGAAGTGCTCAGAAGAAGAATGAGTCAACGAATAAATATGATACAGTCCAAACAAGGATGTGCAGGGCGGACTCATTCAAGGGTGCCATTTGCGGAAGCCAGAAAGGGGACAGGAATTTTTATGTCATTATGTGACCATATAATGCATCCAAGGGAGAGTTGACCGAAATTTAAAATAAAATAAAATAAAATAAAATAAAATAAAAATCAAAGGGAAACAATCTAGCATCTAACTTGAAGAAAGAGACAAGAAAAACTCAGAGACAGAAAATGAATGTGTAACCAATACACCACACATGTGCATCCAAAATACCTGTTGCTAGATACTCTGGAGCTGCATATCCATAGGTGCCCATCACCCGGGTCGATACATGACTTTTATCGCCGGTAGGCCCATCCTTGGCCAATCCGAAATCAGAAAGTTTTGCATTGTAGCTCTGTTATTTATGGTACAAATAAATTTAAATTGTCAAGACGCATCATTACTCCATAGATGTTAACCAAAAAGTCTAATAAAACTATTGGATGAATCAAAATGTAGTCCTAATGTTTACTCTTTCAAGCTAATTAAGAGCACTTACTGAGTCAAGGAGGACATTAGAGGTCTTGAAATCGCGGTAAATGACTTTTGTTTCGGCGCTGTGAAGAAATGCAAGCCCCTTTGCAGCTCCAAGAGACACCTGCATACGAAGGTTCCAGGAAAGAGGCTGAAAGTATGAACCTCCTGTAGTCACAATCATTTTAACATCAATCACTGCAGATGATTACAAATGGACAAAAAATTACAAATCACAGATTATATTCTGAGATAGAACAGAAAACATACTTCTGAATAGATGGTTTTCCAAGCTGCCCCGCGGCATGAACTCATAAACCAAAAGACGGTGCTCATCTTCCAAGCAATATCCTACTAATCTCACAAGGTTTGGATGATACAGCTGCCCTAGGTAATTCACCTCCGCCTAATTAACAAACCAGAAACCGAAAACCATGATCAAAATTTGCACTATATTGTAACAAATTAAATACCCTCCCAAATTCAGATTCTATCCATAATGGGAATGACACTCACCAACCATTCTCTATGACCCTGATAGCTCTCTTGGTTAAGCCGCTTAACAGCAATCACCATGCCTGTCCCAGGCTTGGTGGCCACATACGAATTCTCATCGATCCACCCCTTGAACACCGACCCAAAACCGCCCTCGCCTAGCACGCTATCAGGTCGAAAGTTCCTGGTGGCAACTTTGAGCTCAGAGAAGCTGAAACTCTTCACATTAGTGGACTGCAGAATCTCACCCTCACTCCTTGGTGTAGGAGGCACTGATGAGACCTTACTACTCGCAATACTCAGATCATTTCCATCTTTCGAGTTTAACCCTGAACAAGCCAATACAAAATCGGAATGGCAACTTAATTTCCATACCAATCTTATAATTCAAGGGTGATAAAATTCAATCAGTTCAGGCTTTTACAATTTAGCAAACCCAAATGTGAAATGTCACAATTTGAGATAACTTCAACTGATTTTGATAAAATAATGTTAAATGCAATTGGGGAAGATGAGCAAAAGGTCAATATTGCACAACTACAAAATATCTACTTAAAGCACACATACAAATTTCTAGTGCAAAATACACTTAGTAATAATTATTAAAAAATATATATTAAAAAAAAAACACAAAACGAAAAAAGAAGAAAGAGAAGTCCAATCTTAGCTTAACGAAATTCCCCAAAAAAACAGAGCCAAACACAATTGCCATTTTCCAACTGGGGAAAAAAATGAAGGCTAGAACTAGAAGTAGTACAATTAATGTAGCCTTCAAAGGTTCTAATAAAATTAGACAGGAAAACAAACCAATTCCAAATCTGGAAAAACAGCAATAAATGTAAACAAGATTAGCCCAAAAATGCCTAAACAAAAATCAATCAATCATCCTAAGTAATATCAAAATTTAAAGAGCCTGTTCTGACGTTCACCACAGAAACAGAGGAGGAGAGAGAAAATATGAGTTTTCTTTAGTTGTTTACCTGTGTGGGAAGGGCTCTCAGCTTTAATACGGGCACTGAGACAAATACCCATTAAGCCCCAATATCCTATTTTGCTCCAAAATCAATCAAAAACCCTCAGAATCAACTGGAAGTGCAAAGATCACAAAGAAGCCAATTTGAAGGTGAAAGCTGGATCCTTTAGAGCTTGAATATGAGCAAAGTACCTGGATCAAAATAAATAAAATCAGTAAATCTAAGCAGGGAATTAGAGCAGCGACCCACTTGATAACTTTTCAGATAATATACAAAAACAAATGACAAATGGGAAAGATAAAAGAAACCTCCTCAAAAGGCAAAAGGTCAAAAAAAAAAAAAAAGAAAAAAGAAAAAAAGATTGCAACTTTACACACAAGATCAATCTTAAGCACCCCACACACCTCTTTGACTGAAGTAGTAGTACAGAAAAAAGAAGAAGAAGAAGCGCTTAGTGAAGAAGGTTCATACAATATTTGCCTGAGTTCAAATAATCAGAGCACAAATAGCTGTCTGAAAAAGGAGAGAGAAAAAGAGAGAGAGAGAGACGTGGGGAGGGAGAAAGCGAAGGGGTGGAAGTTGGGAAGCAAAAGCTAATTAATGGCGGGTTGGACCCGCATTTGGTTTTTTTTGGGTGCATTCTTTCTCTGTGTGTGAGAGAGTGTCTATGTCTGTACTATTATTATTTAATTTGATGTTTTTGGTTTAATTTAATGAATTTTTGGTGTCTGGTTTGGGATATATGGAGTAGATTAGAGGTAGAGGTGTCCGATAAGCTTATAAAGAATGCTAATCATCCTAGGCCGTCGATTTTGGTCGAAGATTCCATTTTTTCGACCCATGCCTAAAATTTAATATTAGTACAATAATAAATGCTACTTAAACAAAACAAAATCACATATAGCTTTTTTTTGTGAACGACAAAATCACATAGCTTTGGTAAACTTGAAAGTTGAATCTGAAGCCGGCGGCTTTGTAGACCTCTCCCCCTTGTTTACCCCCCCAAAAGAGACGGCGGCTATATTAGCTATGTGCTTATGCTTCCTATTTGTACTTGGCTAAAATTATTTTCAAGGTACTTTGCAAGAAAATAATAATAATAAATCAAGGAATATAATACGGGTCAGGATCCTCTATTGTTCCTTTAATAACTGCAAAAGTGCAGTCTTCTAAATCTCATCATAATATTGGTCTCTCATCTTTTTGGGTCATTGAATTGCATGGGGATTTGAGTGTTGGAGGAGAGAGATAGAGAGAAGAGAAGGACTGCATATGTTGTCGTTAGAACCTCCGTTTTTCGGCTTTCCGGAGCCCGAGAACCATTTTTATCCAAATTTCTCCAGGGTTTCTATCATGATCCTAGAGCACCTTCCGTGCTCCGGGAGGGTCATCCGAATCCCCAAACTTCGAATCACCCATGCTTTTGGTACCCCCACCCCCTTCACATCAGTGTCCTGTAAAAACGCCATAACAAGCATATTATGGACCAGATAACCGACCCTGAGGGCCTCCCATTTCCCATAGAAGTGTCACATACAATTTGATGCAAAAATATACACCTTCATATAGGGACCTCCCGCAACCCCAAAAAACGTGGATTATAACCTTCGTTTTTGGTTTCCTGAGGCCCGGGTGTCAATTTTGCCTAAACTTTGTCGAGGATCTATCATGAACTTAAAGGACCCTCGGTGCTCCGAGAGGATCATCTGGATCCCCGAATTTCGATATCACCCATGCTTTCGGTATTCCCCCCTCCCCCCTCACATTGGTGTCCCCGTAATAACGTCTTTAAAAGCCTATCAGGGACCTAATAACTGACCCAAGGGGACTCCCATGTCCCATAGAAGCGTCTCGTACAATGTGGTGCGAAAATATACACCTTCGTTGCGGGGCCTCCCGTAACCCCAAAAACGTGGATTATATCCTTCATTTTTGGCTTCCCGTGACCCGGGTGTCAATTTTGCCTAAACTTTTCCGGGGGGTCTATCATGATTTTAAAAGATCCTCAAAGCTCTAGGAAGATCATCCACATCCCCAAACTTCAATATCACCCATGCTTACGGTATTACCCCCTCACATTGGTGTCCCGTAAAAACGTCTTTACATGACTATCAGGGACCTGATAACTGATCCCGGGGGCCTCCCATGTCCCATAAAGGTGTCCCGTACAATGTGGTGCAAAAATATACACCTTCTTTCCGGGACCTCCCGGAACCCCCAAAAACGTGGATTATAGCCTTCGTTCTTGGTTTCTCGGGCCCCGGGTGTCAATTTTGCATAAACTTTTCCTGGGGGTCTATCATGATCTCAAAAGACCCTCGGTGCTCCGGGAGGGTAATTCGGATTCTCGAACTTCGATATCACTCATGCTTTCGGTACCCCCCCACCTCACATTGGTGTTGCCCGTAAAAACGTCTTTACAAGCCTAATAGCCTTATAACCGATCCTTGGGGGGGCTCCGTTGTCCCTTAGAGGTGCCCCGTACAATGTCGTGCGAAGATATACACCTACGTTCCGGGGCTCCCAGAACCCCCTAAAACGTGGATTATAGCCTTCGTTTTTGGCTTCCCGGAGCCCGAGTGTCAATTTTTCCTAGACTTTTGCCGGGGGTCTATCCTAATCTTAAAGGACCCTCTTTGCTCCGGGAGGGTCATGCGGATCTCCCAACTTCGATATCACCCATGATTTCGGTATTCCCCCCCCCCCCCACATTGGTGTCTCGTAAAAACGCCTTTACAAGTCTACCAGGGACCTGATAATCGACCCCGGGGCCCTCCCTTGTCCCCTAGAGGTGTCCCGTACAATGTGGTGCGAATATATACACCTTCATTATGGGGCCTCCTACAACCCGTAAAAATGTGGATTATAGCCTTCGTTTTTGGCTTCTCGGACCCGTGTGTCAATTTTGCATAAACTTTTTTTGGTGGGTCTATCATGACCTTAAAGGACCCTAGGTGTTCCGGGAGGGTCATCCGTATCCCGAAATTCGATATTACCCATGCTTTCGATATTCCCGCCCTTATATTGGTATATCCCGTTAACACTCCCTTGCAAGCATATCAGGGATCCGATAACGGAATACGAGTGCCTCCCATGTCCACTAGAATTGTCCCGTACAATTTAGTGCGAAAAAAATAAATGATCTACCTTGTTGTTGAGTTGTGATGGTCATCGAGCATTGTATAAAGAATAAGGTTTTACCCAATCTCTTCTTAGCTCCGAAATTAAACTCTATTTGGAGAAATTGGGGTAATGTTGATATTGAATATTATGTTCTTTTGTTCTCAAATATAGATATAGTCAGCAAAAATTAACATCAAAGTGATGAGTCGAAATGAGAACATGGAGTGAATGGAGTATTATGATTAATTTTACTACTCCCTTATGAAGATGTTTACATTTGTTTTTTCACGGTTTCCAATGCACCACTTTGACCGTAGATAATTGTAATTATATGCAAATATAAATTATAAAATTATTATTTTTCAAAAATATTTTTTTAAATGAATCTAACAATAGTATTTTTACATTACAAATCTTTGTATTTTTTCACACTTTAAACTTGAAAAATGAAGTGTAAATATCTTGGTGAAATAGTAGGAGTACTATTTTAAGATCCTTCAAAGATGGGAGAGGGGGTGTGAGCTGTGAAGCCATGAACCATGAACGTTGAGCAAGGTGTTTAAGAAATCCGTGACAATTGGAGTGAAGCCAAACAAAACAATACATGCCTCCCGAATGGCAACCCATACCTAAACACACAAAAAAAAAAAGAAAAGCGAACTGAATCCAAGAAATTGCTTTCTAGGCAATAGTAAAACGATGACGTATTGCATTTGAAATTGCCTACGCAAATTGGGCCAATAATTTTTACCTGATCCCTGATCATATCAGAACCGTCAGTTTTTGTGGACTTTGACAGCATCCGTCAACTGTGGATTAATTAAATCTGATAAAAGTACAAATTAAGTATGAATAGCATATTTATTTTCTTCATTGTGGATGAGATTATCCGGATTATAGTTGACCACTTTTTCTTTTTCCTTAATTGCTTCTTGTTAAAGCCTAAAGAAGGCTGGCAATTTTGACGTGTGAACTCAAACGGATTATTTGTCGGCTGTGCATGTCAGCCAAGTGTCAGCATCTCAAAATTAGTCACACAGTGGAACCCACCAAGCTGAGCTGGAGTGTGTGAGCCGAGTTCTTAATCGGCTTAGCTTCTATTAAGCCGCGCCGTTATTCGTTGAGCGCTTGAAGGCTCATGCTCTAAATTTCAACTCTCGTGTTGGTTTGTGATTTTGTCCCATTTCACCCTTTGACCCCACTTTGAAATATGTTCCATTCTTTAATAAATCTAAATCTATGATGGTGTTCTAATTATTTTATCCAAAATAACTCTAATGGTAAATGTTCTGGAACTCAACTATTCAAGTAGGAAAAGAAAAACCATTAGACGGGCTTAATTGATACTGTACTACTAATTGAGCTTAAGTCAATTAATCGCTCATTAGTCGGTTTATTGGGTTGTATAAAACCGAACTTTTAGGTTGCCGTACGACATTATCAAAATGAAAATAATTCGCTTGCTTAATGTAAAGTACGATGTTTTCTAAGATATTATACCGTAAAAAATGTATTTAGAGTGTGTTATTTTCCACTTCCTAATTGATTTACATTGCCAAATTGTTTCAAAATTCCATCCTTTCGGGATGAGGATGTTGATTGTTGTGGCCATTGGCCTGTGGGCTGTGGGTAGAGCTGGGCAAGTGGGCGGGGTCCCTCTAGCCGATCCGTCTTGACCCGCCCTATGAGCGGGTCATGACGCGCTTACCATTCTAAATGGGCGGGTTAAAATGGGCCGGCCCATTTAAAAGTTAAGCGGGTCATAGCGAGTCGCAAATGGGCCGACGCATTTCATATATTTTCTTTTAATAAAAACTTTTTAAATTTAAATTTTAAACGGGCCAAAATGGGCTGGCATGACCCGACCCGCCCCACTCACAAACATGCCCAACCCATCCGACCCGCCCATTTGCCCAGCTCCAGCTGTGGGTCAAGTCGTCAACACCATATTGTCAAAGTTTGGCGGGGAGGAACATATTTGAGTTGTCTTGTAGCAAATGTATAATGTGGTTGACTTGTGATAACATTAATGATTTACTTAGTTACTCTTTGTTTGTACTCTTATAGGAGTAGAGTAGTCAGTCCTGTGCAAACTTTGTTGGTTGGGAGTGAACACTCAACTATTTTGACCTTAGCCGCAAAGTTTGTGTTCGTCGTCTAGATAAGATCATAATCTTAGTTTTTCTATTTACCTCCTAATAATACTCTACTCTAGTTATCTCATTGTGACGACTTGCAATGGCTCAACGAAGAAGCGTATTTGATGATGCCATGGTGTTTCGTTGAGCCATTGCATTCACTCAATACTCGCACAAGGAGCCCGAGAGCATTGTTTCCATAGAAGATTAGTATGACTAACAGATTAGTGACCATTACTGGCCTCTTGTTTTGTTTAGTGTGTATTGAGAAATCATTCTAGATAAAAATAGTACCTAGTAATAAATTTACCCCCTTTTTATATTTTTGGTTCTAGTACTTGTTTTCAGTTGCTCACTCAAGGTGCACAAGTTATTGTGTTTGCTCACTAAGTTAGCTATACACAACGTGTATATTACACCCCCTTGTCTCTCTTTTTTGTGTCGATTTTTCTTATTTCTCCTTTTTTTCTCATTTTCACCATATCTATAATACCCTTGAAATTCAAAGGAGCAAATGGTAAATTTATCTTCCTAAGAGTGTAATATACAGTGGGTGTATATGGATGTATGCTCATTTTGGTCCATAAGAGTCATTTACAGAGGGTGAGTGATTGATTGTTGACAATTTGACATTCAACAATGATGGTGGACTTGGTGGTGGTGGTGTCAGCATATAAATTCAATACGTTTCGTCTTTTTGTGGAGAGAGAAAACCAAGAGAAAAGGGAACCCGGAGACCTTATCGTCACTGCAAGTTGTAACCTTAAAAATTGAATAAAGCACTTTGGGTTTTTGTTTTGTTCATGGGACTTGTGACTTTTCTTACCATTTGGGACCGGACGACGTTTCTCAGGCCAATGCACTTGCTCACCCTCAGGCCTCAATCAATATTAAGGTCTTTCCATTTGTAAGTCCCAGTGTTCACGAGTCATATCGATCATCTCATTAATATTTTCCCCAATTTTAATTTAACGAAACCCTCCAATGTCCCACAATAATTTATTATTTTTGTAGTATTTCCTATTCATTATGTATTACTACAAAATTCAAATCCATTTTTGGATTTTTAGTGTCCGTTTGGTTCAATGTGGAAAGTGCCAAATATTGTTTGGTTGAACATTGGAAGTCAGGAAGTTGCACTTATCTAGGGAGACCTAGGTGCACTTCTCCCATTCTATGGGAAGTACAAGTTTCTGCATCTTTTGGCAACCAAACAACTCATCATTTTCTACTTCCCACGAAATTGCAATTCCCATGCTTTTAAATGTCAACCAAACAAGCACATAGCATAGCCCTTTGGACTTTTTTTTTTTTCGACATCATTCGGCAATTTGACGACTCTTTCAAGTATTGAACTGTTGTTGCATTAAATTCTGGTTCATCATGTTTTGTTGCTAACAAATGGTAATAGACTAATACAGTAATGCTCCGTAGCAGTTGAAGGACATCTGTGATTATTTCAGCATTTGGTTAAAAAAAGTGCTTATGGAGATCTAAGCAGTATATACAACAAATCCAATGTTCAAATCTATTTCCGTGACATTTTTACTCTGATCTTGGCCGGAAATTTGACACACAGCAAGGATTTCAACACAAAACTCTCTTTACAGCTCAACAAGATTCCTCTTACATTATCATCATCTTCACCCTTTTTCTTTCAAGGGGAGGGGTGAGGACGTGAGGTGGGATGACAAGTACACTAGCAAAAACACTGTAATATAGAATAACCGCACAGAAGATCGATAAGTAAATACAGATCTTTAGATTAAGCTAAAAAGCACAACACAGGAGGGAACCAGGGTGTTTATTACTGTATTAACTTTTAACATTCTCTTCCAGGTAAAAAAAAACATGGATCCTGGAATTTTCATTTTTCACACCTAAAAGGAAGAAGTTAAAGAAGCTCATCTTCCAAAAGCAGACTGTGGTCAACTATATATTACCGCCGAGTATCACTTAAGCGCTCTTCTTCACTGTAGCAGCCTTGATGATCTCAACAAACTCTGGCTGAAAGGTGTAAGAAAACAAAAAAAAAAAAAAAAGTAGAGTTAGAGAGCAATTCTTTTGAGCTACTAGATCTAGAATGAAAGCGCTGCAAACTCCCACCTTTAGGGAAGCTCCACCAACCAAAAAGCCGTCAACATCTGGCTGTCCTCCCAACTCTTTGCAGTTTGCTCCATTTACTGAGCCTGCAGTAAAACCATATGCTTCTTTCAGAATAGCTACAACTACAAGCAAGATTGACTACATGGGCGGGAATGTTAACCCAAATATGTGGAACTAGGAGTGCTGATCACTGACTATGTTGGGTGAATGTAGAAGCAGACATGGGCAATTTTTTTTTTTTTTTTTTTTTGAGAGAGAGAACAGTACATTACTAGTGCAAGCATACATATTCCAAGCAAATTTTATGCTAAAGAATAGAAGTAAAACATGTGATCACATAAATCCGTTCCAAAGTTTTGAATGGTGAGCAACAAAACGGGCAGAATGCAGACATAGAAGGGCATTATGGACATCAACAGATCTATGGCCTATGAGTAGTGATGGGAAGAAAAAAAGAGAAAAAAAAGAAGTCCCAGTACAACCACAGGGCCCTTTGTCACATACCTCCATAGATAATTCTAGTCGAAGCAGCAACTTCAGCACTGACATTGTCCTTGAGCCATTTCCTCAGTTCAAGATGAACCTATTTAAAGCATAATCATATATAACTCACTTAAGCATCTGTGTGTATGTCTTGTTAAAAGGCTAAAGATAATGCTTCCATTTGAACTTTAAATCCACCACAATACATTCACAACTTTAGTTAAGGGTAAAAAGGTAAATAATGTCAAGTTTTGAGCTCTCAAAAGGCTGGACTTACTTCCTGAGCCTGGGCAGGAGTCGCAACCTTTCCGGTTCCGATGGCCCAGACAGGTTCGTATGCTACAACAACATTGTCCCAGTTTGATATGCGCTCTGCAGAAAGAAAAGTCAATCAATTAGTTATTGATTGGGTATTTTGAGATTTTGAGAAATAGGATGATGTTCCTCGTGAAAGGGTGTAGACAACCAAAAAGAAGTGAAGGCTGTTCAGCATATTTACCAGCAATGGCTTTTGTCTGAGCTGCAACAACCTCCATAGTAGACCCTGCTTCTCGCTGCTCTAAAGTCTCACCAACACAAGCTATCACTTTCAGGCCTTGAGAGAGTGCATAGGCGACCTTGTCTGCAACAAACTGGGACAGGAAAGAAAAGGATAGATAACACTCAGATAGATGCATATTTGCACAAGGCAAGAAACAATTGGATTCATTTTCTCGAAGAAACAATCTACCTCATTTGTTTCATTTAAAAGGGCTCTTCTCTCTGAATGACCAAGGATGACCCAGTTAATACCCAAATTGACAAGCATGTCTGCACTGAGAAATGAATAAAGGGGGAGAGAGAAAGAGAGATAAACAGTATTGCGTTAGTAATGGAAAAATGAAGACCAACAATGTACGTAACTTTGCACAAAGATAGGTCACGTAAAAAAAATTTTAAAAAAAAAACATCAATCCAGATTTAGTAGTCACAACATTGTATCTTGCCCTCAAATTTCAAATTTAGCTTGTATCCTCCATTTCTCTTGCAAACACGCGTTATTTATTACAATAATAATTGGACATGTGACTATATTTCCCAGACATCCAAAAACGGTTCAAGTGAAAACTATTTCCGGACAGAGGGAGTAATCCAAAAGCAAATAAATGAAGCACAAGTAATCCATTTGATAAAAGGAAAAATATAGGACTTCAATGAAACTCACAATCGTGCATGGACTGTAATGTTGCCATAAAAGCAGCTGGAAGAAATGAGAATGTTTTGTGTGCTCAGCAAAAAACATCGTAATAAAAAAGAAATATTTGGAGAAGGAGAGATACGCAACAATAGGTGACAAGGTTGAGCCATGTGGTACACAGCGTTGCTTTAGGAGTTTAGGTGAAGACTTATGAGAAATGTATGACATTTTTCCATAAAATTTTGAGATATTTGTATCCTTTCTAAGTTTTGGATGCATATCTGACACAGGTGCAGCAGGGCAAACCACAGATTAAATCAGAGTCTGATTTTGTGACCACATTTTATATATATGAGGCTGACTCATGGGGATTGAATATTCATAATTGGAGGAAAACCTTGAAAATTAAGGTTGGAACTTGTTTATAGTAATCTTATGGAATATGGCATCCAACATACAGAAAAATTTGTTATGAGCTTAGTCAGAGGACAACAGAAACACATAGTTTATTGGTTCCAACTTGAAAGCACAACATATACACAGAAGCAGAGAGTGCGTAACAAACAGGAAAAAAAAGACACTGTCTATAGATCAACAAAGTTATCTGCAAGATGTACCAGCAAATAGGCAATATTGACTAATGACTACTGAAGTATAGATTAAATCATCATACCTAACTTCACCAGTAAAAGCACCACCTTTACGGACCCAACAGTTTTGTGCAGCCACATGGAAATCAGACCTCAACAAACTTTTGGTGTAAGTAAGAAACACAAATGGAGGGCTGACAACAACCTCTGCAAAGAAAAGCAAACGCTTTCATCAAAACCCGAGAAATCTTCTTCCAAAACTGAACTTTTTAAATGTACTATTTGAAGCAAGATTCCATGAGTCTAGTTGTACAGAGCAACATTAGGAAGCAAGACGAGAATAGAAATGACAAAGAGAGACACATTATTCTATCTTTTCTTTACAATGTTCAGTTAGTCACATATTGTTTACAAATGAAAACATTTCTGATCTAGAAGCCAAGATACAAAAGTGACGCTTCTTAGAGTTTAAGAAACACTTGTCAACCCCACATAGACCACATCTGGACTATGGACCTCAAATTATACACAGAGGATTTAGAAAGATACTCTGAGTTAGGATTTTGGATATTTAGATACACAACTAACTCTCAACACTTGAACATAAGGCTCTTGGTAATACTTATCAACAACTCCAGTATTGGTTATCAAGATCTGAGCTACTCAAAGTTTATTTAGCTAGTGTTTACATCATATTTGAGCTCTCAAATATTCCAGGTCCAGCTACTCGTCAATATTCAGAAGAATAGTACAGTAATAGGAGTAATTTAAAATGTCTACTAAGGTACCAACCATGATCTTGTTAAGATTTTATTTTTTTATTTTTTTTTTGTGTGTGTGTGGGGGGGGGGGGGGAGTATTCTTCCTGTCCAACATAATAAACTTGTTCCAAGTGCTTCACACCTGAAAACAGAAACAGAACTAACAATGTACACTCCAAACCTAAAGAAGGTATAATTGCTAACTGACCATTAACTAGATTTAAACCTACCCATGTGAATGGCCATAAAGTAGACTGCACATAGTTAATGCTACACTACCTTTCAGAGTTCACAGGATATGTTCTAAGATCCTGAAGTCATCTCATCCCCCCTCCAAAAAGACAAAAAAAAACAGAAGGGAAATACAATGATGATTAATCTTATTCTCATACTTTTTTGGCCATAATCCAAGGTAATAATATTTATTCAGTTCGGTTTTAGATAACATGGGAACTACAAAAAAGTAAGCAGTTGAGCACACAATTATTAATGTCGGGTATTACGAAAGGAGCGTTTAGACTCACCAACGTCATCTTCTGAGGGAACTTCGGCTTCATTCAATAAGGTCACAAGCTTCTTCACTTCCTCAGTGGTTCCATTCTGAGAAAACATGTGCAATTATCTTTAGTCCCAAGCCTTGGATCAAAATGCTTTACCACGATCAGTAAAAGAGTCGCCATAAACCAGTCGTAACTACTAACTACCCGATATTTGCATATACTATTTCCTCACGAATCATGTAAGCCATGCATAACATGCATACAAGAGAACAAACTAGAGACACCTTGCAACAACTTTGAATCATCACTTACTAATGAAGGTTCTCAACTCTCAAGGCATCTACGTGCTCCGAAACCTAGTGAAAGATTACAGTACTACACGTTGCATTTGTTCAAAATCTTCCCCAAACAGCAAAACCTAAGAAAAGAACTACTTCCCCAAACAGCAAAACCTAAGGGAAAAAACAATCCTAGATGTTGCATTTTTACATAATCTTCCCCAAAACAGCAAAATAAAGTCATTATAGGCAACCAAATAGCTAAACAAAAGTGATCAAAAAAAAAAAAAAAAAGCTAAACAAAAGGGACCAAAACTACAGAGCAGAAAACATACAAGGCATTCAATTCAATTACATTATAAATGAAGTCAGTGGACTGGTCTGAACTGAAACTCACTCAAACCAACCTTAATTCCGCAAACAATTCACTATTTAAAAATCTAACAAAGTTCATCACTTCAAGCCAAATCTCATAAATTGTTCAGCAGTAACTTAAACACAAATCAAGATTTGTGATATCAAACAGCCTTTAATTTAAAATCTGATTCAATCAAGAGCAATTCAGTTATAACGAAACTAATCGGGGAAATATAAGCATACAACCTCATCAAAGTTACTAATCAAACTGGTAAATCTTAGTAAACAGGTCAAAATCTATGAACCCCATCACATGAGTAAAAGCTAGTAAACGAAACTACTATCGAAAATCAAGCATACTTTACATTACTTCAAACATAAATTCAGAAAGAGAGAGATTGAGAACATACGCATTTCCAGTTGCCTCCAACGAAGAATTTTCTGGCCATTTTTCTGACAATTAAGAGAGAGAAATGGAGAAGACGGTTTTTAAAGGGGTTGTGAATTGTGATCTTGGTGATTGCTTTTGGCTATGTGATGGCAGTGTTTAGTTGAACCGAATATCTTTTAGAGGTCGTAATATAAAGGACTAGAGCTTTTGGTCGCGTTTTACCACAATTGCCCTTAAACCATTTATTTTTGGCTTGTTCCCCAAGACACTTATAATTCATGCTTTGGATTTCTTTTCCCAAAAGAAAGACGGCTAAAATTGTAAATGACTTTTCTGTTTATATTATTTGAGGGTAAAATAAATTCTGATGTAATAATGTTTTTTTTGGTCAATGTCAAAATATCCACCGTCGACCACAATGACTAATCCTTTCGTCCCAACTGTTAGCACACTAAGCGGTAGGGGGCTGGCCAAGGGATTTGTTCCATTCGCAAAAGTTGGGATTCGAACCCCCAACCACTTGTTTAAGGGACAAAGTGTTAAATCACTACACCAACCCATCTTGGTTTCTGATGTAATAATGTAATATCATCGCAGATACCACATTATAATGAACTTGGAACTTGGAAGACAAAAGATCGAACGATAAGCTAGTGCAACAACAATAATGGTCTTGGTTCTGTTCGACAATACTTAGCCGTACCTGTAGTTTTAGCTGTTTTATTAGTGGTTAGTTGTTGAACTAGCTATTAGCTGTCATGAGCGGTACGTAACTGTCAGCTGTTTATTTGGTTGGGTGTTCGGTAAAGTTTGCGGTTTGGTTAGCTGATTGATGTAAAATGACATAAATGGGCATATTATTATTATTATTATTATTATTATTATTATTATTATTATTATTATTATTATTATTATTATTATTATTATTATTATTATTATTATTATTATTATTATTATTATTATTATTATTATTATTATTATTATTATTATTATTTATTGTTAAAAATAAAGGGATAAAATCAGGATCAAGTGACTAAATAATTTCAACAGCTAACCTTTAGAGTTGAAAGACTATTTTTATTAACTTTTACAAAACACTACTCTAAAAGCTAACGACTACTACTAAAGGCTAGTTACCGAACACAATAAATTAGGATAGGTAGTGATTTGAGTAGTTCAAACCACTAACAGCTACCCAAAAATCGGTTGCCGAACACACCCCTTGTTTGGTTGCTGGCTTTTTAGCCAGCTTGTTGGACAATCTGGATTGTTTGTCCAATTGACCATCCAACCATCCAAATTTTGGTGTTTGGTTACCAGCTTTTTCATTGGGTTTTTGGACGCAACAATCTAAGTTACAAAAAGCTGGGTAGGGGTAGCTTTTGGGGTCAGCTTGTTGGATTATTATGTAGAATAACAATCTTAACCCAATAATAATAATAATAATAATAATAATAATAATAATAATAATAATAATAATAATAATAATAATAATAATAATAATAATAATAATATTATTATTATTATTATTATTATTATTATCATTATTATTACCATAAAATACTTATTTGGAAACTAATGATAATTTAAATAATATAATTAATCAAATATAAGTAATTAATTTACATAATAGATATTACTAAAAATTTATAAATACTGTATTATTATTAATTTCATATTACATAATTGTTTTTATTATTAACAATAGAAAGTTGTCTCTATGTCTATAGTGGTCATTATTTTACATCTAATCAACTAGCAATAATCAGCTAACTTTACCAAACATCTTTTTACAATCAAATAGTCAAACTAGCTAGCACAACAAGTTAAGGACAGCCAGCTGAACAAACCAGCTACCATCTACAAGCTGCGTGCCAAACAATGCCAATATGTAAAAATATCATTCTTCGTCCTAACAAAGAAATGTCTCTTACAACCATGAGCAAACTACAATATGACATCTTGTATTAATTTCCTCATGAGAAAGGAAGTTACAACTTACAAACATTACAAAACTGTGGAGAGACTGTGTATAATTTTTGTAAAAAACAAAAAAGAAAGAACTAAAAACTTGATATTGGGCAGCTTCAAGTAACCATGCTTTCGCTTCCACTTGCATTTCCCTACAAAACACCATGCATGTGGATGACTAATTAATAGAGTACTATTTTAAAATGTAGTATAACTTAATTATATAGACTAGCTATAGTTTACAAGTAACATATAACAATATTATTTCCAATTAAATAAAAAGATAATACCCTCCTTTCCAAATTCTTTTTTCATTTGATTGCTGAAGGTCGAACATTACAAACCTTGACCATTAATTTAATAAAAAAATTAAAGATTTACAAAGTAAAAATACTGTTATTAGATTTAATTTTAAATTATATTTTCAAAATATGACATTTTTGTGAATCATAGTATCTATAGTCAAAGTGCCGCATGGCCGGCTCTTGGGGGTGCATGCGGGGCGATCGCACGGGGCCCCAATTTTTAAGGGGCTCAGAAAACTTTAATTCTACTTTTTAACTTATATGTTTGAGATGTCTTAATTTTAATTTGTTTTGGTTCAAGTGAGACATAAAGGTTAGTATGATAAATTATGTATACATCAAGGGATGGGGGAATCGAATTTGGGATCTAATATACTCAGTCTTCTAATTTGAATCTTTTAGGGAGGAAAATATAGGTGTCACTTTTTTTTTATACTCTATTTTGGTAATAAAAGTTTTAGGAAAAAATGAACACCAATAAAAATTGCATTCTATAGAGGACTTAATTTTCACTTTTGCACAGAGCCTCGGAAATGTCCGAGACAGCCCTGAAGTGCCGTATTGAAGATCTTGAAAAGTCAAATGGTAAAAAGAATAAGTTACGGAGGGAGTAATATTAGAAGTATTATACTAATGTCAATTGCCATGGCTTATACAAATACAATTACCTGATCATTAGGCCCTTGATTTTGTTGCTGTATAAATTCCAAAGCCTTCTTCAGAGATTGGAATCTCTTCCCATTAGGACTAACATAAACCTAATATCATACGAGTAAAAAATTTCAAGGTTTGTAATAAACTATTTTTTACATAAAAATATTATAATTACCCCCAATTCAAACCCGACCCATCACACGACATATATACCATAGTACTTAAATTTTTTTAGTTGATTTAAGTTCAAATGCAAAATAAAATATTTTTATATTTAGATTTATATCCAACATGTTATTAACACACAATCCAGACATCGCACGGGCTTAAAAAGTAGTGTAGGATCAAAATTGAATTACCTTGTCTACAATTCCTTTGGTCTTCCCATTCCTTCTTTCAGATCTTCTGATGGTCCAGCCCTCTGGCAGATCAGTGGGCTGGCTTTTGGGTTGTGGAGGCTCAGCGGCTAGGGTCATCTCTAGGCTTGGGCTAAAGTTTATTAAGCATGCGCTATAGCCTGAGGGCTCTTCAGTGAGTTCGGAATTGGGCCTTACTTTGGGCCACTTCAGTAACTTTGGAGTAGTGTATAGCCCATCTTCTGCCACCTTGGGTACAGGCCCACTTACATCGGCTATATGGAAGCCGTGTTGCAAATCATGGGGCAATTCTGTTGTTGAACCATGGGAAATAACTTCTGGGTCCATTGCAACTTCTGGTTCTATATCAGACAAATCATCGTAATCAGAAGAATACACACAATCCTCCTCAATCATGGTGGCTATGGAAAAGTCGAAATAAATGTTAAGGTTTTTTCGAAACTGAACGAGTATATATATTTTTTGAAGAGTTAAAGGAAGAACAAAGAATGAGAAATTGTTTGCTAAATTGTGATGTGAGGGTATAAGAGTGAGGGTCTGAGGGAGAGATATATAGTAGATATATACTGGGATGGAAATGGTTAAAAGGAAATAATTAGGTTGGTAGATGAAATTTTGAATTTGGATTGTGTTCATGCATAATTAGATAAAATATGGTGGGAAAAGGGATTTTCATTCTTCGGGCCGATTTATTGCTAGATTAGGCTATAATAATCTATCCATTTAAAGGTAGGTCCGTTTGTGATACTTTTAGACCAAAGTGTATCATATATGAGCTTAGACAAACATGAATACAAAAAAAAATAAAAAAATAAAAAAAAAAAAAATTGTTTTGAATATGTGATTAAAGGGCAAAGTTTGCAAATCTTGTTTGTTTTTTTCGGTGAAGAAATTAGTTTTGTTATTAAACTAAGAACAACAAAATTTTTCTCATAGTGTTAATGAATACATCTTATGCATATGGTGAGCGCCATCATACTTTTGATTGTATTTTTACTCACTTCTTTTATAAAAGAAATTAGTTGCTCCACCACGTTAATATACAAAAATATGTTGTAGTAAATGTAGTAGAGATATAATAATGTTTTTTTGGTACATCTTTCTTCCTTTTTTTTTTTTGTTAAAAAGGTGCATCTTTCTTTTAGGAACACGTGATTTAAAGAAATGGACATAATTATCACCGTTTTTTTTAAATCACATTACATGCATTTACGTTGATTAACACAAGTACATTGAGTTAATTACATGCAAATCTAATTTACGTAGCGTACAAACAAAGATATTTCTTGTATATTTTTTTTACGTGAGGCCATGCATGCACGTTCGATATTCACAGACTCAGATGCTTTATAAATTAAAGTACGAAATTAATGAAGACAATACTCTTGCTTTTGGATATATTCATGGTAAAATGTCAAACTTAGGAAATAAATGCACAAAATGGCAAAAAATGAGGTTGATTATTTTCCATAAATGTAGATTTATTAAGAATTAGGTGTATTTTCTAATGAAGGTACCCCTTCATAGGGGGAACCAAAATAAATAATTAAATTGAGTCAATTATTCATACAACCACAAACAATTTTTCATGATGCCTTATTACATGTTCATAATTTACATTACAAAAACAAGACCATGTTAGAAAATTTGCATAGTCAATAGTACATTCGATAATAAGGTGAAGAAATTTACATAGCCTTATCTATTAATCTTTTTTTTTTTCCTTGACAAATAAAAGAAAGAGAAATTGGGACATACCATTGGCCTTACGGATCCTCTTCCTTGTGTTTGTTTTGGCAGCAAAATAAAGAAGAACATCATCCTTTGTTCGAAATGTATCCCCCTTTGAGTTAGAATAATAGTACTACATACATTATATAATTAATTAGGGCATTAGGCCATGTAATTCACCATTAACAGTTAGTAGACATACACGAAATCAAAGATTATTAAAATGAACATCATCGATCATTGAAACTAAGCAAGCTAGTACTTAATTTAACAGACGAAGAATTAGTCTTAAGGGAAGAATTGGTGTTAATTAAGTTGTCTTACCACGGCAGTTGCATCATCATTATCACGAATTCGACGATGAATGTTCCAGTCTGCAGATTCTGGGAGCCATTCAGGCCATTGCGTGGGGAGCGCTCCCTGCTGCTGCTCCTTCGTTTTTGCAGCTAATTTCTGATCTACTGCTGCAACAACTAACCATTTTTATTATTTATATCTCACTTTAATTATTTACTCCTTGTAACTACTAATTAACGAGTATTTCTTTCATTGGTGGCCTCATAAGAGACCTTTATAATTAAGCGTGCAAAAACTATTCGAATTGTAAACCAAGTAATGGAATTTAAATATTTTAACAAAAATGGTGACACACGCACCTTTGGGCTTGGAGATGTTCCTCTTCACCTTCTTCTTGTTCTTCTTCTTGTTTGCTGATTACTTAGCGAGATACTCAAGAGCCTCCTCCTCAGAGTAGAAACTTTTCCCCTTTGGACCATGATACTACCGGCCCCCCAATGTTTTAATTTGTACAATGTACAAGAAAAAAAAAACACTAAATTTATAACTGTATGAATATATGTTATATGTATAGGTATCATTGGTAACTTATACATATTTTGTACGTACTATATTACTGGCTCAGTCCAAAAATAATAAAGACTCTTATCTTTTAAGTAGTGATATCGATTTGAACTAATAAATGCTGTGATCCCAGCAAATTGCACTAAAATTAAAGAAAAAAAAAGGTTATGATCCCAAGATATAAGCATGATTTATGACGGAAAATATTTTATTGACCCTGTAATAACTAACGAATGAATAATACAATTACTCCCTAAATATGCTGATATGCATATACTATAAGCTAAGAATGAAAAAAAAAAAATAAAAAAATGATCCTAGTAATTGAAAAGAGTGAAAATGAATTACCACAAAAGGAGAAAAGTGATGAGGATCATCATGAACGTTGGGCCGAGACATGAACCATTCATATGGGAGCCATTTAGGAAGAGGTGGTAGTGGTGGTTCTTTCTTTACTGAATCCCAAAGACTTACACGTTTCTTGACCACCTTGCTGTTTTCTAATTTAATGTTATTGGCGATGTTTGGGACTATTACTTGAGGTTGAGGGCCATCATTTTCCCCTAATTTCATTTCTTCATGCATCTCCTGATTACTCTCTGCCATTTAATTTAATTTCTTCCTGGAAGAGAGAGAGAGAGAGAGAGAGAGAGAGAGAGAGAGAGAGGGCAAGGTTTTTAGAGCTAATTAAATAGAAAAGAAATCCAACAAAAAGAGAAATGTTTATCAAGGGGGTGCTGTGGTGTGTGAAAATTAAAGTTGGAGGATCATTAAAAAGAGTAGGTTACCTTGTCTTGGTCTTGGCCATTAATTTATAAGTACATCTCATTTCTTTCTTTTTTTTTATTATTTTATTTAATTTAGTTTTTGGGTTGGTTGTTGGAGGGGATGTAGGGCATAATGATTTATTAAGGAGTATGTTTGTAAATGCTTTAAAGTAGTAACTTACTTAATGAGTATGATAAAGGAGTATGTTTTAGTAACTTACTTACTACTAGTCTAGTATTATGTAATCATTCTTCTTTTACTAGTTAGAAATAAAATTATTTTGGGACCAAATGAGTATGATAAAGGAGTATGTTTCAATGATTGATAGATATTTCCTTTTCATCAAAATTCCGAGCTAGTTTCAATTAATTTGGTGGTTTCGTTGATATTCATCAAATTAACTTTATTACAATTAATTAAAAAGTTAGGACAATAGTTTAACTAGTAAGAATAAATAAATAAATAAATACTAAGCTTGTTCATCTCAAAGAGGGTCATCACTCATCAACGTCCCTTCAACTTTTGCCCATGAACAAGTAAGAAGAGCACTAATTCCATGGGATAAGTAAAGGTTTCAAAATTGAGGAATTTGTTAGCTTTTGGCCCACTTGAGAGCATAAAAGACATGAAAATGTGTTTCACTTTGAGCTACAGGCTTATACTTATGGCTAAAGATTCGAGCTTCAGATTCCGCAAAGGATGCCCATTCTGTTTTTTGGGTGCACTATCATCAAGTAATGTCAGCTTTGCTGGTTTAGACTCTGTTTGATTCACCTTAATTTTACTTAAATTCAGTTCAGTTCAGTCTAGTTCATGTGTAACTTTATCACTCATATAACTTTTTATTTCGAAATAATTTCATTATGATAACTATGTCATCGGAAATATCTCAAACCATGCTTTCAATTTAAATGGTTAACGGTCAAGTTTAAAAAATCAATTCAATTCAATTCAGTTTATTTCAGTTCAGTTTTATCCAGGTGAATCAAACGTAACCTTAATGCTTTGGCTTCCTTTTTATTTCAGGAATGAACAATGGTTAGACTTTCTTCCTATTTCTGGCAAAAAGTACACCCATGCGATCCCGAAAGCATGAGAAAGGACTACTGAGCACTGCTACCTGCTGGAAATAGTCAAATAGAGAACCTAATGCATAAGAAAACCAACATGAATATGTAAGCTATGCATTTTTCAGTAGATAAACTTTTGAAAAACCTAACTCGATTTGGGGGTTATATCAAAAAGAAACTACGTTCCATTCCACCTTAATCATTCTAACAAGTAAAGTTATCATGAAGCACAAGTGTTTCAATTAAGTTTTGTTATTCACAAAATCCTATTCCAAATATCTTCCAAAAAAGACCCAAAAAATTAATGTGAAGGTACTATAGAGACTATATTAACAGGAGTAAATGCTTCTGTCATGCGTTAGTATGTGATGGACAGCCTCTTTGATCGAAGAATAACCTCAGAATAATCCACTCCCACCATTTTGTAATGTAAGGTATGTAAATGCAGCAGCCCATTCTTGCTTAGCAGATTCCGGCACCCTCTCAACACCGTTAGTCAGGGGCCTCCATGTCCCTTCATAAACATCTGCTAACTCCCATTTAACCTTTGACGGGACATCATCATAATTGAAGTTCTTCGCACTCTCTTTCACCTTTGATTCAGACTTCTTCCGTTTAGCGGCTGGAGAGTTGCTTTGTGGCTGCAAAAGCAAAATATATGATCAAAGTCAAATATGCCTCAAACTAGCACGACAGAAGATGAAAGCTTATAGATAACAGTTATGTTAAATATCCAACTAACCTTACTATCAGCATCTGAAGTAGCATTCTTCTTCTTGTTCTTGGGTGTGGGTGTTCCAGTTTCCAGGAAGAATAGCACCTCCTTCTTTGACCGGAACCGACGATTCGTGACTGGATCCAAATAATACTGTCAGGGATAAAGGACAAAGTTAGACAATGGATTAGCCGACAACGAATGGCATCACCACCCGATAAGAGATAGAAATTCTGCCACTATCTATTAAGCAGAAAGGAAGGGGGGGGGGAATTGGCATACGCACACTAAACATCTGAAACTGCATTCACAAGAAAGGAAGGAAAGCACGTGTTTCCAGTTCATGCTAAATGAGGAGGATATCGGAAACAGCCTCTACTAGCTAGGGGTGAGGTTGTGTACAGACCTCCCCAGAACCTACCCTCGAAGGGATCCATACTGGGGTGTTGTTGAACTGTTGTTTTCTTCGGCAAAGGAACAAGTTGAAGCAGACTGCAGAGACTAGCTCGGCAATAGGGTCATGGTGTAAGTGTGCTGCGGTGTGCATGGTATCTCGTGCCAGATCTTTATTTCTTCCCTGGCAGATTTCTAGTCATTCTCATCCTATAAAGGGAAAACTAGTTCCTTAGGTTTTCTCACTCTATTTCTTCTCTGTGTCTTGGGTCATGCAACATTATGTTCTGATGCTTCAAGCTTCAATCTATTTACAATAAACAGATTTTTTGAACTTCACTACCATAAGAAGTATTATATCTCCCACTAATCTGATAGAGGCCCGAGAAGCCAAAATCATTATCCAAGCATCTATAGAATGGTGCCATAAATCCACGCTACCATTATATAACCCATTCATATATTCAGTCAAGCTTTACACCCACCTAACCAGTGCATAAACCAAGATCATTTTCCATTATGTATGCACTTCCTTACATTCACCCATAACATCAAATTGTACGTTCTTTCTTGGATGTAGCAAACAGGCTTATACAGAAATTTCAATTTCCAAGATTTAAGAGGAAGGAACATGATTTATCCCAGAGAAAGTTGACTGCCCAGCCGGGGCTCTTCCATCACTGAGCTAATACAAAAGCACATAAGCAAGAGTTTACGAGCCCCTTCCAGCAAAAGCTTACTGGCTACAGCTCACAGCACAATGGCATCCTGTTAGCTGAGGGCCTGAGGCTAATGGCTACAGGCTCAGGGCACTCAGTGGTTCCGGTAGCATCTAACAAACGGTTACTAGAAGTCCCCACTGCAAAAGGCTATGACTTGCAGATTTTCAATGGTCCAGAAAAACCTAGCAGGAAGATGGCCCAAGGTACCAACTTGCACTAGTTTGTCCTTTGTGTTCTGCTTACAGAAATGCATTCACCTTTCTATAGATGCTTTGGCATTAGCTAATCAGCAGACTGCTTAACATGATGCATACCACTAAGCATTTAACCTAAAACAGAAGGTTCAAAACCAAATTGAACGGTATTTGAGCTGTTCCGACAGCTTACCGTCTACTATGAAAAATAAGATTATTCTATGTCCAGGGCACTATTCATCTGATCCGGACAGCAGAGGAAAGAGAAGAGGAGCTCAGACCTAATCTGTCATGCCCACTGGTAAAATAGTATGAAGACCAATATGATGCATGCCGGTAACACATCTTTCAAAGATTACATACCTCGACTCGAAATTACACTTATATCTAAGCTGGCATTCTGGCAAGTGGCAACAGGTTCCTAGAGTATATTCATGGCTCAGTGAAGGATATAAAGATATCATTCTAATCAGCCAATCTTCTATTACAGATCAGTAAAGTTGAAAAGTCCACATACTGAATGCACCCATCTACAGATATAATGCTAAAGCAATTAGTCAAAATGTACATATACCCAGTGTTTACATTTTGACTAATTGCTTTAGCATTATATCTGTAGATGGGTGCATTCAGTATGTGGACTTTTCAACTTTACTGATCTGTAATAGAAGATTGGCTATTACAGATCAAAATGTACATATACCCAGTGTTTATGTCCACAATTTCCAGTGGAGTCAAAAGTTTCTCTACTTTTTGGCTTCGGAATGTAATGGACTAAAGCAAAATGGCTCATAAAACTGTCGGCACTTCTTATTTATTGTGGAGTTGCCGATAGTTGTCGCACTTCGTATCTCGGGTCAAACGGAAACAGCCTCTCTGTGAGACTCTCACAGGGGTAAGGCTGCGTACAACCGACCCCCCCTTACCCTGCCTAGGCGGGAGCCTCTTTGGAGGCACTGGGGTAATGTTGATGTTGATGTTGATGTACATATACCCAGTGTTTCTGAGAAAAGGTTCCACTATATGAGGATTAAATCACCAAGTTTTCATAACATGGATGGGAATGCTTAAACAGCAAAACTCGACATAAGATGAAATGCCCACATGTTATTGGGTAGCAACAATTATAGCAACAGCATTTTCATTATTCATAGGTTCCAATTATGTCCATATAAGAGGTGCATCACAGCATCAGTGCATGATGCTGCCAAAGGAACCCGTAAAACTTGAAGGAAAAGCTAAAAAACATCTGAAGTTGTTATAGCTTTCCACTATTATACGAACAACCTATTGAAGTAAACTAGATACCTAACTAAATAAAATAAAAAGATTTCAAATTGATGCATCAGATTCAAAAAAAAAAAACCTAAAACAGATTCTAAATCTCATTATGTAAGCCATGTCTATAATTTGAAAGGTGAGTAAGCAAACAGAACAAACAACATGAGGAGAAAATCGAGACAAGAAGACTGGCGATGTACTTCTGCAAAAAAAAAGGGGATATAAAAAATAAGGGAGGAAAAAGGAAGGGACAAAGTGGAGGAGATGAAGGGAGAGAAGAACAATGATAGGTAAAGGATGCGGAGATAAAAGAGATTCCATGGCTGTCACAGTCTTGGATAAAGCAGGAGTGAGAAAGACGGAATGGAGGTAACTATAAGAAAGTTTAAGGAGAACTTATAAATGATCACCTCAGAAGCTTTAAATAACGGCTGCTAAACAGTTGCCTACTTCTTTCCATCTATTACTCATTAAAGTCATATCCATCAAGGTGACAAAATCTGGCCATAAAGCTTCTGTTGCCCCACCAATCTAGATCATGAAACATTAAAAAAAAAATAAAACAAACCGTTAAGTCACATTTACTTATCTCAGTCTGTTTAACCAAATGAGGTCTTGAAGATGAAATCATAAAGTTAATTGTTGCATAAAGCATACTCTAAAATTTACTCTTTTTTTGTTAGATAAAGCATACTCTAAAATTTACTATCGGGCATCAGTCTAGCACCCTGTATTAATATACCCTACCTTCCATTTAGATATCCGAGAGATTATGACTCAGATCTTCTGAAAGGATTTCCAACTGGATTATCTGCTCACAGCAGCAAGTTCCAAGTGCATCCAGGCTTCTTTCGTTAGCACTTAGCATGATGGTGCTAGTCTTTGTTTATGCCGCTTATGACCACTCCCAATAACATAACCCACCTAGATCAGCATATTCTCCTGTCCCACATGGACCATAGGTCTACTAGAGCCAATGACTAGAACTTGATGCCATTGCTTCCAAAGGTAGATTTTCAAATCACTACGTCTGGTCCAAATGATTTACTTATTTTTAAGTTAAATAACAAAGAACTCTTACCAGGGTGTTGTGAAATATTTAGAGGATTTTGGTTAACCAACATAACAAGGGTAGGCCCAAATCACAACCTCATTAAGCTTGGTATTGCATCCCTTGCAGCTTTGAAGCAAGAATCACATTCTTAACAGGAAGTTGTGATGTGCTTTAAGGGCCAAGGAACCACTAGGTCAACCATGATTCAGCTTCCGTTACTAGTTTGCATAATTAAACCTCTGCTAGTAGCCCAGTACTGGCTGAAAATTCTACAAATTGTCTGTTATCTCTTTTACACGTGGGTGACCTTTATCATAAAAATATAAAGTGTTCCAATATAAGGGTCAAAACCTTCACGTTCCAATGATCCTCCGACACCAGTTAGCAAAGCAGGAAGGCACTGAAGCTTTCCCTGCCATAACGCAACACCGACAGCATATCGACACTTGGTGAATCCAGCAATAACTACACCAGCCTAAATCCTCTATTAACTTTTAAGCATAGGGTGCCATAACTTGCATATCTAGGGTAAATCTTAGAAAGAACATGTCCTTACTATAGACAACACAAAAAACCCTTTGCTGCAGACTCTAAAATGTCACATTCAGAAATCTTTCTTTCCATCCCAAAGTAATAATATATGCCATGATTTTCCTACTAATAACAGCCAGTTGTTCATTTCTCCCAAAAACTCTTCATAAGCTTGTTTCCTTCCATCAAAAAAATTCCACACATTATCTAGCAGGAACCAATATGCATTTTAGCAATCATCTCCGATCTAACCTATCTTCACACATAACGGCACTCCTCCGCAAAATTCCAAAGTACTCAGATATTCCTATAGGGAAAGGGAGAATTGGAAAATATAACTGTTGAAATAGTAGGAAAGTAACCACACAAAATGGGAGGAATGATTTTATTTTGTGCTGAAAAGGAGACACTAGCAAAACCTAAATCTTAAAAATGCTGTTTGCTAACCATGGATTCAACTGCCCACATTGTCACCAATGAATGCTAAAAATCATCACTTTAACATCAAAATCTCTCCCTCGCTCTCTCTTCAGCATGATTGTCAATATTTGTCATACAACAACAATCACATCACATCACATGTCAACAAGTACAGTTATAAAACACCCAGAAAATCAACAAATAAACACACTCAACCAAACAGAGAAGAAACAACCTAAACACCCCTCCTTCAACACCCACCAGCAAATAGTGTCACACCAAACAAAACCCACATTTTTTTCACCAACAGTTAAAACTTCCACCACCCATCACTCAAAAAAAAAAAAAAAACAACTTCCACTCCCTAACATGAAATTTCAACAGTTTGAATTGATAACAGCATACATAAAAATAACAAAAAAAAAAAAAAAAATCATCTTTTTAAGTTATCCTATTAATTTACCTTATCGCGAGAGCCAGCAGATGCACCAGATATCCTAACCCGCTCAACGAACTTCCAAGTAGGAGGTAACCAATCGGGTCGCGCCGTTAACGTACCGTCGGTCTGAAGGGGGTCCGACCCACCCTCTTGAGCCACCGGAATTTTCTGGTCGGTGTGAACCGGGGGATCTGAAACGGGTTCGGGTTTGAAGTTACCATTAGAAGCTGGGTTGGGGTCTATGAATGATCCCGGTTGTAGAAGTGGGTCGGGTTCTAAATGATCCATTTTGAGAGTGTGAGATAGAGAGACAAAGAGAGAGAATAATGGAGAAGAAGAAGAAAGACTAGAGGGGAGTATTATTTGAGTTGAAAGTAGAGCTGCTAAGCAATTGGCGAAACTGACAGACAGAGTCCTATTTGTTTCTGGGAATGTCGAGGAGAAATTAGGAAAAAAAGAAGGGAAGGGGCAGACGCGTTTACATTAAAGAGGGAGATTTGTTGCACCTGTTGAATGCTGATTTCCCTATCCGTTGGATTCTTGATTTCTTTCTCCTCAGGTTTGTCTCTCAATCCACTGTTAATTGGTAACCCCTCCCCCAACAATGCTTCTAAGAACAACCCTTTTTACCCAAAAGTTGGTTGACTCACTGGTAAACAAGTTACAATTTGTACATCACCAGGTTATGAGTTCAAATCTCCTAAGGAGCACCAACACAAATTAATTCGTGGAATATCTGAGGCCGAAAAGAAGGAAGTTCTTCTTTGCCAAACCCAAAATAAAAAAAAACACCCCCCTTTAAATAAAAACAAGTATTGGACAAAAAAAAAAAAACAAGTGGACAAAAAGTTCTAGAATTATCAAAGCTGACCTTTTTTAAATGGGTCTTCTTGAGTGACCTCAAGAAAGGTATATTTGTTAATTGTTATAAATTGTTTTAATACAATAAACATGCAGTATTTGCTTAATGAGTTGTTTTAGATGGCGAGCTCATTGGATTGGCAACAAATACCATGGTGTGTGCGCGCGAGAGTGTAAGATACTAAGAATTTACTTGAACTTTGATATCTAGAGTCATGATTAATGGGCGTGATTATGTGATTGGGCATTTGTAGACATTTATGACTTCTTATAAAATTGTTTGAAATTTCATAAATTATTTCTCTGTGGGAAACCTTTCGATATTGTGTTTAAATTATCATGTTTGAAATCGTATTTAAGAAAGACAAGGGAAACAAATAAACAAAATTTGAATTTCAAATACTCTTGTCATTTCATGGCGATTGTTTGTGTTGTTAATAAAGCGATAAGAAAATAGTTATAACTTATTAACTACCACATATCGTTATTTACAATATAATATACTAATGCTATTAACCATCTTTATCACAACTTAAAGAGAAACTAATAATGAGTTGGAAAACGACAAAATTAATTAGATCGTATTTATCGATATATTAATACAAATGATTGTAAATTACAGTATTATGCATATCTCTTCACAATAATGATAATTTAACTTAACACGTTAGTAGGTAATCACCATATTGAATGTTTAGAAAAGCTATTATCTATTTCGAATCACCAATAGAAACTAGGGTGTTATCTTTTAAAAATTTGATAAAAAAAACATTATCATAAACTAGAGAATTTGCATTTATTTCATTTAATAGACAAGTAATAATTCATGAATCTTTTTTGTGAGAGGTGATGATTGAGATGTTACGTTGATTTAAAATGCATGGAAATGTACGTGAATACCCCCATACAATAATTTTCGAAATTTACTGTGCTTTGTGAAAGTAACCGAGTTAAGATATAGGTTACATAATTCTCACTTTTTCTTACTTAAATTTAGCTATTAATAACTTTCTTTACATGTGCATGTGCCATATAAATCTGTCTAGTGAATAGTGATCCCATTCCCACATCCATAAATTAAACAACATGATCTATTAAATTATTTTCTCCATTGAACTAGTAGTCAATAGTCACAGTTTTATAGTTTCCTTTGAATATGTCAGTACTCATTCTGAATAATAAAATATAAAATAGATCATCAAATTTTTTGCACTTCTTGTTAATTGTGAATTTGTAGATGGCCTTGCATGGAAAAGGCTTTTTTGAGACAATGGGTGTACTCACATTGATTTTGATATTTTGGAGTACATACATTTTCAGGGGACACACAAAGTCAAAAACACACAAAGTCAAAAACACACAAATAAAGGCAATGTTTCATTCATCTTAATTTTACTTAAATTCAGTTTAGTTCAGTCCAATTCAGTTCAATTTAGTTCAGTTCAGTTCAGTTCATGTGTAACTTTATCACTCATCGAAAAGATCTCAAAGCATACTTTCAAATTAGTCCAATATTGACTATGTTTGGACAAATTTTAAATAGTTAATGATCAAGTTTAAAAAATCAATTCAATTCAGTTCATTTCATTTCAATTCAGTTCAGATCAGTGTTATCCAGGTGAATCAAACGAAACCAAAATTTGTGTTTGAACTTAAAAGGAAAAAAAGAGGAAAGAATTAAAGGGAAGAAAACTAGGAAAAGAAACCTTCCGGAAAAGGAAAAGGAGAAGGCCCGAAAAAAATTTCGTTTGGGATATGATTTTCTGGAAAAGGGAAAGAAAGATGAAAAGAGGGAGAAAATCGCCGTGAAAGGAGAATTGTAGAAGAAAGGTAACGAATTGAAGTTGAAGGCTTCCAAAATCAATGGGGGGAGGAACTGGGAGAGTGATTTGGGGAGCAATTGGGAGAAGAGTTTTTTCATCATCATCTTCATCTCTGCCATTGTCACATTCACAATCACAGCATCAGCTGGGCACTCTCAAGCATCTGGGTCTTGACCTTCCTGATGTCTGGGCTCGCTCCACAATATATCCACCTTCCCCAAAAGCCCAAAGTATGCCCTCTCTCTCTCTATCTCTCTTGGGTGATTGTTTGGGCAGATTCAGATACTGTGTGAAAATTACAATCAATTGAAATTCGTGAGAAAATGACAAGCAATTTACTGGGTCTGGGTAAACACATTTCTATCCCAAACGTGGGAACTGGCCACTGGGTTAGAACGATTATGCTTTAATAATTATTTAATTGAGAAATTGTGATTCTTGTTGATATTGCTTACTGAACTAGCCTAGGAATTAGGATAAGCATTGTTATAGCAATCTTTTGTCTGAAATGGAAATACTATGCAAATGAAAGAGAACCAAGGTGAAAAGAAATGCATTTGGTTGGCTTTAGTTTCTTCTGTATGTGCAATTTGGCATGATAGCCCGAATGATATTAGTCACCACTCACCCCACAGGTACCTGGCAATTTTCAAAACTTGCTTGTTTGTGATAAGAGAACTCATGGTTTCAGTTTCCACGTTTGCCCCAAGTAATGGCAACAATAGCTTCACATCTTTCTGTTATATGATCCTGCTATAGCAGTCATGTTCTGGTGACAAACTGAATGACCTTTGTTCTCCCTTATCTCATTTGTCATGTAACTTCTTCAAAATTCAGGTTTGTATTATTACTTTTTTGTTTGTTCTGTAACTACTGTAAACTGTTTTCAATCATGCCTTATGAAGCAGATGATAGACAAAGGGCTTCTATCATTGATGGGAAGTCAATTGCCGCCGTGATTAAGTCACAAGTAGCCGGTGAGATTCTTAGCATGAGGGACTCCATCGGGAAGCGACCAGGGTTGGCTGTTGTTTTGGTCGGTGAAAGGAATGATTCTCACACTTTTGTTCATATCAAGATGAAAGCCTGTGATGAAGTTGGAATTCATGCGTCCACAGCGGAGCTTCCAAGAGACTGTACGGAGGATGAAGTCCTAAATGTTGTTTCGAAGTTAAACAAGGATCCATCAGTACACGGCATCATTGTGCAACTCCCCCTTCCAAAAGTAATCTTCTCTGCTATTGCAACTCTTTTCTCTCATGTTGTCCTTAATGAGTTGATATAAATGATATGTATGGCAGACAACCACTTAAGATATTTCCTCTAACCAAGGCACACCACATTCTTATTTAAGTATCTCGTCAAAAAGAATAATTATGTTCTAGCTGTTTAAGTATCTCGTTCTAGTTTCCTTTTAAATGTCATTCAAGGCTTGCAAGAAATAAAGAACTTGGTTGCACTAGGTAATCAAATCTTTAAGTTTGATAGGATAGTGCAGTGAAACCAGAATCTCTTATTTACTGCGTGGCTGTCAAGTCTTTTAAGGTCAGTCATCAATTTTTGCTCCTATTCTCTTGTCATTACAAGTAAAATGTTTGGCACAGCACTTGGACGCGGAGAGGATTCTGAATGTTGTAAGCCCTGGAAAGGACGTTGATGGCTTTCATCCGTTAAACATGGGCAGTCTTGCAATGAAGGGAAGGGAGCCATTTTTCATTCCTTGTGCAGCCAAGGGTTGCATTGAGTTGCTGTTGAGATCTGGCATTGAGATTGTTGGGAAGCATGTAGCTGTGATTGGGCGAAGCAAGATTGTTGGATTGCCTGCATCACTGTTGCTGCAGGTACTTAATTTATATGAAATTTGTCTAGTTTGTGCCTTCTATAAATGCCAAAAACTTCAGTGAGTAATGTTATTTTCCTCTGATTTTGGCTGGAAGAGGCACCATGCTACCGTGAGTGTCATACATTCATTCACAAAGAATCCTCAGGAGATAACCACTGAGGCCGACATAGTCATTGCTGATGTAGGTGTGCCAAACATGATTCGAGGCAATTGGTTGAAACAAGGTGCAATCGTGATTGACTCAGGAGCAACCGCGGTTAAGGTAATTTTTAGTTACATGCAATGAAATTAAGTATGGCCTGTTGTTTTTTGCTTGCCTGGCATGATAGTATAGTTGTTCGAACATAAAAGCTATGGGAGAATTGGTGTTGGGGTTTTAGTCCACAGCTTCTGTATTGCTTGGCACAACCTCTAGCCTTTGGGAGGCCATTCGGGTCTCCAAACATCCTATTTATCCATGATTTTGGTGTTCGGCCATTCTAAGTGAGTGTCCGATAAAATGTTCGTCCAAGCTTACTCGGAACCTGATAACTAACCCTCGAGTCTCCCATGTACCCTAGGGATGTACTGTGCGATATTGTACGAAAATAACAACATTTGTTCCGGAGACTCTTTAACCTCGAAAAAACGTGGATTATAGCCTTGAATTTTTGGCTTTCCGGAGTTCATTGGAGATTTTTGCCCAAAATTGTTTGAGGGGTGTATTTTGACCCACGAGTACCCCTCGTGCCCCGGTTGGCTATCTGGGTTAACAAACTTTCTATTCATCCATAATTTCAGATTTTCAGTGATCGGCCCTTTAAAGTAAGTGTCCACTAAAATGATCGTCCAAGACTAATAGGGACCCGATAACTGACATTGGGAGCCTCCCATGTCACCAAGAAGTTCCCCGTGCAATATGGTGCCAAAATAACAACTTTTGTTCTGGAGCCTCTGTAACCTTGAAAAACCGTGGATAGCCTTCAATTTTTGGCTTCCAAGGGACCGTTCGAGGTTTTTGCCCAAAATTGTCCAAGGGGTGTATTTTGACCCAAGAGTACCCCTCGTGCCCCGATTGGCTATGTGGGTTTCCAAACTTCCTATTCATCCATAATTTCAATGATCGGCCCTTTAAAGTAAGTGTCCACTAAAATGATCGTCCAAGACTAATAGGGACCCGATCATTGACATTGTGAGCCTCCCATGTCCCCTAGTGATTCTCCGTGCAATATGGTGCAAAAAACCTTTTGTACCAGAGCCTCTCTAACCTCGAAAAAACGTTGGCTATAGCCTTCAATTTTTGGCTTCCCGGGCCTGTTCGAGATTTTTGCCCAAAATTGTCCGCGCTGTGTATTTTGACCCAAGAGTACCCCGTGTGGCCCAGTTGGCTATCTGGGTTTCCAAACATTCTATTCATCCATAATTTCAATGATCGACCCTTCTAAGTAAGTGTCCACTAAAATGATCGTTCAAGACTAATAGGGACACGCGATAATTGACATTGGGAGCCTCTGATGTGCCCATGGAGTTCCCCGTGTAATGTGGTGCAAACATAACAACTTTTGTTCCGAAGCCCCTGTAACCTCGAAAAAACGTGGATTATAGCCTTCAATTTTTGGTTTCCCGGGGACCGTTCGAGATTTTTGCCCGAAATTCTCCAAAGAGTGTATTTTTCCCATTGAGTACCCTTCGTAACCCGGTTGGATAACTGTGTTTTCAAACATCCTATTCATCCACAATTTCAGGGATATACCCTTCTAAGTAAGTGCCACTAAAATGATCGTCCAAGACTAATAGGGACCCGACAATTGACATTGGGAGCCTCCCATGTCCCCAAGTAGTTCCCAGTGCAATATGGTGCAAAAATAACAAGTTTTGTTCCAGAGCCTCTGTAACCTCGAAAAAACGTGGATTATATCATTCAATCTTTGGCTTCCCGGGGACCGTTCGAGATTTTTGCCCAAAATTGTCCGAGGGGTGTATTTGGACCCAAGAGTACCCCTCGTGCCCCGGTTTCCTATCTTGGTTTCCAACCTTCCTATTCATCCATAATTTCAGGGATCGGCCCTTTAAAGTAAGTGTCCACTAAAATGATCGTCCAAGACTACATTGACATTGGGAGCCTCCCATGTCCCCTAGTGATTCCCAGTGCAATATGGTGCGAAAAAAACTTTTGTTCCTGAGCCTCTCTAGCCTCGAAAAAACGTGGCTATAGCCTTCAATTTTTGGTCCGCGGGACCGTTCGAGATTTTTGTCCAAAATTGTCCGAGCAGTGTATTTTGACCCAAGAGTACCCCTTGTGGTCCGGATGGCTATCTGGGTTTCCAAACATTCTATTCATCCATAATTTCAGTGATCGACCCTTCTAAGTAAGTGTCCACTAAAATGATCGTTCAAGACTAATAGGGACCCGATAATTTACATTGGGAGCCTCCGATGTGCCCATGTAGTTCCCCGTGCAATGTGGTGCAAAAATAATAACATTTGTTTCGGAGCCTTTGTAACATCGAAAAAACGTGGATTATAGCCTTCAATTTTTGGCTTCGAGGGGACCGTTCGAAATTTTTGCCCAAAATTGTCCGAGGGGTGTATTTTTCCCTTTGCGTACCCCTCATAATCCGGTTGGATAACTGGGGTTTCAAATTTCCTATTCATCAACAATTTCACACTGGCAGCCTCTCATGTCCCCAAGTAGTTTCCCGTGCTTTATGGTGGAAAAATTAGAACTTTTGTTCCGGAGCTTTATAACCTTGAAAAAATGTGGATTATAATCTCGATTTTTGGCTTCCTGGTGATCGTTCAAGATTTTTGCCCAAGTTTGTCCAAGGTGTGTATTTTGACCCAAGAGTACCCCTCGTGCCCCGGTTTGCTATCTGGGTTTCCAAACTTCTTATTCATCCATAATTTAAGTGATCGACCCTTCTAAGTAAGTGTCCATTAAATTGATTGTCCAAGACTAATAGGGACCCGATAATTGATATTGGGAGCCTCCCATGTCCCCTAGTAGTTCCCCGTGCAATATGGTGCAAAAATAATAACATTTGTTCCGGAGCCTCTAGAACGTTGAAAAAACGTGGATTATAGCCTTCAATTTTTGGCTTCGAGGGGATCGTTTGAAATTTTTGCTCAAAATTGTCCGAGGGGTGTATTTGGACCCAAGAGTACCTCTCGTGCCCCTGTTGGCTATCTGGGTTTCCAATCTTCCTATTCATCCATAATTTAAGTGATCGACCCTTCTAAGTAATTGTCCACTAAATTGATCGTCCAATACTAATAGGGCCCCGATAATTAACATTGGGAACCTGCCATGTCCCCTAGTAGTTCCCCGTGCAATATGGTGCAAAAATAACAACTTTTGTTCTGCAGCCTCTGGAACCTTGAAAAAACGTGGATTATAGCCTTCAATTTTTGGCTTCTGGGGGACTGTTTGAAATTTTTGCCCAAAATTGTCCGAGGGGTGTATTTGGACCCAAGTGTGCCCCTTGTGTCTCTGGTGGCTATCTGGGTTTCCATTCTTCCTATTCATCCATAATTTCAGTGATTGACCGTTCTAAGTAGGTTTCCACTAAAATGATCGTCCAAGACTAATAGGGACCCGATAATTGACATTAGGAGCCTCCCATGTCCCCAAGTAGTTTCCCGTGCAATATGGTGCAAAAATAACAACTTTTGTTTCGGAGCCTCTCTATCATCAAAAAAACGTGGATTATAGCCTTCAATTTTTGGCTTCCCGGGGACCCTTCGAGATTTTTGTCCAAAATTGTCCAAGGGTTGTATTTTGACCCAAGAGTACCCCTCGTGCCTCGGTTGGCTGGTTGGGTTTCCAAACTTCCTATCCATCCATAATTTAAGTGATCGACCCTTCTAAGTACATGTCCACTAAAATGATCCTCCAAGATTAATAGGGACCCGATAATTGACACTTGGAGCCTCCGATGTCCCCTTGTAGTTCCCCGTGCAATATGGTGCAAAAATAACAACTTTTGTTCCGTAGCCTTTGGAACCTTGTAAAAACGTGGATTATAGCCTTCCATTTTTGGCTTCCCAGGGACCGTTCGAATTCTTTGCCTAAAATTGTCCAATGGGTTTATTTGGACCCAAGAGTACCCCTCGTGCTCCTGTTGGCTATCTGGGTTTCCAATCTTCCTATTCATCCTTAATTTAAGTGATCGACCCTTCTAAGTAGGTGTCCACTAAAATGATCGTCCAAGACTAATAGGGACCCGATAATTGACATTGGGAGCCTCCCATGTCCCCAAGTAGTTTCCTGGCAATTTGGAGAAAAAATAACAACTTTTGTTTCGGAGCCTCTTTCACCTCGAAAAAACGTGGATTATATAGCCTTCAATTTTTGGCTTCCCGGGGGGCTGTTCGAGATTTTTGTCAAAAAATGTCCAAAGGGTGTATTTTCACCCTAAAGTACCCCTTGTGCCTCGGTTGGCTATTTGGGTTTCCAAACTTCCAATTCATCCATAATTTAAGTGATCGACCCTTCTAAGTCAATGTCCACTAAAATGATCATCCAAGACTAATAGGGGTCCGATAATTGACATTGGGAGCCTCCGATGTCCCCTAGTAGTTCCCCGTGCAATATGGTGCAAAAATAACAACTTTTGTTCCGGAGCCTCTGGAACCTTGAAAAAACGTGGATTATAGCCTTTAATTTTTTGTTTCTCGGGGACCATTTGAAATTTTTGCCTAAAATTGTCCGAGGGGTTTATTTGGACCCAAGCGTGCCCCTCGTGCCCCTGTTTGCTATCTGGGTTTCCATTCTTCCTATTCATCTATAATTTCAGTGACCGATCCTTCTAAGTAGGTTTCCACTAAAATCATCGTCCAAGACTAATAGGGACCCGATAATTGACATTGGGAGCCTCCCATGTCCCCAAGTAGTTTCCCGTGCAATATGGTGCAAAAATAACAACATTTGTTCCGGAGCCCCTGGAACCTTGAAAAACGGGGATTATAGCGTTCAATTTTTGGCTTCCAAGGGACCTTTCGAATTTTTTGCCCAAAATTGTCCGAAGGGTGTACTTGGACCCAAGAGTACCCCTCGTGCCCCAGTTGGCTATCGGGTTTCCAATCTTCCTATTCATCCATAATTTAAGTGATCGACCCTTCTAAGTAAGTGTCCACTAAAATGATCGTCCAAGACTAATAGGGACCCGATAATTGACATTGGCGGCCTCCCATGTCCTCAAGTAGTTTCCCGTGCAATATGGTGCAAAAATAACATCTTTTGTTCCAGAGCTTCTATAACCTTGAAAAAATGTGGATTATAGCCTCAATTTTTGGCTTCCCGGTGATCGTTCAAGATTTTTGCCCAAAATTGTTCGAGGAGTGTATTTTGACCCAAGCGTACCCCTCGTGCCCCGGTTGGCTATCTGGGTTTGGAAACTTTCTATTCATCCATAATTTAAGTGATCGACCTTTCTAAGTAAGTGTCCAATAAAATGATCGTCCAAGACTAATAGGGACCCGATAATTGACATTGTGAGCCTCCCATGGCCCTTAGTAGTTCCCCGTGCAATATGGTGCAAAATTAACAACATTTGTTCCGGAGCTTCTAGAACCTTGAAAAAACGTGGATTATAGCCTTCTATTTTTGGCTTCCTGGGGACCGTTCGAAATTTTTGCCTAAAATTGTCCGAGGTGTGTATTTGGACCCAAGAGTGCCCCTCGTGCCCCTCTTGGCTATCTGGGTTTCCATTATTCCTATTCATCCATAATTTCAGACCCTTCTAAGTAGGTTTCCACTAAAATGATCGTCCAAGACTAATAGCGACCCGACAATTGACATTGGGAGTCTTCCATGTCCCCAAGTAGTTTCCCGTGCAATATGGTGAAAAAATAACAAACTTTTGTTTCGGAGCCTCTTTATCCTCGAAAAAACGTGGATTATAGCCTTCAATTTTTGGCTTCCCGGATACCGTTCGAGATTTTTGTCCAAAATTGTCCAAGGGGTGTATTTTGACCCAAGAGTACCCCTCGTGCCCCCGTTGGCTATTTGGGTTTACAAGCTTTCTATTCATCCATAATTTAAGTGATCGACCCTTCTAAGTAAGTGTCCACTAAAATGATCGTCCAAGACTAATAGGGACCTGATAATTGACACTGGGTGCCTCCCATTTCCCCTAGTAGTTCCCCGTGCAATATGGTGCAAAAATAACAACTTTTGTCCGGAGCCTCTGGAACCTTGAAAAAAGGTGGATTATAGCCTTCAATTTTTGGCTTCCCGGGGATTGTTTGAAATTTTTGCCCAAAATTGTCCGAGGGGTGTATTTTGACCCAAGAGTACCCCTCGTGCCCCTGATGGCTATCTGGCTTTCAATTCTTCCTATTAACCCATAATTTTAGTGATCGACCCTTCTAAGTAAGTGTCCACTAAAATGATCGCCCAAGACTAAAAAATGTGGATTATAGCCTCAATTTTTGGTTTCCCGGGGACCTTTCGAGATTTTTGCCCAAAATTGTCCAAGGAGTGTTTTTTCCCCTTTGAGTACCCCTCGTGCCCCGGTTGGATAACTGGGTTTTCAAGCTTCCTATTCATCCATAATTGCAGTGGTCGACCCTTCTAAGTAAGTATCCATTAAAATGATCGTCTAAGACTAATAGGGACCCGATAATCGTGCAATATGGTGCAAAAATAACAACTTTTGTTCAGGAGCCTCTGTAACCTTGAATAAACGTGGATTATAGCCTTCAATTTTTGACTTCTTGGGGCCCGATTGGGATTTTTACACAAACTTGTCGGAGGGGTGTATTTTGACACAAGAGTACCCCCCTTGCCCCCAGTTGGCCATCCGGGTCTCCAAACTTCCCATTCATCCATGATTTCGGTGTTCGTCCCTTATAACTGAGTGTCCAGTACAATGGTCGTCCAAGCCTAATTGGGTCCCAGCTTAATGGGGACCCCAATATCTGACCCTGGGGCCTCCCATGTCCACTAGAGGTGTCCCGCGCAATATAGTGCGGAAACAACAACTTTTGTTCCAACGACGATATAACCTTCAATTTTTGGCTTATCGGGGCTCGTTTGAGATTTTGCATAAACTTGTCCGATAGGTGCATTTTGACCCAAAAGTAGCCCATGTGCCTCCGCTTGACAATTTGGGTCTCCAAACTTACTATTTATCCATGATTTCGGTGTCCGACCCTCCTAGTGTGTATCCAGTAAAGTGGTCGTCCAAGCTTAATAGGGACACGATAACTGACCCTAAGGGCCTCCCATGTCCCCCAGAGGTGTCCTGTGCGATTTGATGCGAAAATGACAACTTTCTTCTAGGGCCTCATAACCCCAAAAAAAGGTCGATTTAGCCTTCAATTTTTGGCTTCTCGAGGCTCGTTGGAGATTTTTGCCCAAACTTGTCCGAGAGGTCTTTCCGACTCATGAGTACCCCCATGCCCCTGGTAGGTCATTTGAGTCTCCAAAATTCTTATGCATTCATGATTTCAGTGTTTGACTCTTCTAAGTGGGTGGCTAGTCATACATCCAAGACTAAAATGGACCCGATAACTAAGCCGAGTGGCTGCCGATGCCCCTAGGTGTCTCCCGTGTGATATGGTGCGAAAATAACAACCTTTGTTCCCGTACCCTGAAGAACCCAAAAAAAAAGTGGATTATAGCCTTAAATTTTCAGCTTCTCGAAGCTCGTTTGAGATTTTTGTCCAAACTTTTTCGTGGTCTATTTTGACCCAAGAGGAAACCTCGTGCCCCAGCTAGGCCACTCGGGTCTCCGAACTTTCTATTCATCCATGATTTCGGTGTTCGAACCTTCTAAGTGGGCATCCTAAAAAAGGTTGTCCAAGCCTAATAGGGACCGAAAAACTGAGTCGAGGGGCCTCCCGTGTGATATGGCGCAAAAACAACTTTTTGTTCCAAGGCCCTCTGCAACCCCAGAAAATGTGGATTATAGCCTTCAATTTTCGGCTTCTCGGGGCAAGAGGGCCTAAGGAGATGTCATCCACGCATCATCCCCATCGGTTTCCTCCACAGCTTCTGTATTGCTTGGCACAACCTCTAGCCTTTGGCGCAACACTACGAGGGCTAGGTAACCCGGGTCCTTACTAACATAACTTCCAAAAATCAACAAATGTAAAATACACTCCAGGAGTCTAAGTTAGATCGTGTTGCCTTCTTAAGACAGCTATGTTGAAAAGGCATTTGAATGATTCTTAAAGCAATGCATTTTCGTGATTGGCAGTACATATCTGATAATGGTATCTATACAAAGTTGCATTCTTATTGATTCTTGAATACCGACTATTTGCAGGACCCGAATGGGAAACATGGGTTCCACTTAACTGGTGATGTATGCTTTGCTGAAGCAGTTCGTGTTGCATCAGCAATTACCCCTGTTCCAGGAGGATTGGGACCTGTAACAATATCCGTGCTGCTTTCTAATACTCTTGACTCTGCTAAACGTGCTTATGGGTTTTGCCAAAAATCCAGGTAAATTTTCTTTGTACAGAGTTTTGGTGACTCTTATGGTGCTTGCTACTTGTCTTTTTGTATGTTTCATTTATTTGTAAGAATAATCCACACACACTTTTTATTATAGCACACCTTTTGGCCCCTGACGCACATAGCCCTCCTCAATTCATGCTCTTCTATGTGTTTGTGCAGCTCGTAGTGGTAAGCTGGTCCATATGGCAAACAGTCCTGTTGGTTTGAACTTTGCATATTTTGGAGCAAAGGTTTGAACACAAGAAAATAGAAATCAAGGGTTTTGTGCTTAACAAAAGCTCAATAACACACAATTTCAACATCAAGCTTGGAAAGACTAATGAGAACATTGACATACGACATGAAGTCATCATCACAGAAATATCGATCCATATAGAAGGTAAAAGATGGGGAGTCCTCAAGCATTTCAGTCATAGAGCTGCTTTTAGAACGAAAAGCATTGCTGAGAACGATTGCCTTGGTCTGTCATTCTTCTGTAATCTGGTTGTGCCACGCAGCAAGGATGTGCAAAGAGTGCTCTATTAAGTTTTGCACTTGGCCCTTTGCTCCAGCTGCTTGTAAATTTGCTGTTATAATGTACCACTGCTATCTTGTTTCTAATTGCAACTACCATTTTGTTCTCCTTGTTTCCTAATTTTCCATCTCACTTGAATAATTTACATTCTGCTTAACCAAGTTTTGAGCCCTCCCCTATAACTACGCAGTTAGACGTGTCTTGTGAATATAAATAGCAAAGTTCTTGAGATTCAAGTCATAGGCTTTGTTTGGTTGGGTTGAAAACAGTTTTCGAGGAAAACAGTTTTCTCATTTTTACAAAATGGTTTTTAGGAGGAAAAACATTTTCACCTATATATGTGTAAATGTTTTCCCTTCAAAAAGAAGAGAACATTTTTCCGTTGGTACTTGGTGGGATACCATATCACCAGAGCACTAGCAGTGAACTTGATCATCGAGTTTGGTTGTCGGGACTTGTGGGCATAAAATCTAACCCGTACCCGACTTGATTGGGCCTCGGGCCGAACTTTTGGGCCACTTTCTCAATTTTGTTTTTTTTTCTTCAAATAAGTATAACTTTTGACACTGATATGTGTTTGAGGTGATTTTTTTTTTTAAATTCACCTAGCTTTTCGAGATTTACACAACTATATTAGCAAATTTCATTTTTTAGAAAAAATATTTTTTTAAAAAAATTGTTTTCCATTGTAACTAAACAATGAAAAATGTAAACGGAAATACATTTTAATTGATTATCCGCCCAACCAAACAGATCCATATCCCTTCCCCTGTTGAACAACATACATGATCACTCAGCCATGTTTTGCAACGAAAGAGCATAACCCCCACACTCAAACCCACTTCGTATCAGACTCCCCCACGTGTACTCCCCTTTCAACATCTCCTCCAAGTCAGAGCCATAACGTGGCCTCTTCCCTCCTATATGCTCCCGCCATTTCACTTTTCACCTCCATTTATACGCCCTTTTCCACTTTCTGCCATTAACTATCCTCACCACAATGTCGACTCTCTCTCCTCTTCTCCCCCTCCTCATTTTCTCTCTCCTCTCCACCACCGCCACCTCTTTCATCGGCGTTAACTACGGCCGTGTCGCCGACAACCTCCCAACCCCAACCCAAGTCACCCACTTCCTCACAACCCAAACCACCATCACAAACCTCAAACTCTTCGACTGTGACCCCACTACTCTCCTCTCCTTTTCCAACACCCCAATCTCTCTCCTAGTCACCATCCCTAACTCCCAAATCCTCCCCTTAACCAACCTCACCACCGCCCAATCATGGCTTGCCACGTACATCCTCCCTTACCACCCTCAAACCACCATCCGTTACATAGCCGTTGGCAACGAAGTCCATTACACAGGTGACAAAACCCTCATCGCTAATCTCCTCAAAGCCATGAAATCAATTCACAAATCCCTCCACTTAGCAAACATAACCTCAATAAAAGTCACCACCCCACACTCTTTAGCCATTCTCTCTCTCTCCAACCCGCCAAGCTCTGGCCGGTTTAGACGAGGCTACGACAGGGTCTTCTTCGGCCCGATGTTAGACTTCCACCGCCAAACCGGATCCCCCTTCATGGTTAACCCGTACCCTTACTTCGGGTTCAAACCAAGCACCTTAAACTTCGCTCTGTTCAAACAAAACGATGGCGTTTTGGATGAGAATACAAACTTGAGGTACTTTAACATGTTCGATGCTATGATGGACGCTGTGTATTCAGCAATGAAGAGGTTGGGATATGATGACGTGGAGATCGCTGTTGGTGAGACTGGGTGGCCCTCAGCTGGTGACGTCAACGAAACGGCGGCGAATATAGAGAATGCGGTGTCGTATAATGGGAACTTGGTTAAGCATTTGAGCTCTGGGATTGGGACTCCTTTAATGCCCAATAGGACTTTTGAGACGCATATTTTCTCTCTCTTCAATGAGGACCTTAAGGATTCTGTTAGTGAGAGGAATTATGGGCTGTTTAAGCCCGATCTTAGCCCGGTTTATGACGTTGGTCTCTTAAAAACCTCTGCCCAGGTATGATTAATTGATTATTAATTTATTATCAATGGACATTAAGTTGAAACACAAGAACTTGTTTAAAACGGTTTTATTGTAACTTTTGGTGACACGAGATTCACTTTGGTGATTAATTTTGAATTAGGCGGGAACCCCTGAATCATCAATTGCACCAGTGGCAATGGCTTCATCACCGTCTGATTCAGATCAGAGCTATTGCGTGGCGAAACCAGACGCCATTGATGAAGCGTTACAAAAGAACCTGGATTTCGTGTGTAGCAGCGCCATGGGAATAGATTGTAGTCCAATACAAGATGGTGGGCCCTGTTTTGAGCCAAACACCGTTAGATCTCACGCATCATACGCCATGAACTCGTACTATCAATCCAACGGTCGAGATTATTTCAATTGCTATTTTGATGACACTGGCCTTGTTGTTGCCAGCAACCCAAGTACGTTCTCTAATCACCTTGATTTTGTGCAATTAAAATTAGTATTATTGTTATGTTCTCTGATTTTAATACTATGATTTTGTTGTTATTTTATTTGAAATGAAAACGAAGGTTATGAAGCATGTCAATACGTGGCTTAAGGGACGGTGGATGGAGTGGAGGACTCAAATTGCTGTGTGGCAAGCAACAATGTAAGATGTTGAATCATTTGATGTAACTCTTTACTCTTGGCTTAATAACCTACTAATGTTATTATGTAATGCAGTAATGTGTGTGATTAAGTTAATTATGATGTCGGTGGTGTGAGCTAAGCAATGAAGCTTTGCTTGATTAGTTAAGGTTGTTGCTGCATTTGGCAGATCTATCCTTGCAATATTCCATTATTGTTGAGTATGATGTGCATTAGGGTCAATTGGACTGTATGTACAGAGTACTCTGTAAGAAACTTCAATTTACAGGGATTGGAAAAAGGAGAAGGGGAAGAAAAACATGAAAAAAAGAGGAAAGAAACTGAGAAACAGTGTCAAATTTGTGGACTAGTTAATGGAAATGTACAAAATCTCTTATGCATCATGTCAATTGTCATGCCGGCGTCATGCTTGTATATAGAGGTTGCCTCACCTTGAGGCCGCCTCATACAAGACTTATTGGTGAAAAAGTGTATATAATGCGGAATCTATACTGTATTACCTAATATATGTGCATTGTAATCTTAAAACTTGGAACTCGAAACTGGATATATGCGCACTTCAGACCTTTTTCTGTGGCTACATAAATAGAGCAGTCATGTACAACATGAAACATTATGATAATGTGTTATCATCCAAGCATACATAAAAAGGGAGGCTTGTTTACCTCATACGAAATCTTCTTATATGAGCGTGACTAGTAGGCTTTGTTCCTCCCATAAACAGCCCTAGTCATCATACACATTACAAATTGAAGGAACATTTATACTTGAATCTAACGACTATTGTTTAGCATCCTCAAAACAGAATCTCTCATCAAACTGGTGGTAGTCGAATTATGGTCCTTGAATGTACATCGCATCGACAAATAGGGCAAGTAGGGTTGTGGTGAAGCCATGCTTTGACACAATAAGCATGAAAAATATGCTTACAGTGATGCAACACGCAAATCCCAGTGCTATCCTCGACTTGGTTCATTAAGAATCCACCCAAACAAATTGCACAATCTGCAGATTCAGCATCGGTAACACCCGAGTTAAAGTGGTCTGTGAATTCACGGATCTTGTCATCGCGAACGATCAAAACTTCAACTAGATCATGTTCTGTCTCCAAGGAAGGAGTAGCTGAGCTTGTAGCATCATCATCGCAACCATCGGTACAACAATCAGAGGCGATTATATAAAACAATCCCACAAAACAACATACTGTTATTGCCGTTAACAATGCTACCACATATGATCCTGCGTCCATGCTCCCAAGCAATTCAACAATCTTTTCTTGGTAGTATATGTACAAAGAGAGTGTGTGTGTGTGTTTGTAAAAGGGTCGGAAACGGGGCTGAAGTATAATATATACGACTTGTTGCCCAAATCTACTTGGAGGGTAATTTTTGTTATATCTCAAACTGTTAGCTAGGTGTCCATGCCCCAAATTAGGAAGGTTGAATTATTTTGGTAGGATTTATTTTGCTAATTATTGTAGGTAATAGAGGAATATGATAAATATGTAAATATTTATCTGTTAGGAAACTGTATCTGTTCAGTAGAAGTACGTATTATCTAGATACAGTTTCCTAAAGAGATACAGTTTCCTAATTGATAAATATTTTATTATATTTTATTATATTCCTCTATTTTTTTTTTGGGATAGATATTATATTCCTCTATTAGTAGGATTATATTGCGTGTATGTATTGTGAAGTATGTAGCTTTCTCTCCAAGTAGTACTATGACATTCCTTAATCCTATCAAAGTCATTACCTTTGACTTTTTGAAATTTAGGCTCTATTTGATTCACCTAGATAAAACTGATTTAAACTGAACTGAATTGATTTTTTTTAATTTGACCGTTAACCATTTAAAATTTGTCCAAACATAGTCAATATTGGACTCATTTAAAAGTATGCTTTGAGATCTTTCCGAAGACATAGTTATCATCATGAAATTATTTCAGAATAAAATGTTATATGAGTGATAAAGTTACACATGAACTGGACTGTACTAAACTAAACTTTATTTAAGTAAAATTAAATTGAATCAAACATAGCTTTACAAACTTTGATTATTAATTTTTAAGTAAGAAGTAAAATAATCTTGATAAGGTAAAAAATTCTTGTTGGGCTTAATTTTTAATTTATGAAGTAAAACATATATGGTACAATAGAGGATCAGTAAAGCTAATTCACTCACTACTACAATTCCAGGCATTAGACACGCTTATTTAGACACACTTTTAAAACCGTGAAAAAAAAAGCGGAGTCTACCACGCTTTTAACCGTGGAAAAAAAAGCGTGGCAAAAAAATTAAACTTAATCACGTTTTGGACCGTGACAAAAAAATAAATAAATGAAACACACCGCTTTATCCTCACGCTAGCTTCTTCTCAGATCTACTTCCTCAACCCATCTCTCTCTCTCTCTCTCTCTCTCTCTCTCTCCTTCCTCCGTCTATCTCTGAGCGCTCTCTCTTCTTCCTCACCACCGCTGAAAACAGCAAGTCAGATCAACACCACCGAACGAGATCTTCAATCTGAAACCGAGAAATCGGGATGTTCATCCCAAAGAAGGCGTCTTATCTTCTTTCAAATCCGTTTATATGTTTGATTTGTAACTATAACCCTCATTGTTTGTTTAATTTGAACTCAATTTATCTAATTGGGTTGCTTTCTGTTTGTTCATGAAACCCTAGCTGCGGATGGGCTCTCAAGTCAAAGATTGTGGCTTGGTCAAGAAAGGAAAATCCAACAACAAGGTAAGTTTAACTAATTTTTGGTGAAATTCCTCAAGTTAGAGATGTTTTCCTTCAAGTTTCACTAAAACTTTGGGTAACTGTTCATTGTTTCAATTTTTGCGAGAAGAGCGAGCGAGAGGCTGAAGACAAGAGAAGCGGCTAAATCGACAAGGTTAATGCAATGGAAGCTCGAAGAAGAAAACGACAAGTGGGATGCTGTATCAGGTATGAATTCCTCAAAAATTAGTTTTTTTCTTCTAATTTTTTGTTTCTAATTCATAAAATTGTTTGTTTAACCCAGTAATGGAGCATCATTTTCGCTGTTTTAGTTTCATTTCTAGGGTTTTGCCGTCTCCTCTCTCTTAATCGGAGCCTTGTTGTTCCATGCGTAAAAAACAATTGGGAGCTTCCATTGTGTAATGTTCAGTTGGTTTCACTCATCTAATTTCGTTCTAGGGTTCTGCGAGTTAGAGGGTGTTTGGGCGTTTTGTAGCAATTCTATTGTTTTGCATCTACAAGCAAGTTCATATGATTTAGGTTCTGCAATTTCAACATGTTTACTGATATAAAGTTAGTGATGTGGTGCCATTTGTTTATTCATGAATTTAAGTTGATTGTGCTTGAATTTGTCTAATTGTGTGTTTATCTTTGAATAATGTTGTCAAATTCCTTGCTTGATACAGCTTTTGGGGTTATTCTGCATTCTATTGTGCTTCTGTCTGTTATGACATCGTTGGGATTTCTAATTTCTATGTGTTCTGGTGGTGTTGGTGGAATTTGAGATCTCTTGGTTTTTAATACATGGTCTGCTGACTACAAATGGTTGAGGCCTTGGGGGAGGATTGGATGGAAAGATTTCTGCTTTTTTATTCTCTGCTGGTGAGTCGTTTAACAAACAAGACTGCTTTGCCTTATGAGGCTAATTGGATATTTTTTCGTTTTTTATGTTGTGCTTCTGGTGAAGGAATATCCCTATATTTGCGTTTTTGTCACAGAAGTTTTTTTTTTGCTCTTCAGTGTTATCTCCTCTCTTGGGTAGCTATATCATTCACTTAAGAATATTGTTAAGAATAGGACTAACTGTTTTGTTATGTTATGTATGGTCTGTATTTTGGTATAATTCTAATGTTCTGGAAACCAATCACCCCTTCCCAGGTGTTGTAATGGATGAAAATGTTCTTTACCATAGGTTTTTTTTACTTCTTTGTGAAGGAGATGCACCATTAGGACCGTTATGTGGTTTGATGTTCCCTCTTTGTTGCAGTACCCATGGTGCAGTTTTCATGCTTGAGTCACCAGAACACATAGAAATTAGAAATCCCAACGATCTCAAATTCCTTGCTTGATACAGCTTTTGGGGTTATTCTGCATTCCCGAGGCTCCTAGATGGTTGGTAAGTCAGGACGTAAAAATGATGTATTTATGGGTTTTGGTAAGCTATCTTTTCAAGTCATAGTTAAACACTTCAGTTCATGATGGTGAATACTGCTACTTTGTAGGTGATGTTTAGTCATGACAAACGTTACGAAGCAGCTTTGCAACGGCTTAGGGGAGAGGATGTGGATATATCTAAGGAAGTGGCTGAAATCCTAGTGAGGCACTGACTTCCATATGTTCATGTTTGGTACACCGAAAATGGATCTTGTGGTATTGATTATAAGATCTATCCGCTTGAATGTCTTGCAGCCGTATGTAAGAGCTGTTGAAAATATGTCAGCAGATAAAATCTTCAATGTATGTTCGATTGCTTGATTACAAGTAGATAATGGTGTAGGTAAGCGTTGGGCTCATGGCACTTTCAGGATTTGGTGGGGCATATGGGATTTTATTCTATGCAACTGCAGTATTTGAATGGGCTGGTAAGTTAATGGCTGCTAGAGTGTGTTTATGTTAATCAGGTGTCTAACAAGTTGACATCTTTAATTGGTGGCAGGATTTTCGGCAAGTATAGGGACTATAGCTATGGCTCTTATCCAGGTTAACTAACAAACTTGGATTTCAAAAATCCGAGATATGTTATTTCTTTCCTGTAAAACACTATATGTGAACTTTTGCAGCTCCCACCAACTGCTCTGGGTGTTCTCTTGATGGATAAATTTGGAAGACGGCCATTTTTGCTGGTGAGTGTGGCAAGCCATATAAGGTTCCAAACTTCCAATCAAGCAGCTTGCTTTCCTGCTGTACCAATTTCTTTTTTTTGATCCCATGCTGTAGTAATTTCTCAATCAGATAATGTAAGACTTCCATGTTAATGTGGTGTGTCATTGTAGTATTTCTTTTTTTGTTATTTTTGTATTATAAATATCTTACCATTATTTTTTACATGGGACTCATAGGCCTCTCGAAAAATTTTAAGTCGTGGAAATGGAAGTCAAGATGACAGTTCTAGTCGAAGGTCAAGAAGCTCTACTCGAGTTCATGAAGATTGAAGCTGAAGATCAATTGCTCAACATTGAAGCCTAAGAAGATTAATTGCTCTGTCTTCAGCTTGTTGTCTTAGTTTACGTTTCTTTAGTTGTTTTCTATTGAATACTGTCATGACTTACGGACTTGTTTCTTTCTAATGATGGTGTACTTGTTTTCCAAACGCTGACAAGATGACGTTTCTTTATTGACATAATAGAGATTTTTATATGCATTTATGGTGTACTACCGTAATGTTAAATTATTTTTTCTGTTTTATTTTTAAATATAATTTGTCACAGCTCCTCCCAAAAAAAAGTCACGGTGAAAAGCGTGGCAAAGTCTTCTCGGGAAATTATTTTACCGCTCAAAATCATTAAAATATATTTCCCGCTTAAAATTGTAGGAAAGATTTCTGCACATATTATTACGCTGGTAAGCGTGGCAAACTTGAATGTATCCGCGGAAAAAAGTGTGGAAACAAGCGTGGCAAAAAAGCGTGGTAAAAATTCCACCTAGCTTTTTGCCACGCTTTTTCCAACCATGGCAAAATGTTTTTGCCATGCTTAGTAGCGTGGAAAGGCCCGCATTTCAGCGTGGCTAACAGCCATTTTTGTTGTAGTGACTCCCAAAATTAGTGTCTGTAGAAAGCCTAAAAATTGATCAATAAACATTGTTATTCAAGATATATGTACTCGTAGTCTCGTAGTATAAGGTAACTACAATTTTAAGTTGGTCAGTTATGTAAAATAAGATTGGTACTTTACAGGAGTCTCTAAATGGTTAAGAAAATGGATGCCACTAAATTACATGTGAGAGTGGACTCTCAAGTTGTGCTATAACTTGTGACCAGGGACAAAGAGAGAAATTGACTTTCGAGCATTGTTATAGGGAAGCAAACAGAGCCGCAAATTGGCTAGCAAACCATGGTAGTGAACAAGAAGAGAGCGTTATTTATTTTCATTTCCCTATCCTTGCTTTAGTATTACTACTAGTTTAATTTGGCCACGTAGTATTAGAGTAGTTACTCAAAATTTTTGGCTTTGCCCCTCACTCCGTCACTCGCACCAAAAAGAAAAAGATTGGCATGGACTAGTCTCCTAATCCTAGATACCTATCATCGCTTTGCTTTGTCCTGGGATTTAGGTTAAGGTTAATTCGTTTATTTGGATTGGGATGCATATATTAACAATTTCCCAAGGTTGACCTAGTTAAACCAAACAAATTACTCTGTTTCCTCTAGCTTTTGGCAACAGAAATTAAACAAGTCTGAATTTCTTGTTTTCATTGAAATTGATGATTATGTAGAATTACTCATTGGGTCGTAAATTAAACTTTTGATCGAATAGATTCCTGTAAAAGATTATTACTCCTAATATATAATACAATGGTACAAAAGATATTATACTCAACTAAACACAATCTTCGAAGACTAGACCAATTAAACTAAAAACATCAAAGGGAGTAGTAATTAATTAAACTAGATTTATATCAGAACAATAATTAATCCAACATCGATCATCATGTTTATCTGGTGAATAAAATCCGAATAATGAATCATCTGCTGATCCTCCTCCTGTAGTGTAATTGTTGGTTGCAATACATACCGGCGACAGATAGGGCATACTCTGTGCTGAAGTAGCCATTCTTTAATGCAAGGACCATGAAACCTATGTCCACACACCTTCAACACCACAATTATGTCACCCCAATCACTAATATTGCCCTTATGGTCGTCATGATCTTCAACTTGTTTAGTTACATCTAAATTGTCCAAACAAATAACACACTCGGAACAGTTTTTTGTGACAGCACTTATCTTGATAGGGTCTATCACCACCGCCTGCAACTCGTACTCCTCGGCCTTCACCATACGCTCCTCTCGCAGTTGTTCTAACGACCTTGGTGGTGGTGGCATCGGCCTCGGATCCCTGGTTATTATTGGGTGACCATAGCTGTTGTGGCGCCTCGGATCCGTGGTTATTATTGGGTGACCATAGCTGTTGTGGTGCCTCGGACCAAGACAGAACGCCAATACGAAGGCAAGTACCACCAACAGTAAATACAGTGCGTAAAACAATCCGTCGTTCATTGTTAATGTACTTCTATGTATGATCTCTTAGGCTTTTTAATTGCGTTGTAGTGTTGTGGTTTGTACTAAACTATATTGGATTGGGTAATTCAATAGAGTTTGATTTAGTTTCCTTTTGTAAGGAGTAATTAAATGGGAACTCGATCTATATAGGGAGCAAGTGCATAAGCATAGTTATGGTTACTCGTATATCATCACAATGTGTTGCAAGCTAAGTAACAAAATATCAAAGTTATCATGCAACCAAAAAAATAAATATCAAAGTTATCATCGCTTTCCTAGATTCAATTACTTCATATTAGATAAACAGAATTTGACGCGGATTAGAAGTACATCTAGTATCCTATCCAAATACTACTTCCTATTTTAATTTACTTTTTCCACCTTTTATGTTTTTTTTATTTTTTTTTTATTTTTATTTTCGTAATTTTTTTTTTAAAAAACAGAACATGGAAATTGAAGATTACGAAACAGCTGAAATTGAATACCACACACTCTGATGCATCCAATGAATTCCAATTGGCAACAGTACAAACAAATTCAACCTTCTTGTTTCACCAAAATTAAAAAAAAAATAAATAAAATTCAACCTTCTTGACTTATAGAAAGTCAAAATATTTTATGACTCTTTGATTTGGTGAGAAACCCCATTAAAAAAAAAAAAAAAAAAAAACTGGATCGAAACATACATTATTTGATCTACTTCGGTATTTGGTGCGCAGAAAATCTCTCTTTATACGTAAATTAATAATTCGATAAGAGATGTATAAACACCGAAAAAACTAATTAAATTGCAAGGTTCACCTAGTGAAACTTCAGATTATTGAAAAATTAAATTACTCAACAGAAGTTTATTCTTCAGCTTTGGCCAACAGAACTTGAACAAGTCTGAATTTCTTGTTATGGATATTAACATAACATATATACATACCACAAATCAATTGATACAAAAACCTAATACAATCCCTGAAGATAGACGTACTTCACCCATCATAATAACAATTAATACATGAGTGAATAATTAACCTAAAATCAAAGAACAAATAAAATTTAAAAGAATTAATCCAATTAACATCATCATCTGGTATTTTCAGCAAAAAAAGATACAACAACAATCAAAATAAACCTGTAGTCTTATACTGTCATTGGGGGTTGCAATAAAGATACATAACGGCGACAGATGGGGCATACTTTGTGTTGCAATAGCCATGCCTTAATACATGCACTGTGATACCTATGCCCACATTCCCTCAACACTTGAATTTCAACACTTGAATTATGGTCATGATCTTGATGTTCTCCATCTTCTTTAATTAAATCATCAAATTTGTCCAAACAAATCACACACTCGGAGCAGTTTTTGGTAACTACACTCCTCTTGATAGGGTCGTCTATCACCACCGCCTGTAGCTCGTACTCGTCCCGCTTCTCCATGCGCTCCCTTCGCAATTGGGCTAATACCCTCCCTGGTGGTATCAGCCTCGGCTCCCTGAGACCGATAGCATACGACATTGGCCGACTGGTGGCCGTCACCGCCGCCAGGTGATCCGGGTACCAGCTGTCGTAAGAGTCCGGAGCACAAGCTCCACGAAAGGCTGCTATTACGGAACCGATCATCAGAAGTGCCACCACTACGTTAATTATTATGTTCAACTCTTCCATTCTTAGTATGTAGGCTGTGTAGTGTTGATCTTGTATATTACGCTCTAGTGTTTCGGTTTTGTATGTAGTATATTGGTTGCTAATTCAAGAGAGCTTGATTATATAACTTCCTTGGTAGTTTAGTAAATAATAACTGTAATGTAATTAAGGGATTCGATATTCTTTATCTATATATTGGTATACTACTCATAAGCTATATGTTGCAAGTAACTAGATTTCAAAGCTATCGTCAGTTAGTTTCCTAACTGAATTCGGATAGACAAAATTGAACGTGGATTGAAATTACATACATCCAATTTCCAATTACTTCCTAGTTTTCCCCTTTTTTTGGTAACTGGTTAAAAAAAAAATCTTCCGAAAGATTACCCATTAGCCGAGCGAAAGGATAGGCTTGCCTAAAACAATGTTTGCCGTTTTGATTTTTTTTTTTGGGCAATTAATTAAGAGTTTAGTGCCATCTATGACTCATATTCATAAGTGATAATTTTATTTTTTTTTTAAAAAGAATTCAATTTATCCAGTTTATTTATTTTTGGGGGATGAGGAGATTGCATTATTATTATTATTATTATTATTATTATTATTATTATTATTATTATTATTATTATTATTATTGGGTGGTGGAAATTCTAAAATTTTGCATATATGACTGAATATATGTTTTAAATAAATATATTAAAAAAATTTATCTGCGGAAGAAAAATGCACAATCTTTTATCTTTCTCTGATTACTATTTCCTCGCGCTAATCTGTAGGCACCTCAAAGCAAGGGTGGGACAGCTGACCAAAGAATTTAAAGTTGCTCCATATCAAAAGCGAGATTCGGACCCTCAACCTTGATTAAGGATGAGATTAAAAAAAAATAGATGAGTCCCTACCACACACTCAACTACACGTCCATACCTCATTGATTCATTTTTTCTTTTTCTGATAAGATAATAAAGTACAATCACTTTCTTGAGTTTCACCTGCGTAAAAGAATCCGCCCAACTAAAAAACAAATTTGAATATAAATTAATTCCACGAACAATTTTACCTCAAGCTTGAATCTACATGTTTCGAAAGTTCAAAACTAATAACCCTACCAATACTTGATCCATATATATTTTTATTGTTGCTAGCCTCGTGTTCATATTTCAGTAGTAATTTTGCGAGCAAGGTTCACCCGTGAGAACTTAAGTACATTCATTTAGTTTTACCCGAACAAAACAAATTAAACAAGGGGGTTTAATTCCTTGTTTTGAATCAATCAATAAGTTTGAATGCTATCGCAATTAATCTTTGCATAATACGTAGTAGTACTAATAATAGCATCAACTTCCAAGTACTTAACCTAGAATTAATCAATGAAAAATTACCAAAATTGAAATTGAATTCTATAACAATCCGCATCCAATGAACTCCAATTATTGGCAACAGTACATTCAAATTAAACCGTTTGTTTGTTGTTGTTGTTGTTGTTGTTGCTGTAGTTGTTGTTGTTTACAAACCGAACAAACCACACAATCATCTGAACTACCGGTTTAGGTAAATTCACTACCAATAATCCTTGCTTGGGTCTGCTGTTGTTCGATCACTACAGCCCGCAACTCATAGTCTTCAGGCTTGACGACGCGCTCTCGTTCCAGTTGGCCAAGGTATACGTCGTCGGACGCATTGGCTGCCTGTTGCTCCTCTCCCGTGGCCGGTTAACGATGATGGGGATGGCCCTACTGCTGTGACTCTCATGATGCTTCTCCCGCCAAGTAAAGCTCTGCCCGCAATCACTGAAGGCTATGCTTAAGGAAAATAATAATACAATCGGTATCACGATTTGGAAGTAATTAGCTCGGTTTAGTTTCCTAGTACTTCTTGAGTTCTAATTATATTAGGACTTATCTGTGTAAGTACATAAATTTTGAGTTCTAATTCAAAGTCGGTGGTTTATGTAATTATGTTACTGGGTTAGCTAGCTTCATAATCCTAACTTTGTTCCATTTAACCTTTTCCCTTTCTAGTAAATTGTCTTCTCTCTCACTCGAGCCTCCTTTAATCATTCTTTTTACAATTTGGATCCTCTAGGATCCCGACTGTTCCTTTTAAATCGATAATACAAAACTAGTTCAATAAGGGTTTGCAGCAAAAAAAAAAAAAAAAGTAGGTCAACAATAGGGTTTCTTGTTTTCATTCAAATTGATACAAAAACAATTGCAACTCGCTATTCAAAACTTAAATACGATACTCCATCAAGAATGTTACCTTTTTTTTTTGTTCCATACAAGGAATATCCACCGTCGCTATATATAGTTACCTCCATTCCCAAAGCGAGATTCAAACCTTAATCGAGAACTTTACTGATTAAACCAATTAGTCATCTTTTCATGAGACGCCTTATTGAGAGAAGAGACGACAAGCCAACATAAAATTTTTGCGAATATTATTCCACTAGCACATACGTGTACTATAATCTTTTCATGAGAATCTCTATTTAATTTACAGAAGAGATGACAAGATAGATAATAAATTTTGGTGAATACTCCACTAGCACATACTTCTATAATCTTTGCATAGTACTCCTAATCACCAATAATTTGTTTTTTCGGGTACAAAAGGAGGACATAGTCCATTACAAGCAAAATAAAACTACATCATATAATAAATCACTAACTGGGTAAATGTGGGAAAAAAAACTCCACTTATTATATTTTGAAAAACTAAAGATAATATTATTGAAGTAATAACATAACGTAGCTAGAATATCAAAAAATACTTAGCAATTAAATTAAACTAATAACAATCCCATTCAAATTAAACTCTCCATAAGCTCCTCCCGTAGAGTTGATGTTGTTGTAGGGTTTTCTGATACGTAACATCGACAGATAGGGCATACAGGCTTTTTCAATAACCATGCTTTAATAGAAGCCGCATGAAACCTATGCCCACACTCCCTTAAAAGCTTAATCCCACCATCATCATTGATAACATCGCAACTGTTTTTGGTAATAATTTGATCATCACTCATCGACTCTTGTGGTTGTGGTTGTGGTTGTGGTTGTGGTTGTGGTTGTGGATGTGGATCTAACTCCTCTGGTTGCAGTAGCTGATCTGGTGGTGTGCTAACGACGAAACGGACATCGACAGTAATCGACGTTCGAGGAGCAGCTGTTGTGGTCAGGGGTTCATGGAAGCCCTGACCACCGTCTTTGGGGTCCGTGCAATAGGCTAAAGCTGCCCATATGAATAAAATGGTAGAGAACAAAGCTAGATAAGCAACAAGCCCTACATAGTTGTATTCATCACCCATGGTTGTTGTTGTTACTGCTGTTGTACTAGGTTTCTTTGGGTGTTCTTGTATCGTAATACTTGTGCGCTGTGACTGCCAGTGCTATAGTGGTTGGTTTGATTATTTCGTAATTTGTATTTGTAAAAATTTGGAAATCTAATTGTTATGGGACTCTATGCGATCAGTTATGTTTCAAATTCGGCTAGTTTCATAATCCTAGGCTTCTATCTAGCTTTGATTTGTTAGTTGTTACGTTTGCCTTGGTGTAGGATTGTTTGGATTAATAAAAGGAATTTGGAAACAAAATCTGCCAACATATATTGAAGACTAAGCTAATAGTGTAATACGGGAATCCATTGATTCGAGCAAAAGGATAATTTTGATTAAAAATCTTCGCTCTTCCACCCTTCCTTTTAGGGTTTACTATGATTTATGGAATATAACTTGTGCATGTTCGTGCGATGTATAAAATATTTTAACTCTTTTATTTATTTATTTTTTAAAATTTAAAGTTTTTTGATGGGTTGCCTTGCTTCTAACTTTGTCATAATAATTTTCTTTTTCTTTTTTGGTGCTAATTTTGTGATTACTGGTATATAAAAAACTAAAACAACACCAAGGCGGGATTTGGAGAGGTTCATATGCAACCTGACTCTTAATTTGTTTAGGGCAAACATTAAAATGTTAAGGGGAAGAAATGTCCTCAAGTACTGATGTGATAGTCATTCACTGGCAATATATTAGCCTTTGTAAAAAAAAAAAAGGTAATTCATTGGCTTGTGGTGCCTCTCTAAAAGTTAGAGGTATCTAACGCTACATGACATTCACTAGTACAGAAAGTACCTTGTGCGACGGTTCAAAACACTAATATGCGTCGGATTTGAACCGTCGCATATGCAAGGGACGCACATGCTCAAGAGCATATGCGTCAGTTGGTGAACCAACGCACAAAGGTTTTGTGCGTCGGTTGAGCAGAAGAACCGACGCACAAAGTCAGACTTTGTGCGTCGGTTGATGTAAACAACCGACGCACATGCCTGTTATAGGCGACGGTTGTTTACCTCAACCGACGCACAAAATCAGACTTTGTGCATCGGTTCTTTTGCTCAACCGTCGCACAAAGTTGCTTTTTTTTTATTATTATATTTTTTTTAACGAAATTCCACAATTAAATGTCTTAAAACAAAGTAAGCCTATGTGAGATTCGAACCCACGTCTTTTGTGCTATAACACAATTGCTCTACCATCTGAGCTAATAGGCTTCGAAAATAAGAATAATTATACAACTTTTCTACAAAATAATACTTTCAAAATGATAACAATTCTATTACCTAACTTGTTTAAAGCAAATTTTCCATTCGATCTAAGTTTCATAATATTCTTAATTCAAGCTGAAAATGTAGAATGATACTCTGAAATTAGCAGCTAAAAACAGGAAAAGAAGAGGGGTAGAAAAACAGAACCAAACTGAAGCCATGTCACATAATACTACACCAAGCTTCTCATCCACTCTTCTTTGCACAAAATAAAGGATTTGTAGAAAAGTATAATCATCAAACTGACCGGTAAAATGAGGAGCAACAGAGTCAGCTTCAAAGGAATCATCAAACTGATTCACCCACATTCCATCTTGTTCTGATTCTGTTCCCATCTATTCTGCTGCCCTCTTTATCAAATATATTTGAACCTAAAATCACCGTTATTACCCCAAAGGCCGCATCGAACTAAACAAACAAAAATCAATCAACATCTTTGTACGCTTCATACATTTGTTACATCCTACAAAATGCAAAGCAAAATATATCTGCATAAACATATAACTTTATATGATTGCTTTCATATCAAATAATTAGTTCGACGTCACATTTACTAGTTAAATTCGTCCAAATCAGTAGGAACTTGGAAAACATGTGCAAACAACTAATTTTGGATATTAAAATGGTCTCAAAATGATTTCAAACTACAATAAAACTTTCCCCCTCTCGTTTACATGAGTTCTACTAAGATAAAGTATCACCATATGCAAATGCTTGAACTATAAACATGCACAAGCAGGTTCTCAGCCCTAGGATCAGGTTCATACATGATCATTTTTCCACCAAAAGTGTGCAAGCTTCGACCTTAAAAAAAGAATGCAATTGAGCTACCTTCAGCATGTAACATCTATCTTAGCCAAGTTCTCACTAACACTTACACTTAATTAGCAGCTCTTTTTATAGCGAGCAAAACCACAGTTCAACTTCAACCAGCAAATCAGGTCTAAATACAGATTAGAAAACAGCAGGTTTGTATCACTTCAATAACTGAAAACTAAGTTCTATTCAATGCTCTTTACTCCTAGTTGTCTGACCTTGATTCCTATCATCTAAGCTCACTAAAAACGCAAGAACATGCTGGTAATGTTGGTTAACAAGTCCTCAGAAGCAACATCTCTTAAAACTATCAATAAAGCATCCTGAAAATCAATCTCCATACTCACATATAGCTCAGATTCAAATCAGCTTTTAATCTATGGAATCCGACATTTAAGCTTTCATCTAGTGAATTCATTAGCAGTAGCCTCATCTAAACTGATATTTAGAACCATCAACCTCTAATGAACATGCTAACAGTACGTTAGGGAGTTGTTTATTAAGGTAAATGACACACAAAATAACTAGGAAATAAAACTAAACTACTAATCTAACTTCTAGTTACCATTATAACATCATCAAAGTACATGCTTAAACTCCCCAAATATGCTTCACTGAAAGAGGAACCTGCTGAAGAATACTTGAATTAGGAAAAGAGAGGAATAAAGATACCTGGCAATTGGGTATTGTAGGATATCAAAAACCGACACCTTTTCATTTCTCTACCACCCATAAATCAAAAATGTAAATGCACATCCCACCAGCATTATTCGGCACTGCCAATATCAAACAAAACAACTTAATTGATCATCGGAATGAAACAAGGGTGAAAACTACTGAGCAAACCAATTAGTTGATCATCTAACCCAATAAATCGAAACAAAATAGAATAAAATCAGGGGAAAATGAAAAGGAAAACTGGATACAAATTCATCTAACCCACCATAATGTTATATTATGCTGTATATAGACAAACAAGTATCCTCTGCAACCCTGATAAAAGTGCATCAAAATCTGCACCAAGGAAAGAAGAAACACAGGTGAGCAAAATTAACTTGAGGAAATTGAACACATTAACTTGCTTCATGAGATTTTCTGTATCCTTAAAAAAAAGTCAGGCACTGAGGATGCTCTCAGAAAGCCAATGCTGAATATGAGATGAATTATTTGTATGCATAGTAGCTCCAATAAAGTCTGATCCCTTGTTTGCCGCATAAACAGCCACATTCATTGATACTGCACAAAGAGGTAAGTGGTAACTGTCAGCTTTCCAACCTCTGAACATAGTGACATGTATGACACGTCACAGTAAGCCTTCAGCCAATTCAGTCCCATCCTGCAAATATTAAGAACACCAAATCAAGAGAATGACAAAGACATTCTGATATATGATATTAAATTTGTCTAATCCAAATTTGGTTGTCTGCAAGAAGAATTTAAGCAAATCGAGGGGGCTGAAATGCTGAAATATGATCAAGTGCATTGTGGTGCAGTTGGCAACTTGGCGTAAATACAAGCATTGATTTCAGTAGGAACTTGCCACGACTGGTTTATCCTTTCTCAAACCAAAAACAAGAAATGGTGTATACATTCATCAACTTAACTGGCAGCGTTCATGTGTGACTGAGAAAAATCATTTAGACATTCAACATCGATCCTATGGCACAATAGAGGCGTAGATTGCTCAATGACGATTGAATATTGCAAAAAAACAATCAGTAAACATGAGCAAGACGATCCAACAACTGGAGAAATCCAACATTCTTAGATTCAGGGGAACTGTTTGTAACAAAATCTCCTCATGATTCATCAACTAAAATATTAAACGCTAACTACACTCCAGATAAAATGATAACAATGGCTGCAAAATTCTAAACCAAAAAAAAAATGGCTCCATACAAAGAGGAATGCACCGAACTTCTCAGTCAAAAAGACTGAAGCCCATATCCTGCACAGAATTAAAAAGAAGAGTTAGTTGGTTGTGTAATAGTGTAATTATTAGAGAATGTTTGGACTTTGGAAGATGATACAGTTAATTTATCATCAACTTCAAATGCTAAGAGAAGGGAGTGTTGTGCATATTTAGATAGCTGAATGAACAATCAAACTTCAACAACTTTGGAAAATGGTTATGAGGATGAAAGATTAGCATGTAAGGAGATGTTCAGTCTAACGATTCTATCATTAGACATGATCAATGAAAGCGAAATTTGCAGTCTAATTTCAATGAAAATGAGTGAAAGAGAAAGAAATATTACATCATCTGATTCCTCTTTCTCCTCTGCCTTTTCCTCTTTCTTTGACTCAGCAGCAGCTGGAGCAGCACCACCGGCAGATGGAGCAGATACAGCGACAGCACCACCACCTGATGGAACAGAGGCCAGCTTTTCCCGACCGGCAGCAACAAGCTCTGTGATGTCCTTGCCCTTCACTTGTGACATGAGAAGCTCAACCCTCTCATCATCAACTTCACAGCCAACTGAGAGATTGTAGTATCCCATGTTAAAAATACTAAATTACCAAATATTCATTTCAAACTTAGTTACGGAATGTTGCACACTTCTACATAATAAAGTAATCGATTGAGAGTGACATATACCTTGATCATTCATTGCAGTGAAAATGATACCAAAACCCTAACTGTAACCCACAAACTGCAGAACTTCAGTAGCACAAATTCCACAACACATCAGAGAAGAACAAGCGTAGTTTCAATCAGAGAAACATAGCAACCCAACACAATTTTAGAATCAAAATCAATCGCAAACCAAGCAAACAAACTCAACAAACCCAAGAGTATAATATGAATGCAACAACAATAAATATATCCAAGATTTTCAAAACTTCAAGCTCAGACGCAGAATTAATCAACAATGAGCAAGATACACAATTTCGCACAAATAAATCCGAACTGGAAAATTTCTTGACGACAACCCACTAAATCACAAACCCAGGACACAAACCAGACCATATCTATCCAGATTACAGGAAGGGAAATTTTCAGTCAAAAAGTTTTACCTCACATTCGCAAATTTATAACCCGGAATTTAGAAGAGGGGCGGAAGAACAAGCCCAATGTTCGGTCGAGCTCTAGCTCTTGAACCCGCGAGACTCAGAGATTTGTCACGGAAAAAACCTTGAACAATTCAAACAATTACAACACAAACTTAAAATCACAAGCAAAATTACAAGAATTCAAAACCCTAGATTTACAAAAACATCAGCAAAAACCAATTTACAAGAGAAAGGGGGAAAATAGTCGAAAGTACCTCAAATTGATGCTTGTTATGGCTTTCTTGTTGCGAAATTAAGGTGATTGAAAGAGAGAGCAAAAGGGCGAGATCGAGCACAAGGGAGAGCGACGACAGTAGATCGATGAGAGCGACGACAGTAGATCGTGATTCAAACAATTACGACGGCAGTAGGTGGCGAAGGGAGTAGGTGGCGATGGCAGGGTGGCGATCGATGAGAACGACGGGTCGGTGAGAGAGAGCGAGAAGAAAGGGAAAGTAGAGTATGATGATGAACAGATCAGTATACGCGAGAGAAGGGGAAAGGGAAAATTGGGGTGATATTTTTATGAGTATGAACGACGGTTCATATTCCCAACCGACGCATAAGATAGACTATGCGCATCGGTCTTCCAGCTCAACCGTCGTCCATTGTAATCTGGAATTTATTGTTTTTTTTAAGTTATGTACGTCGGTTGTATATGACAACCGTCGCCCATTCGTAACACTTATTTACAAACATGCCATCGCCTTACTATGTGTAACGGTTATCTCAATCAACCGACGCATATAAGGCGATGCATATGGGTGTTTTTGTACTAGTGATTATTTGTTGCATTATAGTTCTACTTATTATGATTAGTCATATTGTAAACTATGATCCATATTTGACCGAGTGCTTAGGAAACGATTATCGCGATTATTAGCCTTTTATTAACAAATATGAGAATACTTTGTTGAAAAGTTCTTCTACCAAATATTCTCATAGTAGACAATGGATTGAAATGAACTAAGTACATCAAAAATCTATTGAAACAAAATCTGGGTGGCTCATGTCCCATGTCCCATGCATGTGCCAGCGCCCACCGAGTGCCAAGTCACATGTCCCAGCGCTCATGTCCCATGTCCCATGCGTGAACTCAGAGTTCAGGGACCTGGATGTCCGTCCCGAGGTGCATGAGGTAAACTAGGATATTTTCGCACCACATCGCACGGAACACCTTAGAGGACATGGGAGGCCCTCGGGGTCGCTTATCCAGTCCTTATAGGCTTAAAAGAGCATTTTACAGGACATTGGTGGTAATAGTTAGAACACCAAAGGCATGGGTGATATCAGAGTTCGGGGATCCGGATTACCCTCCAGGGGCAGCGAGAGGCCTCTAGGGTCATGATAGACCCCCGAAAATGTTTGGGCAAAGATAACACCCGGGACGCGGGAAGCCGAAAACGAAGGCTAATCCACGTTTCTTGGACTTCCGGAGGCCCGAAACGAAGGTGAATATTTTCGCACCACATCGTAAGGAACACCCCTAGGAAACATGGGAGGCCCTTGGATCATTTATCTTATCCCTGATAGGCCTGGAAGGGCATTTTACGGGGCACTAATGTAAGAGTCGGAACACCAAAGATATTGGTGATATCAAAGTTGAAGGATGATCCGGATGACGCTCACAGGGCACCGAGGGTCCTCTAGGGTCATGGTAAGCCCCCTGATTAGTTTGGACAAAAACGAAAACCGAGTCCCAGGAAGTCGAAAATCAAGGCTATAAATCTATAATCCACGCTTTTGGGGCCTCTGGAAAGCCCCAGAACGAAGGTGGATATTTTTATACCACATTGCATGGGAAACCCTCGGGGAACATAAGAGGCCCCCAGGGTCCGTTATAGGGTCCCTAATAGGGTTGTAAGGGAGATTTTAGGGCACACAATTGTAAGGGCCGGAACACCGAAGGCATGGGTGATATCGAAGTTCGGGGTCCGGATGACCCTCTAGGGGCAGAGAAGGTCCTCTAAGGTCATGATAGACCCCCGGAAAAATTTGGGCAAAAATGACACCTGGGCCCCGAGAAGCCGAAAACGAAGGCTATAATCCACGTTTTTTAAGCTTCCGGGAGGTCCCGGGACGAAGGTGGATATTTTCACACTACATCGCATTGAACACTCCTAGGGGACATGGGAGGCCCTTGGGGCCTCTTATCCAATCTCTGATAGGCTTGGAAATGCGTTTTACGGGACACTGATTTAAGAGTACGTCGGAACACCAATGGCATGGGTGATATCAAAGTTCAGGGATCCGGATGACGCTCCCGGGGCACCGAGGGTCCTCTAGGGTCATGGTAGGTCCCCCGGATCAGTTTGGACAACAACAAAAATCGGGTCCCGGGAAGTCGATAATCAAGGCGTCCACGCTTTTTGGGCTTCCGGGAAGCCCCAGAAAGAGGTGGATATTTTCGTACGACATTGCATGGGACACCCTCGGGGAACAAAAGAGGTCCTTAGGGTCCCTAATAGGCTTGTAAGGGCGATTTTAGGGCACACCAATGTAAGGCCCAAAACACTTAAGACATGGGTGATATCGAAGTTCGGGGGTCCGGATGACCCTCCATGGGGTAGTGAGGGTCCTCTAGGGTCATGATAGACTCCCTGGAAAAGTTTGGGCGAAAATGACACCCGTGCCTCGAGAATCCGAAAACGAAAGCTATAATTCACGTTTTTGGGCTTCCGGGAGGTCACGGGACGAAGGTGGATATTTTTGCACCACATCACACGGAACACTCCTAGGGGACATGGGAGGCCCTTGGGGTCGCTTATCCGGTTCCTGATATGCTTAGAAGGGCGTTTTACGGGACACTGATGTAAAAGTAGGAACACCAATGGCATGGGTGATATCAAAGTTCAAGGATCCGGATGACGCTCCCGGAACACTGAGGGTCCACTAGGGTCATGGTAGGCCCCCCAAATCAGTTTGGGCAAAACCGAAAATCGGGTCTCGGGAAATCGAAAATCAAGACTATAATTCACGCTTTTTGGGCTTTCGGGAGGCCCAGAACGAAGGTGAATATTTTCGCACTACATTGCACGAGATACCCTCGGGAAACATAGAAGGCTCGGCCCCCAGGGTCCCTAATAGGCTTATGAGGGAGATTATAGGCACACCAATGTAAGGGCCGGAACAACGAAGGCATGGATGATATCGAATTTCAGGAGTCTAGATGACCCTCCCGGGACAACGAGGGTCCTCTAGGGTCATGATAGACCCCCCGGAAAAATTTGGGCAAAAATGATATCCGGGCCTCGAGAAGCCGAAAACGAATGCTATAATCCACGTTTTTTGGGCTTCCGGGAGGTCCTGGAACGAAGATGGATATTTTTGCACCACATCGCACGGAACCCCTAGCGGACATGGGAGGCCCTTAGGGTCGCTTATCCGGTCCATGATAGGCTTGGAAAGGCGTTTTACGGGACACTGATGTAAGAGTCGGAACACCAATGACATGGGTGATATCAAAGTTCAGGGATCCGAATGATGCTCCCAGGGAAGCGAGGGTCCTCTAGGGTCATGCTAGGCCCCCAGGAGAAGTTTGGGAAAAAGGACACTCGCTCGAGCCCCAAAAGCCGAAAACGAAGGCTATAATCCACGTATTTGAGCTTCCGGGAGGCCCTGCAATGAAGGTGGATAATTTCGCAACACATTGCATGGGACACCCCTAGAGGACATGGTAGGCCCCTAGGGTAGGTTATCCGGTCCTTGGTAGGCTTGAAGGGCCTTTTAGTGGACATCGTCGAAGGCTAATCGACGGATGACGGCGATGAGATCCAGATACGAACGTTGGACATATGGGAAGGTAGGAGATGAATTGATGGTGTGTGGTTCCATCATCTATTCATGAGATAGGAATTAGCTTCTTTTTTTTGGCTCATCAATATGTGAGAGAAATTAGCTGCTGCTCAAGTTCTTAGATTTGTTACAACTGACAACTTGTGAGAAAAGGGAAGAGTATGAAAGAGTCATTAAACTCCATTATATTTTTGTAACGTCTGATTGTTGCTACTTTCTCTCTTTTTTTTTTCTTCTTTTTACAGGCCATGAGTCACATGACACGTCATATGTAAATTAACACGCTATTTGACAATTTACTAGCCGATGTGGGGAGTTCTGATTTAATCATTGTGTTTTAATCTAATTATATAGATGTAGATATAATAATTTAGGCTTGTTTTTTTTTTAATTATAGACGATTTTTAAGTGGTTAAACACAACAAGGATAATTGATTAATAAGAGTTATATGGATATCCAAGCAATAAAAATTTCAAAATACGTTAATTGTTTTTCATAATGATATGGACAACTCCTCGCTCGATCTTTAACATATCAACAGTACAGTAATGCAATGTATGATCCGCTCGTATCCTATTATCCACTCCTCAATAATGTTACCAATCTAATTAGCCCTGATAAACTTTACAAGAGCAAATAATTAGAAAAAAAAGAAGAAAAAGTTTACAATTCGACCTCAATGTGATCATGGGGCACCAAGGGGAAACGCAAGCTAGGCACGGTGCGACGACATATGGGACAAGTATGACAATCAAGATAAAACCAATCAGCCAAGCACTTGCCATGAAACTTGTGACCACACTCCCTTAGAACCCACTTCGAATTCAAACGCCTCTCCATAAAATCATCCCTTGATCTTCTCGTACGCTCCTTAGTTTGGCCGTCGGGTTCGAAATCCTCCAAGCAAATAGCACAGTGAGTGCAATTATCCGCAACTTTGTTGGCTCTCTCTACCTCTACAACCACCACTTGCTCTAGTTCGACTTCATCACGGCGGCGTCCACGCTCTACGAGTGGGATGATTACCATTAAGATGAAATATAGGGAAAAAAACACGAAGATTATTGATCTAAATAAAATTGATCCAAAAGACGATACTGGCATCATCATGTTGAGTTCAGGGTGTTCTATCATAGGGGTTGGACTTGGACTTGGACTTGGACTTGGAGATATGGTGACATAGGAAGGAGGAGCAACAGGAAAGGGAAAATCCATTGTGTGTGTGTGTTGTGATTGTTTATTCTTCTTCTATCCCCACATGTAAAATTGAGTGCATGGATTGGATAATATATATATATGTGGTGTCACAAGCAAATTATATCGAGTTGTCTCAACTCCTTGATTTGGAGTAGGATTAGGATTTTGATCTCATGGAGCAAACGGGTTTTTTTTTTTTTTTTTGAGTGAGGGTTTATTAGGAACTTAGTATCCTATAAAATCCTTTATTTATTTTAAATTCTCTCATAATCGATTATATACAAATTAATGAATGAAGTAGTTAGTCAAGTTAGGTCTATTTTTTTCCCTTCAAAACACTAAACTCAACTGAACTAAATTTATTTAAAGTGAACTAAATTGAATTACATTTTTCAGCTTAATCATTAACAATTTAAATTTGTCCGAACAAATTCAATATTAAACTTAATTAGAAGTACACAAAAACTTGTATAAAACAACCTTTATTATAGTGGAAAGAATCCTAATTGTAAGAATACTATATTAGTACTCCCTATGTCCTAAGTTTATCTTTACATTGGACGTTTTAAGGTCAAAGTTTGTGAATTTCGATCACTTATTTGTGAAAAATTACAAAAGTTTTATAATATTCATGGTCGAAGTAGTATTTTAGATACCGTGAAAAGTTTAATATAAAGATAAATTTGGGGCGAAGGGAGTATGACATTTGAAAACCGGAAATAAAGTACACAATAAGGAAAAGCGCGTAAAAACAAAGGCGGTCCTATAAAAAAGCGGTAGGTTCGTCTCTTCTGAAGGGTCTCTCTTTCGCGAATTTTGGTTTAGCAGGGAGCACATTTTCTTCTCTCCATCTCCTACCTTCCATCACCACCAGGTATGCATCTTTCTCTCTCTCTCCTCCCTCTCATATGCCTTCGATTTTCTTCATTCATTTCTCTGTTAATCGTACTTGACTTCTCTCTATTACGACCCGTTTGCATTATCTCTTGATTGCGTATCTGTCTCTCTATCATCATAATCGTTCTCAATCTCAGAGCCTGTATAAATTTACTGTTTGCCTCACCCAATTGAGACATTAATTTACTCATCCTTCGCAAATTAGGGTTTGTCGAACGAAACCCTAATGGGCCCAACCCTAATGAAATTTGAACAAATTGTTTATTTTTTTATTTTTTCATTTGGGCAAAGCATGTTACTTGTTGTCTGTTGTAATAATTTTGTTCATGTATTTCCCCCTTGAATGGTAAATTCGAATTCCACTAATTAGGGTTCTGAGTTTTAACTTTTGAAGAGAAAAATTGGAAGATGGAGTTTGCTATGAATGATAAAGTAGTAACACAAGTTATTGGTAGGAGCAATTGTTTGTCAATAGTAATAACTGATATTTGGCTCTGTGTTCTGTTCTAAATAGAAACCCATCAGTGCTGGGGAATTTGTTTATGATTCTGAATTTTGTGATTTTGCCATCACAGGGTTGTATATTGGATCTTCAAGATGCCTGCTACAGCGGGTCGGGTTCGTATGCCCCCTAACAACAGGATACCCAGCAGTGCAGCACTTCAGACTCATGGGATATGGACGGAGACTATAGGGTATGATCCCTATGCTCCCTTGAAGGATGATTCCAAGGAGGTTTCTCAAAGCAAGAGCGGGGAGGCAGATCCAGGAAACATATATGCTTGCTCTCAGGGTTTGCTTGCTCTCGCCTGAATTTGCACAGGTTCAAATGCCGACGAGGCACGTGGGGCTTGCAAGAAGTGTGGCCGTGTTGGGCATCTTACTTTCCAGTGCAGGAACTTCCGGAGTGTAAAGGAAGATGACAAGGAGAAGAATGTGGCCGCGATTCCTGCTGATGTCATGGCAGGGTTGAAGAAAAGGAAGGTGAATGGTAAGGCTGCTGCTGAAAGCTCAGAGGATATTTCTGAGGTGGATGACGAAAGTGACATCTCAGATTCTAGTGAGGATTCTGATATGGAAAGGATTATTGCTCAACGGTCAGGGGAAAAAGGTTGGCAGTAAAGTGAAGTCTGCAAAAAAGAAGAATAATGTGTCAGGAACTGAGGATCCTGATTCTGGCAGGAGGAAGAAGAGAGGAAGGTCCAAGAAACGGGGGAGTGGGAAGAGATCAGGGAGTTATTCAGATGACAAAGATGATGGTCCTAGGAAGGTGAAGAAGGAGAAGAGGGATGGATCATCAGACGACGAGGAGGAGCCTCAACATAGGAGGAAGAGTAGGAAGGAAAAGAGGAGGAGAAGGAGCCATCGGCCATTAGATGATTCACAGAATTCTGCGGATTCTCCTGAACGACTCAAGAGAAAGAGCAGGAGGCCCAGAACTCTTTCCAATTCTGATATCAGTGACTTAGATTATTCAAGGGTTGGAAGAGATTCAAAGCGCTCCGACAAGAAGAGCCGGAAACGCATTTATGGAGATGATGAATAGTTTTCTTCTATAAGGTACTAGCCTATATGTTATTGTTGAACTTTTGTAGGTGTTGTTTTGCAATAAATATCTACCTACTTCGTTCTTGGTCCCAACTCTGAACTCAATTCTTCCATTGAAGTTTTTTTTTATTCTCGTACTCAAATGTTTATTTGCTAATTAATTTCTTTATGATCAATCTGGAGGTATACCTTCATGGCTGCTTGACAATACACGATGGTTACGAGGTGAAAAGAAAGTTGCCTACTACAACTAGTAGGCTCTTGTTTATTGTGTGTGTTTGTGTTTGTTGGGGTCTTGGGGGTTGAGGTGAACTGCTCCGAGACTCAACTGCAGCTGCCTTTTTGTGTAGTTCATCCTCTGGTAATCAGATTTAATTTTACCAATCAAATTTCAGCTAAATTTCTTGACCGTTGTAGTTAATTCACTTGAAAGTTACAACCAAACACCTGTGTTAGCAGTTTTCGCTAGATTGCATAAGTATCCACTGGCCTGTAGCTTTAGATCAAATGAGTAGCGGACAATCAAGTGGGGCATTTCATTTAGTACATTATTACACGAAGCATTTCTTTTGGATGTATGCTTCTAGAAGAAGTCGTGAAATATGGATCTAAGTGGACATGTAACTCAGAGTAGACCTTTTTCCATTGTCAGTTGACTTGTACTAGTATTTTGCTTTGATGTTGATAGGTTATTTATTTATATGCATTCATGTTCATCTAGGGTGCCTTGGGTGCTTGCAAGGCTGCTCCTGTGTTCAGTCGTTCCGAAGTGACTCAAAAGTCAAACCTATCACACTTCACACTCTTGTGGATCATTGCCAAAGGAATGTTCCCACACTCACAGTGAGGAGCTATTGACCAGGATTGTGTGTACGTTGGTATTGGCTTCTTTTTTTTTCCCTTTTCTTTTCTCCTGGTGCGGTAGTGGGTTGGACTTGGGATTTTTTCCCTTTTTTTTTTGTATTTTGCAAAAAGTTATGGAGTCCCTGGTCTGTATCTCCTCTGTCTTGCTGATGCTCTTCAGTTACGCAATTACTAATAGGTGGATCGTTGTAACTATGTAGTTGAATGAATGATTGTAGTTTTTAAGCTTGTTAACGTTAGAGTTACCTAAATGATGGTTGTTATGCTGTGGCAGGGAAAGATTACATGAGACAAGTTGTCTTGCTGCTGGAGAGCTGGGTTTTCAAAAGCTGAACATTGCGTTACGTATGTCTCTGTTGCGTCTTCTTTGGCGAAGATTAACATGGGACCTTGTGCCCTATCTTCTGCCCTACTGAAATTGGTAGCTTTCATGATATTGTTGTATTATGCATCCAGCTACCTGTAAAACCTTTTAGTAGTTTATTGTATATTTCATCAAATTCCGAACATGGTGAATAATAATCTCATGTATTTTCGGAAACTATTTCAGACAGGCTCTTGAGTTTACAACCTGCATATTACTAGTTTGTGCGCAATGATATACTTCAAGACAGGTTCTTTGTTATCTTCGTTTTTCTTTTAGTAGGCTTTCAGGTCTGCCTGTTGTGCGATTTACAAGGAGCAGAACACTTGAACATGTGCTTGCTGAAACAGAGATATGTCACATTTGTATTATGCTGCCAATTTTCATGATTCTCTAGTTTGATAGACATCTGCTTCTAATAATTTATGAAGAAACGTCTTGAAATACCTATGTTCTGAACAGTACTAATTTTCTTTACTGTTTTTCATTGTTCTCGGTGTAGATTTAGTCTCGCTGTGCTATGTTGCAAATCTATGAACACGGAACACCACATTACAGGATGCATGGTTTACCAAACATTGATATTGACAGTAATGCTGCTATAATCAGAAATTGAAGTACTAAGATACCCCCTATCCCTATTACTTCTCAAATCTAAAAAACTCAGGAAAAAAAAAAGGCGAACCGATTTGATAAAGCAAGTTCCAAAACCTTGCAACTCCAGATGATGACTCTACCGCAGTATTTACAGGGGGAGAAAGTGATCTAAAGGCTGTTACACAAATCTACAGGACCTTGTCATCATTCCCACGGTCACAGTCGCCGATAGGCTTCAATTACTTGGGCGTTGGAGTGCCTTGGTTGAGCTCGGTAAACCTCAGGCCAACACGCATGGAATGTTTCAAGAACTTTTCAGCACATTTTCGGACACAAGTCTCCTCTTGGTTTTGCGCATGAAACTGTTTCACACAGTTATTGAAACATCTCTGGACGAGAGAATTATACATCCTTAAACTGCAAGTGGATAAATGTACATGTATTAAGTTTAGTTTCATTTCATTCAATATCATGCAAGGGTCGTTATTATATAGCTTTATAAAACAACTAGTTACTTGCAATGACTATAACCGTAACAAGGGAGTAGACAGTACTTAAGGCAACGCATTTCTCATTCTAAGAGTTGATCATAGGAGGCAACACTATTTTCGCGGTGTCATACTAAAGACCTAGGTGCATCACTCTCTCTTCAAGAATCACACAACTCGACAGACCCTCTTCAAAGGCCTAATGAATTGGAAAGCAAAAAGTTAAATGGAAAGAGAAAACAACAAAACCTTTTGCAATTCACATTGAAGATGCAAAAGGACTCTCAGCTAAATACTGAAGAAATGTCGTTCCCTTAACGTCCAAAGCAACATAAAAGGTTGCATTGGTTTTAAGGAGATCATTGAATTTGGCTTCGCATAAACATTTTCACGGAAGTAACAATGAACAACCCTGAAATAAGGACGCAAAGCCATCAAAATCCATACAATTTTAATTTTAATACAATTAACATTGTGTGTGTTTCACAAGGCGCAGTAAATGCAAAGAGCATTAGAGATGCTCACAGCAAAATTCCACAGGTACAGTGCCGAAATTAAAAGAGTTCAGCCCCGCACAAGTGGAAAGTCCTCACCTTTTCTGTTTTATGGGATCAGTTATCCATAAAATGAAGCTATGCCAAATCAAATCATTATACAGAGAGAAAACTATGTTAGAATTTCGGCATAGCGGATGTGTAGTGGAACCTTATCTAAATAACAATAATAATATTCACTAATCAAACATATGTGAATATATAAAATGAGGGGGAACAATGATGGTGAACATTGCTATGCTCACCGACGATAGCTCTGCAGGCTATCTTCTCTTAATTCATTGTTTTCTCCATTACATAATCTTCTCCTTATATACTATTTCTAACTCCTAAGAAATAGTGGTTCATATTATTCTTAAGTTACAACCATTTGATAATGTAAGACTCTAAATGATTTACTATTTAGAGCTTACTAATTATAACTTCGATAATTTAAGTTTGTATTTTCCAACACACCCCCTCAAACTTAAATTATCCATTCAAACTCTTTTGGTCCACTCATAACTTCGATGACCACATTACTTCACATTCTTCTGATGTTCGTGGCCATATGATCTTTTCTAGCCGAAGCCTCCTATTATTGCATCCTCCATGTCGTCTCTACAAGATGACTACTACTCATTGTACATCTTGTGAACTTCGTATCATGATTTTCTCTTCCCAATACTTGATCCTACTTTTGGATCTATTCACTTTTCAACATTGGGATTCCTTGTCCCAACATTTCTTCTGACAGCTGCGGCTGCCTCGGTCATACCGAGATTTTCTTTACGACTGCATTGCCACCTCAGTCATACCGAGATTCTTCTTACTGCTGCGTCGTCGCCTCGGTAATACCGAGATTCTCTTGGGTTTCTACCCATCTTGACTTAATAGGATTTCTTTCTTTTACCCTATTTGTCTTGAGTTGGCTCTTATGCTTTGGCCACTCAATTTCCTTTGGGTTAGCATCTTTTGACTACCCAAACCTGATTTTCTAGTTGGCATCTTAACCAATCTATTCTCGTGAGGGAAGCACATAATTTCTTTTCTTGTTGAATTGGAGGAAATAGGATCAACCATCGGCTCTAATACCATGTTAGAATTTCGGCACAGCGGATGTGTAGTGGAACCTTATCTAAATAACAATAATAATATTCACTAATCAAACATATGTGAATATATAAAATGAGGGGGAACAATGATGGTGAGCATTGCTATGCTCACCGACGATAGCTCTGCAGGCTATCTTCTCTTAATTCATTGTTTTCTCCATTACATAATCTTCTCCTTATATACTATTTCTAACTCCTAAGAAATAGTGGTTCATATTAATCTTAAGTTACAACCATTTGATAATGTAAGACTCTAAATGATTTACTATTTAGAGCTTACTAATTATAACTTCGATAATTTAAGTTTGTATTTTCCAACAAACTAGAGATACCTGTCCTGGAATTGGAGATGCTCGATCATGGAAGACATCTTCTGTTTGTCTTCTTCTGATAGATTGCTCAAATCTCCTACGAGATCATTGTTCATATTCAATTCCCCTTTATTTGGTCGTCCAGCTCCAAATAAGGGTTTAGGGTTTTAAGGGCTCTTTTATAATCCATGATGGATTGGATGTCACCGGTGAGAAGGTGTGAGAGAATTACACTTAGAGATTGTAAGCGAAGAAGAGGACGCCCGAAGAAGACTTGGGGAGAGGTAATCAGGCAGGATTTGACCCGTCTAGATCTTACCGAGGACTTGGTCCTAGATAGGAGATTATGGCGTAGCAGGATCCGTGCAGAGGATCCGCGTTAGATTAGGGTTGTGCATTGGCTAGTACTAGAGGTTGATTCATTTTGTTTATAGCCTGTAGCGTCTCCTTCACTTTATGTTGCTTAGTAAGTAGAATCTTGTGTTAGTATGTTTACTGATTTACTTTCATTGCCCTTTTTGATCATTCTTCACTGCTTTAAAAAAAAAAAACGTTTTGAAATGCATTTAAAAAAAAAAAAAAAAAAAGGTTTTTGTGGGTCTTTCGGAAACAGTCTCTCTTCTAGGCAACTAGTTAGGGGTAGGACTGCGTACATCTGGACCTCCCCAGACCCCGCCCTAGGCGGGACACTTACTGGGTTGTTGTTGTTGTTGTTGTTGTTGATGGATTGGATGTCACTAGCAAGAAACCTACCTAAGTGACGTGAATACTCTTTCTATTTGGGGTTCCGGGGGGGCTTAAAATTTAAAAAAAGTTGCAGCTCGTCTTGTGTGAACTTAGTCCAGCGTGGACCAAAAGGTAAATTAATGATATAGTCCAAATCTTTTAAGGATATGGGAGGTATTTTTTAAAAAGATTTGATATTTGGTCCACCGTGAACTAAATCCACACAAGATATTGTAAAAAAGTTGGGCATGGTGTAGAATTGTACATGGGGACCGACCTGCCACGACTCCGCGAGGTCCTAAATGGGTCCACACAGAAGGGAGTTATGGTGGGCTGGGGGCTTGTACTTTTCGGGGCCCGTTCGAGATTTTTGCCCAACATTGCTCGATGGGTCTATTTCGACCCAAGAGTACCCTCTGTGCTCCCAGTTGGCTATTTTGGTCTCCAAACTTCGTATTCATTCATGATTTCAGTGTTAGACCATTCTAACTGAATGTCCACTAAAATGGTCGTTCAAGCCTAATAGGGACCTGATAACGGACCCTGAGCGCTTCCAATGTCCAGGAGTGTCTTGTGCGATATGGTGTAAAATTAACAACTTTTGTTTCGGGGCCTCTACAACCCAGAAAATCATGGATTATAACCTTCATTTTTCGCTTCCTGGGGCACGCTTGAGATTTTTATACAAACTTGTCCGACAGGTATTTTCTGACCCAACACTATCCCCCGTGCCCCCAATTGGTCATCCGAGTCTCTAAATTTTCTATTCATCCATGATTTCGGTGATCGACCCTTATCAGTGAGTCTTCAGTAAAAACGGTCTTCCAAACCTAATAGGGATCCAATAACCGATCTGGGGGGACTCCCATGTCTCCTTCAGGTGTCTCGTGCGACATGGTGTGAAAAAGACAACTTTTGTTTCGAGGCTTCCAGAACCCTAAAAAACGTGGATTATAGCCTTTAATTTTTGACTTACCGACGCTCGTTTGTGATATTTTCCGAAACTTGTCCAAGGGGTCTAGTTTGACCAAAAAGTACCCGACTTGGGCCTGGTGGTTCTTTTAATCGGTCCAACACAGATTTTGGTGATCAGGTTGACAAAAGGATGTCTAGCTTTCCTTATGTTGGGCCTAGTACAGGTGGCCCAAGAGAGAGACAAAGAGACTCAGGTGGGCACTCTATTAATGCTGGAGTTGGTAATTTGGATAAAGGTAAGGGCCCAATTTTAGAGCCCAGGACTTCGGTTTTTGAAAGGTTGGGGAACAGTGGTGGTTGAGACCCCTTTTTCTAGGCTGGAGGGTCGGGTTTCTGAGTTCTACTGACTTGAGTCTTCAGTAAAACTATCTTCCAAACCTAATAGAGACCCAATAACTGACTTAGGGGGCCTCCCATGTCCCCTAGAGATGTCACGTGTGATATGGTGCGAAAAAGACAACTTTTGTTACGGGGCTTCCAAAAGCCCAAAAAACGTGAATTATAACCTTCAATTTTTGACTTAGCGGGGCTCGTTTGAGATTTTTGCACAAACTTGTCTGATAGTGCATTTTGACCCTAAGAGTAGCCCCTGTGCCCCTGGTTGGCCATTCGGGGCTCCAAACTTCCTATTCATCCATGATTTCGGTGTCTGACCCTTTAGATGATTGTCCAGTAAAACGGTCATCCAAGTCTAATTGGGACACGATAATTGACCCTGTTTCCAGAGGTGTCTTGTGCGATATGATGCGAAAATAACAACTTTTTTCCGAGGGCCTCGGAACCTCAAAAAACGTGGATTATAGCCTTCCATTTTTGGCTTCCAATGCGTGTTTTAGATTTTCGCTCAAACTTGTCCGATAGGTCTATTTTGACCCAAGAATACCCCGTGCCCTTGTTGGTTCCGATGCCCTCCAAAATGCCAAAAAAAGTGGATTATAACCTTCAATTTAGAACTTTTGTTGCGAGATGATTTTTCCGCCATTGCAAGCGAAACTGTTTTGGTGTGTTTGATTCACAATCCACTTTGCACTATGTGGCTTCCAAACTTACAAGTGAACAGAAGTCTGTAGTCTCTAGCCTTTCTGATGAGTCATCACTATGTTCTCTCCTGCCTCTTGTTTCGGCTGACAATTTAGTCTCCTTTTTACGCCAACAGTGAGCAGACTGAAGCTGAATATCCCCTTAATTCACATTCTTAAGGAGTATATATTCATTTGATTTCTCACTACAGTCACTAATCTCCTCCATTAACTATTCAGTTTGAGAAATCACATACCTTTCAAACCGCAGAAAATAGCTGTCAATATATACATGTTGAGTTCTCTAAAGTTGTAAAGTTCTAATTCTGTTTCAGAGTAAATAAAATATTCCAATTCTAGCAGAGAAAGAGAGCATATTGTAAAAAAAAATATATCAAATAACACATTTGCACTATGCTGAATTCAATACGCAAATAGATATAAATGCAATCTTTTGAAATGAGATCTTACAGTCAAGTATTAAACTGCTCGACAAGCTTTATCAAGCTGTAGGTCTCAGCATCTGGTCTTGCCCCTCCGAGAATCATCCTACGAAGAAGATTTGGACTATAGATCTTGGCCCTAACATAAGCTTTTATTAAACTATTGTACACGAATGTATACCTGGTATATCTGGCTTCCTTCAGCTCTTCAAAGAATTTTTCTGCATTCTCAACATCTCCATTCTCTGCGAATATCTCAATAATTGAAAGGGTAGTCTCCAGCCAGGGGCTCGATTTTTTAACGCTGCTGCTCATGGTTTGCTTTGATCCCATTTCCAATGTCTTTATCCCTTCTTTAGTTAATCCAGCTTTTAAGCATCCCAAAGCAAGATGTCTATAGGTTATGGCATTAGGTTTGCATCCATTTGTCTTCATCTCCCTGAAGAGCCCTGCAACCTTATCAATAAGGTCATTCTTGGAATATACAGAGATCATGGAATTATACTGTTCTGTAGATTTTAAACCCTTTCGAGACTTCATTTCTTCCCAAAGTTCTTCAGCGCGATCCAACAGGCCAATTCTACCAAATGATTCAATTGCTAATAAGAAACTCTTTAACCTAATATGATCGAATTCTTGTACAGTGCCCCATGTTCTCTCTAGCTCCTTTGCCTTTCTCAAGTACCCATACAAAATGATGAGGACATCATATGTTGACCAATTATTCCCTGTTTTCGACTTCTCCACAGCTTCAACATAAGTCTCACACACAGTATACAACCTTGCAACTGCATGCGCAGTGGCTAGAATACAGTATGTTATCTCATTGGGGACGACATTTGCCTGCTTCATGTCGCTAAAGACTTTCATCAGACCTTCAATATTGTGCTCATTAGCTTCAATCTTCAAAAGAATGTTGAAAGTCGAAACATGGGGGGCAACCTTATCAGCCTTCATTTGAGAGAGAATCTTAGGGATCATTTTCCTACGCCGAGGAGAAGAATGAAGCATAATGAGGCGATTGAAGACAAGGTATGAGATAGGATGCCCTAATTCCCTCATTTTCTTCATGTAATCCAATGAAAGCTTTATCACTCCTTTGTCCAAGCATGCAATTACAAGATTGTTGTAGAGCAAGTCATTTTGGAATTCAGCAGGAACATTAAGGAAGAGTTTCTCACCTTGTGATATACCATGAAGCTTAATGGTAAACTCCAGCAGATATGAATAATCCAGTTCCTTTGGTCTATACGGTTTCTCCCTGATCACCCATTCCATTACCTGTCAAATAATGAAAAATTCAAGATCATCCTTAATGCTCACAATTATATCTTTTCTGATTCAACTAATCAACCACATAAATCAAACATTTCAACATTAGTAATTCAGTTTGAAAAGGGTTATATAAGTGGTTCAACATCAGAAAAGAAGCAAACAGACACCAACACCCAAAACCCAAAATAAAAGGTCTTCTACTTGTATTGCATATAAGCTCCAAAGATTTTAAATTGTGAAACCAGATGAGCTGCAGAACCTTTACTCAGACCCACTTGTGCAAGTTCCATGACTCATTCAAGCATTTTAACAAACACATAAAAGGCAAACACCAATAAGTCAGAAAAATCTCATTAACACAAGAAAAATAAAAAAGAGAGTCACCTCAAGGGCACGCTTATTCAACTTAAGCTTCCTTAAACGGTTGATTGCATGAAAAATATCACCCCTATGAACAGCAAAACCATCACCCATCCACCTCTGAAACACAGACCCAACTGCCTCTCCTCTTGGCAACCTTTCTATCCTTAAAGACAACATTTTGGGAATTTCCCCATCGTTTGAGTTGGAATTTTCTGAACCCAATTGGTCACTGATTGATTGGGTGCAAAATGTAGCAGAATATGCAGCTATGTTTCTTGTTTGCAAAGGCACACCAACTGTTCGATGAAATGCCCCAGAGAGTCTACGCCCAAAGACGAGAGCAGCCGCTCTCATGATTAATGTATTTGGGTAAATGTCACGCTGAAGAATGAATTCATTCCATTGGAGTGATTTGTGATAGAGTTTTAAAGCATTTTACCAAAGGGATCCATTGACCATTAGCAATTGCTAGCAATGAACTATATGTGGTTTTGCACTTGATAATTTAATTTCCTGTCTCTTTCTCATAAATGAAAGTGGCTGTGATCGCCGTCCAATAACACAGTCTGCCGTGCCGCTGTGCCCGATGAGACGATGAGAGAGACGGAAAGCCAGAATATGAGAGAGAAGATGATGGTGAGAGAGCAGAGAGCTCGTGTAACTTGTTTACTGTTCTGTTTCTACTCATAGGACTTTGACTAGTTAAAATCAATTGTGTTAACTGATTTGAGTAGTTAATTAATTTATTTATTTATTTATTTTTGAATTGTTAATTACCTCAGCTGCTACTGTTTTTATTTAATTTTATTTTTGAGGGATCTTAATCTCTCGATAGATAATCATTTTCCTCTCAAAGACCTTTTCATTTGAAATACTTTTGGAATGGACAAATGTTGTTAGCATAATCGATTATTTTGTGGAGTACTTATCAATTATTTTTGACAAAGTCTGCTGTCATATCTCGAAGTCTCAATCTTCCATTAACTGCTCGTTTATTACAAATTCCAATAAGTCTCGTATGAAGCCGCCTCAAGGTGGGGTACTGGGGCTACCTCTATACACAAATATGACGTTGACATGACATCATACTTGTATAAGAGGGACCTCACCTTGAAGCCGCCTCATACGAGCTTTCAAAGCACAAATTCTGTAATCCTTGAGGCATAAAAATAGAGTTATATGGTGTGCACAGTAACAGTACACCATCATTAGTCAACTTCAAAAGGGAGGAAGGTTGCTTCATATTAGTGATCGTCGAAACCAGATCAGAGTTGTAAAACCAAGGTTACCATGATGAAAAGCCAAAAGACGAGATGTATGACTTAGTTATATAAGATTCTTTCATTCAATACTGTAATCAGTATTACACACAGACATTCTGTAATCAATATTACACACAGACTGTTACATTAGCACACAAACCACAGCACATCAACAGATCCAGTTACATGCTGGACCCGAAGATGCCATGGTTAACTTATTCTTTTGACAAGTATTTCAGAATACAGCAAGCCGCATAATTATAGCAGTAAAAGGAGATGACTATCTCCTTTAACAGGTGCATGGGTCACAGCTGCAGTCATCTCCGCAGTCGCAACCCTTCTTAGAATAGACCCTGGAGAAGAAAAAAAGAAATTATTGGTTAGATATACATGCAAGGAAGAATAAGAGTTTTTACTTAAAATGAATATCAATCGTAGATGTTTATGTCTTCATTAGGACTACACCAGTAACTTTCTAAACAATCCAGCTGTAGATGAGAAATTAACAGAATATGAGTATCAAGAAACAGCATCTATCACATCACATTGTCATGCGCATGCCTATATTTGTCTTTAAAATTTCCTCCTTTTTTTTTTTGGGGGGGGGGGGGGGGGGGGGCAGACAACAGGAAGGTGTGAACAGGGATGTGAACTCAAATTTGCTTTCGTAGCTTGTCTTCAAAAATCATTTATGAACTCCAACACACACACGACTTAAAGGGCTAATGACATGATAGATCAACATTTTTCTTCAAGAATGTGGAATTTTGTTCATTGATTTTATGGAAAACCTGTAGCAGTTTCATTCAATCTATAAAGAAACAAAGCTGAATGGTATAATAAAGAGTACTAAGGCGTTGATAGAGGTGCAAGTGATGGTAAAAGAGTTTCTGTCTTTCAGAAAAACAATTAGACTTCTGGAGAACCTTGGCACAAACCATTCATCAAGAAGGAAACGTACCTGTTGCAGTTGCATCCACTGCCACAGCTGCAGTTGTCACCACACCCACAGTTTCCACAGTTCAACATCTTTCTCAGAGAATGTAAAATATACTTGGGAAAAGAGTTTGTAGGAGATTGAATTTAGTAATATGAAGTTGTTTGGATGATCCAGAAAAGATGAAGGTTGACACCTTTATATAGAAATTATCGGATGCAGGGTAGGAGATCTTCACCGTACATGTGTAAGAATCCTGGCTTCTCACAAGTCAATTGTTCCCCAACTAGCCAACTTCCTTCACAAGTCATTGTCAGAACTCGGCAATGCAATATTGGTCTTGAGTATTATAAATGTTAAGGAAATGGTCAGCGCAGGAGAAGATAACTTACAGGCACCACCTTCCCCCAAGTCTCTTTAACTTGACAAGTCTGTTTCTGTTCCTGTAAAACAACAAATGCAAAGGTCTATCTTGCTGAGACACGCCACCGCATTTCAACTCAACGTACCCATGACCATCCTCAAGTGCCCGGATATCATATAGACTATAGTTATGCACATTCTCTTATGTGGATGTATCACAAGTGACGTAGCACATTGCAATATCATGACCATCTTTACCCAGAAATGGAATATACTTTGCACTTTTTCCAGGGTAACCCCAGGGAGGAGGAAGGTATTGGTTTGTCCAGGGAAAGAACTTTCTTAGGAAACGTTCACTGTTGTGCAGATCAAATTTATATCTACAGTAAGAAATCCTTATTCTGGTTACTCTTTTAACAAATTATAACAAAGATCGGGAGCCAAATATGTCTGCATATATGCAAATCATATCCAGTCACAATTCTGTTCATATTCCTTCAATTCCCTCCCAGGTGCAGCAATTCACATGATGCTTTCCCTGTTGCAATAACAATTTTGATTTTATTGCATTATCTATATCCAGAAGCTTCTAATTAATGTCAAAGGTGTCCCCTCTTTTCACTAAGAGCCAAATATTGGAAGTTTTCTGTGATTAAGCAATTAAGAGGATAAAACTGCAGCAATTGACTCTTCCAACAAGTTGCTTACATTTTTTTTTTTTTTTTTGAAGGGCCAACAAGTAGTTTACACAAGTTATCCAGAAACCTCTAGATTTCACTCTGACAAAATTCAGATTCCTTGGAGGTCTTTGATACAAATGTGTTTTTGTCATATTTGACCTAATTATCCAGGGAACTAGAGAAGTATACAGACAAACGTGAACCAAATGGCACCAAGAACTATCAAGTACTTGAAAAAAAATCAGATGCCCCCCCCCCCCCCAAAAAAAAAAAAATCAGAATAAAAAGAGAAGAAAGAATCAAAGTCAAAACAATAACTTTAACAATACTCCTTGTTATATTGCAACTTCACTATCAGAAAATAGCATGAAGCATGCTTCTTCACAAGTTGACATAAGAAAGCTGCAGATATAAGCATCATAGATATGAAAACTTTGTGGGCCCCTTCTGCCTAGTATTGGAATCACATAAATAATGACCCCTTTAGTGTGTGAATAAAAAAGCGGAGCACTTTCCAACAATCTGAGATTATAATTGAGTAATTTATGCATAATTAAGCTCTTTCAGGAAGAGGAAGAAACACCATCTGAAACATATTAAAAGGAAGATACCAACTGATATAATACACATTAGAAAGAAACTTACCGGTTCTGAGAAAGAACAGCCGATCAGCTTCTTTCACTAGAAATAGCTCAACTTAGAAGGATACCGGAGAATATTAACATCATCTGGTAAATAACAGAAGGACTACTCGCTAAAGTTCTTTTCTTCTTCCTCTTCTTCCCCTCCACCTCCTAATGACTTACTAAGCAACAGCTAATCAATCAGAATGTTATCTAATCGCAGTCTAGCAGAATCTCCACCATTAAAAAGCAGTCTCAAACCAGATTTTAGCTCCGGTATACCCTCCTCCAAAACTGCACAAACAGGGTAGATAGGAATACCGTGAACTCTTCGCTGTAGCTCTTCAAGAACACCTTCAGCCCCTGCCTCATCAATTTTATTTGCCACTACTAAAGAAGGACGATCTGACAACCCTTCTCGATAATGCTCCAACTCCAAAACCAAATCTTTGAGCTGCTCCCATGGTGGAACCCCTTTTCGGCCATCAAGTGCAGCAGCCAGATCTACCACGTAGGCCAAAATTTTGGTTCTTTCTATGTGTCGCAAGAAAGCATGTCCGAGACCACGATTCTCATGTGCGCACTTAATAATTCCGGGAATGTCAGCCACAGTTGTCGAGAACTCGTCATAATTCAATTTTCCAATATTTGGCCTTAACGTTGTGAAGGCATAGTGACCTACAGCAGGTTTAGCCCTGGATATAGCACCCAAAAGAGTACTTTTACCAGCATTTGGCATTCCTACTAGGCCCACATCAGCGATGCTCTTGAGTTCCAATATTAGAACAGCCTGTGACCCCGGCAAACCAACCCTTACGTTGGTTTGAATTTCATCACTTGTACCTTCAACGTCATCAATCCTACCAACCCTCAAGTTCCTCTTAGAATGTCCCCCAGATGACACACTGCCTAAGCCACCTTCACCTCCTTGAGCAACAGTTATTTGCTGCCCCTCTTCAGTTAATTCAGCAACGTTATATTGTACTTCTTCCAAATCTTCTTCCCACTCCTCAGACATATTAGTATCATCTTCTACATTATAATCATCATCTTCCATACTTTCACAATCATTCTCACTTTGACAGTCAGAGAAAAATTCTTCCTCATCATATGTTGATTTACGGCAAGAAATAGTACGTAAAGAACGAGATTTAGTTGATGATCCACGAAAGTATCGCTTATTGTCAGCTGATTCAACAACAGAATTTTGAGTGCAAGAACTAGAGTCACGAGCTACATCCTCCACCAATTCAACCTTTGGTTCACGCAGCCTAGAAGTGGGCAGCTGATCAGATGCACAGAGATCCAAAGTAACTGTACCTGGAACATCCCAAGGAGATGTGTGGTCAGAAGAGGGCTTATCCACTGTCGAGGGGATTTCACCCTCCACCAGATGCATAACAGTACCAACAGGTACCTGTACAACCTGTAGCACAAGACTTGAGCAGTCAATCAACTGCAACACAAAGACAAAATGTCCCCATTAAACAGAAATGTAAGAAAACAATCACATTTCATGACCTTGTCTTCTCCCCTGCTGCCTATCTTATTCTTTGACGTTCCATGCCCACCACTTCTTCCATTCTGACAGCAGCCAATATCACATATCAGGACCTTGTGTTCTCAAAACAACTACAGTTTGAAGCAGAAAATCGCATAATGACAAAAACATAACAGTAGAGGTCACATACTATGTGGTGTTGCAGACCACGGAAGTCCCAAACCGCAGAAGTACATTGTAGAATCACGTCACCACCTCGTCCACCATTTCCACCTTTAAAATTGAGGGTAATCAGATGAAGTAGAGCAGTATACATTACAACGGAGACTCAGATATCTTATCTATGTTGAGTCACATAGGTCAAAATTAGAATACAAAATTCACCATCAGGCTTTCCATGGCGATCATTTCGACTACGGCGCATGCTTGCGTTTCCACTTCCACCATCACCTCCTTTAACATGCAACCTAAACCGGTCTATCATTCTCCTTTCCTGAGTAAAATTACCGTTAACCGTACTTGAATTACATGGCATGTATAGTGGGATCATAGAAATAAAATGAACAGTGCCTCTATTTCAGCACATTAGAAACAACAAAGGGGTGTAAACCTGCAGTGGAGTAGCCTTAGACTTCTTCCCTGGAGTGTCAGAATATGAAGAATATGACACAAGAAGCCATGACGAGCTCGAAAGTTTTCGTAAAGATTCTCCTTGATGAAGGCATCTTCCTTTTGCTAACCATATCCTTTCCCCCAACAGTGGAATCTTCATTCTTCCCTGAATCCAACAAAACCATATAAATTTATGCCACCTATCATACTTAACGCCCAGCTTTAAAAAAATTCTCGATTTAGCAATAATCAAGTTGAAAAGACTAAAACTCGCGCAAAACTGCTAAATGATCATAGCTGATTATCTCAGCCAATATTTTTTTTTTGGCCTTAGCTGAACAAAAGTGAATAACAGCCCACATATAGATACTAACCAGCCATCCTCATGAAGATCCAAACTATCACAAACCAAACAAAAACCTCACCCTCACCAACATTTGAATCTAGACGGCTTCCTCATTTCAATATTGTCTAAACTATACAAGATTGGGCCTTTCACTCCCCACTATAATATTGTAGCTCCAATAAGTATATGAATGCCAGCTCTAATCAAATAGAAATCACTAGCTTGCCCCAAAATTACAGACAAACCCATAGATAGGAAAGAAAGTCTACATCTTTAACACTCAAAGCATACTCTTGTTAGAGTGTGTGTAAGCTTGTGCCGATAGATTCTTTACATTAGTGGAAAGGATAACCACAATGACGTATAAAAAGAAAGACTCAGACCCAAATATTGAAGAAAAGCGTTATTATATGATGGGTACACCACGAGGGTTAGAAGAAGCATTTCATCAAACACCTGGTATGCATAACCAGTTTGCCATTTGTCTACAACTGGAAATACAGTAGAAAGTTTGAAACCCAAAACCTTAATTCAAGTAAGAAGAATGCAAGGGTTCAGTTCAGATGTCAGAAATAGAAAACAGTGATTCTACAATTAGTCGCAATATGAGCACTAAAAACCTTATAAAAATTAAATGAAGATAAAGGAATTAGAGATCATACTTTTTTTTTACCTGGATTTCTTCTCTTCCGGTGTAGCAGTACCAAAAATCTGTGCCCGGCGTTAACAGACAGCTTGAACTGGCTAACGGCGGGGTTCTTCTACTAGCGTAATGACAAAATCCCCTTAAAAACAAAATGAAATAGTTACGAGCAAAAAAAAAAAATGAAATGAAATAATTAACCATTTAGGAGTTTCATTAGCCAAAGCAAATTTTGGCCCAACAAGCCAATAATAATTCATTCTGGTCTTGTCCAATAAGCCAATATCTCGGCCCAATATTGAAAAAGAATTGAGTCTTTTGCTTCAAAATAAATTAAACTAGAACTTTACCCGTGCTACGCACGGGCGATTCATATATCTTAGAGAATTATTTAACGTAAATCCCAAATTACTTAACGTAAATTTATTTTTCAAATACTACCCTTCACATAACACTTCTCACGCCCTCCACCCCTTTTGTCTCTCTCCCCTCTTTCCCCATGTTCTCTCATTTTCTGACTTTTGAATCCCACGACACCATTATATTTCATCTCCCAACTATGATTAAAAGAGGAATTTCTATGCTTAAACAACTTTGCATAAGTACATGACAAATATGAGCATCAAATCATGATGCTGATCTCAGAACATCACCCAGAATTTTAAAGTGTTTATTAACTATATGAAGTTTGCTTTTTTACTTGTGATTATATTCATTTAGTATATGAATTTGCTCTGAATTTTGAGGTGGTATAGGGATGTGATTGTAGCTCCAGCATAAGTGCTTCGCGCCTTCGCCTTCATAAGAAAATATGCAATACCGTATGAAGGTATTTAGCAAAATCAATAGTCGGGTTTGAGATCTGCCGGGTTCAAACTTTGGTTGCACCGGGGGAGGGGTGGCGGGGGGTGGCAGCAGGATTTAGGGGTGGAGGAGTCGCTCACAATGAGAGGGTTGCCACCGGGGTGGTGGTGGCGACGATGAGGAACTGACATCTTAGGGCATTTTCATTATTCAATTGTCCCACCAAAAAATATAATTCAATTGTTTCATCACCGGCTAGTTTAATTTGTAGTCAAAACAAATTAAAGAAATTGTTTGCAAATCAAAGAAATTAATTTGATGTACAATCCTTCTTGTGAATAAAGTGAAAGAAAATGGAAAAATGAAAGAGGTAAGGGAAGAACTGCATTTTAGGTAAAAAGGGTGTTTTAGGAACTATTATGACAAAAGTATTTACGTTGAGTAATTTTGTATTTACGTTGAGCAATTTCGTATTTGTATGTTTAAATAATTTTTTGAATGTTTAAAAATTATACATTGGTAGGGGTGAAAGTTTGGACTTTAGATTGGATTATGGCCTAGTCCAAATCCAATCCAAAAAAATTTGAACTCGAAATTTTGAGTCCAAATACAATCCAAACTAATTTTGGACTTTGATTTTTGAGTCCGAATCCAATCCGAATTATTTTTCGCAATCCAATCTGATCCGAATAATCCAATTTTTTTCCTGACTCCTTATTTCAAAAACAGTTCATCGATAAGATAATAATACAAATATCATAGCCAACTATAATTCTACAACATTCATTAAAAAAAATACAAATTATGTAGTTTCAAAGGTGTTCGGTAATCTTCACTTAGTGTACATGGAGAAGACAAATGTGTAAAGAGATAGCAAGTGGACGAGTGGCTACTAAGGCGTGACTTGAGTGAGTTGTCTGAAAGAATTTTTATCTCTTAATTTATGTATGCATTTTATTGTTACCTTCAATCCCTTAGGTTTTAATTTGTAGTTTATACTTTTTATTTTGGGCTAGTATCATTTTTGGATTATATGTATTTTCATTTGTTGATTTATATCTAATTTGGATTGGATTGGATTATTGGACTCCGAAAGGGTGAATCCGAATCCAATCCAAAATATATTTTTTCCGAGTCCGAATCCAATCCGAAATCCAAAAAATCCAATCTGAATTGCCTAATTTGGATTGGATTGGATTGGATTCTGGATTTAATCAGAATAAGTTTCACCCCTATACATAGGTATATAAAGAAGAATGAAAAATAGTAATTGGTTGTTACACATGTCATACCACTCATCATTCTCCGATTAAAAAATAAAATAATATTTATCACTTGTCAATTAACTTGCAATTGTACATCATATGGTGTAACTTAATAAATTGTCACTCCAAATGTGACCCATGTCATTATATTTTAGCATATCCTTACAAAGTTTATGTCTAACTTGTGTTTATGCCTTCATCTAAAACGTGATTAAATATTAAATGCTTGCAATATTAACAACGATAATCCTCACAAATAATAGTTAATTTTCACATAGCCTACGCTTATACCAACTGATGGTATTAAACAACCATCAATTTGGTCAGACTGACCTTAATGTGTAAATATTTCAGTATTTGGAATCTAAAAGTTAAAAGACTTACCTTCTTTCAAATGGAAAAAAAATAGCGACAACTCACTATCTAGAAAAGGGAAAATAATATGTAATTCATCAAAATGTGACACCTGCATGTTATCAACGCTTATACCCACAACTATATAACCCTTATTATATTACGTGGATCTATTTTCCCAAATATTCATCATCTGATCTATACTCAATAACAGTTTTTATTCTGTTGAAAACATTAAAACTGGACAATAAGGCCATTCTAGATTAATGTAATTCTACCTATAGAAAAAAAAAAAAGAATATGAATAGACTATAGCAATTACTATAGGATGTTGATAACAATTACTCACCAAAATAAAAACAAAAAGAGAGAAATAATTAATGTCCAATCAAATTGTGACACTTGTCACGTTACTTGCGATTTTACGCAAAACTATATACCTACACTTATTCTACAAATATTATCAGTCACATGTTAAATGTCACATAACCTATGGTTATCCCTGCAAATATTAGTCAAATATCACCTACCATGTAATACCCAAAAACTATATACAACTTAAAAATAATGACTTTTTACGTAACCATTGTCACACATGCCATTATCCCCGTAAAATTAGGCAAATATATATTAGTGACATGTTTGTTGTTACATGACCTATGATTATCGCAGCAAATATTAGTCAAATATCATCTACCCCGTAATACCCACAATATATAACTTATTAAAAATAATGACTCTATATGTAACCCTTATCATACTACACGCACTTATCCCCTAAAACATATTGCTACGTCAAAATACTTTTTTCTCACAATTATAAAACTTAATAAAAAGGGGTGACATTAAGTGTTCTTATACTCATAAATATTAAAATTAGTAAAAATGATGACCAAAAATAGTTTTTAAATTTAAAAAACTGTCAAGTATTAAATACAGACTTTTATTATTACACTTAATACATACACTTTATGATCACCATAAAAACCATAATGATAAAACAAAAAAAGAAAAAGAAAAGAAAAGGCAATAGCCACTAAGATTGTGACACATGTCACATAACCGACGCTCTTACCCAAAAATATATATATGTATTAGATATTAGATTAGATATTAGATTACTAGCTTGTAACCAAGCGTGGGCGCAAAGCACCAATACAATCAGCGTCATAAGAATGAATACAGCTACTAACAAGGGTGGTGGTCTAGTGGTTCTAAGTTTACTCCCAAGTGGTTTGGTAAGGCAAGGTCATGGGTTTGAATCCCCATTCCCCCCATGCTTTGTGTCTGCTGGCTTAGTTAGTCTGATATGTTCGCTGTTGGACACAAGAGTCTGAATATAATGTAGCAGGGGGTGCCTCGATCGTCATTCACTTGCACCCTTTTTTTGACTAGCAAAAAAATAAGAATGAATCCAGCTTAGTGTTGAGTCTGCCATCTCAGAAGTCAGAAATGCTAGTATGTTCATCTACAAAAAATCTCACTGTGTAGCCTAGTGTTCTGGCCATCTGGGAGTAGGTAACCAAATCCAACAGCAACTAAATTTGCAAATTTTAGTAACACCCCTAAGAGCAATTGATTCACTCAAGGAATCATCAACTTTGCAAGAAAATGCATCTAGTTTAATGCCCAATCCCAAACAGCAACAGCAACAAAAATCAGAATTTAAGCAGGAATTCCACAAAACAAATGAGAAAGAAAATTCAATTAGCAAAACCCTTAGCAACTTTACCTTGAAAACTTTACTTCTACAGTTCTACTTGCTAGCAGAATAAAACTAATTGGGGTAATAAGTATCAGTATGCTAAAACTAATTGAGGTGATCATATGAGTAATGAGCCCATGGAAAGCATGTGTACATTTTACTTTTTAGCAAGGAACCAACCCAACCACAATATGATTATCAATCGCCTCGGATTTCACCTTCTTTCTTTTCTCTTCTTGTTTTTATTTGTATTGTAAAACAGATTGTGTATTTATATGACAACGCATACTTCTTGTTCACTGAGTTCAATCACCATATTTGTATCATAACTTGCTACAGATTTATCCAGTTAGCTAAATACTGTAATACAGTACCATAGAATCCATCTTCTAAACAATCTGAATGACAATGCTCCAGTTTGAAATAAGATGCTTGTAAGGAGAATCCTTAGTAAGTATGCTAATGGCTGGGTCGGTCGCTACATCTTTGCACAGCCCGTGCCATTTTCCCTCAGTTGCAGCCACAACATGGTCACTTGACCATAACCACTGAGCCTCAAAACCGCAAGATCACCTTGCATTGCAACAGCAGCTTTACATTTCTTATATACACACAAAAATCACTCAAAACGGAAACAATCACATAACTTTATACATGACGAACCAATGAAGGCAAATAAGCTAGGAAGGCAACAAACTAATCAACAAAAAACAATTTCACTCAACAACTCCTCAAAGATCAAATCTTCTACATATAGAGCCATGTATTCAGAATCCATTTGGAGATTCATCCAACCACACTTAGACAAGTCATGAGCCGTTGCACAATCCAGTGTTTCATCCAGCTCCGGCCTCCAACTCAGGTACTCACTTATGTATTCCCACACGTCCTCAACCACCCGGTTTCTCCCCTTTGCAATTGGACGAACATGACAACTGAATGATAATGGTTTAGGGTAATACACATATGATCGTTCGTGATTATAGAGCAATGCCTCGTTGACCAAATCGAACAACACCTTACGATGAGAGCTAGACATTCCCTTTGCCTTCGCCTCTTTGTTGGAGGATTTAGGTTCAAAAGGGCAGCAGACCTCTATTCCGTCAAAGAGTGCAGGATCAAGTGGCTGGTCAACTGAGTGCCATGCTCCTAATTGGTCATCCCCTGCTGTCATGCCTATTAAATCAAGAACATATTTAACATACTGCAAATCTTCGTTGGAGTAGTCGATGCCCTTCTCAAGGCGCATGAAGTGATCATCGATGGAACCTTGGATGTTCTCGGCATTTTCAAAGGTAGATGTGTTAAGCGACACATGTAACGAATCTGCAACAGACAAACTGATGTCAAAGACATGCAACTTCACAAGCATATGCCTTCTGAAATTTATATCAACTACTTATCAGAACATAAAATGTTGGTACAATGGTATAAGTGATCACCTTCTGGAATTAGACACTCGGCGTTTTCCAATTCATCTTCAAAATGCACCTCATCAATTGTCTTATGATTGCTAGTCATTGTCATCCGAGCAATTTGTTGTTCTTCTTCATGATTGTTCTGTTCTGACTCGACAACAAAATTGTTCCTCTTCTCATCTAAATGTGAAACAAATAAACCTTCAATTTGAGCAGAACCACCAAAGTTTTCTCTTGGAGAATCAAGTCTTAACCCTCTTGCTTCACCATGACTTCTGCGGTCCAATCTTTCAAGGCTAGCCCGAGGTTGTTGTTCACTCACAATGAAAGAATCCGACTCAATTTCCAAGGAAGAGAGTCTCTCCCTAAAAGATCTCCGACCAAATTCCTTCTCATTTGTCAACCTGAAGCTCCTAGACCGAAGCTTCTTAATCTCTTTACTATTACTAGTAGTATCAAACAAGTGATCATATCTACCAATGGACTCATTGAGAGAGGATGATCTCCCCATCCTTTGAGACTTTGCCCTCCTAAGTTCATGTCCATAGTTCATCACAGGCCAAACCTCGCTATGCTTATGTTCGACTTTGCTGGGTGTCCTTCCGAATGGTAAAGTTTGCATAGAATTAGGAGCAGGAAAGGTACCTGACTTGGCCAGCCTTGCTTTTTTATGAGGATTATCCTGCAAAACTTTGAGGAACAAGTCTTGATTGACTCTAAATATCTCCAAAACACCCACTTGATCATCATCCTTTGAGCCCTTCTTCTTATTCTGTTCAACTCTTTTTTCGACTTTGAAATTACTCGAAGATTCATCAACACGATTAGCTCTACTGATCAGCTTTCGGTTAGCCTCAAGGAGAGAAATCAAGGTTGGAGCTTTCAAATCAATACTATCATCCTCTAGGCCTGGTAACTCAACTTGTTGAACCAAATCTAAGTTCCTGGAGTTCTCCTTTGTTGTTAATCCCAAACCAGTTTCAAAATTACTCGAATTGACCTGTTGAATCATTCAATTTTCCAAGTTATTATAGCCTCAGAACAGGATGTAACTAGAACCGAACCTCGAAAAAAAAAGGAAAAGAAAGAAAAAAACTTACAGAGGCAGAATTCATTTTTATGGCTTCTTCCTCCAGCTCTTCTGATATGTAAATTTGATGCTGTTGCTTTGGTTTTCCTTTGTCTGAATAATAATCACAGCAGGGACCAAAGGTTAGAGGTGAGCAATAAATAGGAGTAGTAACTATGTATTGGACTATGCCAACAACAACAATAACAACAACAACAACAACAACAACAACAACAACACCAAATTTAAAATATGGATCCGCAAAATTTAAAACACCAAAATCGGAATATTAATCTACTGTAAATGTTTGATTTTTACATTATGTTCAGCCAGAATTAACTCAGTAAAACCTCGATAATAAAGACATTGTGAAGTCCAATGGAGAGAGACAGAGTAGAAAAGGAAAAAATAGACAAGAAAATGAGAAGATTTAAAACACAAAACCCCAACAAAAGCCATGGTCACTGATATTGTAACACATAATGAAAATTTTACCCCAAAAAAAAAAAAAAAAAAAAAAATTGGAGAAATTGAAATAAGTTGCTCACTTTGATCTTGGTGTTTTTGCTTCTTGTAGGGAATCATTCTTTTGACATTATACCAACGATGATAATTAAGGACCCGAAACAAGGCCCATATACAACCCGAATCCACGTTTTCGACCCGTACGTACGAGTGTTTTCGCCATAGATGTTTTCCCATTGCTGTTTGTGTTGATAATCAGATCACTGGATAATCAATAAACACAACTACTCTTCAGAAATCGTCCTAAACGAATCGCAAAATTTTGGCTTTTTAACGCTAACGCATAATCGCAATAGTACAGTAATATGTTTCTATTTTTGCAAGGTAATGAGCTGTTACGAATATATTTTACCCAAAAACAACATATATTATTCCCAAATTAAAAGAGAAAACAAAAAATTTGTTACTACTTGAAATTCAGAATTGAAATTAGATGTTTATTTACCTCGAGTTTGCAAAGAAGAATTGTTGTTGTAGAACAGAGAGAATTTAGATGCTCTGTCTCTCTCTAGCTCTGATAGCTACAGAGAGAGAGAGAGAGAGAAATGAGATGAGGAATGTCGGGATAAGTATTAAAAGGGAATAAATTAATGTAATGAGATGGTAACATAAAAAGTAGTTAACAAAATTGGTATGTTTTCTGGCGTTGCTTTAACGTAATACGTAAACATGGTTGACCAAGGAATTAGGAACGGAGAAGAAGAAGAAGAAGAAGAAGAATATAAGGTCCAGGTCTAGTTTGTCTGCTCTTTTTCAAGTTCACTTTTCTCTTAAATCACCAGCGCAATGCCGCCACATCCTTCTCTGGCCCCCTCTCTACGCACCAAGTCAACCTCTCTGTTCTCTTTCGTCTGTTTTTTTTTTTTTATTATTTAATTTCTTTTTTAAATGGTAGAAAATTTTAATTTAATTTAGTCTCTAGAATCTAGATGTTTGACACTACTTTGAAATTTTTGTTTTTTACATGAAGATAACATATTTATTTGAACTTGGGATTTAGGCCCGATTCTTTTCGATGTAATCATGATGCATTTCCGTTTCGTTCCAATTGCTAAATCTTAATCAGTTTTGAAAGCAGATTCCGCGGTAGTTGTACCATTGTCGTTCAACTAGTTAAGTGAAAAAGAAGTTCCAATTGTTATCTAGTACTCGTAGATAGTATGTAGTAGTACTATTCTGTATTGGGTTTGGGTAAGTAGTTGATATTTCAAGAGCCAATGAAGTAGGTATCCTGTAACTATTAGTCTATTACACATATCATGCTGCGCTAATAGTCTGATTTGCATGCTCAACATTCAACAATAGAGTTATCATATAGTGACAGGTACGGCAGCACTCATCAGTATCAGATTATATATATTGTTGTTGTTGGTGTGAAATTGCTTATCCAGTTGACCAACCAACTCCATCGCAAGATTTATCCATCTACTTCCAAAAAATCGTTAAACCTCAACTAATCCGACAATAACTACACATTTTACTTGGCCAAACATTAAACATTACTGTGGCTATTGTTCAAATTTTATGTTTTAAAGCAACTGACTGGCGTACCTATTAAAACAACTTCTCTGTAAACTAAGGTTCTGTTCTTTTCGTTGATTCCATGCTATATTCCGTTCCGTTCCGCATTCTGTACTTCATTTTGTCTCACATTTGTTTGAATTATCCGCGCCGCGCCGTTCCATTCCGTTCTGTGCCGCTCCGCTCCTCACCGTCCTGCACCATTTCGTTGAAAAGAACAGGGCCTAATAAGAAACAAAATATGTTTGGTTTGCAACTTTAGTACAGGAAAGGAGGCAAAGTTATTGGAGGAGCCACCAGCCCACTATATGTCTATGCTGGGTTATTAGGTTCGATTTGGACTTTTGTACAGTGGATGGACTGATCAAATAAACACATGCTTACATATAAAACACAACACTGATCTTTTCATTACTCAATATAATTGATTACATAAAATTCAACTAATTACCTATCTTTAGCAGAAAAGTAGAGATTAGCTAGAAGTTTACAGTAGATTGAGATTACATGTAGAGATGGTAAGATTGAATAACTGATCCTACCCACAAATGATTTCTAACTTCGACTATATCACTAACATCTACTATTTCATTTGTGTCTAGAACTTCGAGTGTTCTTCCGAACTCATCAACCTTGATAGGTTTAGTTGGATTTTGTGCAATCCAAAAGTTTCCATCCGCGTTTCTGTTTATATTATCTGGTCGTCCGGATAGATGAAGGAACACTTCGGATCTTCCCGCCCTAGGACCCGTGAGCCAAAACCTTCTAATTTGGCTCGCTGTTGTTTCGGCAACAAGAACAAAATCCTTGTTCTTGCTTAATGCAACTCCATTCGCAAAGGATAAATCTCTGACTAAAACTGTAACAGCATGTGTGGTTGGATCATATCGCATTAGCCTTCCAGTTTGGTCCAACAGCGTCATTGCTCTCTCAAAGTTCCGGAGTCGATATTGAGAGCGTTCAGGAAACGGAATGGAATTCCTTCAGCGGCATTAGCAAGTGGAACGGCTACATCATCGTGACGATCTACCCTTAATAGGCCAAAGCTAGCATCCGCTATATATAGTTCACAAGTGGCGCGGTTAAATTTTAGCCCCAATGGTCTACCACAATACTGTTCCAAATGAGAGTTATTAAGACCATCGCATCTCCTTGACCTGTAATTATATAAAAAAAAAATACACATTAATACTTTGCTGCTCAAGATAATATATGTACACAGATGTAAATGCAAATTAAAATTAGTTGCAAGAATAATGTTTACCAAAACACGATTATACTATTATGTTTGGTTTGTAACAAACAGTACACAGCACAGATGTAAAGGAGCTCAAGAAGCAGGTAGATTGTAGAAGCTTATTGTTTTTGGTATATAATGCATGCCATAGTACTGAATTTGTTGAAAATTAAAGCTACGGCCTACGGGTCAATATCATCAATAAGGAAACTTAATCCACTAATAAAGAAAACAAAAAAAAAAAGAAAAAGGAACGTATATATGCTTTAGACTTAAAAACATGGTATGTAATATATATGTAGAAGCATACCTATAGGGATTAGTTATAGCAAATTCAATCCATCCAGTTCGTGCATCTTGCCACTTAAAGTATACGACCATTGGAAACTCCAACATAAGGACCTTCACCCTCGCAATCAAAAGCAACGGACTCTGGTCCAACCACATTGAGTCCTAATGGAAGCCGGTGAAATTGTCTAACATGGTGTTGGTGTTGGTGTTGGTGTTGGTGTTGGTGTTGATGAGGTTGTGATGGTTGTTGTTGTCTATTGATTAAAGGTCGAGCATCGGTTTTAACAACCGGGTGAAGGAGACAAATCAAGAACACAACTAGCAAAACAGACACTTTTGTTTTCATGATCATGATTCTAAGGATGTTTGCTAATTAAACTGCTAATGAAGTGTATGCTATTGCAATATGTATGGAAGATTGTGAGCTTAATAAATCTCAGAGAGAAAGAGAGAATTCAGTATGATAGACAAAGATAATCAAATTGTATATGTCCTGTATTTATAGAACTCTCATGTCAAATCATATCCCTAATCCTTGGACAAATCGGATTAGTACTTACAAACCCCAGCTTTCTTTTAATTTGTTGTCTTTTCTTTGGCAACTAATGTCATAATACAGATATACTTGCCTAAACACATACTCTATGTAACAGAAAGTTGAGGTCCTTAAGGATTAGTAAAACTCTTAAAATTTCTTTCCAAAAACAAAAACAAAAAACAACCTTAACGTTGACGGTAGGATTTACTTAAGAAGAATCCTGCAAGCCTACAACTGTTGGATTAGCAATAGCAGAAACTAACGAGCATGATCTTGGGCCGGCCCAACCCGATACGAGGCATAAACAAGTGGGCCGCCCGGCCCATAGAACAATCAGAAAAAGAAATAAACTTTTAGCCAATTTGTCCTGTCTCTCAAAACGACAGGTGTTTGGAACAAAAGCATCTAATTATTACTTTCCTAATATTCTATCCACACTATTAGCAAGTGGCAGCTAAAGCCATTAATGAAACCCCAGTAATAACACACTTTCAAACACTATATTCATTCAATTTACCATTAAACAACACACATTTATCTTGTCTTAATCCTCCTTCTCCTCACATCACCACCTCCATCATCATTCATCCATCAAACTCACTCTCTCTCTCTCTCTCTCTCTCTCTCTCATCACTCATCATCTTCACTCCCTCATCTCATCACTCCACTCTCTCTCTCTTCCTTCCACTAAAACTCATCAGAAAACCAAAAATGGTGGCCAATTTCAGACCCACATTGTTCCTTTTTCTCCTCACCCTTTCTCTCTCCTCATTTTTCACCCTCCCAATTCATACCCTCAACATAACAGAAATCCTATCACAATACCCAGATCTCTCAGACTTCACTACCCTCTTAACCCAAACCAACATCCTCTCTTCTCTCTCTCATCGTACATCTCTCACTATCCTCGCCGTCCCTAACACTTACCTCCATTCATCTCTCTCTTCTCCCTCAACAAAATCCCCTTCCACTCTCGCTGACGTCATCCGCTACCACATCCTCCTTCAGTATCTCTCCTTCTCAGATCTCCGTCGGGCCCCACCTTCCGGCACTCTCATAACCACCCTCCTCCAAACCACGGGTCGGGCCCCATCTAATCTCGGATCCCTAAACCTCACCTTCACCCCATCAAACGGTCTCATCTCTTTCCACCCACCAAACAACAATTCAGTCTCAGTCACTGTCCTCTCTCTCATCAAAACGGTGCCGTATAATCTCTCAATCTTCACCGTCGATTCACTTCTCATCCCTTACAATTTCGATCTGATGGCGTCAGAAACACGCCCACCACCACCTGGATTGAACATCACCAAAGCATTACTTGACGGTCATGATTTTAATGTAGCGGCATCAATGTTAATGGCGTCTGGTGTTATTGATGAATTCGAAGAAGATGAAGGTGGGGCCGGGATTACTTTATTTGTCCCTACTGATGAAGCTTATGCTAATTTACCACCGACGGCCCAATTACAAGGTTTGCCAGCTGATAAAAAGGCTTTAGTTCTTAAATTTCATGTCTTGCATTCGTATTATCCGCTTGGGTCGCTTGAATCGATAACCAATCCTGTGGAGCCCACTTTAGCGACGGAGGATAATGGGGCCGGGAGTTTTACATTGAACATTTCGCGGGTTAACGGGTCGGTTGCGATTAATACGGGTTTGGTTCAAGGGGTTGTGACCCAGACTGTGTTTGATCAGAACCCGGTTGCTATTTTTGGTGTTTCGAGGGTGTTATTGCCGAAAGAGATATTTGGGGAAGGTGGGAAGGGTAGTACGGAGGTTAATTTGGGGAGGGGGCCCTTTGTTGGAAGTGGGGCCCAGCCGCCTGAGGTAGGGACAGCGCCTGAGAGGTCGCCGGAGTATGGCGGGCCCACTAGTCATTTGTTGTCGCCGCCTGGTGGTGGTGGTGGTGGTGGTCAGGAGGTTAGTAATGGAGGAAAGAGAAAGTGCTACTGGGGTTTGTGGTGTTGGTTGTATTGTATAGGGATTTTGGAGTTGTATGTATTGGTATGATATTGATAAGTGAAGAGATTTGGTTGATTGATTTTTTGCTTTCTTGGTAAATTATCAATACTACTATTTTGATTTTTATGTTTTTTTTGTTTTTTTTTTTTTTTTTTTGGTTATGAATGTATACGGTTTGATTGAATTTGAGTTTAGTATAGGCAGTGAAGAAGGGGGAGAGAAGAAGCTGCAGGTGTTTCTCGCTGAGCTATGAATTGTAGAATTGTGAAATAACTTTGAGGTAAGGATTTATTCTCCATTTATTAATTCTTCCCCCTGGATTGTATGTATAAAATTATGAAATGAAATTCCATTTCCAGAAGTATGGGTTTGTGTTCAATTGTTGATCATGATGGTATTTCAGTTTTCAAGATTATTTCTTTGCTTCTGCAATTCATTGGAATTGCTCAAAGTCTGTCATGGATTGAAATGATATGAATTACTCGTGCCATATCAAACTGTGAACGTAAACGTGGAACTAAGGAGTATGAAATTGTCCCAATTGCAATTGGTTTCTCTACAAAAAAAGACAGCATCTTTACTAAGTAAAATTGCTAAGACACTATCACACTACCCCATGTCCAGTGATGACTGATGTACTGCATTGGGAGACTGTCTTTCTTGCTGAATCACCTGAGGTACAGTACAGTCACAGGACGTCACTGGCCTCTGAAACTACTGAAATCTAGTACTGTATCAATCTAATTCCACTCACTCAAAATCCAAAAGTCATATTTCCAAGAAATGGAGGGTAATTCAGTCAAAACAAATCTGACTGGTGATGGTGATTAGGCATATTTGGCAATGCAAGAGAATTCTACACTAATACTTCCTTTCCTACTGATATAGTAAGACTCTAATCTAGTTCAGATCTGAGAGATGATATAAACTTGCGCTTAATTTTTCTTTTTTTGTTTGGAGGGTTTCAACTTTCAAGTTTATGCTTTGTTTTCAAGTACTACTGTACTAGTGCGTGCTCATGTGATTTTAATTAGATATAAGGCAGATGGGAGACGGCAAAGTTGAATTTGGGTGGCAGAAAATGCAAATATCTTAGCAAATTCTGTTGTGTGAATTTGACTGAGGGCACTGCAGAAACTTATCAAATTATCATTCTCAAATGCATTGTGAAAATTTTGCAAACATTTTGACCATGTTGGGATGTACTTTAGGGTGTGTTCTTTTTTACTGATTGAGTAAGATCCTGTCACTGATTTTCAGTGATTGACAATGGGAAGAAACTCGTGTCCCACATGGAAAGATTTAGTGGTCTTGAGAATACATATAAGGAAGTGGGTTACTCCACCCATTGCCTAACCCACTTCCTTATATATATGCTCAAGACCACCAAATCTTTCCATGTGGGATACAAACCCACTTCAACAAGCCTGAATTCACATGATGCAACCTACTAGTGGTTATACTTAGGCCCGGTTCTTTTCATCGTTTCCATGCTGCATTCCGTTCCGTTAAGTTCCGCATTCTGTACTTAATTTTGTCTCACATTTTTTTGAATTATCCACGCTGCGCCGTTCCGTTCCAATCCAATCTGTTCCGTTCCTTACCTCACCGTCCCGCACCATTCTGTTGAATAAAACAGGGCCTTATACTCATTGCGCATTGTACTCATTATTTATCATTATCACCATCATGCCATTGCTTTGTGGGCGACAGTTTTTTTATATTTTATCTATAGGAATATGGGCGATTTTTGTGATTGTGTAGATATGTAGAATATTCGTGAAAAAAAAACGAAATAAAAGTGAAAATGTACAATGGGCAGACCATGAGTCAGAACTCAGAGCTCGCAGGCTCACAGCAAGGGCTGGCCACGAGCCGAGTCGAACACTGTCAAGTTTGAATTTGGCTCGTTGTAAAATTTCCGAACTTGAGCCGCACTCAATGGGGCCAAGAACCCCACCTGATTCGGGCTGTGAATGATAGCCCGTGGCGATCTTTACCCCTGGCAGCCTGGCCCATGCAATATTTGGTAGAGCTGTGTCATTGTCATACCAGTACATATAAAAGACTAAACGTTCAGAAGATATATATCGTGGGCTCATTTGGGCCTGACAGGAGGACGTATACCTACACCTCAGCCCGGAAACTATTTCTGTTCTACAAGAAGCCAAGAAGGGGCTAGATCAAGTTCAAAGTCAGCCCTTGAAGAAGCCAAGAAGGAGTACGTAGTATTCTCACTATTCTTTGATGGAGCTATAGAATGATCAAATTCAATTAATGTTGTTGTTTTGGGACATGCCTATTTGGAAATTTGTTGCAATTGATTCGTTGTCTTGTTAACGTGTCGTGTTGACTTGTTGCTGGCTTCCTCCAACTTCTTTGAGGTCCTACTAAGACAGATACAACTTCTCCTCCATGGGGACAGAGGGATGAAGGAGTCTCCATAACGACATTTCGAGCATTATCACCTATAGCTCTGACAAGGCAAGTATTATTGTTGATTAACATAATAATCGCAATCAAACATACATTAGTAAACCTGTTCACTTGTATGTATGTATGTCAAAAGTACGAGTATTTTGTAAGTAATAATTCATTTGGTCAGGTAAAAATACACTCTAAACTCGTAGCTTGAATTTGATGTATTGGTAGACAAACAACTTGACTAGCTAGCAAGAAAAATGCACCCCTACTGGAGTAGCTTAGCTCTTGTAGCAATTGCTACTGCCCAATCAACATCTCAAGTTCTAATGTCATGATGATGTTTTTGGACCTTTTCTGATCAAGTCTTGTGGAATTTGATTCTCAGCAGCTTCAATTCTGAACAAGATCTCAAATCTCATCAATTAAGCACGGGAAACCTTCAAATGGGCCTTCTTGCCCACAGGCCACAGCCCTACGAACTACACTAGGAAACACCTAAATGACATGACTCCATTTCACAATAGCCCATTACATGTACCACCAAATTGGTGGCTCACACGTGGCTTAAATTATCTACCACTACGTTGACCCAGACAGGCCACAAATAGCAAGTATATGAAACAAAAACAGAATTGAATCCCTTGACCAGATGTCCCACCTTTAAGGTGCCTAATGTAAAAATGTATGAAAGGAATTGCTTGATCTCTATGTATTGATACATGTGAGTATTTGTACAAGGGAGTGAGAGACCTACAAGAAAAAGATTAAAAGAGATTACAGAAGACTCTAGAAGATTACAGAAGATTATAGAAGAATAATATATATGACTTAGATATATGGATATTTATATTACTAACACTCCCCCTCAAGTTGGAGCATGAAGATTACGAATGCCCAACTTGCCAATTATTTCATGAAATTGAGCATGTCCGAGACCTTTTGTGAAGACATCTGCAAGCTGATAACGTGAAGGAATATAACGAGGAACCATTGTTCCTGACTGAAATTGCTCCCTTATGAAATAACAATCAATTTCAACATGTTTGGTCCGCTCATAAAAACGAAATTTTGAATGATATGAAGTGCAGATTTATTATCACAGAAAAGAAACATAGGCTTCGAATGAGAAACAGTAAGATCATCCAAAAGTGCCTTAAACCAAATGAGTTCAGTAGTAGTCAATGCCATAGAACGATATTCTGCTTCAGCTGAAGAGCGAGACACAGTTACTTGTTTCTTTGATTTCCAAGATATAGGAGAACGTCCTAGTTGAACAAAAAATCCACTAAGAGACCGTTGAGTCATTGGACAAGCTCCCCAATCAGCATCACAATAAGCATAAACTTGAAGATCACTAGTGGAAGGGAAAAAGATGCCTTGACCTGGGGTGTTCTTAATGTAGCGTAACAATCTAATAGCTGCATCAAAATGAGGTTGCCGAAGGGTTTGCATGAACTGACTTAATATTTGTACAGAGTATGCATTATCTGGTCGAGTGATTGTGAGATAGATCAAGTGACTGACTAGCCTTCTATAGCATGCTGGATCGTGGTAAAATTCACCATCTTTGGCATTCAAACGATGTTGTTGCTGAATTGGAAAAGTTGCAGGCTTAACACCCAAAACTCCTGCATCATCTAGAATATCTAAAGCATACTTATGCTGGCATACAAATATTCCTTCCGGAGAACGGGCGACTTCGAGACCAAGAAAATATCGAAGTGGACCCTAGTCTTTGATAGGAAAACATGCCGACAAATATTGTTTGAGCCAATCACAAGCATCCTGACTATTTCCAGCAATGATAACATCATCAACATAAACAAGTACAACAATAAACTCGGATTCATGACGCCGAATAAATAAAGAATGATCAGCTCGAGAATGTCGAAAACCATACCGAAGTAAGGTACTAGAAAATTTTGCATACCACTGTCTGCTTGCTTGCTTCAACCCATACAATGACTTTCGTAGTAGACATACACGATTGTCATTTTCGGATAGATATCCAGGTGGAGGACACATGTAAATTTCTTCATTTAAATCTCCATGAATAAACGCATTGTTTACATCCATTTGATGGAGGACCCAATTTGTAGCAGATGCAACAACTAGTAGATATCTCACAGTGGTGAGTTTGGCAACCGGAGAAAAAGTCTCATTATAATCAACCCCTTCAACCTGTGTGCAACCTTGAACAACGACTCGACCCTTAAGACGTTCAATTGTCCCATCTGAATTATATTTGATGGCATACACCCATCTAGACCCAATTGTTTTCTTATCATGAGGAAGGTGAACTAGATCCCATGTGTGATTATTTTCCAATGCTTGAATCTCTTTTCTCATAGCTTCTCTCCAACCTGGATGTTGCGCCGCCTCTGAATAATTTTTGGGTTCTCTATGAGCTGTAATGGCTGCAAGAAAAGAAGTATATTTTTGGAGAAATAAGAAGTGGCAAAATACCAAGAAATGGGATAAGGCTTACCCGAAGACACACAATTGGAAGCAGGAGAGGTCGAGCTCTTATCACCCGGAATGTCATAGATATAATCATTAAGACGTGCTGGTGCTCGTCGCTCACGTTGAGGTCGTGAAAGTAGCACCTGAGATTCCGCTTCAGTACCTGTACTGTTAGTAGTAGGGAAGGAAACATGTTCATGTAGTGGTGGACTAGATGATGAGGAAGGGGACGACAAGGTCGGAGATGATGACGACGCTGGAGTTGACAGAGGAGTAAACGGATCAGTCACTGATTTGTTGGGATCACGGGGATGAGTATTCACGACAATGATAGGTTCATCCTCCCCTTCACCTTGTGAATAGGTAAGAATGTAGTGGAAGACACTGGAGGACTTGTGGGGGACTTGGACAAATATGGAAAAATATGCTCATAAAATATGACATCTCTAGACACAGAGATATGCCGAGATTCTAAGTCGTAAATTTTGTAACCTTTTTTCTCAAGATGATATCCAACAAACACACAAGGACAAGATCGTTGTGCAAACTTATCCTTAACACATTGAGGATCACGAGCATAACATAGGCACCCAAAAACTCAAAGATGAGAGTAAGAAGATGGACGGTGGTGGAGAAGTTCATAAGGTGTTTTGCCATTCAAGTTGAGGTGTGGGTATGTGATTAATAAGGTAAGCGGTGGTCCCCCAAAAAGATAAAGGTAAACCAGCTTGAAAACGAATGGCTCTTCCTATTTCTAACAAGTGTCTATGCTTACGCTCTACCACACCGTTTTGTTGAGGAGTACCAGCTATAGATGTTTGGTTTATGATCCTTTTTTCAAGACAAAAAACCTTTAACACTCCTATAATTTCGAGTGCATTATCACTTCGAATTTTCTAAACAACATGGCCAAATTGAGTAAAAACCATGCTATAGAAATGGACAAAACATTGACATACATTAGATTTTCTTTGCAAAAGAAATACCCAAGTAGCTCGAGAATAATCATCCACAAGTGTCAAAAATAAGTGTGCACCAGAATGGCTAGCTGTATAATAAGGTCCCCACGCATCAATATGAACAAGTTCAAAAGGAATTGTACTTTTATTATTGCTAAGAGGGAAAGGAAGTTTGGCATGTTTTACACGTAGACACACATCACAAGGACAATTTTCCAAACTATTAAAACATAAATGAGAGAGGTTAGGAATAAGAGATAAATGACTAACAGAACAGTGACCTAGGCGTTGGTGCCATATTTGCGACGAATCTTTCACTGTAGCAGCAACGACATGTGGAGATGACATCTTGAGGTGATAAAGCCCATCCTTCATTTTACCTGCTCCAATTAATGTCCTCGATTTTAGGTCCTGGACAATACAAAAGGTGGAAAAGAAGAACACTGCACAATTATTTTCTGAAGTGAGCTTACTCACGGACATAAGATTGCAATTAAACTCGGGTAAGAAAAAAACATTAGACATTTTTATTTGTGGGGTGACATTAATATTACCACGAGATTTGGGACTAAGAACAGAACCATTGGGCAAAGAAACAGAGGAATAATGAGTATTTAAGGACGATATATTTTGTAAAATAGACTGATTACAAGTAAAATGGTCTGTTGCTCCAAAGTCAATTATCCAACTTGAAAAAATTTTAGGAACAAATACTGTCTTACCAACAAAATTTGCCTTTCTACTGCGAGAGTACTTGAAGAAGTCGCTGGAACTGCTCATTTGACCAAGCCATACCCAAGTACTCAAATAACTAATCAATAGACAAACTGTGAACAATAATGGATGATGCAATCCAAAATAAGACAAGCTCCTTCAATTGATACTGTAAGATGCGGTAGTAGTAAGTTAATGAAACCACACTACAAAAAGACAGAAATTTAGTCAAAAACTTATCTCTTCAAATGGACTCTATAAGACGGTGTCCGTCTAATGCCTTGATGTTTGATGTGATCAATCAGGAAGGATTTTTTTTTTTTTTTATCTTTTTTTTTTTTTGGCTAGTGGAGATTGTTGGGGAAAACTACGGTATTTACCCACAATCACAACAACAGATAATCGGAAAAATAAAGTGCAAAAAACCCGAAAACAACACAAACAATTTTACGTGGAAAACCCCTCTCAATTAGGGGAAAAACCACGGTGCGGATCTCCACGCACTAAACAATAATCCACTATGATAATCAAGAGTACAAAGGCAACACTCACAAGATCAAGCAACAAGTAAACAAACTATCTTTGGTATAAGTACAAATTGACAAACTCTAACTCAATTTGGTACTCCCACAAAACCAAAGATACACCCACAAATACCTGCCGATGACCGATCCGAATACTCTGATTATCTTCACCCGAACAAACCGAATCAACCGTGAACTGGAACAAACCTCTTTGGAAAAATACTCTATTTCTCTCACTCTGTGTTTGTCTCTCTCACTAGCTCTTCTTGTTTGTTTGCTTCGGCTGTTATGTTCTCTCACCCCCTTCTCACCAAACAAATGCCGTGCACTTCCTATTTATTACCAAACTCAATCACTCTCTGACTCTCCCTTTTCTTTGTTGGCAGTTTCACATGTCAACCGAAAGGACCCTTTGCCTTTTTATTTCCCATCTTTTAACTTCTTTTCTTTTTTCTTTTTTCTTTTTCTTTTTCTTTTTGTTCTATTTTATTTTCTTTACAAAACTAAAATAAAATAAAACACAACTAAATATTATTTGGTATTTGGGGCGTTACCTCAACAAATCCTCCCTCGACCCAAATCACCAAATACCTCCACCTTGTCCGAGAAACGGACCTTCTTCTTGGCCTTGCTCCTCCCTACGCAATGACCCTCAACATAGCACAAGTTGTTCTCCGCCTTCTTTCCTTGCACAATCAAAGTAGCACCACGATACACTTTGCACCACCTTCCCGTACCAATGTATCTACACCCTTGCGATGTCAACTCACCCAACGAAATCACGTTAACACGAGCATCGGGTACATACCTCACATTGTGGAAGGTTCTAGTCACACCACCATGGAGCTCAATGCGGATGCTTCCCATCCCTTTGGCCTTCAACTTACCACTCCCCATGTTGATGTCACCATACTCACCATCTTGGCACAAAGTATCAAACATAGCATGGTCTCTACAAATGTGAACCGAAGCGCCGGAGTCCAACACCCAACTCTCTTGGCTTTCCTTCCCCTCATTGTTACTAGCCAAGAACAACTCCTTATTACCATCACAAGACATAATTACATTAGAGGAACCGCTATCATCATCAATTTTGGTCTTGCCCATCTTCTCTTGCAGCTGCTTGAAACTCTTCAAATCATCTCTCATCTTTGGGCAACGACTCTGAATATGACCCTTCTCACCACAATAGTAACACTCCACGTTACTAAAGTCTCTCGCGCGCGACTTCGACCTACTTCTCGGGCCACCACCTCTTCTCTCATGATTCCTCCCTCTTTCGGACACCTCCGCAGCTAGTACTCTATCTCCTCCATCACTAGGAGATACACCATCAACCTGCAACATCATCCGATCATTTTCTCTCAACACTGTCATTGCTTCATCTAGTGTAATCTCTGTCCTCCCTACAAGTAATGTCTGCACAATTGGCCTGTAGGACTTAGGTAGTGAAGCCAACAATAACAATGCCTCCTCTTGATCGGAGATCTTCTCATCTGCATTTCTCAACTGACATACTAGCTGGTTAAAACTGTTAATGTGGTCTTGCAACGCTGTACCTTGCTCCATCTTTAGCTGGTACAACTCATATCTCAAACAAAGCTTGTTAGTCAGTGACTTTGATGCATATACACTCTGGAGCTTATCCAACAACTTCTTTGGATCTGTCTCAGTCAAGTAATTATACTTGATCTCCGGAGCCATAGCTAATCTAATAGTACTGACAGCTTTCTTCTTTTTCGATGTCCATTGGGCATCGGTCACCTCACTAGGCTTTGTCTCATCTAAAGCCTCATCTAAATTTTGTTGAACCAACAAATCCTCAACCGTACTCTTCCACACAGTAAAATTAATTTTACCATCAAACAAAGGGATATCATATTTGGGCATACTACCAGACATGTTACTTGCACAAAATAATTCCTCCTTCAACAAATACAGTAATTTTTCCACCACCGATCCTACAACCAAAAGCTCTGATACCACTGTTGGGGAAAACTACGGTATTTACCCACAATCACAACAACAGATAATCGGAAAAATAAAGTGCAAAAAACCCGAAAACAACACAAACAATTTTACGTGGAAAACCCCTCTCAATTAGGGGAAAAACCACGGTGCGGATCTCCACGCACTAAACAATAATCCACTATGATAATCAAGAGTACAAAGGCAACACTCACAAGATCAAGCAACAAGTAAACAAACTATCTTTGGTATAAGTACAAATTGACAAACTCTAACTCAATTTGGTACTCCCACAAAACCAAAGATACACCCACAAATACCTGCCGATGACCGATCCGAATACTCTGATTATCTTCACCCGAACAAACCGAATCAACCGTGAACTGGAACAAACCTCTTTGGAAAAATACTCTATTTCTCTCACTCTGTGTTTGTCTCTCTCACTAGCTCTTCTTGTTTGTTTGCTTCGGCTGTTATGTTCTCTCACCCCCTTCTCACCAAACAAATGCCGTGCACTTCCTATTTATTACCAAACTCAATCACTCTCTGACTCTCCCTTTTCTTTGTTGGCAGTTTCACATGTCAACCGAAAGGACCCTTTGCCTTTTTATTTCCCATCTTTTAACTTCTTTTCTTTTTTCTTTTTCTTTTTCTTTTTGTTCTATTTTATTTTCTTTACAAAACTAAAATAAAATAAAACACAACTAAATATTATTTGGTATTTGGGGCGTTACCTCAACAGAGATGGATGACTAGCAAGGACTAGTAGTAGTAGTGGTTGACAAATCAAGGGAGAGACTAACTAGCGGGACACGGCTAGCAGATATGAAAGATAATGAGATTAGTAGCCTGGCAAAGACTACCGGACTGAAGCAATATACTATGATTTTGCGGAAGGTTGGTTTAGAGTTAAATGTTGCTTTGATACCATGTAAAAATATATGAAAGGAATTGTTTGATCTCTATGTATTGATATATGTGAGTATTTATACAAGGAAGTAAGAGATCTAAAAGAAAGAGATTACAGAAGACTCTAGAAGATTATAGAAGAATAATATATATGACTTAGATATATGGATATTTATATTACTAACACCTACAAATCAACCGCGGGAAAATAATTACTGTGATCGACTGTGAATACCCATGGTGTGAACCAAAAAAATCATACTGATTAGGATTTAAAAAAAACCCTAACAGGCCATATATATATATATATATATATATATATATATATATATATATATATATATATATATATATATATATATATATATATAAAGGAGGCATTTTATGGGAGCAATGAGATGTGCCACGTAGGCAAGAATTTTAAGAGCGCGCCAACTAAGCGAGAATAATGACAAAAAATAACTGGTGTAAAGCGTTTAGTAGTCTTATCATCCTGACCGATGTAAAATAAGATATTAATAAACTACTAGAGTTTTATATTGGTTATAACAGATCTTCGTCAAATATTTAAAATCGTAATATAACGTGTTCTATACATCTCAATAAATAACAAAAATTACACCATCAGATTTGAATTGAAAAATACTTCAGAAAGAGATGCATTTATAATATGTTTAGAAAATATGAGTAAGCATTTGAGTTTGAGAAAGAAATAAAGTGGTTAAATCTTAACAAAGAAAAACGTGGGTGAGTGAATCAATTACAATTTTTAATGCAACCACTATTTGTGATAGGAGTATTGAATTTTAACAAGAGTAAAGTACTTAGATTATGTATACTGGCAAACTAATTCTATTACCTCAGCCTGATTAAACTTCTCACCATTCTAAACTACTTATCAACATTAAACTCTATCGTGACAACTATAAAAAGGGGAACCTCATTGCTTCAGAATTTTGAAACCCAAGGTTACGCTCCATTCCCTTCCCATATTTTGAAATTATGGTGCTTAATGATTGGTTTTGGCTAATTTATCATGGTTTTCTTTTTGTAGGCACATTGTTTATATTTAACCATTGACAAGTCAAGTAAAGGTACTCTATATATTTCCTTACTATACTGATCATGTGTTTTACTAATTGTTTGTAACGTGCAATAATATAATTTATTTATGATTTACATGTATGATACAATAAAATTATTATAACAGTTTGTATTGGTGTAGTACGTATGAAGGTAAAAGATGTTTCGTTTGTGTTTTTCCACTTAGGCTACGTTTGATTCACCTGGATAAAATTGAACTGAATTGAAATGAACTGAAATGAACTGAACTGAACTGAATTGATTTTTTAAACTTGACCGTTAACCATTTAAAATTCGTCCAAGCATAGTCAATATTAGACTCATTTGAAAGTATGCTTTGAGATCTTTCCGATGACATAATTATCATCATGAAATTATTTCGGAATAAAAAGTTATATGAGTGATAAAGTTACACATGAACTGGACTGAACTGAATTGAATTTAAGTAAAATCAAGGTGAATCAAACAGAGCCTTACTCAATAATTGGTTAAGTTCACTTTATTTCAGTGGAGTTTAGTTCAATGATTTACTTTTTATTTCTCGGTTTATTATTTAGTTAGTATCATTCCGTTAAGTTCGATGGAGTTCAATTCAATTCAATCCACTTTAGTCCAATTAGTGAAAAAGAACACATCTCATCAAAGCTTCAATGTAGTTGAAAGTTACCTTATTCAAAGCCTAAACTGATGCTAATCACTCAATGTTGTAATTATTCCTTTAAAGAGGAAATTGGCGCTAACTACTATTTAATTTGCTTTGTACCAAAATATAAAGAGCAATGTGATGTTTAGGAGGTTGTTGACATAGCTATGGGGATTCACACCACAAAGCGTGATTGATCAACTGGCAAAGAGGAGAGAAAGAAAGAATAACTGAAATTAGGAAGATAGAAGGATAATGAATAATACGAGTTTGAGTTGTGAATTACTCTAAATTTTTATAAAGAGGTATATATTAGATATTCGTTAACTATTTAAAAACAAATATAACTTTTTGTATGCATAAGAAACATGTAAGATCGTATGCGTCATGTATATGTTGGTTCTCGTAAATAAATAAAAATAATAATATTAATAATAAAATTAAGGATGAAAATAAAAAATGAGCAAATATCTTTAGCCACCTAAGCGATATTTTTAAGAGCATGCCACATAAGAGATAATATTAAACAATAAAATTAAAGTAACACATACTCATGACACATACTTTGAACAAAAATATAAAAATAAATAGAAATAAAAATAAGAAAAAAAAAAAAGATCTTTCACACGTTAGTAACTTAGTAATTACTATACCCAACTCAATTGCCAAATAAAACTATTTTTAACATATCAATCAATATATAATATAAAGAATTTTTAAAGTATTTAACATATATTTTTTTTATCTTAAAGTATTTAATATATTAAATAGTAGCAAGTATATGAAACAAAAACAGAATTATTAAAACATACTAAATATCATACTTATTAACCAAGGCCGGGGTTTGAATCTCGTTGGAGCAACTTTAAATCTCTTGGCCAAATATCCCACCTTTAAGGTGTCTATAAGCCAACGCGGGGAGATAATCACTATAGTCGACAGTGGACAACTGGACACCCTAATGTGAAACAAAAAATCGTATTGAATAGGATTAAAAACCCATTTTTTAGCTTGAAAAGAAAAGCGGATTGAGGTGTGGTTCTTGAGCACAAAGAGGACACCACCCCTAATTTTTTACTCTATTTATTAAGTGCAAGCAATAATTATCAGCGTGTATATAAGGCATTATTGACTTATTTATAACCTAGTAGTTCTTTACTACAGTCTAAAGTGTACAGTTCACAAACCAAATGGCAAGCATATGATGTTGCTCCGTCGTTTGAGCATAGGTAGGTGCAACTGTCTTATTCAGAGCAAGCCTTTTCAATTTAATAAGTTTGTCTAAGAAATTGGGCTAATTAAGAAACTTTGATGTTAATTTGATCTGTTAGTCAATGCTGAATCACCTAGAATATATAGAACCAAAAGTGACTCCTGTTAAACAGAAGTCATCAAGAGTTAAACTTCAAATTGAAGTGTGATTGTGTGATTAATGATGACTTGTATGGGTGATAATAAACGCAGCTTAGCTATTAAATTATGTAGATTACCAAAAAAAAAAAAAAAAAAAAGCTATTAAATTATGTATATAAAATGACTTTTAAGGAGAGTAGAAACTAGAAAAATGAAATGACAAAAAGGTGAGTAAAAAGCCAAAGAAGAAGGTCTGTTTGTCTCAGGGCAGCTACGGTTTTTGCTTTCAAAGCTTTGCCCAAACTTTTGTACGAGGAACATATTACGGATACGAGAGAGAGAGAGAGAGAGAGAGAGAGAGAGAGAGTGCTGACTGATGATGAGTAGTTTCCAGCAGCTGATGGTGATAGACTTGACAAAATGGTGGCTGGCTACATATCACGTTGATTTTGATATTTTGATCCTTTTTATTTTTTTTAAGGGTCAAAAAACAATCAAAGACTGTGTTGGCTCAATGGCTAGCACACATTATACAAATATCATCGATTTTGGTAACCTCTTTGATTACACAATTTTTGTCAAACTCGAGTTTTGTGGTAATTTTGAGACTTATGGAATCTACTTATATAGTAATAAGGGGTCCGGCTTAATTAGGTGTTTTTTTTTTTTATTTTACCAATTCTGGTGTAGCAAATAGCAATAAAGGGTCCGGCTTAATTAGGTGGTGTTTCATGTATATATGTCACTTATAGCTTGTTCTCATCCATGCATGTCATCATTTACTTTTCATTCTCATGATGGAAAAAAAGAATATAATTTTTTTTTATACAATTCTGAATTTTTAATTGCCTAGCTCCCCTCGTTGACCCAAGTTGCCAAGTTCGAGTCCGTCATATCTACTGTAAAATCTAATAGAATACTGCACATCAACTAGCATGAACCATTTAAATTGTTTGATAAAATACAAATGATGTTTTTGCCTATTGTTTAAGACCGAGGTACAATACATTAGGTTTGATATTCGAATATTCATTATACCGCCCTTTGTGCTTCATCTGAACCCAAAAAAAATTGTTTGATAAGAAAAATATCAATTCTCTACCTAAGGGCATTCAATGAATTATGGTGCATTTAACTTGTAATGATCTTGTATGTTGTTCTAAACCGGCCATGCACTTATTAGCACCCAAAAAAAGTGTTTAAACAAATTGGACCAAAGACAAACACCGGGCGTTTTCAATATTATACCACCATATAAATATGGAAAAAAAAAAAAACCCTCATTTGTAATTTTTCTAACGTTTTCGTTTGACTTTATTAGGATTGGGTGGAAAATAATAGAGGGATATGGCGACCGGATCGATTGACCGTATAAAATGGTATTTGTGCAAGCTGTAGCATACCATAAGACAAATATGCAATCACGTGATGGAAGAATCAATTTCACCTAAACTTTTTTGGAGGCTGTAATAATCTACCTAAACCATTTTATTGTCAGGTTATTTTTTTTTTTTTTTTTTTTTTTTGCGCATATCTCCATCGTTCTTGTTTTCCTACGCGCTCTTAGAGACCGGTAATTAGGGCATGTTTTCTTCAACTTTTCTTTGAAATATTCAGTACTTTTTCGTTCACTTAAGTAAAATTCAATTCATCTCGGTAAAAAGAGGTTTAGTTCAAAAAATATAAGTTTAGTTCGGTAAAACGAAGTACAAATTAACTCTTTGTAATTCTAGATTCGGCAAAAATAAGTTTAGTTTAAAAAAGTTCAGTTCAGTAAATTTCAATTCAATTCATTATTATATCGTTAAATTGAGTAAAAATAAGTTGAAGAGAACAAGCCTTACTTATGTCACAACCGAGCAGTGATTTTTCTACACTTTTCTTCACAAGAAAATATAAATTGACTTCTTGTCCTTTTTGACAAATTGGAATTTTTGGCAAATTTTGATCTTATTCACAGGCCACAGCGAATAGCAGCCCTTATCAATCTTGTACCAATTGCAATTCGTTAAATCAGATTCAGATAATGAATTTCAGTGTCAATTCACTCCTCTTTTCTAAGATACAAATATTTTTTTACCACCACGTTTATTCGCATCAGCATCACCACATCTCAAACTTATCTTCATCTTCTTCCTTTATTTTCATAATACAGTACATATTATGAAACTATAGCAAACAATATGGAGACATCTTATTTTGAACAGGTAATCTTACAAACGAGTCATGCCAAAACGTAATATTCAAGCCATCGCAGTATCGCACTGTTAAATATACAAACCTATCCAAAATCTTTGGATGATTGTGAATTGCTAAATACCGCCCCTTTTTACTAGCTACCGCCCCCCCAATTTCCAATTTTACCCTCCCCCTTTTCCTCACTCACTCTCACTCATCCTCTCTTCCTCACTCACTCTCACTCATCCTCACCACCACACCATCACACCGGCAACCACCACCACTCACGGCACAACCACCACCGGTAAATTTTTTTTGCGCATTTTTTTTGCACAGTCGTCTGCAATTTTCGACTCACCCTTGGGTGAATCGTCTGCTAGAGGCGACTCACCCAAGGGTGAGTCGAAAATTGCAGACGACTGTGCAAAAAAAAAATTATTATTATTATTTATTATTATTATTATTATTATTATTATTATTATTATTATTATTATTATTATTATTAATATTATTTATTGTTATTATTATTAATATTATTATTATTATTGCACAGTCGTCTGTAATTTTCGACTCAACCTTGGGTGAGTCGTCTGCTAGAGGCGACTCACCCTTGGGTGAGTCGAAAATTACAGACGACTGTGCAAAAAAAATGCGCAAAAAAAAATTTACCGGTGGTGGTTGTGCCGTGAGTGGTGGTGGTTGCCGGTGTGATGGTGTGGTGGTGAGGATGAGTGAGAGTGAGTGAGGAAGAGAGGATGAGTGAGGAAGAGAGGATGAGTGAGAGTGAGTGAGGAAAAGGGGGGAGGGTAAAATTGGAAATTGGGGGGCGGTAGCTAGTAAAAAGGGGGCGGTATTTAGTAACACCCTTTAGTATTCCACTTTGCCCAGGAACTTTTTCTTGGGGTGCAAACTATGCCAAGGTACGTACTTTTATCACGACGATTGCATTTTCGTATTTATTATTCCTTTATCCATTTACTCCAGCTCTTTATTTTATTTTATTTTATACGTAGCCACAGCTAACTCTTAGAGTGTGCATTGGATAAATCTCAAATGTATGTAATAGTTTGCAAATTACACATATTAGGCAAGTCAACAAGATAAATCTTCTCAACAGATTTAATAAGCAAATAGGGCTTAGGGGAAATTGAACCCTGCATTGTCTTGCCATATCCATTTGCACTAGCTAGCTACAGATGAATATGTTGTTTTATTACTAACTTTCTTTCTTTTTTCTATTTCCTTTTTTGCCCTTGCCACATGTATATACTCCATATAGACTCACAATTGGAAGTGTGAGAGGATGCTTTAATCTAAGAATGGTAGTACACTTTACAATGATTCTAAGAATGGTGCTTTTACTATAAATCTTTATGTGTTTCGTTGCAGTGTTAAATTGATTACAAATACAACTAATGAGGTGTGGTTGAGTGGTAGGGGCTCATCCATCGTTAATCAAGGTCGAGGGTTCGAATCTCACCTTGGGCATGGAGCAGCTTTAAATTCCTTGGCCAGCTGTCTCACCCTTTGAGGTGCCTATAAACCAGTGCGGAAAAATAGTCACTGTAGTCGACGGTGGATACCCTTAGTCGTGAACCCAAAAAAAAATTTGATTACAAATACTCCGTAGTAGTTGCACCAAAAAATTGATTACAATTTGCTGTACAATTAAAATGGTCACTAATGTATACGTGACAATCATTTACAAGTACATTGTTTCAAGTCTAGATAATATCATGTTGGAGAGGATTTAAATTTGGATTAACAAGCTATTAAGTAGGAGTGTTGAAATTGAATGCACCAAAAAAAAATTTGTACATATAAGACAAAAGATCATCGAGAAGGTGGGGTGGGTCAACCCCAATGGATTGTGGCAATGGTGGCTGAGGAGGGTTCTCCACTTGCGAGTTGCAAAGGACTAATTATGAATGATGATAGGTTTGAATTCTCAAATTTGATACGTATTGATTTCAATTAATAGTTTTTTTTTTTTGCCCTTTTCGCACCTTTCTAATGGGCTTTCTCCCAGTTGAGGTTATTTTGGTCCTATAATAAAAATAGGGTTTTTTTTTTGGGTCTTTGCCAAAAGTATTCACCGTCGACCATAGTGACTAATCCCCTCGTATCAATTGTCAGCACACTAAGCGGTAAGGGAGGCGGCCAATGAATTTTTTCAATTTGCAAGACTTGGGATTCGGACCCCCAACCACTTGTTTAAAGGATGAAGTGTTGAACTACTACACCAACTCATCTTGGTTATAAAAATAGGTTATTTTGGACATACGATTTCAACTTTTTTTTTTGGGGGGGGGGGGTTCAATGATATCTCTCTTTTCTAGTAAACAAGAGATTTATATTTAGTGGCATAACTGAGTCGAGCCACTTTGGTAAGTCTTCGAACTCGACTTAGTCAAAGTTAGGGCCAGCTCAATTTGATTGAACTCGAGCCTACTATAGCTCGGCTCCGCTAACTTAATATTTTCCTGGATGTTACTCAGTTTAAAATATGCAAAGGATCATTAATAGTCGAGTTCAATTACAAACATTTTGAATTAAACAATTGTTTCAACGTTTCTAATAGTGTGCTTGAATTCGAATCAAGCCGAACCATAAGTCCAAACAGAGCCAACTTGAAGCCTTTTCACTTATGTCTCGGTGAGATTTGAGCCGAGCCAACGCAAGCCAAACCGATTTGAACTTCGAGCTGGCCTAACTCGAATTCGGCTCGGCTCGACTCAATTACACCTGTCCAGCATATGTCTTTTTTTGTTTCTTTTTCTTCCCATTAGTTATGATGTAACCTTAAAATGAAATCCAAAAAATTCACACCGTTGTCCTTACGAAAATGACACTGTTGTTCTTACAATATTCGCAGTCCTTGCTAAAGTCACACAATCTATTATTGTACAAATGGATATGTAATTATTGAGCTTTTATTTTTAGGCGAATTACAGAACATATAACAAGACTACTCGATCAGATTCAATCGATTGATTTGCGCCGTTATTGAGCAAAACTAACTCAATCTTTTTACGTACTAGGTTTTATCTCATACTTTGCACGGGCTCAATGGATATGTGATTATTGAGCTTTTATTTTTAGGCGAATTACAGAACATATAACAAGACTACTCGATCAGATTCAATCGATTGATTTGCGTCGTTATTGAGCAAAACTAACTCAATCTTTTTACATACTAGGTTTTATCCCGTGCTTCGCACGGGCTCGTAAAATAATTTTATGAATATATTAAATAATATAATGTTTAAACAATTTGAAGTGATATTTATTGATATTATTGATAAAATACATTTTATATTATTTTTGCAAAGATTTCTATCCATAAGATGCATGGTAACTCTTGAAAAAGATATTTCATACCACGCACTTGTAATGAGATTGAACTGAATTTAGATAGAGAATAAAAATAATATATGTACACTAATTCTAAAAAGTAATTCAATTCATGAATAAACTCATTCTGCATTAATGGTATATGTGCACTAAAACTTGATATTTCATACTTGTTTTATACCGCACAACTAAAACTATATGACAAAGTTATGCACATGTGGCGTCTACGTGTCATCTTCACAGCAACATTGCCTCTTATGTGATGTTCTACGTCTCATCACCGCACGTAGATGATCCAAACTTTTATAGGATACATATACATATATATCTTATTTTGAAGCATTTTTCAAATCTTATCCAACGAAGTCAGATTTTTAATTTTTTGACATACGTAATTAAAGTTATTTTATTTTATAATTTGGAAATATGTTAATAAATTTGTAATTAAGTCAACTAATGATAAGAATTAATGGTGGATGATGTGTCATGTTACGTGGCAAGTTTGTGCTTACGTGTCGGCTTACGTGTCATGCCTACACGATGTGGTTCGCCTAAGCGGCGTCCCACGTGTCGGCATCACACGAAGAAGGACCCAGTTTTATATATATATATATATACATATATATATATATATATATATATATATATATATATATATATATATATATATATATATATATATATATATATATATATATATATATGGTTAGTTAATAATTTCGAGCTAGTTTTGTGATTGACTGTACTCTCCAGTCTCCAGAATGATTTTGGTGTTATTGCAAGTTTGCAACCTGAACAAGAAAAAGGAAATATAATACTTCATCCATCTCATAAAAATGTTCACACAAGTTTTTTCACGGTCTTCAAAACACTACTTTGACCACAAATAATTACCACTAAATGAATATGTAAATTAAAAAATTATGATTTCTTGAAAGTACTATTTAAAATGAATCCAGCAAAAGAATTTTTACATTATAAATCTTTATATTTTTTTGACGTATTTATGATCAAAGTTTGTAAAGTTTGATATTGAAAAAATTAATGTGAACATTTTTATGGGACAGAGGAATTATATAGCCATTGACATTTGAGTTTTGACAGTTTATCATCTTAAAAAATAAATAAATTTTGTACAAGTCATTAAAATTGTGGGCAGTAATGAATAGCCAGATGTCAGTCAACCCATCGTTTTAGAATTAAAATCATCATGGACTTGTACTCTTGATCCAACGGTGATTGTGGCACAGTTTTCCATTTTTATTTTTTTATTGGGAGTATTCACTATTCTGCTCTTTGACTTTTGGATTTCTCCTTCCTATTGATATCCGTTTACTATCTTTCAGTTACGATGACGATTCTCAGAACATTGCAGTATTTTCCACATTCACATGAGTCATGACATTTACAGAAGAAGGGAAAAATGAAAATTAATAGTTTAATAGAAATTTTGGTACAACTAGTAAATTAAATTTAAAATGTAGGGGTCTCTTGCACAATCTCACAATAGAATTATTGGATTGTCAATCAAATATTTTCCAAGAAAAACAAATATTTGTAAGGGGGTGATGAGAAAGAGGTCAACTTCTGTATATACTATGCTTAAACTACAAACTCGATCACAATTAAATTTGGGTGATTATATATCCGTATTTCACATATGCAGTAAATAATTTTCGTGACAACAAAATGTAAAACCACTCTCTTTACAAATATAATACGGAGTTGTGACTATCAAGATTTACGATAAGTACATGAAGCTACTTCTTCATCAAAAATGCTACAGTAAATAGTACGAGTATGTATAGAACGTTAATGTGTTATAAATTTTACAGTTCATTGACATATATAAGTACGTAGAACACTTTACACTCCTTTGTTGAATATTGCTATTTGGAAATTTGCAGTAGGAAGACTAAGGAGAATGATACATCTACTCATTGGGTTGGCAATCCACCATCCACCTCTCATGTGTATTTATCTCTCTCCTCTATCTTCAAATTCTATCTCCTCTATTTCCAAAAAATGGCATTTAGGTAGGAGAGACACAAAAAGAAAGTGTGTTGCCCACCCACTGGGTCAACCAAACATTTTTCGAAGACTAATGATAATTGACGGAAAATGTTTGGTTGACCCACTGGGTGGGCAACCCATATTCACTTTGTATTTATTTCTCTCCTATCTTAAAGGCTATTTTTTGGAAATGGAGGAGTGAGAATTTGAAAATAAAAGAGAGAGATAGATACATAAGAGGGGTGAGTTGCCAAGCTAGTGGATAGATGTATCATTCTCCACAATTAACACCATGACAGGGAAAATTGAGAGGAAAAAATCAGCAATATTAGGATGTGTGTGTGTGACTTTAGGTGGCTAGTCAACGCCAACCTAACCAGATAACAAGGAAGTCATTGAAGTTATTTCACTTCAAGTATCCCACACTACATTAATTAACAATCAAATAATTCAACATAGTGCAACTGTGCAGCTGCACTCACCAAAAAAAAAACAAAAAAACAAAAAGAAAAAACAAAAAGAAGCATCATCTTCCCTTACTATTTCAAAAACCTCCCCCCTTTCTTTACCCCCAAAGTCAACTCTCTCTCTCTCTCTCTCTCTCTCTCTCTCTCTCTCTCTCTCTCTCTTTACCCTCAACACACACAAACAAAAACCATACATCTAAGCTACTCTTCTTCTATGGCAACCCAGATTTACTTTTCATAAACAAAACCAACCCAACAATCTCTCCTCTATTTTTCTTTCTCAAATCGAATTTTGCCCATTTTTTGCTAAAATAAATGGGCAACGGCATAGGAAAAATCGGGGTCTGCTTTACCGGCGGGGAAACCCATCGGGCCCACGACAAACACGATTTGGGCCTGTATTTACCCGACCCATACGACGAGGGGTTGGGACACTCTTTCTGCTACGTTAGGCCCGACACGGCCCGGAAACAGCCCGCCAACAGTACCTCAAAGATCCACTCGGAAGAATCCACCGCTGGCGCGTCGATTTTCCGATCAATCTCCGGCGCGTCAGTTTCCGCAAATACTTCCACCACCCCTCTCTCAACCTCAGTCATGGACCCCACAACCGCCACGTCATCGGTCTCTGGCCCGTTTTTCGAGAGCTCCACTTCCTTCGCTTCTATCCCTCTCCAACCCATCCCCCGTTCGGGCCCACTCTCGGGTCCATTCATTCCCGACCGTGTTTCTCTCTCCGGCTCAGTCGGATTCTTATCAGGCCCACTAGACCGTGTTGGGCCAATGTTCTCCGGCCCACTCGACAGGAGCTTCTCTCACCACGGTGGCTTCAAACGAACCAATTGGGCCCGTATTCGGGCAGGGTCTCTCATCCGCGGGCTCAGAAGGGCCATATCGAAGACGTTCGGGAACAACTCGGTGGTGGCCCCTGTTAAAGGAGTAGTGGGCCACGACAACTGGGTGGTGGGCTCAGGGCCCGACGGGCCCGATAGTATGAATTTGAGCTCAGAGACAAGCTTAGATGATATAGATTCATGGGAAAGTCAGAATCTTCAATGGGCACAAGGGAAAGCAGGGGAAGATCGTGTACACGTGGTAGTTTCAGAGGAACATGGGTGGGTTTTTGTTGGGATTTATGATGGATTTAATGGACCTGATGCAACTGATTTTCTGTTATCAAATTTGTATACTTCTGTTCAGAAAGAGCTCAAGGGTTTGCTTTGGGATGATAGCAATTCTAATAAGTCTGATTTATCAACATCATCATCAACAATAATTAATTGTTGTGATGGAAATAGCAGTATAAGTAGTAATTCAGATATGGAGGGTTTTGAAAGTAATGTTTGTTGTGATGTTTATGAGCAAGAAAGTAATTATGCAACTAGTTTAAGTAATAGTAATGGTAATGATATTAGAAAGGGGAGAAATTGGAATTCAAAGAGTAAATTCAAAGGGGCAGGAAAGAAATGGGAAGAGAATCAGAGAAGATGGAAGTGTGAATGGGATAGAGAAAGAGTTGAGCTTGATCGGAGATTAAAGGAGCAATGGAGTAAGAACAACGATTCGAAATCGATAAATCATTCGGATGTGTTGAAAGCATTATCACAGGCTTTGAAGAACACAGAGGATTCTTATTTGGATATTGCTGATAAGATGCTTGATGAGAATCCTGAGTTGTCAATGATGGGTTCTTGTGTTCTTGCTATGTTGATGAAAGGGGAAGATGTTTATGTAATGAATGTAGGGGATAGTAGAGCTGTATTGGCTAGAAATAAGGAACCTGATCTTAGACTTGGTAAAATTGATCAGGATTTGGAGATGATAAATGAGGAGTCTTTATATGATTTGGATGTTTCTGATGGGGTCAAACCTAGTCTAAGGGCTTTTCAACTTACAATGGATCATAGTACTTCTGTTGAAGAGGTAAATGAAGAATCTAGTCTTTATGATTCTGCTTGTGTTTCTTGCAGGATTTGGTCTGAAAACTATTAATTTTGTGTTCTGATTTTGAGTCAGTCTTTTGATCATTGTAGTATAGTGGATTAGTGATATTTGGATTATGGCTTAGTTTGTTTAGTTTATGATGCATTACAGGAAGTGTTGAGAATTAGAGATGAACACCCAGATGATGCTTGTGCGGTTGTGAATGACCGTGTCAAAGGTTCTTTGAAGGTGACACGAGCTTTCGGTGCCGGATTTCTTAAACAGGTATTGCCTTCCTCATCAGTAACCATTTCACTTCAGTTTTTGAGTAGATTTTGTTGCTATTAAGTACTTGTTTAAGATTTCCTTTAATGTCTATTCAAGATCGATTTTTTAAGGGTTATGAGTGACATGAGATGAGATGACATGAAATTGTGCATGGTGATAACAGATTATACTATCTAAATTTGCTGATTAATTGATTGTTTGAACAAGGTAGTTCAACCCAAGTAATTAAGTACTTGATGCATTAAATTGTACTGGTTCACCTACAATCAAATTTTAGTTGGAGAGTAATGAAGTATGAACACTGAATGCAATGCAACTACCTTAGTCAACTTATTGCAGTCAGTGAAATCAGGCTAAGCCTGACCAGATAAAATTTCAACAGATAATCTTCTTATTCTGTGATCACAATCGTGCCCTCTATTCCTCCTTACTACAAATGGAATTTGTGGTCTGTGGAAAATATCAAAAAAAATTACCTTTTGGTAACAATTAACAAAACAGCTATAACTTCATTCAACTTGAAGTGGGGTTTGTTATGAACTTGTGATTAGTATTTTGGTTTTAATCTTCATGCTTTTGAAGTGAGGAACTTCTTAAAATTCTTACGCTTGCCGTTGAATTTCTGCAGCCTCAATGGAACAACGCTCTTCTAGAGATGTTCAGAATTGATTATGTTGGTACTTCACCATACCTCAGTTGCCTACCGTGCCTTCATCACCACAGATTAGGCCCGAAAGATCAGTTCTTGATATTATCTTCGGATGGTCTCTATCAATACTTTACAAACGAGGAAGCTGTTGCTGAAGTGGAGCTCTTTATCTCATTGTCACCTGAAGGAGACCCGGCTCAGCATTTGGTTGAGGAAGTTTTGTTACGTGCAGCAAAGAAAGCTGGTAAGTTTTCGGAATCTTATCAAGAAACAATTTTGCGCCTGTGAAATAAGTCTCAGTTGATCAGCCTAACTAAACTGTCGTATGTCATTCATCCTTGTGCAGGTATGGATTTCTACGAGTTGCTAGAAATACCCCAGGGGGATCGACGTAAGTACCACGATGATGTTTCCATCATCATCATTTCCTTTGAAGGAAGGATATGGAGATCATGTGTATAGGTAGATGAAAACTACAAATAGAACAAGGTATAGAAAAAAAAAACCCAGAAAATTCAGGCAAATTTTCTTTGTCTCATTTTAGTTTTTATCCTTGTCACCCACATAACAGTCAAATTAAGCTCTATCTAGCAAGAGCCAGAGGTGTCAGTTATGCTATTGACAGGGTGATAGAAAGTGTATAGGCATAAAAAAGAGGTAGTTATGTTGAGGAAAATCATCAATCATCATAGATAAAATTGTAATTTTTGAATAAACTCCATTCAATCTATGAATATGAAATTTTGTTTGTTTATTGACTGTCTTCTAGACCTTTGCAGAATCTAATCTGGTTATTGCTGCTGTTATTATCTTATTACTATCTTTGACTATATCTTGTGGCATTATCAGTAAGACCATCTAAAGTGTTTTATTCTGGGAATCTTTTTGGGTGCCCATTATCTAAATTTGACCCAAGAGCATCTTCAAGTATTTGATTAGGCTCCTTCTGATGCCCAGAATTTGGTTTGACCTAAGATGATAGATGATGCAGTGGTCCTGTTTGGCAGTTGTTGAAAAAACGAATTCACTAATGGAAACAACATTCTTAAAAATTTTCCTCTTGCCTTTTGCTTACCACAACAACAACGACGACCCAGTATAAATCCCGCCTAGAACGGGATCTGGGGAGGTCCACATGTACGCAGCCTTACCCCTAATTAGTCGCCTAGTAGAGAGTGTTTTATTTTTTATTTTTAAAACATTTGCAAAAAGTTTTTTTTTTCTTTTTTTTTTTTTCAACAAGAGTGCATGCAAGAAAGGAAAAAGAAAAATGGTCCCTCTTTTTTCCTTTGTGTAGATTCTATAAGCAACTTTTTTTTTGTCAAACTGTAGATTTTTAAAACTTTTCCACACATTATTTCCAATTTCAGTCTTACATTTTTTTTTGCATATTTAATTGAAATTTGAAAATCCTTCTTTCTATTCTTGAAAGAGACTACAGGAAAACCAGAGGAAGGTTCAGTCAGTAAACAACGTTGACATCTCTCTCTCTCTCTCTCTCTCTCTCTCTCTCTCTCTCCCCTTTTATGAAAGAGAGAGAGAGACTTTACTAGTAGACTTGTTTACGCGGGAAGTAACAGAGCAAAAGAAGTCATCACCAAAGGCCAAAGGGTGGTTAAAAAAGTCAACAGTTATGATTACAGAGTCAAATCCTTCATAATTCTACTTACAAAATTAATCTTATGTAGAATTTAATTTATATTTTCTCCCTACGTTAATTATTCCTGTTGTTTCTGGTATTGGTGATGTCTGAAAAGGACAGGCTAAGGATTTGGTTTCTCCATTAGCTTAAGTAATTGATGAAGTGTGATTATGAGTAATAACCCACTAATTGCTTCCCTTGTTTGTTACTAATATACCCCTCTGTTTATTGATTTTTTTGTCCTCTCTTTTTGAAATCTGATATGAGATGATGTCCTAGTTGTTGACTGTTGAAGTTATTGAATCCCTTTTTTGGGAGTTAGCGTCAGATTAATGCTATTGGCCATTTTGTGATTTAGGTGTTTGGTACAATTGTGTAGTATTTAGGAAAATCGTATAAATGACACCTAGGGCGGGCTGTTTTCCATAGTGGTTCTGGTAGCCTTCTTTGTCTGTTAATTAAAATGAAAGATAATTTTGTTCAAAAAAATTAGATAGTGTGCGATAAAAATACCTGTCATTTTGATTTTATTATAGCGCCACCATTCGATTCGATTCGATTCGATTCAATTCCTGAACCAAATATGTATCAGTTGTGCAAGTGACCACAAACCCCATTCTTAGCTCTATCCAGATGATTGCCTTCTTTAGGACAGTCAGAAGATTTGGGAGATTGGGACCTTTTTTAAAACCAATTTTTCCTCCACCCATTGGCTGACCAACTATACTTCCTTATGCGATAATTGATCATTAATTTTTTTTGTTGCCCCTCTCTTTTTAACGCTTTCCCGAATTAAACAAAACATAGCTGTTATTAGCCTGCTTTGACTTTGCACCCTTTGGTTTTGCCTTTAAATCATTTGAGTGTGGCAGATTGCAAGGACCCACCATTTAACCGGCCCAAGGGAGGATGAGGTGGGAGCTCAAATGGTAAGAGCCTCACCTTTATAACCCAGTGGTTAGGGGTTCAAATCCTCATTCATGCAGGGAGAATAAAAACTCTTCTACCTTTCTTTGCAGGGAAGATTTTCTCATCTGCTTCAGTCCGTCAGCTTACCAAAGATGAATTGACTTGTCTGGCGCATGTGATTTGCGCATGGGTCCTTGAAGTAAAAAAAAAAAAAAAAAAACCCGGCCCATGATATGTTTGAAAGCTTCAAAATTGGGCTCAGCTCAGGCTCAGACTTGGGTTGGGCTCTTTGGTTGTCATTTTGACTCATCTGTTCCGGTTGAAAGCGAAAGTAAAAAGTTTTGCACATATAAACCTATCTGGCTGTTGAAAAAAGAAATTTGGCCATGTCAAAATGGCATATGGTCCCATCTCATCTCCAACCCCCCCTTTTTTTTTTCAAATTCAAAACCAAAAGAACAGGTTCACATTTTTGACTTCCAACACTAACTTTTTTTCTAGACAGGTTTTTCTTTTTGTTTAACCCATATCCTTTGAGATTAGTCATCCCAAATTTAATATTCTCATCTCTGACCGACCCAAAAATTCTAAAAATTGAAAAAAATAACAAATAATAAATCCCTTTTGAAATCGTCAGCACTTCCTAGGAGTAAGTGTTGAATTAGTCCACTTCAGCGGATTAGTTAGAAAATTTCATGATCTCAATTGCTTATGTCAAAAATTCTGCTAATCCACTATCATATCTCTTGTTTTCTGTAATTTTGCTACTTGTAACCATTTTTTTGTCCTGTTGGGGAGTATTAGTTCAGCATCTTTCAATCTGTATTCTAGAAAAGATCATCAGAATGTCAATCTTAGGCTCTACTAGCAGCAAAACAAGCCATAGCAGCAACAATATGAGCAAGCAATCCTTCTTTGAATTCAGGAAACAAGCCTCTTTTTACATCAAGGAGAAGATCAAAACGGCTCGATTAGCTCTCACAGATGTTACCCCTGCCCAATTGTAAGATTAATCTGCTTTTCTGTAATTTCTTGAGCTTTCAAGCATCAAACTTGATCTGGGTTCTCAGCTTTATTGACTTTATTTTATTTTTCTGTGTTTCCTTGGGACATTGAAAGGTTGACAGAAGAAGCAACAAATGCTAATCTATGGGCACCGGATGCTCGAACTCTTGGGATAATATCGAAGGCTGCATTCGAAGTTGATGATTATTGGAGAATTGTAGACATCCTACACAACAAGTATGTTGGGTTTCTTGTTCATCAGTGTCTACTGTTTATGCAAGTTATCCTTGAATTTATATTTTTATTACATCCCCAATCTCTTTTTTTTTTTAATTTTCCCCGGGAACTTTGAATTGTGGTCAGATTATCAAATTTTGATAGAAAGAATTGGAGGACATCTTACAATGCTTTGATATTAATGGAGCACTTACTGACTCATGGGCCAGAAAGTGTTGCAGAGGAGTTTCAAATAGACAAACCCATCATTAAGACCATGGAAAATTTTCAGAATGTTGATGAAAAAGGGTAGGCAAATAAACTCATCCTATCAAAATCCTTCCTTTCATATCTTAGACCAATGTTTTATAGTACTAATTTATGGTAACAAACAATGTTTGTACATGATCAGAAAAACTGACAATGTTGATAAACAGATTTAACTGGGGTCTTGCTGTAAGGAAGAAATCTGAGAGGATACAGAAGTTGCTGGAAAAGGGACCTCTACTTAAGGAAGAGCGAGATCATGCTAGAAAGCTCTCAAGAGAGATAAAAGGGTTTGGCAGCTTTAGTACTGGAAGATCAACCTCTCCTCTCAATCTCCAGGAATCAACTGCATTTGGAAGGAGCCATTCCCAGTTTAATGAGCATGGGAACGACGAGAAATTATCCAATGACATAACAGCTGAGAAGCCGTGGATGTCGAAGACATCTTTGAAGGAGAACATGGCACCAAGAAATGAAGTAAGCAGACGAAATTTGCATGTTTGGAATGATGAGAATAGTATAGGGGAGGGAAATGCCCTTCTATGTGAGACCAATGTTGGGTTGTTAATAGAGGAAGAAGGTCATCCTTTCAACAATGATACTCGGAAACAAAACCGAGTGTCATTGCTTGCTGCTAAAAGCGATGATTAAGGACTAATCCGGTTTCTGTGACATAGTTACAGGGTCGTGGAATGCAAGATGCAGGTTGTGGCTCCACTGGCAATAGTTACAGTAACGGCGTACATTATTGCTAAGATGTTGAGCTTTTGTTATCAAAGGATCATAGGCACAAGATCCTCTCTTCGAACGCTATATAATACATGAGAGTTTATGGGACTGCGGGATCTATAGTTCTGTATATGTATCTTTAGTTGAAGTTGTACTGTTATCAAGGTTTAGGCTGTCTAGTTGAGTGTATGTAACATAAGTTTTAACAAGTCCCTTGTATCTTGTGTGCCCCAAGTGGAGAAAAACTTGCGCTCTGATGCTTTGCTTTATCTGATAGTTCTATTTGTAGTACTACAGAAGAGAGGAGAGAAAACATATCCATGAATTGCTCTCACTGCATGTAGAAATCTTACTTCCGCATAACAGTAACAAATTAACAATAAAGAACAATTCAGAATTCAAGCCACATTTCTATCAAATGAGTTTCACTAAAACAGTTTCAATCAATTACTTAAAACATTTGTAGAATTTAGAAATCGGAATGAAATTTTAAAAAAATGTTGGAAACAGACTTAGTTTGGTCCTATCCCTCCTATAAGCTATAATTTGGAGAACTATACAATGGAAAGTTGGAAGCTATGCTATATTAACTAATGAATAAATAAGGGGGAGAGAGTACATATGTAATAGTGCCAAACATGTTCAGATCGGACTTGGCTAGCCATACAATGGGTGTAATATACACTCCATTGTCTAGTGTCTTATCTCTCTCCTCTTACTTGGGGCACCTTGGATTTCATGGGGGTAGTATGGGTGTGTGGGACCCAAGGAAGAGGAGAGAGATAGACACAAATAAAGGGGGCATAATGGGGTGTATATTACATGGTTACACCCATTGTATGGCTAGCTTTGTTGGTTCAGATCAGCAACCGTGTTACAAAAGAGGAACTCTAATTTATATAGGACAGTACTATTTTGTACTCCTTCCTATTCTGAAATCTGAATGCTTTCCGGTTTTTTATTTTTTGGTTAACTTACTTCACACTAAATTAACAAATTTCTGATATACACATCCGAGACAAATATGGAAATACAAAGACATGTATAAGCAACACCTATCTAGCATTACATCTGTACATGTAAATTACTAAGAAACTGCACATGTATACCAATGTTTCAAGATCTGCAAAGCCATTCTTGAATTGAAAGCCTCAACGAATGGTTTGGAGTTAGTTGCAGGTGATCCAATCTCAAATTGGTCATAGGAGAAGTTTCCCGACCATTTTCTAACCACTCGCGTATGGCTTCTCCCTCGTAAGTGAACCCATCTGCTGCTATGTGAGGGTCACACATGATCTCCTAAAATACATCCACCACTGAATTAACAAAAGCTCTAAGCAGGCCAAAAAGTAAATATCCAGTTAAACTTTTTATGAAAGAATGTAAGCAAAGTTGAGCAAACTATTCACTAACCTGACAGATAGGACACAGAAAGTAAGAGGGCACTGGCCGCTCTTCTGAGATATAAAGTTGTTGAAGCTCTTTCACCAGAGAGGGTGTCAGCTCTGGCCTATCCCGGCTGTTCTGTTCACAGAACCTCAAAGCCACGTCTGCCAATTTCTCGGCTACAAACAATCTCCAATCCCCTGCAGATGAATCCAGAATTGAGGCTAACTTGCCACCTGACACTGCTTTACGAACATTGGCAACTAATCCCACTGGAGTCTGTCCAGTTAATAACTGCAGTATGATTATGCCAAAGGAGTAAAGATCCGATTTTGGGGTCAATTTCCCTGTTCTATGCAATTCTGGATCAGTATATGGAAATGCACCTTTGGGTTCAGAATAAAGGCGGAAGCTAGGACAACGGAGGGTTTCCTGTGAAAGTAATCTAGAGGTTCCAAAATCACAAATTTTGCAATGTAAATCAGAATCAAGAAGGATGCTTCCAGGTTTCAGATCTCCATGGACAATCTTTTCAGGATAAGAAGAATGAAGGAATAAAAGGGCCGTTGAGATTTCACAGATGACTCTAGTTCGGATCTCCCATGAAAGAGGTTCAGTGTTGCTTTTTTGGAGAAGGCGATGTTGCAGGCTCCCATTAGGTACATGATCATATACAAGGGACCAGGCCTCTGGGCACATGCCAATTAAATGCACTAAATGAGGGTGGCGTAGCTTTCCTAGAATTTGAACCTGCGAATAAAACAGTAACTCAAGTTAATTAGTGTTTCATTTCCAGTTCATTTTAACACTAAAATCAGCCAACAGATTCACCATTCTTAGGCTTTGGATTATAACGGATTAAATCAAAATGTCTCATTAACTATCTGTGCTTATCATTTACTGTTTAGTTGCAGATGGTCATTGCACTTCGCATAAGGGTCTATCAGAAACAACCTCTCTGTTTTACAGGGGTAAGGCAATGTACATCTGACTCCCCCCCCCCCCCTTTTGGAGGCACTGGTATTATGTTGATGTGGATGTTTTAGCGCCAAAATCAGTGTGTTGCAGCCTTGCAGGGTATGCAAGAAAGGGATGACCATCATAGATTCATTCAATTTGATGTTGAGAGGACAACTTATTATATATAACTATCAATGTCAAACGGCATGCACTTTCCTTTCAAAAAAAGAGACGCACAGAACAGAATGATTTTCTTGTGACTCACCATGTATGGAAATATGGACATGTATACACGAGTACTCAGCATGTTGAGAAGAGTTACAAACCTCTTTGTGAAATTGTGATGAACCTTGGATGTTATGTGCTGGCAATCTTTGTACGACAACAGTTCTATCCAGTAGTTCTCCCTTGTAGATGCAACCATATGCTCCTTCAACAACCTTAAAGCTATCTGAAAAATTGCATGTTGCAGTTTGCAGATCAAATATTGAGAACTCCACCAACGCTGGCACATCATCCAGAAACCTGCCATGGCTATTGCGATTTGTACCACCAGCCTGCCTTTGGCTTCTCCACCTTTCAAGCCAACGCTCAGCTTCTATTTTTTGTCTTTGAATCTTCTGTTTTTCTTGTCGCAGACTTGCAATACAAACATGGATCAGCTTTAGCTCCCCAGCTGCGTCATCAGACCGCCGGTTGGCCTCCTGGACTCGGCAATCAAGAACAGCTACATTCCTCATGGTCTTCTGAAGCTCTCTTGTAAGTTCTAGCCTTTCCTCCAAAAGCTTTTCTTGCTCCTGCATCATGCTTCTTAAAGCATCTTCAGCTTCCTTTCTAAGTGTAGCTTCACAAATATGAGGAGATTCAATATCTTTGACCTGAGGAGACCACAAAAAGAATTTGAGACAGATAAAAATATGTGGATTATAAAACCTTCATGATATTAATCAGCAGTTCAGCACCAACAGCCAGCTAGTGTACACTAGTCAAGGGTACGGCTATTCATCTTGACCTCTACAGACCCTGCCTAACGCAGGAAGACACTGGTGTTGATCTTTGTTTCCATGTCATTTAGGAGTGAGGCAATCATTTTGAGAAAAAGCAACAACAGATAGAAAGAGAAAGTGTCAACCAACACGAACTCAAGAGTAGGAGACGAGATTAGCAATCCGAAATCGCAGTGAAAATGAGAAATGTTAGGAATCCCCTAATATAGAATACTATAATTTTTCGTTATTTCAAAGTAGTATAGAAAAAAAGTAACTGAATTATCTTGCAAATTTTGGGAGTTCTAGTTTTATTCTTTCATGTGGGGGTTGCTACTTGCTAAGGACATTAGTAAACTGCACTGAGTTAGAAGTTTGAATCTTGAGTACAAGTGCACATCAAGCTGTTGTAAACTCTTGAGTACAGCCTGAGGACTAAAGCAAGTATTTCGACAGCCACCACACTTCCCCACTGCAAGCCTGCAATCAGATAAGGTTCAAGAATTCACCTTTATGATAGCCTGTAGAGCCTCAGCTTCCAATTCTTTACGCTTCAAAATTTCCACAGATGCTTCATGTTTTGATGTCTCAGCATCTGCTTTTGCTTCTGAAAGCTTATCACATAGATCTCTTTCCTCCACGTTGGAGTCAGAATCAGAAGAAACCGTACTCTGTGAATATAAGTTGACTGTAGTTGAGAGAGTAAGAGGCAGTAGGCAATCCTGTCTGTTATGTTCATTCTGAACCATATCTGTTATCCCAGAGCACGGCTTGCTAAGAGGAGAAGAATTCGACCGAAGATGATCTGGGTCGTATAGGCGCTCAGGCCTATTGTAGCGGAATGATTTTGACCTTGACCTCTCTGTGGTTAGCTCATCTGCATGACAATCTGGATAAGCAATGACATCTTCGAAAGCTTCTCGTGTCCACACGTGTTTCCCCTTATGGACAAAAAGTATCTCACAAAATGCAGGAGCATTTTTGGCAGCGTAATTTGCTTTGCGGGAACTCTTTCTCACCTTCACACAACTGCACCATATAATTTGAACCGTAATTAAACAACCATGGAATATTTTCAAAACTTATATGAAGTCAACACACAAAGAACGCAGACACACAAAACAAAACAAAAGAAAAAAGAACAATAACAAAAATATCACATCACCATAAAGATGACACAGTTCAGTAGTAACTAGAAACTGGAATAAGCATAATTGATAATTCCTATACACCCATGGGCCATGGCGATAGACAAGAAAGGTAAGATATCACTTACTTTTCAGGAACTGACCCCATAACAAGTTTCTCTATCCCAAGTTTGAGGACCAAGTCCAGGAGTCCCTTCTGAACTTGTTCAGCTTCAGTGAAGAAAATGCCAGTTTTTATCTGCAGCAATTAGGCAATGGAATAAGTGGCACTAGAAACTGGTAAGTCGATGCTTAGTGGGAATAAAAGCATTGATATTGCACCATTCCTGGAAATATGGAATTTACGGTATATATGAGAGAGAGAGAGAGAGAGAGAGAGAGAGAGAGAGAGGAAAAAAAGAGTTAAAGACCAAACAGTAAACATAAACCAGAGAGGGATTATTTGCTTGTCTTTAACATATTTACAATTAATCTGCCTAAGGACACAAAAAGAACAAAGAGATATCTAAATTACTCCCTCCGTTGCATGAAGATGTTTACATTTGCTTTTTCTCGGTTTCCAATGCACCATTTTGACCGTGTATAATTGTAATTATATGCGTATATAAATTATAAAATTATAGTTTTTCAAAAGTATTCTTTAAAATGAATCTAACAATATCATTTTTACATTATAAATCTTTGTATTTTTTCACTAATTCATGGTCAAAGTATATGAACTTTGACCTTCAAAAATGAAGTGTAAACATCTTGGCGAAACGGAGAACTACTAGGAATGAACTCCACAATTCAGAAATGTGGAATGGCAAGAAAGGCTATTAGAGTCTGCCTTTAGCAGCTTCTGGTCAAAATCATTGAAATCTTTAGGTAAGAATAACCTCAAAACAGTGTTGGTGAATGATTGTGTAATGTAAACACCAAAGCCAGTTTCAAAGTATTGGCTCCCGTTCAATCAGTGCCTTTAAGCAGAAATACTGACTATAATTTCTGTTAGGACCTTTTGATTTAAAAATAAATAAATTATGTTAGGACCTCAAAACATCCCAACACAAATTCCACACCTATGCCAAAAATATTGCGGCTTTGCCAATGTACAATCTGAAAATCAACATAGAAAATCTACCTTTGCAGTACAGCAAATCTTCGAGTAAGTATCAAGAAGTTGCTTCATCTTTTCTCTCTCTTCACTCCTGTATGTAGCCACCACTTGTCCATTTGCCCGATTTGCTGGAAGCTTTCCTACTGCATCAGATCACAAACAAAAGCAGTCAGAGACAAGACAACTTAATCGAACAGCTGTGATCATGTACTTAATAGTCACTTTGATACATACTAGGGTAGAAAGTTTATTTAGAAAGATGCAAATCATGATCCACTATAACTTTCAATGGTACATCAAATGTGGGTTTGATTGCACCCTTCAACGTAATCACAATTGCTCAACTTTAACCCATGTAACTTTCGATAGTGTAATCCCCCTTCCTTCCTCCTCCACCTCACATTTACTCTACAAAATGATTGCATTGTACTGCATTGACCCCTAAGTATTAAACATGTGACATCAATCCCAGCTTCCTTGTATCGTTCATCAAGGAATTTGCATGAATGATTAATCATCCTAAACAAACATCTCAAAGGAATAAAAAAAATTACCAATTCACACAACGTAAATGAACCAAAAGAAATTCTATTTAAAGAAATGACTCGAGAGAATACGCTTTCCTCATGTTTCTTTCTCACTTTGAAACGAGGTGGAAAAAATTGAAAACTTTCAAATGTCAAATAATTACACAGTATTACATTCAAATTTAGAGTTAAACAATTTTTTGATTACATAATCTGATGAATATGAATTTCCAGGAAGAATTACATGATCAAAATATGCTGTATCAAACACATCCTTTCATTGTCAATATTATGAATTATGATTCAAAGTAATGTAGATAATTTTCTCAGCTCAAAATTCAGAAAATGTAACATTTAAGCAAAGCAAAATTTCGTAATACACAACTTTGAGCGAGCTCAATCATTCAATTGCAGCACAAAGAAAAGAACATTTATAAAACGGTCAAAATTCAGAAATGGCAAAAATTCAAGAGAGAGAGAGAGAGAGAGAGAGATTACGGAGAGTGGGAATAACAGGAGAAGGTTGATGAACATGAACAAGGCAGATTTCGGAGCTCCGAAAATTACGGACCGTCCATCCAATCAAAGCGACGGTTTTCTCAACTGACCTTCCGACGGCAACATACACTTTCTCTCTCCTCCTTCCATCTTCTACTTCCATTAAGTTAGCCAAGCTCAACCCGGTACCGCGAGTCGCTTCCAACTCGGTATCGCGACTCGGTTCCAACTCGGTACCATGACTCGTTTCCAACTCGGAGTCATGACTCGGCAATTCGGCACCGTAACTGGACATTGAAGAAGATGATGAGAAGTTCCAGGGATAACGATGACGGTCAACGGTGGTTGGTAAAGGCGGGTGTGAAGGTGTTAGAAGATCCATTTTGATTTCTCCGCATTAAATTTTGAAATTAGAATTACTGGAAAGGTCGCCACTGTTGTGTTTTTGATTGATTAAGTTGAGAGAGAGAGAGAGATTACCTTTTGGACTTACAGAGAAGGGACATGAAGAAAAAAGGAGGTGGATGACTAGTCTTTGTACATGAATGAAGTCATGGAACTCAAACGAGTGGAAAAGATTAGAGGATCTTTTTGAAGCATATGTTTTTTTTTGTTTCGGTCGTTTTCCTTGACTTTAGTGACCAATCACAAAGAAGATTTGAGTGGTTTCAGCCCCTTTTTCCTATAATATTAGGCTTTTTTTTTTTGGTTTAGTGCATATTATATTTTTTGCTATATCAGGGCATTGTCAATTATCGACAAAGCTGATTAAAACGCCGATTTCTAGCAGTGAAGCTTGGATTGATAGTCACTTATCGACGGAGCTGATCAAGACACCGATTTCAAGCAGTGATAATGGAAATCATATTCATCTTATTATATCAAATTTATACTTGGTTATGTAAGATTTAGATTTGTTTAGATATATTCATCGTTTTAGATGTCGTATGACTTTTTATTAATGAATGAATTCTTCTTCATTCAAAAAAGTGCGTGTTTATGAATTTCGTATAGACTTTCAAAGCAGGTAGAAGAAGACTTGCAATTTTTATGCTCTTCTCTAATTTATTTACTCCATTTTTCTTTCTCAATTTGGCTACTACAGTCATTTGTAAAATTTCCAAATAGCAGTAGTACAATTTGGTTGCTCTCTTGAATATGACCAAAAAAAATACAAATATTTATAAGACAGTCTAGTTGTGAGACAATTATTACCTTTTAAACATTGAAATAGTTAAGTTCTATTTAGCTTTAGGAGTTTTAAATACAATATTTTTTCATCTACAACACAATATTTTTCCAGGCTGATTCTACAAAGATGAATAGATAAACTTTATTCATTTTTTTATAGGATGTGAGTTCAAATCTCATATGGAGATTACTTAGATAAGTAGTAACGATAAATAAATTACATGAGAAAAAGAAAAGATAAACAAAGAGGTTGAACATGGTGCATATCTAGTGCTTGCATAGAAGCATTTTGTTGTTTCACCTACTAGCTAAGAAACAAACATATTATCATCATTAGAATGCCATAGTGCGTCTTTTTGGCCTATTAGGTTCTAGCTTAGTAATAACATACATCATTAACAAACCCCACCAAATCCAGAAATCCATAGTATAATTCTTCCTAGTGTGTGAATAACACAACAAAGAGGGAGAAGACCAACCATTATGCTCTTCACGTAGAAGCGTCAATGGATTCGTTGTCATGATGTGAAGTTGGGTGACATAATGGTAGGAAAGAATGGAATTAGGAAGCAAAGGGACGGCAATTAGGTGTGACAAGTAAACGACTTTTTTCGGTACATTTTCCTGTTCTATTCTCCAACATAAATACAAAATAATGTTGAACACAAAAACTCGTATAAGGCGACCTCAACATATATTATCACAAATCAATTGAAGGCTATCGACAAACATTGAATCTTGTCATGGACAAAGGGGAAAAATTTGATAATTATAATAAATGGGAAATTGTTACTTATATTTCACATATTACTCTTGATTATCATTGAACAAGAAATTCAACTAACAAGAACAGAAAAAAGTAAAATAATGAACGAATTTAATTCTCAACATATTTCCCTGCCAAGTCTTAGAGAAGACCAAGTCTCGACAACAATGACAATAAACTCATTAAGGAGACACTTCAAAAAGAACTCCCAGTCATATAAGAATCTGCAAGCTGCATTATCTTTGCCCATAAGGGAAGATTATTGTTCCAACCCTGGCCTCATCCAACAGAAACACTTAGAAGCACTTGCGGTGAACAATTGATGGACCAGATTCGTCATACTCCGCCTTTGCAATCCACATCTGCATTACAAACCACATATAACATTAGTCATTAGTGACAATCAATGGTTGATACATAAGGAAAATGTTAAATGTTCCTTCAAATTAAGTAACTAGTATGGCCAATATAGATAGTCTTGTTTCATGATGTTACCTGTTGGAATGTGCTGAGGGATGCTAAGATGGATCCTCCAATCCAGACACTGTATTTCCTCTCGGGTGGGGCCACAACCTTAATCTTCATGCTGCTTGGAGCCAAAGCTGTGATTTCCTTGCTCATTCTATCAGCAATCCCAGGGAACATTGTAGTCCCTCCACTGAGGACAATGTTTCCGTATAGATCTTTCCTGATATCGACATCACACTTCATGATGGAGTTGTAGGTGGTTTCATGGATACCTGCAGCTTCCATACCAATCATGGATGGCTGGAAGAGGACTTCAGGGCATCGGAAACGTTCACCACCAATGGTAATAACCTGTCCATCAGGCAACTCGTAGTTCTTCTCAACTGAAGAGCTGGTTTTGGCAGTCTCAAGCTCCTGCTCATAGTCAAGGGCAATGTATGACAGCTTCTCTTTTATATCCCTCACAATTTCTCGCTCAGCAGTGGTAGTGAATGAGTAACCTCTCTCAGTTAGAATCTTCATGAGGTGGTCAGTGAGATCACGTCCAGCCAAATCCAGACGCAAAATAGCGTGTGGAAGGGCATAACCCTCGTAGATGGGAACTGTATGACTGACACCATCACCAGAATCCAAAACAATACCTGCCCATTAAAGTGTAAACCTTGCAAACATCAGAGATACTGCACACATGATCTTTATATACCAAAAACCAGTTTCAAGTATTGTTTTGCTAGGTATGTGGCCCCAATAGCCATTTGGCAATTTGTCTCAGAATGAGAGGAACCTTATGCAAGCCAAACAAGTTGATGAGCACAAAATTCCCCTGATCTATAAGCATGTAAAGGGACTTCCCCTCCCAAACAACAGATGAGATTGTGGTAAAATCAAATCCATGAGAATAGAATCCTAGGAAATTAACTTACCAGTAGTACGACCACTGGCATATAGGGAGAGAACAGCCTGGATGGCAACATACATTGCAGGAGCATTGAAAGTTTCAAACATAATTTGGGTCATCTTCTCACGATTAGCCTTTGGGTTGAGGGGTGCTTCTGTAAGTAAAACCGGGTGCTCCTCAGGGGCAACTCGAAGCTCGTTGTAGAAGGTATGATGCCAGATCTTTTCCATGTCATCCCAGTTGGTAACAATACCGTGCTCAATAGGGTATTTCAGGGTCAAGATACCACGTTTTGATTGTGCTTCATCCCCAACATATGCGTCCTTCTGGCCCATACCAACCATGACACCAGTGTGACGAGGGCGACCCACGATACTGGGGAAGACAGCTCTAGGAGCATCATCTCCAGCAAATCCAGCCTAAAATTTGATAATGCACAGATTCAGGGCAACAATTAACGAGAACGAATTAAGAATTTTATTATTTTTAAACTGCTCTAGTAACGTACCTTAACCATTCCAGTTCCATTGTCGCAAACAAGTGGTTGAACATCCTCTACATCTGCCATATTTTATCCCTAACTGAAGCCACACAAATTAAAGTTCAGAACACTACAACTACAATTGACAAGCAGTAGATTGTATCAAATCAGACACATACTGAAAGGATCAACAATGTTCAATCCCACAAACCAAATGTGCTGGGCTAATAAGGAGGCTAATATAAAAGATCCTGTACAGTTACACTATGTATACCAGCAGGATCAACCCCAATCCCACACCCTAACACCAGTACCATTTCAAAACGATCCACATCCATGTTCTGGGACCAATGATAATGAACAATGTCAAGACATGATATACACCAGTTTTTTTAATCTAATCATCATTTTTTCCTCAAACATTGTCATTTCAATGCAACAGTATCACAGATAACATGCATTCAGGAAATTGATTTAAACAGAAGAACATCAATGGTCAATCCTCTAATTCACTCAAGCATCAGCTCCATATTTTACCTCAATTCAATCAACACTCGTATAAGCTTTGCTTAAAACATTCAATTCAATTCAATTTCCGTTTGACCAACAAAATATCCACCACATTAACCACATTAATAACATATCAAACTATCATTAATACCTCCCCCATGAAATCAGGCAAAAAAATCAAAATTAAATAAATGTGGAGTATAAAAACTCATCTTAAAAGCACGTGTCTAAAAGCGGTACATTGTAAATACAGAGGGCATTGATTCTCATTGATTCATATCGGTGGACTGACACTCTGACAACAATCAACAGACATGATTATCACTTTTTTTTTTTTTTTTTGCTCCCATTTCAAGAAATCGTGAGATCATAATGTTACACACAATTGTATTCACACACATTCAAATTATCATCATTTGTCTTCGACGATGAAATCATCTAATTATAGCTACATCGAAATTGCACCAGATCTCAACTCGCTAAATACATAATCATCCAAACGATTATACGATTCTAATAGCAAATGAGGATGAATAATGAAACAAAAAAATCGATCAATTGACAAACGGAATTCAAAATCATTAAAATCTAACGCAATTGAGGAAACAAAGACATCAAAATCCTCACATTAATCAAAACGATCGTGTGATCGCAAAACCAAACGAGTGATTATATTGTGAGAGATGAAAGAAATGGTGTTACCTTTTGGAAACACCGGTGTGTGTGGGTGTGGCAATGAAAGAGGAGAGAGAAAATGAGGTAAAAAGGCAGAGCGCCTTTGGTTTCAAAAAGAAAGGAGGAGGTTGGAATTGAAACCAAAAATGAAAAGAGAAGGGCAAGGCGAGAGAGAGAGAGAGAGAGAGAGAGAGAGAGACCTTATAAAAATAGGGAGGGAGAGGGTTGTTTTTTAAATCGTGGCCATCCACCTCTTTCCATTCTTTTTTTTTTATTCAAAATGGAGTTTTTCGTTTTAGTTTTCTTTTTAAAACTCTACTCCCAAAAGAAGCGGTTGATCTGGTCTTTCTCCAGCTGCTGCACGTTCTTGCGCATTATGGGTCCCCATTACGAAAGCTATAAAGCGCCTAACTAAAATGTATTGGGTCGTATTTGATATGGGCTTTTAGCTAGTCTGGGCTTGCTCAATGAAGTCCACTTCCGACACCACCTTAGGCCCCAGCTTAAATGATTGATTTATTTTTTATTTTTTTTTTAAGGGAAATGATTGATTCATTTGGCCTAATGAAGTGTCTCAATCACATTTAATCCATGGTTTACGGTTTGTTTGTCTTTTTGGGTTTCAGATGATGTACAAAGTTCAATTTAATATACATATATAAGGAGATGACGGAATTCGAACATGAGATCTAATATACTCCGCATCTCATGGTTTACTATAGTAGGTGAGATAAGTTGATTTTTATTTTTTAAATTAAGTGAGTACTATTCAATCTTAACCACCAGGCCAAGACATTAACAATCTATAGTTTTAGTGGAACTTTTTAAAATGGACTTGTTCCTCTCTAGCATCAAAAAAAATAAAAAACACAAGTACATAATATTACATGCATTTGACACATTAAACCCTAGTATTTTTAGCGTACAAAGCTAGAGTAGTCAAAGGAATCATCATTGAGCTATGAGTTTCGATTTGACGTGACTCAAGTACGACTCGATTACACCCCTAAATTTAGAAGAATGAGTACGTGTCGATTGTTCATCTTTGAGTTGGGACCATAAGAAATAAATGACATTGCTTTATAAAAGCAATAGTCGTGTGCTATATATTTTGATGATCGACCGTCGTCTCTCCATACTATAACAATATATAAATTTGATAAAATCCCATCTTACTAATTACAGTATTTTTTTTTTCTCGACAATCTTACTAGCAGTTACTAAAAACTCTATGTTTGTCATATATTGATCATGTGGTGATTATCCCCACATATTTGGGTCAAACCTTGATTGATTAGTTAATTGAACAGTTAATTACTCAATTTAAGCAATTAGCAAATGTATATCCAAAATGTGCTTATGGTAAATTGGTAATATCCTATACAATCTAGTGAATCTTTAGCTTCAAGGTTAGGGTTGACACTTTAGGTACATAAATTTCTAAGCTCCACTAATTAGTAAGTAGTATGTATTACGAATTGCATTGAATCTTCCGTCAATCACACGAATTGATAATGAATAATTTCAAACAAAAATTAAATTGTTCACAAAAGTTAAAACTGGTAGTATACTAAAAAGGTGTATACATACGTTAAGTATAGTCAAATTCATTATTTGGAAGAGGAGCAACAATAAGTTTTTTTTTTTTTTTTTGGTCATGATCAAGGGTATCCATCATCGACCACGGTGACAATTTACGCGGGCTTGTTTATAGGCACCTCAAAGGGTGGGACAACTGACCAAGGAATTTAAAACTGCTCCATACCCAAGGCGAGATTTGAACTCTCGACCTTAATCAAGGATGGATGAGTCCCTACAACTCAATCACACCTCTATAATCAGGAACAAGAATAAGTTGAGTGAAAGATGAGGCACCAAACTTGTAAATGTGCTAAATATAATTTTGTTGGCACACCCTTTATGATGGTGAAATCCAAGCAATCCATTTGTGTCAATATATCGTCTCACGAAACGTATTACTGTATGACTTCACGAGAATTAATTAGTTATTAAGAGTATTGAAGGGCTTTCCTTTGAAGCTACTTCTACTAAAATTAGGCGCGCGGGTTACCAGAAAGTTTACCAAACTCCTGTCCTGCCATAATTTGCGCGGGAATCCGAGGCTGCTCACTGCTCTACTGGGCTAGCTACTATGAGTCACAGAAATCAGAATGATGCGTTTTACCCATTCCGAGCCTTTTGACAATTATAGCCCATAATTGTTTTCTTCTCATCTTTTATTTTCCATGAAAGTATCCTATGACTATGCATACAAGGAATAATCATATAACAATGAATCAAAACATTCCAAATCAATAACCTAATCATGTAATTAGATTGTGAGTTAAATATATGATTACTACTAATCGAGTATTTTTTAGGTAAAGAATAGTTATAAATGATCGCGAAATCATATCAATGTGATAATTGTTTTACCATGTGACATCTTATCAATCAATTTGATCCATATGAACATTACATGATCAACAACAGTGTATGTATTCACTAAGACGTCATGCCACAAGCAATTTATATGAAATGAAATGTATAATCAAACATCTCAGCTCGATCATATATGATCAACGGGATAACACTTGGCTCTTTGTTGTCTACCATCATGTAGACTCTCAATGGGTTTTTCCTCAATTATCATTTCTCAACCGTACCAATAGTTATTATCTTATTCTCTCTCTTTTTTTTTCTTTTTTTGGTAAGAGAAAACAAGAACTCGGTTCACTAGAATAATGTGAAATCTTATTTAAGAGTTCACATATTTGGATTAAATCGGCAGCTAAACTTAATTATTTCACAAAACTCCACTAGTTTTCTCATAAATCCAGAAAATCAATATCACACCTGGGCTCCTTCCAAAATTGATCCAACAAAAGAAAAGTGGAATCTTTTATCCAACAAGGCGAAACCGCGAAACCTTCGATACGTTAGTTATTGTTACAACAAGCAGTAAATAGCTAGGCAGTAACAGTAATTTCAATGGAAGTAATAATTCCATAAGTAACCCCCAAAAATCTCACGATTAATTTCTCTCTTTTGTGTATAGCTGACCACGTGCATTGATACCTCAAAGTGCGTACAAAGTGAGAAGAGAAAAAAGTGATTGCGACTTCTTATATTCCCCTCCTCCTCTCTCTCTCTCTCTCTCTCTCCTCTCTCTCTCTCTCCTTGAATGCCCTTCGCCCTCAAACAAAAGAAGATCAGAAAACAAAAAACCTCCTCAGGAAACAGTCGTTTAATTTATATTGTTTGTGTCCTTGTGATTTGTGTATGTAGGTGATGTTTTCTTTTTCCTTTTGCATTGGATCCTTCGCCAAAGTGGGTACCATGAATACCAAATCCTCCCTTTAATTCGCCTTATTATACCTTGTTTCCTTTTTTTCTGATCCATCTCCACTTTCCTTTTTTTTCTCTCTATTTGGATACGTGAGTTTCTAGAGTTGGTGTTTTGCGAAACTACAACCATGGGCATCTTCCTTGAGGGTACTAAAACTAATTTAGCCAATAATAATTCATCAGATCATCACCATACACAAAGGCTTCTCACCTCTGAGAACAACAAAGACGATCAAGACGCCATTGTTACAACAACTCCATGTCAATTGAAGGAGATCAAGACCAAGAAAGTAGACGATGATGATCATGATCGAATTGTAGCCGTTGATGATTATGATGATGATGATGATGATGATGACGGGTTCAAGACGCCGACTTCAGAACAACACAGGATCCCAGAGCCAAAAACATGCCCACCTGCACCAAGAAGGCCGGATATGAGTAAGCCACACAACGTGAAACGACGACGTGTGTCGTCGTTATTTGATGATAATAATGATGATGAAAAGACATCATCAATGCGGTTGATTGAAGTGTCTAATGAAGAGCTTGGTTTACTATTTCCACCTCGTTCAATTATGCTTATTAAAGATAATAATAATAATAATAATAATAATAATACAATTATTCATCGTCCTGCTGATAATGGAGGTATCAAGAAAGTCAAGAAGGCCAATCTCATCATGTCTTTTAGGTAATCCAATTATTTAACATTATTATTAATTAGTCTTTTTTTTTTTTTTTAAATTTTCTTCGACCTTTTCTAATAGTGTTGGAAATTCATAATTCCATCTGATCATAATTGTTAATTTTGTACCACGATTAGAATGTGAAAATACGTTGGTTGTTATAATTAAGCGACTATTTTCCGAATGTTAATTCATTCTGACAATGAGTATAAATTTGGTCCTTAATTATTATTATTGTTGGTTTTATCTTGTTGAGATTATTTGATTGATTGATTAAAAGGGTGGTGATGAGATCTGGGAGAATAACATGAATCATGTGTGTATGTTGAATATAATGGGGTTGATGATGTTGGTTCCAAAATAAGAGTATTCTGTTGTGTGTGTTCACACATTATTCATGCTATTGCCAGCTTCATCTACTTCTTTAATTAGCTGGTTATGTAATGTTCCTCACGAAACCCCCCCTTTTTTTTTTCTTTTGCTTTAATTTATTTTTCTTTTTGGACATTGACTATACAGTATACACTTGTCTGCTGTTTCCGATGTTAGTTCCTCTTCCCTTCCGTTTTGTTTTTTGAGTATTTTTTTTATTATTATACTTTATCCTTGTATATATGTGCGCCGTTCTACCTACAGATAAATTTCCCAATTTGATAGTAAATGTTAGAAGAATATTATTCCATTAATTGTTCCACATTCCATAACCAGCAGTACTATGAAATTCCGGTAAAAAAAAAAATGGCAATTGGTTAAATTAAAGTTGCCCCCAAAAAAAAAAAAGAAATTCTACTTTTTTCATTTGATAAATAAATTTAAAAAAAAAAAAAGGGTGATACATTTAGTTAAGTTGTGCAAAAGCATTACTAACAAGTGGTTAATGATGTGAACTCATGGTTTAACACTCTTATCCTTTAAGCGATATCAAATGTTGGATATACTTTAAATAACGATAAGAGTTTGATTCTTGTAAAAGTAGTATCAGCATTTTGGGTGTACTTTATCCATTTGTCACTTAATTTTGTATGTATGTGTATTATAAGGGATTTAGTAATCCGAGAATGAATATGTATGTGGTTCAAACCAGAAAATAAAATCAAAAATTATACAAAAACATTGAATTGATTGCATGACTGCACTCTCCGCGGGACAAAAATCTCTTCGAGTGTACATGGAGCAATTTTATTTCCTGAAAACAAAATTGCGGGGTATATCATGAAGAAAGTAATACCATCTTTTAATACACTATTACATAAATCATTCATTTTCGCTCCAGTTTCTACTAATTAATTTTATTTGATATACATTCACCCCAGTTTTCCAATTAGGAGATATTAAGAGCTAAAAGGGCATCAAAAATCTAATTGACTTTGAGGTTAAAAACTTAAGGAGAAAAAGGAGATATTGGGTTGACTTTCCCAAGAGACATATATTCCCTTCTTTGCTGATGCTGTAACCCGTGCAATATTGCGAGGGTGCAAAGAGGGGACCGGGATATAATATACCATTGCATCATATTCATACTTGTATGGCAGAACTACAGTTTAAATATCAAAAAAAAATATAGTGGTCAATTTCAATTTCAATTTCCTTTTTTTTTAATTTATAAATCAGAGCTAATAGTACAATTAGATTTGTATTATATAGAGTTATTGTTAACTTCAAGAAGAAAAACAACCATTGGAGTCATCACTACATCAACCCACGCAACTTTTTTTTTTCTTTTTTTTTGTATTTAAGTTTACTTTAATTGTACCCTGGCCCTGGCTACTGTCAATTTTTGGTTTAACCACAAGTTCACCTAAGTCTTTTGGGCCAAAGTTAATCTTGTTCACATCGGGTCGGCCCACGAAAGGGTAAAGTGCTCCCACTTAATGATTTCTCCATTCACAAGATTTGAACCCTCGACCTTGCTTAAGGAATGAGAGTGCCGAACCACTTACACCAACTACTTATTGGTATTAGTATACTGTATTTAAAATTGTTGTTCAAGCTAGTTTGGCGCCAGATAGTTTTTGATACATACATAAGCCATGCATTCATCAAGTCAATGAATAAATTAGTGATGTTATTTAGGATGAAAAGAAGCACGCTAATGATCATCATTGCCACCCTTACTACTAGTATTATATCCCCAAATCCCCACTTTTCTTTAGTGATTCCCAATGAATTGTTGTACACTAATCCGAGTACTATTTCTTTTTAGGGTATCCATCCGAGTACTAATTAAGATGTAGTTTCTGCTGCGCTGCAAAAGCTCGCATCAGCATATACGGAATAAAATGTATCCCTGTAGATAATTAACATCTACATTATTAATTAGTAGTGATTCAGCTTGAGCTTAGTTAGAAACTTAGAATTAGAGCCGCATATCATTATATCAGCATATGATAATATACTGATGATATACACCATACTAATAACGCCTAATACCTTCCTTTTTTTTGTTGAGCAACTTCAAATAAATACATGAAGCTCACAAATTAAACCTAGCGCATATCATAATGGATAAAGTCAATAACTTGATTTGGGCAAGACTAAAGTTGTTGCATCCTCTTTATCCCGCATCCAACATAATAAAAAGTGACGCTATCAACATTAAAAGTCGATCTGAAATGAAAACTTGCAATTGTGAAGACAACAACTAGATTACAAAGCTACAAGTTATTTACGATTTGCATTAAGCTAGTAGTTTATACATTTTTTTTTAATAAAATATTTTAATTAATATGTGAAAATAATAATATAATATTCCAGAAACTAGGTACAACATGACTAGGAATAATGCTTACGCAAACATCATGATATTTTTTTTTTGATGCGATCAAACATCATGATATTAATATAGTGAATATGCGGTTAATTGTGTTATGCAAATTAGGTATGTTCTTCTTCACTGATTGGACACAATCGATGAGCATATAACACAAATATATATTTGGCTCGACTCGTTTACATCCCTGATTATTATTCTTACCGACTTATAATAGAAAATTAAAAAGAGAGGTCAATTGTTTGGGATGTGATGTGATGGGATATTCATATCCTAGGTGTGGGTTACTCCTATTATTGATGTAAAAGGTGTGATCCGAATCAGAAACGAGATCACAAAGGAATATTTGACTTTTGGGAGAAGATGATTGCTGCTGCTAATAGTCTTTAGTTAGTTTAGTACATACAAATGTAGTATATGGATCGTAGTTAATACTGCAGATCAGACATGGAGTGAATATATATAGCAGACAATTACAAGAGGGATATTCATTCATTATCAGTAAATCGCACCAAAATTTAATTAGCGAAATAATAACGTGAGGGGTTGAGCACATGAGAAAAGAAACAGGCACTGACAAGAAAAATGTAATTGTAGGTTGTAGTAGGCTTGCAGTTGCAGGTGAATGTGATTAATCAATTAAAGAGCACAAATTCTCCTAAAAAAAAAATAAAAAATAAAAATTAAAGAGCACAAATGGGTTCCCCATCCCCATATAAAAAGATGTTTATTAATTAGCACTAGTAATCAACCTCGGGCCATCATTTTCATCCTCTACAAAGGTATGTCCTTTTCTGCACTACCCCATCCTTTTTGTGGGACCCACCCCCCACATTTTTATTCACCCCCAACATCCAACGTATCGTGCCCTTGTACCCGTGCTTCTGGGCATGCACCTTCCTACCCGCTTTTTCTTTTTTCTTTTTTCTTTTTTTTTTAATAAGATACGAGTAATTCGCAATCATTAGTTTTTAATTATGCATAGGGTAACTCCGAATATATGCAATAGACATATACCGACTACCGTGCAAGTGAAAAAGATACAATATTATCAATGTTTTCAACAAAAATGTATAGTGAGAATTAAACTCATGACCTCTATTATGAACATCACGACCAATTGAACTATCCCTTTGGACATGACATGCACCTTCCTAGCTTAAGTCTCTTTCTCACAAACAATATAGTACTAGCAGAGTAGCATGCATGTATTTGATCTGCAATTGTGCAAATGGGAAAGCATGAATTTTGTCATTCCAATTTCCATGTTGTGTCAGATTATATTTCTCTCCTTTTTGCTCGTGTGGTTCATCATACACTCTGCACTCATTACTATTCACAGTAGTAGTACATAGTACATACTAACGAGTTTTTGAACTCCTGATATATACGAGGAAAAGGGCATCAAGGCTCACGAAGCTTATTGGTCCAAGGATGATAAAACACACAATCCCAACACTAATTGAGATCCTGTTCTTTTCATCACACCCTTGTACAAAGTAGGAGTATTATAATTTTCACTTCGATTTTAGTTCAGTTTTGCAAACTGGTGAATTCGATCAGTTCAGTTTTACAACTTACATTTTCTCTGGCGTGCATATCAAAGTTGGATTCAGTTATCTTTTTTCATTTATGAATGAAATTAACTGCTGTTGAACATTGGTGCTCGTTTGATATAGTTTGCTAACTGAAGGGCAATAAGGCTTGCTTTGATGAGGATGGGTAAAAGATTCACCACTCAACTCATCACTTCATCAGTCTATCAGTGGACAATTGCCGAAACAGGGGAAAAAGTTGGGACCAGCCCAACCTTTTAGTAGTTTGTCGGCTCTTTGATGGACCTCTTTTTATGTTATTGGGCCAGTATTTGTCCGGTTTACAATACATTTTTATCCTATACAATAGATGGGCCTGGCTTGTGGATTATTATCAGAATATAGGCATATAGTGGGGAAAAAAAAGCCCTGCAAAATCTGGTCACAGGATAAGGTTAGTCACTTGTAAAGTTGAACTCAATTTTATTTGGTTTACAAATGTGGGAGAAAATGTCTCAATATTCAGTTCGCATTAATACCGCATCCTTATTAAAATTTTGACAAATTTGCCCTTTTTATGATTTTAGGCTCTAATTCGCTTTCTACACCAACTTATAATACTAAAAAAAAAAGGAACGAAATACACGGATTGAAGAACCTGCGCCTGAGTTGGGCGCAGGCTTACAAGACCTGCGTCTGATTCAGGCTGAATTTGTGACCTGCGATGTCACTTCACCATTAGTGATACGGAGTATATAAATAAGCATGTGGTGTGGACCATCACCAAAGGGCTGTTGAGGGTGCACTATTAGCAAGTTAAGAGTCTGATTGAGCATGGAGGTGAAACAGGAGAGAGAGAGAGTGTGTGTGTCCAGTCGTTGTTGCAATCCAACACAGCGAAAGTGGATCTCTAATAATCTTAGCTTTATAAGAGCTTTTTGTTGGTCCCTTTTACAGTTTACACCATCTTAAAGCTTTATCGGATCCTCCCTCCTAACCATAATCATGACATGCCACCCATATAATTGGGCCATGGTCAAGGCTTTGGGCCCATAGTAAGACACTATTCTATATTCTCCATCATTTTCTCCCATTTCACCTGACTGACAATTTAATGTCTTCCGCTATTTATGTGAGAATTGAAAGAGAGAGACTCTTTACCGATTGAAGGCACCACCAAACATATTTGACTTACAATTAATAATCTTTCAACTATGCAATTTAAATATATTCCTTCTATATCACGTTCTAAATCATACATGAACATTGCATTTCTCACACACTCAAATACGAGTACTTTACCGATAAGTGGTTGGTGTGAGTGATTCGGCACTCTCATCCCTTAAGCAAGGTCGAGGGTTCGAATCTTGTAAATGAAGAAATTATTTAGTGGGAGCACTTTACCCCTTCGTGGGCCGACCCGGTGTGAACAAGATTAGCCTTGGCCCAAAGAGATTAGGTGAACTTGTGGTTAAACCAAAAAATATGAGTAGTTTTAATTTATGTAGAACACTCATATGTCTTGGACTCTTGGATATGGAGTTTGTGAACAACAACTATGTTTAATGTACTTTTTTGGTTCACATCAAGAATATCCACCGTCTACCACAGTTTACAGTAACTATTTTCATGTTGACAGGTAGGCACCATATACATAACTTAAGTATTCATCAATCAAATATTAGATAGTCAAAAGACTCAAAACCAATAGCACAACGGTCTAACAATAAAATAGGAGTTACATAAACTAGCAAAGATGTATACTTCTAGTCTAATGAAAACCATGTGTAAACTGGTAAAAGAGTAAGAGTAGTACCTTACTTTGTCGATTTGGTTTGTTAGCATTGCATTGGATTGAAATCTAATATGGTAAAAACTTTGCTTTTGGTAAAGATTTGCATCCCATAACCAGTACTAAAACCTTGAATAAGCTTCCCAACAAATCGAAAAGAACAAAAATGAACAAAAACTAACAGCCTTGGCATTTTTACTTTTTTACAGTTTTTCTGCAGTTCTTGCTGGCCTATTTCACTTTAGTTCCTTTTATAATTTGTGTGGGTTGCCAAATTATTCTGTTTCTTCTTTTCAGTCAACAAAATGATATGTCCATATGCTAATTGGTTACCTTTTTTTGACTCTAACCCTTGTTTTTATTTTACACTCTCCCTCTCTTCCCTCTAAAAGCCTCAAAAGGTTCTTCAGACGAACAGGATGCGTGAGTGAGTGACAGTGGCAGTGTATATGAGAGAGAGAGAGAGAGAGAGAGAGAGAGAGAGAGAGAGAGAGTAAGTAGAGAAGGGCTTCTGTATAAACTAGTGGGTTTGTATTTGCAACTTCTGCTCCTTTTGTTGGTTAATACTAATAATAAGAAGAAAGGCCAAGAAGGAAATGACAGATCTTCTCTTGAGGTTCAATCACTGAGGTGACCATCCCATGCATTTTGTACCCAAAACCTTCAATTTCAATCACACTTTAGTTGTGCTGTGCAGCTTCTATGGCTGCCCGCCAGGTATTTGTCAAAATGTCCTCCTTTCTCTTGGATTTTCCCTATTGGGTTGTCCTTTAGATATGTTAAAAATCGCATATTTTCAAATGGGTTTTGTTTTTTCTTTTGATTTCTTGCGGCGATTAACCATGAAATTCCCTGACATGACCTTTGTAGCATCTGGGTTGTTTTTAGGTGAGGGTGCAAAGAACAAAAAAAAAAACTTCATTTTCTGAAATGGGCATTTTCTTATTTTAGCTCTCCCTTTGTTAAACAAAAGTTTGAAAAATCAGTTCATTGATTATGAAATTTACCTAATATGACCTTCTTGCATCTGGGTTGTTCTTAGATAAGGCGGCAAAGAAATAAAAAAACCTTCATTTTCTGAAATGGGCATGTTCTTTTTCTTGCTCCCTTTAATTTGTTGTATGAAAAATCAGTTCTTTTTCTATTTTTTAAATTTATTTATTTATTTATTTTTAATTTGTGATTTGATGTTTATGCAGGAAGAGGGTTGGCCTCTGGGTTTGCAGCCACTGAATGTGAGAGTTGGGTTGGGAAGGACTCGTGACTACTTTGGGTCAGTGTCATTCAATACTACTACTATGCTTACTGGTTCTCCAACTTCGTCTACAGATTCTTCATCAGATTTAGACACTGAGGTCAGTTGAAAATGTGGCAGAATTTCTTGACATGACATTATTAGCCTAAGAAAGCCTAGATTCTGCCTTTTTCTTCACATGTTTGGGTGTTTGCTAAGGGTGTTTCATTGATGTGATTTTGCATGCACCTCTTATGTTTTGTTTCTTGCAGCTTGTCTTCACTTACATTGTTTATATGCATCTTTTGCTCTCAAGCGCTTATAATTAGTACTTTACCAGTTTGTTGAAAAACCAGATTTAGCTGAAATGCTCATAATATCTCATTGCTGCTGCTCCCAATATAGGTTCAACTGTGGTTAAGATGAGTTTTCTTTGAATTGTATCTATTGCATCTCCCTTGCCCTACCCTGCTCCTCAGGGTGTATGTAATCTGTTTGGTTTCCTTAGTACGGAAAACCAATTTGACCACTATATGGCAAGCACAAATTCAGATCTAGGCATATTTTGTCCTTTGTATTACTTGATCATAAAAAGGAGGACTCCCTGACCTAAAATCAAAAGAAGAGTTTAAAAATTGGACAATGGATGTTTTACTTGTAAATTTCCTTAAGTTGAAATTACCCCAACATCCAACCATCAGAAGAAGTGCAGAAGAAAGTGAAGTTTATCATTGAAGAAAGGCTATCCTCCACCCCCTAGGACTGAATTCCTCTCTCTCTCCTCACGACTTCTCCGTTATGATCTTCAACAGTGATGCTGAATTTGCCCTTGGTTATGACTTACAAGTACTCAGCAGAGATTTATTACACACGTGCGAAAACTGAAGTGCCTTTCTGATTGCAAATGTAGGGAACTTATGCCTTGATATCTACATATGTAATGTAACTCTGCATTTGCTTATATGTTGATGATTTGATGATCATACAGCCTTCCTTTATGCAGCCTCTTTCTAGGGTTGTTAACTGTTAGGTATAATCATCCAATGATGAAAAAGAGCTTTAATTAAGCTCATGTTGCACTGAATTAGCTGCTGATTTTAACCTGCCTCTACCTTTGGTATAATTTGGCTGAATGGAAAAATTAACTATCTGGACTCATATTGTTTGCTGTTGCTGTAAATGCAAGCTCATTCATCAAAGGGCGTTGTAGTGAAATACAGATCATGCATCTCTGACGCATTTTGTGCTCTATCTGTTGCAGTCTACAGGTTCATTCTTCCATGATAGGAGCATCACACTGGGCAGCCTTATAGGAGTTTCCAGCATCCTAGAATTTTCAAGAAGATCGATAAGGGGAAGAAGAACTGAACCGTTGAAAATCAAGAAGCCTTGCAAGAAACCTTGGATTTTCTCTCTTTGCTCAAGGGACAGCATAGATGTCAAGAATACTACAAACAACACCCCGTCCCTTGGTCAGTTTCTTGCAGTGGAGAGGCGAGCTGCTACTAACGAGAACAGGAGAAACCAAAGCCCCAATGCAATTGTACCTGACGAAATTTCTCTGGCCCAGCCCTTTCAGCAGCCCAACTCATTGTTTGTTAATGGTCGCATAGCCCCTCCTCAATCGAGTCCTTGCTCTGGTTCTGAAGTTGAGAGTGGACAAAGTAGAGGTATAGAGCACGGGAATAATGGGTATGGAGTTCCTGTACTATTTTCATGCATGTGTGGTCAGGACAGCCATTGAGTAGTAAGCATATTTCCACTACTCTTTGTTGTGGTCTATCATTTTGTTTTCAAAGTGGTGATGGAATTTCATATTTTAGAACGGATCATAGATTGCTTTTAGGAAGATAGAGCGTGTTTTAGAGCTTGAGTACATTGGATATTCTTCTATGCTGGAGTACCTATGTCTTTTGTTCTTTCTCTCCTGCCAGTTAAGAGTGATATTGATTGTTTATGAAGAGTATTTCCCTGTGTCCACTACACACAACTATTAGATACGTGCATGGGTGCGTGAGTTATTGGTGTAACTTCCTGTATGTGCCGAGGAACAGCATAGTATAGCCTTAGTGTCTACTCCATTTGTCCCAACTGGTAGAAGGTTTACCCTTTGGGCTCCCTCTTTCATCGCCCCATTTGCAAACCTATCAATCCGTGCTTGGAACTAGCTTCGTCAAAAATTTCTAGTGTTGATTGTCTCTGTATGTATCCATGTGACCATGTATGCTTGATTGTAACTGTTGAAGAATTCAACCTCCTACAGGTGAGACATGTCTATTGTGGTCCTTTACTCCTCCCTCATGTCATGGTAAAGGCATGTTTGTATGTTTAACAAGGAAGATATATATTAACTCCTAGAATTGTCCATCCCTGAGGTTTTCCCACCCCTGTCGTTCCATTCTGCTCCTTGTATGTGACATTAGTACTCCGTCCTTTTGTCCTGCTCTTTTGCTTCCAGGCGGAGTTTCTCTTTGCTGTAAACTGTGTAAAGACTAACCATATCTGTCCATATATGATATATATGACTCTAACCCTGCTTTGCCTGTGTTAAGCTCGCAGATAAGCACATGTTAACATTTGTTGAGGGGTATCTGTCAGTTTAGTCTCAGATTAAGAAGGTAACTAACAGATAGCCAAACAGTAAGCAATACACTATTAACATGTTGCTGATTGGCCGAGTGTGGAAGTGGATCCAACTCTATGTGTCAAGTATCAACCCTCCCCTCGAATTTCAATATGATTTTTTGTCAAAATAATTGGCCCTGAATATGATTTTTGTCAAATTAATTGGCCCTGAATCCTGTTCATGATTTTTTTTTTTTTTTTTCTGATGCTAGGGTAGGGAGCAGGAACCGTAAACTCCATTCAGCTGCCACAGACTCATAGTCGTAGGTCTGACCAATAGCATTCAGCTGCCATAGACTCATAGTCGTAGGTTTGACCTTGATTTGTATGATTTATCTCCTTAGCTTAGTAATGAAATACAAAAACTCCTATTAGACGGATTTATGCATGAGGCGTAGTATCTATAAGCAAATAAGTGATACCATTGTACATGAGGCCGCCTCCTACTGCCTGAGTTGGTGTAATCCTGTCTCTTCGATCCATTCATCATCCATGATTCCATGGCTACGGGGGTTTTATTTTATATTATTATTATAACTGGCAGTTTTTAGAGTTCTATTTATCAGTGATATTGCTTGCATAAATATTGGCATGTTAAGTTCTCAAAAAACCAGTTTCTCTGACATTTCCTTGTATTCCAGTTTATCAACTAGGCAGCAAATTATTTGCTATCCCAACTTCACCAACCACCTTGATGCCATTTTTTAGATGAACTCTATCAAGGAAAATGACCAGTAACATGATGACACACCGGAGATATATATATATCAGATTGTCTACCATCAGGTGCATCAGCGACATTTTGTTATCCCAATCAACTAAAAAACAATCGACAACACATAATCATCTAAATAAGACATGTGTAAAGCGAAGATTATAAATAATTGGAGCAAGTTTTGTGTTCGACCAACTCACAGAAAAATGGTGTTACTAATTAGAAATGAAAAATTGGTATAGTCGTGTAGGTGTCTAGATGACGTGGTCTACGTGTAGACCACTTGATGTTGATGAATGAGATGAATCGATGAATGCTCAACAAATGGGCTGAACTTGTGTAGGAAACGTAGACCACTTATGGGCTGAAGTCCCCACCCTTGGCGCAGAACCAAAAGTCATAATTAAAGGAAAGAGTCCATATCTTATCTCATCCAACCTCACCTTAAAAAGGCCACCTATACGGACGCTTGTGTGGTTGTGCCTGCCTATTGCTTACTCCTACCACTTTTTTTTTTTTTTTTTTTTTGTCTTTTCCATTGTTTCTTACTTCTTTTTTCCATAGATGGAGCGATCTGTCCTATACAAGTTTTTGTATTCTTTAAATTGGACAACTAATGAGATTTGTGTTTGGACAAAAAACTTTGAAATTAGAAACTTCAGCTAAGTAAGGATTAAATCATTAATCTATTGGCAAGTTCTCTAAATAATGCATATGGGGTTTCAAAATCGATCTTTTTGTTTTGGTCCTTACAAAATTTTTGGTTCCATATATAAAAGTATCAATAAGACATTAACTTTATACCTAAAGTGTATAATCACCTTGCAGTATCAATCAAATCACCAATACATCGGAGACGAATTGATGATGAATGGTGTTACACTTTACATTGCTTATGAGGCCGGCTCATTAGAGAGCTTTGGTTTTGTTAACACAGTTGATACTTCTTCAAAATCACAAAGAAATAAGGACGGAGATTAGGTAGGCATGCATCTGCATGGATGGATATTATGAAAAGGACTGACCATGTCGACCCAGCCCTTAAAGGATAGATGATCCCCTATCGTGTAAAGGGCAGTGCCCTATGGAAAGGAACCACGACAACGTACAATCTACAATGGGGTCTTACAAACACAAATTAGTCACTCTCAACGCTATAGCCTATATATGAAGTGCCCCTGAGTTCCCCTCAAAAAAAAAAAAAAAAAAAAACTATTGTCGGGACCCCACAAAGAACTAGTCATCAAAACGTGTCTATGTCAGTTCTCTGGGTCCCACTTCCACACACTTGTCCCTTGCCCATGCATGGATGGGACCCTGGTCTCTGACCACAGTTTGATTAATGGGCCCGGCTGATCGAATTGGAGCGGGTCTAAGGAAGAATTTCTCCGGGTCTGTATTTTTGGGGTTATAAGGTTATAAAAACTGACGGTGCCTTTAAGGGCAAACCCAAAAACAATTTGTCCTGTTTACCAATTTATCATGCTAATGAAAGCTATACCCTAACCACTCTCATGGGTCCTAATGTCCTTTATTAGATAGTTTTTCCTGATATTAAATAAACGTACTATCAAAATATCAATATGCCCTTGTATGTAGCCATTTCCCACGCATCTCACCTACATAATTAATTAACCAATGAGGTATAATTGAGTGGTAGAGACTCATCTATTCTAAACCAAAGTCGAGAGTTCGAATTTCGTCTTGAATATAGAGCAGCTTTAAAATCCTTGGCCAACTATCCTACTCTTTGAGGTGACTATCAACCAGCACGGAGAAATAATAAAAAAAAACTACATAATTAATCAGGAGTATATGTATGAACATTGAAAGTCTCATCAAAGTTATTTTTTGACCATTTTTAGTCCATGTTCACATGATTTCCACCTTCCATTATAGTATTTCATTTCCCTCTTGTAAATCGTGTTCAAACAGAGCACACTTGCATAGAAAAAAAAAAAAACCTTTAAAAAAAAATTAAAAATGTCTCACAGCCATCACCACCGCCATTACCAACCACAACTCCGTGTAATCCCGCCAAAGATACAATGGCAGGATCAATGTTTAATATCTCGTGTACATTTGAATTATTACACTTGACAATCTCGGACATGATATGAGGAATCAATCATAATTCATAAGTTCACACAATAAATAATTTAATTTAATTTAGAAGAACAAACGTACTTGTAAGTTGTAACGCAATGGGATCACACGGTTTTGACTAACATCTTATTATTAGCAAGACAGTACTAAACAGATTTATTTTCAAACACGATCAAAACCTTGATAATGTACAATACATAGTGGCTTTTACAACCCTTTTGAAGATTACATAAACGCGCCACCGCTCCCTCTCTTTACATTAGATTGGGAGCGAGGGGTAGAAACTAGAGAGATGATAAGGTAGGTGAAGTCCTCACACCCTTTTTGACTCTTACGAGGAGGGGCGGGCTCACTAATGGCAATGTCGTCATCTAAACAAGCAGACACTGAAGAATCGTCGAAAATTTCCTCTACAAGGAACAAAGAATTCTTGCTATCTAAGCGACTAATAACAGTTTAGCAGACTTGTAAAAAGAATCATGGCTTGCACTTTCATTCTTAATCAAAGATTATAACATTTTATGACCCACATATAAACCAAACTTACCAAACCAAAAGCCTGCAGGCGCGAATCTCTTTCTTGGTTCCTTCTCTGCTCTTATTACCCACATCTACATTTTGCAGTGCTGTTTCTATGTATATTTATGTTATGTATATATGGATTGCCCAAATGTGTTCTTGGACCGACCACGACTGACCTTCAAGCGCCTGTTCAAAGTTCGGACCTTCTAATGCCCAAATTTCCTAATCATTTGGCTTATCAATAAGCTCATCAGCACTGATCCTCCCTGAGCCACGACCCACAATCTTGCCGAATGCAGATAGGCCCTTGAAACTGCTACTTCCCTCACTCATATTCCAAGACTTCCGGGACTTTCTTAGTTTCAAGGAATTGGTATCAATGTCGTCGACATCTGTGTTCAGCTTGGCAACTACTAAACGGGCAATGCTGCTCCGACAAAATGGACAGACAGGCGGATTTACACTTGCAGTAGTTGGGTTTGGTTTGTTATGGCAGCAAAGAGCTAGGGTGCAATGAGCGCACATCCGGTGACCGCAGTCTTGGACTTCAATTGTACATACTTGGTCAAAGCATATGCAGCATAGTTCGGTATCACTAGCCTGCACGTATAACAGTTCATCAAACTCATCAATTTCAGCCCTCTAAACTAATGAGCCTTAAAAATGTATGAATTCAAGAAAAGTATCAGAATATAAAGGTTTATTAATGCAAACCAGATACAAATCACAAGCATCATATCAGTGTACAGGGAATCAGGTGTAGTCGCTAAGGGTACACTGCATTGCTTTCCAACTAAGGATCTGGTAACAGAAATCTTTTAATTCAGTTAAAATCACTTTAAACAAGATCTGTGAAATTGAAGTTAGTTTCATAATATACTCTTCTACAGATTGCTTTGGTTCCGAGCAAAAGAGTAAATTGACACAAAGAAAGGACACATGCTCTAATAAACACCGCCCTTTTGATCCTGCTTAAGTTTGCATCAGTGTTGAAGAAAAGTATCAAACTATCAACCAATAGAGGAAGTAGCCAATAAATAGTGTATAACTACTATTCTCATTTTCATTAGCATTTCATAGCCTTCTATGTGAAGCAAGAATGGATGCTTATGTCAGAAAAAAAAAACTCTTTCTGCCCCATGAGAAGCTCCCACCTTGCATTAAACTTTAAGGCCATCCATTTAATAATATGGGACAATAATAATCTTTACTAAGCATAGTCATAACTAAGGTGCATATTTTCAGTTTAAAACTAATAACACAAGTTATTTTAATTATCAAGTCTAAAAGAAGTTGAAGCACAAAAATACCTCTGACATACTATCATCAATTTCTCCGCCTTCCCCGGCATCTGAATGTAAAGGAGATTCGATAGAGTAAGACGTTCCTTTCAAGATGGTCTTCTCTTTCTCCCTGTTTGCCTCCATTAGAGCTTGTTCAAGTAGAAGCTTGGCCTCAGGATTAAGCTCACTAATGAACTTCAAAGGTGATGGCCAGACAAGAGGCTCTGCAGATGAGGGGTTTAACAAGGCAGCACAGGCCCCGTGTTTGTGCTTCAAAGCAACCAAGTATGGTATTCTCCTGCCATTGGACGGGAAATAGGATCAGAGACAAACATGGCATGAGTCTCATTAAAGCACAAATGGGATTGTTTCATAGGCGAATCGAGTTTGGATACATTCAATAGGATTTCTTTTTTGCTAATACCACTTGTATCTCAATATTTCATACCAAAAAGAGACTATGCTCATGAAGCATATCCAATACAGTATGAGAATGGAGAACATCCAGTGACAGTTAAATATTTCTCAATAAGACCACAAATCCATTACATATTAATTGAATGAATACATGATACTACCATAAGCAGGCCAATTCCAATTTCATAGTATTGTACTACCACCAAAAAGGATTAAGTGGAGTTGGTTTAATTGATAGTCGGTCTGTTTCAAAACAAATTCACTGGAGTCCAAACCCACAGGTAAGTATAGACATCATTCGGATACTATGAATGGAAGCAGGAAACCAAGACCATACCCAGACGAATCTCTTTGCTGCCGGTCGGCACCCCATGCCAGCAATTCACGGATACAATCAAGGGATCCTCCCCGGGCAGCCACATGAAGCGGAGTGCTTCCCGGATATCTGCACATAATTTCAAGTCAGTTCAATCTGTAATGCGAATTAGTAATGCAAATGCAACTAATTTCAGACTTTCATATCCATTAGTTATTTACCCATATCCTCCAGTTGAAGCACACACAAGAGCTCCACTGTCCAACAAAATATGAACACAATCAGGCCGTCTTTGACGGGCCGCCAAGTGCAATGGGGTCTCGCCTTTTCCATCTCTAATATTCACAAATCGAGTAAATCCCCTGAATAAATCAAAGTTTAGTTATTAATCCCCATTCTTACAAAATCTCATTCCATTTTCAATCATAGATAAGAAGACAGAAAGATTTGGTGGAACTTGAAACCTACCAAGACATAGCAACATGAGATGTACGGGCAGATAAGAGAATGGCTTGAAGGCAATCAGAGTGACCATAATAGGCTGCATAATGCAAGCAAGTTCTTCCCCGCAATGAATCAAACATTAAAATCTGAGACAAATTCAGACCACTTCCCAATTAGAAATTTTCAACCACCAACCAAACCTTAATTTTTCAAATCAAAATGAAAAAGCTCAAAGCTCACATCTTTTTTTTTTTACTTTTTTTTTTTTGAAGCCATAAGAAAAATAATCAAACTTCCCATATTTTCCTCCATCAAACATGCTAAAGTAACAGAGAGAGAAAATGTGTGTTTGAGTGAAGAAAGTTAGGAAATGACTTACATTAGCCCCTGCATGAAGTAGTTTTTCCACACATGAGATCTTCCCGCGCATTGCAGCCAACATAAGAGGAGTCTGAAGCAAGCATTCAACAAAAAAATCAATCAACTTCCCAAAAAATAACCAGCATCAAACATTCATATCTTAATTAATAGAGTAAACCCCAATAGATAAACAAATATACTATTATCTCACCTGCTTATGGCGATTTAAAACATCAGGTTTCACAGATCGATCCAAAAGCCAAGAAAGAATCTGAAATGGGCAAAGACCCACCAAAGAAAACTCCACATTAGAACCCTAAAACTAATAAAGAACCAAATTTTCACAACAATACATCAAAGTACACCACACATTCAAAACCCCAAAACGGAAAAAGAACCAAACTTTACAACAAACAGAGTAAAATAAAAGATAATAATAGAAAACCCACATCGATCTGGCCATTTTCAGCAGCTATATGAAGCAGAGACTGACGATCATAGAGAGAAGCTTGATGTAAGAGAGATGGGTCATCCTCTAACTCTGATTTTAATGTTTCTAAGTCCCCAAATTGGACTGCCCCAAATATACCATTTTCATGGTGGTTTGATGATGATGTACAACTCAACCCCTGACCCATCTCTCTTTCCTTCTCTTTTCTCTCTCTAGATTTTCTCTCTCCTCTTTTCCACCCACCAGAGGAACGGTGGTTATGGGGGGTGGTGGCGTCGAATTGCTGAAAGAGAAAGTGAGGACCTTTTTAAAGTGCCAATGGATGAAGAGAGAGAGAAGATAGAGAGAGAAAGAGTGGGCAGGTATTGGAGTTTGGGACTGCCCGTTGATCTAGAGAGAGATAGGAAGAGAAGAGAGAGAATGGTTTGTAAGGGCAGCTGCCCGTGATGCTTGCTCAAGGCGGGGAACACTGTACTGAGGTACTGACTGCGGGCAGCAAGTCAGATTTTTTTTTTTTTCGGGCAATTTGGGTTTTTTTTCTTTTTCTTTTTGTATTTTTGAAGATTGGTCATTTGGATTTTATTTATTTTTTTTTTTTTTGGTCTGAGACTAATACAAGGCACAAGCCATTTGGATTCCTTGAATCCATCATTTGGTGAATTGAACTAAACTATAATGGGTGAACCTAAAATTTTACTTGGTCCTAATCGTACTCACCAAGTCCTTAAGTCTTGAATTTTCAAGTCAACACCAGACAGTATTTTTCTACATGATTTATAGTAACTTTTTTTTTCATAAGGAGGACTAACGTTATTGAGGATTTTTTAAGAAGTATTTTTATCCTATAAAAGAAATCTTTTTAATCGATTCGAAAATATAAAAATGTGTATGAGATGGTCTCATGGTGAATTGGTGACATGTGTTCACTTTATATAATAATAGGATTCACTTTATGATTACTCTTTGTAAAAACTAAAAAATACTCCTCTTTTTAAAAAAAATATATCTTATTGAAAGATTTAACAGTAATTTGGTAAACCAATGTAAGTATGTTTTACTAATCAAGTGTAGTAAGATAAATGGATTCTGAGAATACATGGAGCATGGACAATTAACTACTGCCTTCTATGTTTTCGTTGCTTTGGCTGCCTAGAGATTGGAGTCGTATCAGCTTTTTAGATGCCTTTTGGAGGCAACCGTGTGGTTAGCATATGTTAAACTTTGATTTAAACCTCTCGACAAATAAAACTTGCTTTAAACCAGATAAACAATTTATCTAAAGAAATAGCAAAAGTTTGCTTAATCGCACCCGTATGTCGAACTCTTTTTTTGGGGGTGTGCGGTGTGGGGGGTGAGCATCCCCGTTTTAGGCAAATTATTGCTTATGCCTTGGTCCAACTAATTAAGTGAAACCAATACATAGATGAAATAAAGAGAGGAGAGGGTGAGGGGGAGAGGAGAAAGATAAAGAGAAGTCCACTTATGTAAACACGTGGATTCCGAAATTTAGGCAATAAAAATTACTCTCTCCGTCTCAATTTAATTGTCAACTTTGAAATTTGTGACTCATAATATTGTGAGTCACAAATTTCAAAGTTGACAATTAAATTGGAACGGAGAGAGTAATGTTTTATAGGTAGGAGATGGGGTTAACATTTTAGCAGAATTTGAACTATGGTGGGCTACGAAAGCCTTCGGAACAAGTTCCACTAGATGATGATATTTAGTAATAAAATGTTTTAGGGGTAAGTTAATCGTATTTCTGTTTCCAATTTTTAAATATGTAACTATTAAAATTTAAACCAATGAATGATAATTGTGTGGGACCTATTTTTTATTATGAGTTGGTCTCACACAAGACTTGCTCAATTTGTTTTGTTTTGTTTTGTTTTTCATTTATCCAATAAGGGGCCGTTTGGTTGGGGATAATGAAATGAATTTTTAGGCTAAAATGGTAAGGTGATCTAAGTGGTGATGAGGGTAATGATTAAAAGGGGTAATGGAGAAAATGAAGGAAAATGGGGGAATATCATTACCCTAGGGATAGGTTTCTATTATCCCTGAATTGGAGGTAATCATTACCCTATTTCTCACAAAATTTAACCCTCACTATCTCACATACCTCTCATTCTAATCTATAAATTCATTCCATTACCCCCACCTAAATGCCCCCTAAATGTTTAGTTCAATTTATAATTTCAACATTCGTTGTTGTTTGTGATGGTGGTCTCTTCAAGACCGCGTTCACGAGCCTTCCTAGTAGCTCTTCATTATCTATTTTTTTCATAATCTCAACATAGATTTCTCTACTTGTGCAACAAATCTCTCTCATTTACCGTGAGAAATTGGTTTCTCTTTTTTGTTGATAGAGTTTAATTCCTCCAAGAGCCTAATTTAATCCTTTAGGAAAATCTTAGTGTTCAGCCAATATAAAAGATCAACCTTTGTGTATACTATAAAGTATAAATTACTAGGAGTAATATGTTTATAAATAGAAAGTTATTATAATTACTACAATATCACATAGGTGTATATTCACATCCCAATCAACATAATCGTATATAAGAGACTTTTGTTTACTAAAAGATGTAACTCTTCTCTTCTCTTCTCTTTAATGTACCACACGGAATATAAGTAAAGTATTGGCAGAAAGCTGATGGATACTAGAGACTATTATTTACTCTAGCATGTCTCTCAACTCTATACAACAAAACAAAAAACATTAACAATACTCAATGGCGTATTCAGGATTCGGAAAATAAGGTGACAAAATCAAGTGAAAATAATCGATGCATATTACATAAAAAAAAGTTCAATATCAAAGCGTCACACAATTCCACATTACAACTAATGCGGGTAGAAGAAAAAAAATTACAAAATAACCAAATAAAAATTATATTTGTCCTCGACGAGTCTTCATATTTTGGAACCGATGGAGCACCTCATCATTGGTTACTTCACTAAAGACATCCTTCTCTACGAAAGTGACCAAACAATCATTCAATATTATTCAATAATAATCATTCAATATTACAAGCCAGTGAAGCCACGCAAGAAAAAAATGGAATCTACAATGAACAAGAGTACTCCAATGAATAAATACCCATTTTTAAATGAAATTAGCACCACAAGTTAACAAACACCTCTAAACATTTATTCAATTTATGAATAATCAGTTCGCAATATTACTCAAATCAATCTAATAAATTATTTTTCAAACCCTAATTTCAACTTATTTGAGTTAAATAAACCAAATTACTCAAATTTGTTCAAAATTCTAAGTTCTAACTCAAAACCCACAAGTTATAATCTATACTAACTATGGAGAGAGGGATTGAGGGAAAGAATTAAGGTGGTGTACCTCAACAAATAAGAGCATTTGGATTCGCAGAATTGCAAATTTGCAATAGCCTCGCCGTGGCGTCGAGCCTTGTCGTCGACCGTCGAACCCGTACTTCATCTCTCCTGCGCGGCCCAGTAGTCCAGTGCCGTGTGTGTCGTGTGTGTATGTGTGAGGCGAGAGTTGAGAGGGCAGAGGAGAAGCAAAAATGGTGAGGGGATGAGAGAGGAGTTATGTCGTGTGTGTGTTTGAGGAAAGGAAGAGGCGCTGAGAGAGTGAGAGCGTTTGAGGAGCAATCCAAATTCACGTGACTTACTCTCAGTTGCAAATTAAAAAAATAAAAAATAAAAAAAAGTCACAGATTTTTTTTTAAAAAAAATGAGGTGACCACTGTCCCCCTTTGCATCCGCCACTGACAATACTCCCTCCGTTCCTATGAAACTTTACCATTTGTCTATTTGGGGTGTTTTCATAAAACTCTACCATTTCTCTTCATAGTAAACAATTTCCTAATAAAATACCATTTTACCATCACTTTTATAATTTTTAAAATGTACATCAACATACTCTCCCCAATACCCTTATTAATGTTGAGGGTATAAGGGGAAAGAAAGTGCCAAAATTAGCTTGCCTTGGGCTTTGTGTCAAAAGCAAATGGTACAATTTCATAGGAACAGATAGGAAGTATATCATTGTAAACAAAATTTTTCTACTAACAGGTCATAAGAACACTCTAACAAGTACTTATGTGTTTTGAAATATTAAAAATTATATCATTTTTAAGAAATTAGTTTGCATTTGCATAAAAAAAAAAACTAATATGACAACTATTACTTCTATAATCTTTAACCCGTGTATCGTAAGGGCACATACTAGTTACTTCAATATGACATAGGAGTATATGCACATCCCAATCATGTGGGTGCATCTACACTTCTTTTCTTTTAAAACAAGATTACAAGGGGACAATGTGTCGGTGATTTACATAACTAATTGGTTAATTTCTGCACCAAAAAGATTATCATCAGAAACCGAAATTTGGGCCCTGAAGATTCCAATTGGTCACGAATTGCACACAAGTCCAACAACAACATCGTACGGGGGCAATAGTGCCCAATTAAATCGGCAATTTGCCCAATCTCTTCTAAAATTTTTATTTCAGAGATGGAGAGATATACCTTAACTATTGTGTAAAACTATAGATGTTACTATTGATTTAAAAATAAAATTTAAATAACTGTGGTTGTTAATCATCAGTAGCTATATAAGAATCTGGATATCATTTATTCATTTCCCCTACAAAAATAAAAAATAAATAAAATAAAAATGAAGACAACATGAAATTTGCTAGTAGGAGACTAGGAGGTTTGAAATGTTCTGCTTGTTTCTAAAGAGTTGTAAAAATGGGTACCCTTTTGAGTCCACATTGGTTTGGGACTCTTATTAAATGAATATGTTTGTTAATATGGCCTAGGAATGTTTGTTCAATACCTAATATGAATCTAATATGATACAATATTCAAAATTTTGGTTAAATGCCCAACCTCTTAAGTTTTAACAACACAACAATCTTGGTTAGCCAACTTGTGTTGAGTCTACACATGACATGCATTTTTTTTTTGTTGTTCTAACCGGATCCCATGATAAAGGTAAAATGAGTAGCTTATATGTAATTTTATGTTTTTGTAGTTGTTGTCGATTTTTTTCAAACCTTTTAAACCATGGTATATATAGTTGACTACCAAAAAATGAAAAATGAAAAAACTAATAATACCATGATAGTATAGGTTTTATCAAGTTAATAATTCAAAGAACGTGAAAATAATTTACAAAAGGTATCTTTTCGAGTCATAGTTTGACACCCTTATTAATGAAAGATGTTTGATAATATAAACGAGAAATATCTATCAAAACATGATATTAGATTCAATATGATTCACAAATTTAGATTTTGTTTGAAAAATTTTAAACTGATTTTCGAGACTCATTGACTCTTTCAACTTGTGTTAAGACTGTCCATAATATGATTGAAGGCTTATACACTCTGTATGAGCTTATCTTATTGTACTAGTGAATTAGTGATCGATTTGTTATAACTTGTGATGAGTTTTTCAACGTTCAGTGAAAGGTAAAAGGAAAAGAAACAGAAAATAACATCATGGTAATTTGTACAGGATTACCTAGGTAAGAATCTAGGCACTAGGCTTAGAAAATGTGTAAAATGCGCTTAAGTGAGTCAAAACATTCCGGCTTAAATTGCAACTTTGGCAAAAAGGATAAATTCAAGAAAAACAGGGGTGGGACAATTTGATTTTGTCGGATGCCTTTATCGATTATGCTGTGTTCTTAATTCTCTACAATGTTGATAAATTTGATTACTAAACATCCCCTTTTTGTGTTCATTTGCTGGCAAATCTCCATCAATTACAAAAGTAATACTCCCCTAATCCCTATGTTCTTCTAGCACGTAAAATTTCAGGTGGTTTAATTTGATAGAGTAAATCAATATAACGAGTCCAAAAGCAAGTACATCATCTTGTTGGATAGTGATCTACATCATTAAACACTAAAATAAGATGCTAGTTGCACAATATTCTTGTCTTAGGAATACCAAAAGTAAAAGCAAAAAGCTTGATACTTTCGAATTTCAATTTCATGATACCCTTACAATGGCATTTATCTAATATAGTTTTCCAATATCAATGGTCACGATTAAGTTTGTTTTGATTTAAAATTGAACCAATTACTTGTACGATACCTCATTTATGACAATGTATTCGGCGTCATTCACTACGTAGAATGATAAATGTATATATCAAAGAAACATAGTAATTTTTTTTTGGGTGGGAAAGAAACATAGTAATTTAGTTGCATACACTGTGGAATATCATTGATACGTTGGCGTGTATTTAAAGAATTTATAGATCATATAAATATTAACTAATGACATTACATGTTTGTTTGAATCCTCATCTAGTCTAGTTTAGTCTAATAAGATAGTAGCATAATATCCATGTATTAGGGAAACCAAAAGTAAAAGCAAAAGCTTGATACTTCCGAATTTCAATTTCATGATTTAATTACAATGATATAGATTTCCATTATCAATGGTCATGATTAAGTTATTTTTGATTTCAAATTGAACGAATTACTTGTACGATACTACATCTATGGGACTGTATTCGGCGTCATTCACTAGGTAAAATAATAAATGTAAATATCAAATAAACATAGTATTTTAGTTGCACACATCGTGAATATCATCACTATATAGGCGTGTATTTAAAGGATTTGTAACTTATATTAATATTGATGACATTACACATTTGTTTAAATCCTCATCTAGTCTAGTCTAGTGTATCATGACATCAACCATACTAAAACAAATTCAATTAGAGTTGAGAAATAACATAATAGTACGATAGTAATTTAGTCTAAATTTCTTTTCACAAGCAAGTATATAGTAGAATTTTAAAGCAATTATGCTCAAATGTCATTGTCACATATAAAATCATACAGCTAATTGTTTTAATTAAGATTGTTGAAAGCTACGATCCTATATAAAACAAAGAAGCACAATCATAGTAGAGTGATTCATATACAGTTGCTTCCAATGCTCCTGTGCTCCACCTTGTGCGTGCTATAATCGCTAACTATCTATTATCCAACTACCCCTTAACTGCTGTAACTGACAAGGATTAGTCCTTGGAAGATGCATCTACAACACGACTTATATGCCGACATGGGATCTCTTCAATAAAATGATGTGGTATTTGGTGTGGTAACTCACAAGAATAAAAAAAAAGAAAGGGGATTTTTTTTGGAGTTGAATGGTTTTTGGAATGAGTAAGTAATATAACATGATGATATTGATTTATTGGAGGGAAATACTTAAAAGGATCCTTACCGTTATATGCCATAGACTCATACTCCATTAAAAAGAGATAGCCCAAAATGATTAACAGTCTCCAAATGATACTCAAACTAATCACTGTACAATTTGGGCCGACGTAGTCCAAATGATCTTTGTATTATCGATTTTTTTAGGTAATTAATAAAAAAATTCTTTGCGAAAAACAATTAAGAAGAAAACTACAAGTCCCCTGATAGTAACATAATTAACATAATTACTTTTTCAATGAACTCCAGTGAGTTGAACTAATCTGAACACGATTGAAATGAAATAATAATATGGGAAAAATTGAAGTATGTCAATGAACTTGATTCTACATACATGAACTGAACAGGTTCTTAAAAACTCCTCCACGAACTTTAATGTCTCATACTTTAAGTTAAACCGTGTATCACATATCAATCAAATATTCAATGTGGATATTGTTTGTTCAATTCATTTAGCTACAACCGTGCATCGCATCGGTCAAAATACTACTAGTACTCCACTAAAAAGAGATCACCCAAAAATGATTTAACAGTCTCCAAATGATACTCAAACTAATCACTGTACGATTTGGGCCGACGTAGTCCAAAAGAATATAACATCGGCCCATTTTCTAAAATAAAATAATTTAATGGACCCAATAGTCGGCCCAATAAAAGAATTTTGTTTGTTTAATGGACCATCAAATAAAATCGCCTTCGTTTCACCCAAATAAAACCCGGTAAAAGCCCAGCCCATTTATAAGCCTCGAAAAATCTAAAACCCTAAACCCCTTCCATTTCTTTAAGCCACGATAATTCCCCCAACATAAAAACTCCACAGCCTCCTCACTTCACTACTTCTTCTTCATCATCATCCCCAAACCCTAACAAAACCCTAATTCACCTCACTTTCAGAGCAAACCCTAAACCCAAAACCTTCATCAATGGTGGACGTTGATATTTCACGCTCAGACAAGAAGAAGAAGAAGAAGAGCAAGAGCAAGGGTGTTGAGGAAAACAACAACGAAACCGTCCAAAACGACGCCAATATCACAGACCCACAAACTCAAAACGACACTGATTATCTCATCAAACCCCAAAGTTTCACCCCATCAATCGACACATCTGAATGGCCAATTTTGCTCAAGAATTACGACAAACTCAACGTCCGTACAGGTCATTACACACCTTTACCCTCAGGGTTCTCTCCCCTGAAACGTCCATTATTGGAATATATAAGGTATGGTGTTCTTAATCTTGATAAACCCGCTAATCCATCATCTCATGAAGTTGTTGCTTGGATTAAACGTATTTTAAGGGTTGAAAAAACTGGTCACAGTGGCACTTTAGATCCTAAGGTTACTGGGAATTTGATTGTTTGTATTGAAAGAGCAACACGTTTGGTTAAATCTCAACAAGGTGCTGGAAAAGAATATGTTTGTGTTGCTAGATTACATTCAGCTGTTCCTGATGTTGCTAAAGTTGCTCGTGCTCTTGAAACTTTAACTGGGGCTGTTTTTCAGAGACCTCCTTTGATTTCTGCTGTTAAGAGGCAACTTAGGATTAGGACTATTTATGAAAGTAAGTTGCTTGAATATGATGCTGAGAGGCATTTGATTGTTTTTTGGATTAGTTGTGAGGCTGGTACTTATGTTAGGACATTGTGTGTCCATTTGGGGCTTTTGTTGGGTGTTGGTTCACATATGCAGGAGCTTAGGAGAGTTAGGTCTGGTATTATGGGTGAGAAGGATAATATGGTTACGATGCACGATGTTATGGATGCGCAATGGATGTATGATAATTACAGGGATGAGACTTATTTGAGGCGGGTTATTATGCCGTTGGAGGTTTTGTTGACTAGTTATAAGAGGCTAGTTGTCAAGGATTCGGCTGTGAATGCTATTTGTTATGGTGCCAAGTTGATGATTCCGGGGTTGTTGAGGTTTGAGAATGATGTTGAGGTCGGTGAAGAGGTTGTTTTGATGACCAGTAAGGGGGAGGCGATTGCATTGGGTATTGCGGAGATGACTACTGCTGTTATGGCTACTTGTGATCATGGGGTTGTGGCAAAGATTAAGAGGGTTATTATGGATAGGGATACTTACCCGAGGAAATGGGGGCTTGGACCTAGGGCTTCGATGAAGAAGAAGCTGATTTCAGAGGGGAAGTTGGATAAGCATGGTAAGCCAAATGGGGAAACTCCATCTGAGTGGCTAAGGAATGTGGTTCTCCCTCTCCCCACTGGTGGGGATTCTATGGTTGCTAGCCTTGCTGCTTCGACTGAGCCTGTGAAGACTGAAGGTAATGTAGTGGAAGTGGAAGAGAAGAAGGAAAAGAAGCATAAGCGGAAATTGGAGGAAGTTAATGCTAGCCCAGCAGCTGATGGTGGCAAGAAAATTAAAGTTGAAGAGGAAGTTGTGGAAGTGAAAGAGAAAGTGAAAAAGGTGAAGGATGAGGTAAAGGAGGAAGTTGAAGTAGAGAAGTCAGAGAAGAAGAAGAAGAAGAAAGAAGAGGATGAGGCTGTTACTCCTGATGTAGAGAAGTCTAAGAAGGAAAAGAAAAAGAAGGATAAATCAAAGGACAAAGCCGAGTCATCCGATGAGGAGAAGTCAGAGAAGAAGAAAAAGAAGAAGAAGAACAAGGATGTTGAAAATGGAGATGCTGCTGATGCTGAGGATGGAAGCCGAAGTGAGAAGAAGGAGAAAAAGGACAAGAAGAAAAAGAAGGATAAAGATGCTGATCAAGAATGAAAGAACATAATTAGCATAAAGCTTCACTGGAAATAGCACTTGAATTGTATGTTCTATCTTTTCACTTCTTTAGTTTTCCCCTGCTAGTTCACAGATTTTGCAGTGTTCTTATGTAATTTTTGCAGAACTATGGTTTCTATTTTAAGCTTTGCCCGGTAGATTAGGTTCTGTTGTGGGCTTGACTTTGTCAATCGAGCTATCATAATATTACCTTTCATTTTAGCCCCCTTCTGTTTTAGATGTGGATGGTTATTAGTTGCTGGTAATTTCATCAGATGTTTGATGCATTTGGTTTATATTATCTCTGTTTCATGTTCATATTGGAGATGATTAGTAATTGCTGCTAGTTAAGATTTTGTGGCGCTCTAATGTAATTTCTGCAGAACTATGTGCTGCTATTACAAAATTTGCTCATTAGAGTAGATTCTGTTATGGGCTTCTGCCTTTCAGTCATGAGCTATGAAAATATTTGGTTTCTATGGTCTTCATTTCATGTTCATATTAAAGAGGGGTTTTAAGTGACTGTTTGGAGCTGCTATATCTGCCACTGCTGTCAATATTTTGGCTAATTGCTTAATCATAAATTCAAAACAGTATCCAGGATCTTGTTGCCTTGTTTTTGTTTATTTGGCTAGCAATTTTGATCCTAAGAACTAAGGAGTACTTACCTTCTGCCATCGATTCTCTGTTCCTGCCAAGTGCCAACACACCTTTTAATTGTACCATCCATGTTGGATTATTGAAATGTGAGGCGTTTTACAGTGCTTAAACTGCATTTTGCTGGTGCATCTTCTGTGTTCTTCTCTTCGTTTACTGTTTTATGAATGACTTTCCTTCCAGTTGAAGCTTTGAGAACTGAGTTAAAGGTAAAATTTCCCAATGCGAATCTTATTCTGCGTGGTGATGAAAATGATTTGATTGCTGAATTCTTTGAATATCTGATATATTTGGCTGCCATGAGATTTAGTGGGTTTATGTTAGAGTGGGCTTCTGGTGCTATATTGGTATCATGTGGTAACTGATAAGTGGTTTGAGCTCCTTGCTTGGGTAGAAGATTAGGAGAAATATTGAGATATGCTGTTTGGTTCTCATTTGACATGTTTCGTCATACTCTGTGAGAGGTGCCTATTCTCCTATCTACCTCTGACCTTGAGTTCTTAGGGTGCACTTAGCAAAATATTTGCTCAATTCTGGTGAAGAATAAGACTATTTATTATGCTTGTATTTTGTGTGAATGAGCTTTTTTCAATACTCGAATGATGTTACCTTCAGATGCCATACTCAGTTACTTAAAAACTGCAGGAGTTGGTGTGTTTCATGTGAAGAAATTTGACTTAGTGGGAAATATCGATCTGTCCTTGGAAGATGGGCAACGCACGTCGTGTTTTTGCACTTAAGTATCGACTGAACTGCTGGCAATCATGCTCTTGGGGTGGTGGAAGGCCGAGAAAAGGAAGTTTCATTATTGCATGAAGCTGTTCTGAAGGGGCTATGGCTATCTGGCTCAGTGGCTCCCAACAAGAGTTAAGAGACACAATTGTCCTGTCGAGTGACTATTTTTGCATATTTGAATGTTGCATAGTACTCCATATTTGCATGTTTTGGTGTTCAGTAGCGGGTATAGTATAGAATTTATAGATGCAAGCTCATCTGTTTAACGGATTTGCTACGGGAGAATAGATAAGCCATTTGTATTCATCATTTTAAGCCAGTTGGTAAGCAAATTAGTTGGGTTACAGGCTTACAGCGTAGATTGTAAACTCAAAGAAAGGTCTGTTGTGCTGAAATAATGCCCCTTAAAGGCCCAACTGCCCAAGTCTTGAGTCTCCGACAAGCTAACCAGAGCATGAGAACAACTGAACAAGACCTATGCCACTCCTGTCTATTCTGTCCTTGCGAAAGCAAGTTATACAAGCAGTTGAAAGCTTGCTAGAGAGTCCTTGCAGTTCCATGATCATCCTGAAGATCTCGTGCTATATCCAGGTTTTATCATTGCATGATTACGTTGGTGATGTGAATGTTTACTGATCCTTTATCTACTGAAATCGTACAAATAAGCTCAACTTTGAGTACGAATACATAATTAAGGAGTATATAATTAGAGCATTGAAGATTTGAAGTCCGGTAGCCCAGTGTAGTAGGACGACCTCTGAACTGCATATGCTTGGACATATAGGAAATTCTTAAGGTGTCAACCCATTATCGTAATGACAGCTAGCTTAGTAGGTAAAGTTTAGGATATTGCGTGTTGTCCTCAATGGCTTATTTAAACCCCTTTGGATTTAGGTGGGCCACGGAATGATGAAAATATCTTGAAAATAATTGACCGCTACATAGCCCAGCACCCAATTTAATTCAAAAGGCTAACAATTTAAAGACAAGAGATTCACTGATTCGGTAAGGTACTTTCACTGATTCCTACTGATTCAGCAAGGTCATGTCACTGATTCTGTGAGTAGGAATGTGGGTTCTACCACTGATTTCCACTGATTGGGTAACCTGTCACTGATTCTCACTGATTCATAAGCGCCACTGATTTCCATTAATTGGGTAAGGTCTTACTACTGATTTTCACTGATTGGTAAGGTCCAATAAGTGAAAAAGAATAGCACACCCTTATCTATCACTAATCAACGGATAGGGTGATATGGATGTTACGTATGATTTTCTTGTAGTGCAATAAGGGACTTGGGTTTTATTAATTATGATTAGGGAAAGTTGCTAGAATGGTAATTTATGCACCTTTTTAATTTTATTTACATCGACATATATTTATTCATATTCGCTTATAAGTGTGGCCAGCACAATTGAAGTTCGTTGTCACTAGTTTTCACTGATTTAGTAAGTGGATGTCACTGATTTGGTCTGATTTGTTAAGTGTTTATTCGTGATTTTTATTGATTCGCTAAGTGTCTAATACTAATTTGATTTTGGATCAGGATATTCTAATAAGGGGAGAAAAACAAGAGTGTGAATCTTAAACATATAAGAGCAAACTTTGTGTAAGACCAACTCATAATAAAATGTGATTACTATTTAAAAATATAAGGGGTAAATGGGTGACCTTTATTTCACTTAAATTTTACCCACATTCATCAAAAATTACGGAAAAATCGTCACAAACAAGTTTATGTGGACATAACAAAGAGCGCGGAAGTTAAACAAAGACTTCGTTGGTGGGCCGGTGAAATTTTCTCGAAATTTTTTTTGTAACAATGAGCCACTGCATGGCCCAACACAACATCCAAGACTGACAAATGGAAGACGATCAACACAAAGAATCAGAAAAACCCTCAACATTTCAACATTTAAATTTCCACTCAAAAGTCAAAACCCTTCAGTCCATTTTTAGTCGCTGCACAGCGAAATTGTGTTGAATTAGAATTACTAGAATAGTTCATCATCATCATTTTCATTTAGAATTAACTTTGAAGAGATGTCTGAACAGGGAGTAAGGCTGAAGTTGCTAATGGACAAGGATTCAAAGAAGGTGATATTTGCAGAGGCTGGGAAAGAATTTGTGGACCTTTTATTAGGATTAATGCAAATGCCTCTTGGTGCAATTCTTCGCCTTTTGAAGCAAAGTGCCCAAATTGGGTCTCTTTCTTTGGGCAAAATCTATGAAAGTGCTCAAGATCTTGAGGCTTCTTATCTTCAAAAATCTGACATCAGGACCTCCATTTTGTGCCCTGCTAGTTTTCCCTCCAGTGTCAAGCAAACCAATGTCAAGCAAACCGCTGTGCTGCAGAATATGGTCACTTCGTAAGTTCTTTTCTTTTTCTTCTTCCTGTTTTTCACCCCCCAAAAATCACTTGCAAGTTTGATGAGTAAATTAAGTAAATGAAAGTTTGATGGCTTGTTAAATTTTTTTTATTTTTTTTTTTGGATTTTAATTTTGATGGCTTGTGTGTTGTGTCACTTCCTTGCCTAACGTGCTGTGCCTGTAATCTGATTTGGCCAAGAACATTGTATCTGTACATGTAGTATACTCATACTTGCAAAGATTTAGTGTTGTGCTTTTGTAGTAATGTGTTCTATACCAGACTGATGATGAAATCAAATGTACTAATTGCACTCTTGCAAGCGGTGAATGTACGAGTATATTGTAGGTTTGTCCCTTATGGACCAAAGTAGTGGCCTTAGCTTGTTTATAGTCCAACGAGTTACTCCACCTATCACCAATCACGTGGGCTATAATCGCCTCCCATGCCAAATAAGTAACATTTACTAAACATGAACACATAGTATCAAATCAAATGACCCCATCTTGTCATTTGTTAAATGGGGTAAGGTGAAAACTTTAACCGATGGTACTCTCAAGGGTCATTCTTAATTCTTCAGCGAGAATAGTAGCAGAAAGTTTGGTGGCCCTAGTTCCTCATGGTAAGTGTGATTGACAAACAATGGGATCTTCAGTGAGAAAAAGCAATTCATGGTTAAGATGGGTCGTTGGATCATAAATAATGACCCCTTTGCGTTGGAGACCATGTTGATCACTCGGAAAATACTGTGTCCTGTTTCTGCGCCGCATCCCTTTCATAGCGGGAGCCTTCCAAGCCCTTAGAAGAGTTAGGACAGTAGTAGAATGGTATGATATATTGATTTGTAATCTTATAAGGAGTACAAGCCTGTTAGCTAGTTAATCCAGCCCTGCAACTCTTTGGTTCTCGCATTTAGTTTACAGCAAGAGATACCTGTTTTCCACCACTATCAAGTTGTCCCCCCTCCCCCCCCTGTCCCATTAGCCTAATTTGCATAGAAGCTGTAGATATTTATGTATGTAACTCATCACAAATGGAAGAAAGTGTCATGTGATTCCCTGACTTGTGGATATTGACCATAAAGAGGAGGACTGAAGTTGCTGTAACTTAAGTAAATGATGGATTTAGAGATGATTTACTTGGGAATTAACTTTTTCGATGAATCTGATTTCAAGCGCATGGTTTTGACAAAGAGATGAAGATGTGAAGACTCTGGTTGAGTCTAAAACTCTAAAGACTAATTCTCAACCTATAAACAAAATTTTCAAAGACTGAAACATTGATATTCATCTATCTTATTCTTCTGCTCTATTGTGTCATTTGTTGGACCTCTTAATTTCATGTTAGACTATGACTTGGCTTAAGTGCTCATTGATAGTGTCTTTTTGACATATAGCAGTCTAACTTTTGAGGTTTTGTTAGACATGGATACCAGAACAAATTGTGGACACATAAAAGGGAGGGAAAAGAGAGAAAGTGTGTTGGGGGAGGGGGGAGGTGTGATGAAGGAAGGAGAGCCAAGATGTGAACCTTTCCCCTACAATTTACTAGCACCATCCTCGAGTGAGTGAACAATTATCTTAGTATAGCTGTTACGACTTATGAGCGTATTTCACTTGCTCAAGTGACAAATATTTGCTTTTAATGTATTAATACCATGACAACTTTCTTGTTAAGGTCTTACCCCTTATTTTCTCTCTTCCACTTTTTTTGTAGTCCATATGAACCTCAAATTCTAAGTACATCAAAATTTTATTGAAACAAAATCTCGGTGGCCCGTGCCCCATATCCCAGAGCCCAGCGAGCGCCATGTCCCAAGTCCTATGTCCCATGGGTAAAATCGGAGTTCGGGGACCTGGATGACTGTCCCGAGGCACTGGAGATCCTCTAGGATGACGATAGACCCCCCGACGAAGTTTGGGCGAAAATGGAAACCGAGTCCGAGAAGCCGAAAATCAAAGGCTATAATCCATGTTTTTAGGCTTCCTGGATGCCCCGGAACGAAGGTTGATATTTTCGCACCACATTGCACCGGATACCCTTAGGGAACATAAGAGGCCCCCGGGGTCCGTTATCGGGTCCCTGATAAGCTGGTACGGGCATTTTTACGGGATACCAATGCAATGTATAGGCCGAAACACCGAAGGCATGGGTGATATCGAAGTTCGGGAAGCCGGATGACCCTCCCGGGGCACCGAGGGTCCTCTAGGGTCATGATAGACCCCCCGGAAAAGTTTGGACAAAAATGACACTTGTGCCCCCGAAAGCCAAAGACGAAGGCTATAAATCACGTTTTTTGGGCTTCTGGGAGGCCCCGAAACGAAAGTGTGGATATTTTCGCAGTACATCGCACAGAACACCCCCGAGGGGACATGGGAGGCCCTCGGGGTCGCTTATTCAGTCATTGAAAGGCTTGAAAGGATGTTTTACGGGACACTGGTGTAAGAGTTGGAACACCAAAGGCGTGGGTGATATCAAAGTTCGGGGATCCGGATGACCTTCACGGGGCACCGAGGATCCTCTAGGGTCATGATAGAACCCCTGGACAAGTTTGGGAAAAAATGACATCCGGGTCTGGGGAGGCCGAAAAAAAAGGTTATAATCCACGGTTTTTGGGCTTCTGGGAAGCCTCAGGATGAAAATTGTAGTCCATATGAACATCAAATTCTAATGCAGAGCACACAATCTTTTAGTGGATCTTGAAGTAAACAGGCATCAAGTTATATTCATCCATTACCAAGCTTTCTGAGTGGATCTTTGATTTGACCTCCATCGAAAAGTCATGATCATAGGTTACTTTTCCTTTGCTCTACTGACCTTTCCTCTGCTGACCTTTCCTCTCCTCAATTTTTGGTGCTTCAATTGCATGCTACCCTTGCCTTCTTGCTTGTGTTTATTTAACGTCTCAGCACACTGTCATCCCTGAACATTTTGGTGATGGTTTGCGTGAATCAGAGTATATGTTTGCTAAGATATACAAGTACTCAGAAGACCACTAGAAAACTTCTTTATATCGTCTCCAGGCAAGTTTGCTAAAAATGTAGGATTCCCACTTCTAATTGCTTATCGATTTTGCATGCACTATGGTAGTGGAAACAGCAGCTATTACTCCTCGAGCAATATTTTTTCTTATGATTCCCGGGATGCGGTAGACGGGTATGTCAAGGGTGCTACTACCTACATGATAATGGATGATCTCACTATAAAACCTTCCTCTACCATATCAAGCATATCTGTACTCAACACTCAGGGCATCAAAGACCTGGGTAGCCTTCAAGAGAGGATTGTTCAGGTTGATAGTAAAAAGGTGCTTCTCATACTAACTGTTGTCTGTAATTATCCGTAGTTATTCAGATCATAAGTCACTATATCTCACTCTTACTTTTCAATATATTTTTGTAGGCTTTGGAGCTGGTGAGAGCTGCATTTCAGTCTAGCATGGTCCTTACAGATGTATTCATTGGCAAGGATAGGAAGACTAAGTTTTTTTTATCTTTTCAAGGCACTGGCTTAGTGGCTTGTATGCATGGTGTTACTTCTCACAACTGTTCAGAGTAAACTACTTCATTAGATCTGTGCTACTGGTATATCCGTGTCTGTGTATCTGAACTATGATTTCGCATGCTGTTTGAGTGTGACCTGCTATTCTAAGCACTTGATTTTCAGTTGACGTCTGCTTTATTGTTCAAGTTTCTAGTTGAAGAGTTGAACTGTGTTTTCCATCATAAGTTTGTGAAGTATTGGCTGTCTTCTGAAAATAAACAGACTTTTACCAATATAGGTAATTATCAGCTGTGATTTGTAGGAAATATAGCAATCAATTTCAGTTTTAGCATTATGTTCATATAGTGATGACCAAATAGTCTAGTTGGAACACTATAGCAGAATTGAAGCGAATACATTTGGCACCCTGTGTTGAATGAAGCTCCAGCAAGTTTCTACTGTTCTACATTGGTTCTGCTTGCAGGAAAATGCCAACTTGGATTAAGGCATGTTTGGAGGATGGGGTAAGTTTTTTTTGACATGGGTAAAGATTTAATAAATGTGCTCTAAATGATTTCGGAAGCAAGGAAAAGGTAAAAATCCTGATATGAAACTATGTAATTCTGATATTGAAGGCACCTGTTAAACATTAAGCATGCATACATACCAAGAAAATCAAACAGTCCAGAGATAAGCAAAAATTGCAACACCTAGAGCTTTTTTATTGATATAAGTATTAAAATGTAAATGATCCAAATAATTCACTCCCTAGATTAAAAATTGGTTATGAGTATTCCCACTGGACAAACTATTGGACATAATCGTATATACAAAAACCAATAAACTTCCTACCTAGCTATTTGGGATTATAGCCAAACACTCCGGCAAAGGAGGGTTATACCTGTCTTTATCATGACAATAGGAGTATGTCATATACTTACTTCTAAATGCTTGATACTCTGTTAGCTCTTCCGGTGTCATTTCCCCACAAATCTTCTTATTTTCCGGCACGACACAACTCGACACCACTTGGGTCGGGTCTAAAGAACACCCGTTTAGAACAAGGTTTGAATAGCCAGCTACAAACGGATCGAATGTGTGATTGACCTTATACTTGCCTCCTCCGGAAGCCCAACCCGACCCATCCCAAATTGTAGCATACATGTACATGGGCTTCGAAGGGTAATCCCCACCCATTTCTTCAACCGGTTCGACAAACCTGATTGGGACATTATCCACATAATAGAATATCCGGGTCTCACCCCAAAAAATAGCATATTGATGGAAATCTTTACTCGGGTCAAACCACAACTCGTATCTCTCTTCCCTCCCTCGGCTTATGCTACCATTACCGAAGAAGTTGGTCTGGAGGATCCAATCCTGACCGTCCTCATGACCCAAAAACTCGAAATCGATCTCGTCGTGTTGGGTCAAGTTATTTGACAAGTAGAATGTAACAACGACACCAGCTGTGTAGTTTTGTGATGGTAGCTTAATGGAAGCACCAAATAAGCCGTTGTTGTTGTATTGTTGTTGAGATACAAATCCGGATCCTCCTGTTGAGTCGTTTTTAAAGGTTAAGTAAACAGAGTTGCCATTATCTGTGATGTTTACGTCACTGTTTCCATACAGCTTGGAAAATCCTTCATTGAATGTCACGGATGTTAAGTTTGCCGGGCATCTGCCATAAGAAAAACCAATTAGGGTGCAAATCAAGACAAGTGTAAATTGAAACTCCATCCTTTGATGCAACCTTTGATTGAGAGCTTCTGTAGAACCTGCAAATTTTGATCTAGTCAATAAATATTAGATGCAATTGGCAATGAATATTATCAAGAGCTTTTAGTTATTTGGCATCCTTAAAACATACATTTAGCTTTTTGAACAAACAAACAAATCAAAATGTGTATGTGCTTTTTATTGTACGAGGAATATGATTGAAGAACCAAAATTCTGCTGTAAATTTTGTCTTCAATTTAATGTGCACGAGCATTAATTGTTAATGACCAGCATTAAGCGTGCATGAACGCAATTTAATTGGTTAGGTACACAATGAGACAATAAAATCTGAAAGATAAGAGTACGTGTTATAGCCAAAATGCACTAAAATTAAAACACCTTTTTTTTTTTTTTTCTGAGGGAATATCACATTCTCGGTTCTGATCAAAAGTGTAATGGATGGACTACATGCATGTTAATTGATAATTGTGTCATTATCAAATCAAAAGACATATGACATTGTTTCTTGGAACGTCCTATAATAAGACTCTTAAACGGATCATCATGTTAATTAGTAAATTGGCCATAAAATCAAATATTATTGTATGAAAAAAGAAAAAAACAATTCTTGTGGCAAAATATTTCTCCGCTGAAAAACCAAGAAACCAAATGCAATAATATAGATCAAACACATATAAAATTGTTGTACATCCAATCAAATAAATAAAATCATTGTACGTAATGAACTCCTAACAAAAGATACGCAGAGTATATATTAATATATTTTTTTAATAGGGTAGAGTATTAGAATTTAAATTAGATTGATTTTTACATTTACCTGAAAACCAACCTTTTGGTTATGTAATTCGAACTCTGCTATGGCAAGGGTCAAGTGAATGAGAGAGTAGAACTAAAAGATACATGAAAAAATTAGTGAGAAAGGAATATATAAAGAGATTAGAGAACAACAATGTTGATGCATCACAACTTAAGGATTTGACGTAATTCTTTTCTTTATTTTATTTTTCTTGTCCAAGACAGAGATTTTTTTTTCCCCTGTTTTGTCTTCTTGTTTTTTCTACTTTTTATTCTTATAGAATTGGAAAAGGTGATATTTAGAGTATTACATAAAGAAATATACAATTTTGTAGGTTTTTAATAACTTACTCCTACTATACATTGCAAGCATTTGCATTAGCCTAGCTGGAATATGTGGACAAATATTTCAGTTTCCTTTTTCCATACTTGTTTTGATTATTATTGGGGAAAAAAAAAAGGTCGTTGTTATTGCCAGGTCGGAAAATACTAATGTCAGGCCAACAATTCCGTGAGTTGACCAATTTACCCTTTATGTTAATGAGGCAAAACACAGGTTCTCTCTCCACTATCTTTAATTGCCTTATTTGCAAATAAAATTATGGAAAACACCCATATTCTCTCCTTCATAATATTGCCTTGTCTACACTTGCCATTTATTACAAATTGAGTATCTAAGAATTGAATCATAATGATAGCCATATTTTAATTAAAAAAGATCTCATGCTAAGTGAAATATACCAGTATTCTCACGTATTCTACCTGACATATAATTGTTCGGCAAACTGGACAATTTAATAAAAGCAGCTAAGGCAATACTCAATCATAACTATCATCATAAAGTAATAATGGTGATATGATAATGTATGATCAGCACCTTGTGTAATACGCACATGTTCTTTCAAGCAGCAACACTCCAACTTGATGTCATATTTGATGTCAACTCTCTACCAATATTAGTACCCGTCAATTAATCACAATAATCCTATCATGAGCATATATGGGAAAATAATGTATGGGAAGATTGCAGAAAAGATCTTCCAAATTATGTTGCTAAATTGTAAGATTCTAGTAGTCATAATGTCTTTCCATAATTTTATTTGTATATATATGACAATTAAAGATAGTGAAGAGAGAACATGTGTTTTGCCTTATTAACATAAAAGGTAAATTGGTCAACTCACGTAATTGTTGACCTGACATTAGTATTTTCCGACCTGGCAATAACAGGAGGCAAAAAAAAACTTAAATGGTCATGAATCATGATCAAAAGTTTAAAACTTGGGTTTTAATGATGGCAAAAAAATATTACTACTCTACAACCGGCCTACTGTTGCTTCCCAACTGTCGAGGAGTAAAAAAGGAATGGAAAATTACAGATACAGTTCCTAACTTCCTAATATATACAGATATAGTTCCTATATTATCTACTTCACCAACTAATGTACATGTGGCCGGTGGGAAGTATGAACTTGAAATTAGCAAAATAGGTGCATTTTTCTTTCTTTTTTACCAGTTGCACTTGCACATAATGTTTGCTTGACAAAAATTCATTAATTCTACATTTCAACTCATGTTCAGTTCCTTCATACCCTGATACTCTTATGTTTGTTTTTTTTTTTTTTTGGCTATGCATGTTGTTATTGTTGGTTACTTTCAACTTTGAATCTTTGATGTATGTATTGAATTTTGGACAATTTGGGGGAATACTTATTTTGTCTTGTGAGATGTCAATGGGGATTCAGGAGAAAAGCCTAAACCTTGCATAGAGTGCCCACCAAACAACTAATATTCCAAAGCCCAAAGGTAAATGATACAAGGTTCGGGCTAGATCTAGCCGGTCCGGTTCACAGCCCCAAGTTCCCGCCAAATAATTGCCTAGACTATTGTAGCATGTCTTGTGTCCACCGTGGACCAAGTAATTTTAAGGGGTGACTCCAGGTAAAGTAGGGGGTGGTTCCAGGTAAAGTAGGGGGGTGGCTCCTCCAGGTGAAGTAATTTTGAGGGGTGGCTCTAGGTGAAGTAGGAGGTGGCTCCAGGTGAAGTAGGGGTGGTGCCAAATATAAATTTGAGGGGTGGCTCCAGGTAAAGTAGGGGTGACTCCACTATTAGAGGGGAGTGACTCCAAGTATTGGTCCACCATGGACTAAGTCCACACAAGTTTTTGTAAGACTATTGGGTCCAACTAGTAAGGAGAACTCTAAGACCCAAAATAATTTTTGTTCTACAAACACGTATACAATAGTCCGCAAATCACTAATGCATGATTTATAGGATCTATAAAACTCACTCAAATCAAGCTTCTATAGAATTCTTAATCCACTTTTATTTGAGCTTCAACTAATATTCACAATTTATAGAATCCTCATCTTATCACCAATACCAAAAAAAAAAAAAAAAAAAAAAAACCTAAACAGTGAGGGTTTTTACAGGAGTTCTAGACTCCAGATACAAACAGATTTAATGGGCATTCAAGACGTGGGGTTCAAAATATGTACAGATTTGAGATTGCTGTTGATGACAGTATATGATGCAGCCCATGGAACAGGCTTCCAGAGATTATCCTAGACCCTCAATCTCATCTCAACAAGCACTCCTTCAGGTTGCAGAAGATGCCCTTGCTATATGGATTTCTAAACCTCATCTCTTGGAAGGATTGACCTGATCATGGATAATAAATAAACGAGACAAGATTAAATAGGAGAGTTGGAAGAAAAGACAGCAGAAAGCTCAGACTGTCACACAACATTACCCTGTGAGAGCGGAAGAATGACATGGAACTCGGGGTATCTTCGCCAATTTATCTGCACACACAAGTTCAACCATGAAAATATACTTCAAAATGACGCGGAGAAACAATCATGGTATTTTGACTATTTGTCAATCTATGTGGTAGTCCAATAAGTCAGTCCGAAATGGGTAGGCTTTTCGGTGTTTTGACAGATATCGTACCATTGTCACAGCAAACTCTATGACCTGTTTTGTTCACTCAATTTCCAATTTCTGCATGTTCTATATGCCAGAAGGATGATCATTCCAAACGATTCTTGCCGAGCAAAAATAATTAAATTAAATCATGCGAGTCTTTCTACTATCTATTTTAGCATGCACGTAGAAAATACAAACAAAAAATTTCATATGCTCATTTAGTCATATGTCAGTCTACAAGTAAAATATGCCCTACTCAGTAGTCCAGTACGCAGTAGGCCAGTACCCAAAGGATATGTACAAGTTTACCAGGATGATCACTATACTCGTAGCAGTGATGCACCCTTTAACTTTTAAAACATAGCCTTTACTTCTCACCAAATAACTTACCCATTCATCAGTTCTAATGTTGAAGCATACACAGTAAATATGCCATGCCAGAAATAACACCTACAAAATCATCAGTCAACCATCACTTGGCAAATCCTGTCTCGCCTTAACAAATCTACTGAGAAAAAGGTGTAACAAAAGAAATACACAAACCTGCCAAAGCACTTGGAACAAAGAAAAAAGCATCGTGCTCACAACCAAGCTTTCATGAAGATAAATCTGCAAAGAATAAGAAAAACAGGTAATGATACATTTTATTCATTTCGTAGATAAGATGTCAGAATCTACCTTACTGTTCCAGTTAATAACATCCGATTTTGTAAAAGTGGAGAGGTGACAGACACATACCTCCACAACACTTGCATGATGAATACGGTATTTTTTGACCCCTGAAACCAGACAATAGAGAAAAATGTAACTTAGTAAAGAGAAAAATATACTGTGACAGATTGATAGTAGAATGATAAGCATGACAACTATAAACATGAAAAAGAAGAACGAAAGAATTCTGCTTCGAGTAATATATGAGTTCAGAATACATTAGTTAATAGAGTAAGGTCTGTTTAGGCACAGGGGCGCGATTAGTAATATTGACAAGGCAATGTCTGTGACAAATTTCAAAACCGGTACCCAAAAACCGTGGAATAGCCTCCGATGTCCAATAAGAGGCCCTTCAAACCTACCAAGGACCCGATAACCTACCCTGGGGGCCTCCCATATCCCCTAGGGGTGTCCCGTACGATATGGTGCGAAAATATCCACCTTCGTTCCGGGGCCTCCCGAAAGCTCAAAAGACGTTGATTATAGCCTTCATTTTTGGCTTCCTAGAGCTCGGGTGTTAATTTTGCCCAAACTTCTCCGAAGGATTTACCATGACCCTAGAGGACCCTCGGTGCCCAGGGAGGGTCATCCGGATCCCCGAACTTTGATTTCACCCATGCCTTTGGTGTTTTGACTCTTACAACAGTGTACTGTAAAACGCCTTCCAAGCCTATTAGGGACCGGATAAGCGACCCCAAGTGGCTCCCGTGTCCCCTAGGGGTGTTCCGTGCGATGTGATGCGAAAATATCCAAATTCATTCCGAGGCCTCCCGGAAGCCCAAAAAAAGGTGGATTATAGCCTTCGTTTTCGGTTTCCCGGGACGCGGGTATCAATTTTGCCCAAACTTTTTCCGGGGATCTATCACGACCCTACAGGACCCTCGGTGCCCCGGGAGGGTCATCCGTATCCCTGAGCTTTGATATCACCCATGTCTTTGGTGTTCCAACTCTTACACTAATGTCCCGTAAAACGCCCTTCCAAGCCTATCAGAGACCGGATAAGCGACCTCGAGGGCCTCCCATGTCCCCTAGAGGTGGTTCGTGCGATGTAGTGCGAAAATATCCACCTTCGTTTCGGTGGAGGCACCAAAAAACGTGGATTAAAGCCTTCATTTTCGGCTTCCGGGGGGCCGAGTGTCATTTTTGCTCAAACTTCTCCAGGGAATCTATCAAGACCCTAGAGGACCCTCGGTGCCCCGGGAAGGTCATCCAGATCCCTGAACTTTGATATCACCCATGCCTTCGGTATTCTGGGTCTTCATTAGTGTACTATTGTCCCATAAAAACGCCTTACAAGCCTATCAGGGATTCGATAACGGACCCTGGGGGCCTCTAATGTTCCCTAAGGGTGTCCAGTGCAATGTGGTGCGGAAATATCCACCTTCATTCCGGGGCCTCCCGGAAGCCAAAAAAAGGTGGATTATAGCCTTTGATTTTCGGCTTCCCGGGCCCAGCTTCCGTTTTTGTACAAACGTCTTCAGGGGGTCTATCGTCACCCTAGAGGACCTCCGGTGCCTCGTGACGGTCATCCGGGTCCCTGAACTCTGATTTCACTCATGGGACATGGGACATGGAACATGGGACACTGGCGCTGGGCATGGGCGTTAGGACATGAGACATGGCGCTCGCTGGACGCCAGGACATGGGTCACCCTAATTTTGTTTCAATAAATGTTTAATGTACTTAGTTCATTTCGATCCATTGTCTACTATAATAATCTTTGGTAGAAAAACTTTAACGTAGAGTATTCTCAAGTTTGTTTAATAAAAGGCTAATAATCGTTTCCTAAGCACTCGATCAAATGTAGATCAAAGTTTACAGTAGAAATAATCATAATAAGTAGAGAGGGCCTGGGGGTAGGTTTGATGGCACAGGGTGGTAGGGAGCCGTGCTCGATACCCGAAAATCGTGGAGTAGACATGCACAATGCATATCTTTCATAGTGGCAGGCGCTTCATGCTGCGTCGCTTGCCTTCCTTCGCCCACGAGCCCTCTCTCAAGCAACTACCTACTAAAGAGTCTTATAAGGTTTAGTAGTTCTAACAAGAGTAGACACACCCGTTTTGAGAGTTTGGAGAATTATTTTCCAAAAGTTCAACCTCAAACTTTTCAAGTATATTATTAAGTTACGGAGAAACGTTTTTTTTTTTATTTTTCACAGATTGTAGCTATTTAATGTAATTTTTAATTAAAAAATACGCTGAAATATAGGAAAAGAATAAATATAAATCACTTCAAAAAAATTGGAAGAAATTATGAGACCTCACTATAATAGTAGAGAGGGCTTGAGGGTAGGTTTGGCGGCACGGGGTTGTGGGGAGTCATGCTCGGTACCCAAAAACTGTGTATTAGCCTCCGATGTCCGGTAAGAGGCCCTTCAAGCCTACCAAGAACCGATAACGTACCTCGGAGGCCTCCCATGTCCCCTAGGGGTGTCTTGTGCGATGTGGCGTGAAATTATCCACCTTCGTTCCATGGCCTCCCGGAAGCTCAAAAAAACGTGGATTATAGCCTTCCTTTTCGCATTCCAAGGGCTCGGGTGTCAAATTTGCCCAAACTTCTCCAAGGGGTCTACTATGACCCTACAGGACCCTCGGTGCCCCAGAAGGATTATCCTGATCCCCTAACTTCGATATCACCCATGCCTTTGGTGTTCCGACTTTTACAACAATGTCCCGTTAAACGCCCTTCCAAGCCTATAAGGGACCGGATAAGCGACCCCAAGGGCCTCCCATGTCCCTTGGGGGTGTTCCGTGTGATATAGTGCAAAATATACACCTTCGTTCCGGGGCAAAAAACGTGGATTATAGCATTTGTTTTCAGCTTCCGAGGCCCGGGTGTCATTTTTGCCCAAATTTTTCCGGGGGGTCTATCATGACCCTAGATGACTCTGAGTCACCCGGGAAGGACATCCGGATCCCCGAACTTTGATATCAACCACGCCTTTGGTGTTCCAACTCTTACACTAGTGTCCTGTAAAACGCCTTTGCAAGCCTATCAGGGAACAGATAAGCGACCCCGAGGGACCTCGAGGGCCTCCCATGTCCTTTAGGGGTGTTTTGTGCGATGTGGTGCGAAAATATCCACTTTCGTTCCGGGGCCTCTCGGAAGCCCCAAAAACGTGGATTATAGCCTTTCGTTTTCGGCTTCCGGAAGCTCGGGTGTCATATTTGCCCAAACTTCTCCGGGGGGGTCTATCATGACCCTAGAGGACCCTCGGTGTTTCGGGAGGGTCATCTGGATCCCCGAACTTCGATATCACTCATGCCTTCGGTGTTCTGGCCCTTACATTAGTATCCCGTAAAAACGCCCTTACAAGCATATCAGGGACCCGATAACGGACCCCGGGGGCCTCTTATGTTCCCTAAGGGTGTCCTGTGCGATGTGATGTGAAAATATCCACATTCGTTCCGGGGCTCCAGGAAGCCCCAAAAACGTGGATAGCCTTTGATTTTCAGCTTCCTGGGACTCTGTTTCCGTTTTGTCCAAACTTCTCCGGAGGGGATATCGTCATCCTAGAGGACCTCCGGTGCCTCAGGACGGTCATCCGGTCCCCGAACTCCAATTTCACCCACGTGACTTTGGACATGGGACATGGGACATGGCTCTCGGTGGGCTCTGGGATATGGGGCATGGGACATGGGCCAGTCACATTTTGTTTCAATAAATTTTTGATGTACTTAAGTTCATTTCGATCCAATGTCTACTACGATAATCTTTGGTAGAAGAACTTTATAACAGAGTATTCTCAAGTTTGATAATAAAAGGCTAATAATCGTTTCCTAAGCACTTGATCAAATATAGATAAAAGTTTACACTATCATCATTCATAATAAGTAGAACTATAATGCAACAAACAATGTCATTTAGGGATATATATCTCTAAATTTTATAGAACAAGTCAATGGATGACCTTTTTTTTGTCAAAGGCTAATACACGGCCAGTGGATGACCATTACCATGACTTGAGGGCATCCCTCCCCCCAACATTTTAATATTTTCCCTAAACAAATTAAGAGTCAGGCTACAGATGAAGCTCTCCAAATCACCCCTTGTGTTGTTTTAGTTTTATTTACCAATTAATCACAAATCAACACCGAAAAAGAAAAAGAAAATTATTACAACAAAGTTAGAAGCAAGGCAACCCATCAGAAAACATTAAAAAAACATTTAAAATAAAAAACAAAAAGAGCTGAAACATCATGTCCATCGCAAACTAGTTCTGGTTTAAGTACTACTCCCTCCGGTCCACGGAAATCTTGACGTTTGGAGAATATGACTAATATTAAGGAAAACACATTTTAGCACAAAAACTCCAAATTTACCCTTAAAAAAGCACAAGAGGTATTAAGAGAGAAAATAATATTTTAGTGCGTATTTATTGCTTTCCTTGCTTTTGTATTTATTGCTTTCCTTGCTTTTGTATTACTTTCCTTAAAGGGAGGAGAGAGTGGTGAAAATAGGCACATGGGGGTGAGAAGGTATGAGGGGTAAAATAGTAAAGAGTGCTCAAATACATTACCATATAAGGAAACGTAAAGATTTCTATGGTCCAAACATAAGTGGAAAGCGTAAAGATTTCCGCGGACCGGAGGGAGTATATGAATTCTGCTTTTCAGTACTAGTTCATTTAATAAAGAGTAAGGTCTGTTTAGGCACAAGGGCGCGATTAGTAATATTGACAAGGCCATGCATCAATCGAATGTCAGTGACAAATTTCAACAAAAATGGCATTAGAGAATTTTTCTGAAAATAGAGCATACACTGATAAGAGCATATTGCATATGAAGCTTCTGTCGTTATAAAACCAACCAAAAGTACCATGAAAAGGAGATAGTTCTTCTGGCCTGCAGACAAGTAAATTAACCTGTAAATATTTGAGGTCTACGTATAAAAGAATTCTACAAACTCATAAAAGGAGAGTTTTTAAAAAATTTCAAATATTCAAGAGTTAGCACATCAAAGTCCAACTCCCAACCTCATGCATTGTGGTTACCTATGCAATTCCCGAAGGCAGGGCAATGGTGATCAAATCCCCTAACATAGGCTTTGCAACTCCTACAATATCGCACCCTCCTTGAGGACAATGAAGTCTAAAAGGGGGAACACCATAAAGAACCATTCTATTGTATAGCACAAAAAAAGTTATGCTTGACACACAGTTGCAAACTGAAACAATAGGCCCATGTAAAATTTAATACACTATGATTTTATTTGCAAATGCAGAAAAGTCATGTGCCAAAGTCAAAGACATACGAACAATAATGCATGGTATGCAAGACAAAGGTATTTTCTTAGAAGAGAAAGCAACATGCAAACAGAATATTACCACTTCAACTGACAGGCATTTGCCGCATGCTGACAATGGTAGTTCCTGTAAAACATATCAGACCAAAGTCATTAGGCACGATACAGATACTTGCCTGAATGATAAAAATCAGTTCTGCCTTACAACCTCAGCATGAGCTCCATCTCCTGAAACTGAATCCTCCATTAAAGCCGAACAGTCATGACAGGCAAAACCAGGGTCACTCACCAATATCCTGAGACCAATCAACATTTGGCAGTTTAAGGCATAAATGAATATAAGTCAACAGCGGCAAGCAACTTTCTGACGTATTTAAGTCAATCCTGCCATGATGGTCCTAAAATCACAACTTAGAATTACGAGTAGTAGCCAACCTGTACATTCCAATTAAAAGCATTGCAAGCTCTGCATTCAGTAAAACATCTATAGACATTGAAACACCTGGAAAAACGAGCAAACTAAACTAATAAGATGATTGAAAAACTAAAAAGTGGAACCTAACATAGTCACCTCAGAATCACATTCACATCAGAAACCTTTTCGGAAAACATGCCGCAATTAGCAATTCCCAAGCCCACCAAATTATAAATCATTAAACAAAACAAATTGATTGCCATTGACTATCCTGCATCTCATTCACCTTCCTTTTAGCTCTTACACTTCTCATACCAATTTAAGCTCATTTGTCTATGCAACACTTTCGACTTTACTAAAAGCCAGTTACCCAAATCCTCATTCATTACTGAGTGAAATGAATCTAGCTCCTCAAGCCCAACTAATCATTAATCATATGCTACTTACTAAACTGAAAATTTCATTTAAACCCAAAAAATAAAATATATAGCAAACCAAATTGAGAGACATATCAAACCTCGTCACTTCAACCCACCAAAACAATCTGGCCCAAACTAAAAATTCTCATCATTCATTTAGAATTTCCTCAAATCAATCAATTAGTATTTAGTAGTATTCCTATTGCTCAACCAAAACATAACAAAATTGCATTTTTAGAACGGATAATTTATAATTTATCAAAACGTACCTTGTCTAGTCACGCAAATGTAAACCACCCAGATGAATATAATATGCCAAAAAACAAAAGCTGGAGCTGAACCACGAACCCCTAACACCCGCCGGCAGCATTGACCAAAACCAATGGCAAGCACAAGCACCACAGCTGCACCCAAAAAATAAAAATAATCAAAAATCCACAAATTCCAATAAAACAAAACAAACAAATTAAGAGAGATAAATCAAATAAAGCTTCAGATCGTCCAAAACTTCGAAAATTTAAGAGAGATAAAATCGGGAAAGTGGGTGAGAGAGAAACCTGAGAGGAGGAGCTGAACGAAGAGAGAGAAGGAAGGGAAGATAAGAGGGACTAGAAGTAGTGAGAGCTGACTGAAGACCATAAATATGCCGGAAATTATACACCGTCCGATTAACTCCGGCAAGTTTCTCCGGCGTCGTTGATTATCGTTTATTTCTAACATTTTCGCCCGTAGTTGAAGATTTGGTGTTTTCTCTGGCGTTAGAACATTCAGATGTTCATTTAGCAAACAAAATAACATTCAGATGTTATTATTCGGGTGAGAGCCCACATCTATGGGTTGACGTAACAGGTTCAAGTTCTGATTTGAGGCCCAACCTCGAGTAAGTTGTGGGCCTAACATATTTCTTTTTCTTTTTCTTTTTCTTTTGCTTCAATGGGAGCAAGAAATGCAATAGATATCAATTTGGATTTTGGAACAATACTTGTAAACAGTGGAGTAACATTTTTTTGGTTCTTGAAGTTTGACAGTTTTCTTTTGTCTATCCAATTACTAGCATTCTTTACTAAGATTGTTGGGAACGGGGGGGGGGGGGGGGGGATAGAGATCGGCTAAATTGAAGGCCTTTTTTTTTGGATCATGCGAAATCTTGTTTAGGGAGCGGAGGAATGACTAACTGGGCTCAAGTCCTCGGTCCAATAAGGGTGAATACAAACAAAAAGGTTTTCAAATTTTATAATATCTACCTTATTAGTCTGATCCAATAATGTGATTGCCAACTTAACCACTATGCAAACAAATCCATGTCAAGCCTAATTTGCATCCAAACCCACCCCACATTTGAAATTTTAAACAACTATAAAGTAAGAAAAACGACATGTCCAACATATTATCTAATGCTCAAACACTCTTCCAATAATCTAGAGTTGTAGTGTCAAATCTCAATCAACATGCTCAAATAGTCAATTTTCGTATGTGGCCTAGATTTGTTATCTTCAACTATTGCAAGATTTTTCTAATTACGCATTCAACTCTCCAGACAATCTAAGATTAGAAGTTGATGTGTCATAACTCATAGGTATAAGTAGATATTGATCACACCTATATTTAAAATAAAAATAAAGAATTCCACATCCCACAAATTGAAATCCATGTTTAATTTTGTTTATTCATGAAGAAAAGCGAAGAAGCATCTAATATGTATGAGATAACAAGCTAAATTATTCACGTGTTCGATCAAGATTGCAATGTTCATTCTGTCATAAAACAAAATAAAATAATTGATAAATTATATATTCAGATTTACAATTTACTAGGGAATTGTCATTATCATTACGTAACAAACTTTTCAAATAAGACTTTATTCTCGTGTCTCCATAACCTTTACCCCATATAACCCTTTCTATTAGAAACAACTTCATATAATGGAATTCACCCAGCAAATCAAAATTTTGACTTTGATAAAAAATAAAAAATAAAGAAGTTAGAAGTGACGTATTCCTTAAAAAGATAGAAAACGTATGTACATTTTGTTGAGAATGTAGAAGTTCCTCATTTCTTTACAAAAGTTAATAAAGTGATTGATTTTTATAGCCAATGTTGATTACTATTACCCTAACTATTACTTTGTTCGATGTCATTTGACATGTCCAACACCACTTTATTCATGATAAACAAATGAGGATAATACTTTTTAAGACTTATCTTGATTTTCTTGCCCTTAAAAAAAATAAAACTTTTATTTTTTGGCCAAAGAGGTTCAAGAATTATTAGTTGAAGCCGATTATTCAGCCGAATCAACCCCCGCTATCTGAGCTGAATAGTGGAGCACAGCTAAGCGGCTTAAGCCAACCCGAAGCCTCGACACGTGGGTCCAAGGCTGAGAAGAAACGCCGCCCTGTGTGGGCCATCCTGATCAACGACTAAGAATATCCATGGGACTGCTACGCATACGTGTAGGAACACGATGGAAGTAAGAGCTCACAGATTCCATATTCTTGACACATTTTCTCGTTTTGTTTTTTCAATTTGCAAATCTCGTTGGGGTTGGACAAATTGAATTAGAAATTCAATCTTAAAAAGTAGACGAGTTGCCAGTGGGTTAAGTGCTAAGCCAATGCAAGCTAAGCTTGCATTTCCCACTTGGGTTAGCTGTATTCAAATCAACATGCACCAGCTGTGCAATATCCCCTAATGGCCTAATCATTACCTACTCGTTTCTTTAAATTAACAATTTAATTTGTGATTTAAAAAATATGGTCCGATCCCATGCATGTACCTAGAAATCCAGGTTAACGTGAGCATAAAAATTCTGGCAGAGTGCGTTTTTTTATAGTTTAATTTATATGAACTGAATTCAACGTTAATAAACTGGTCATCATTGAGTTGAATTAATTACAACTTGATATGTGAGTCGTCAAAAAATATGTTTTTGAACTTAACACCGCTGACTGAATTAATAAAAATTATTGAAAATCACTGAATTCACAAGATCACCCCTGAGATAAAGTGATTTGGGTTCAACTGAACTGACTGTGTAAACTCTAAAAATTACACCCTAAGTTATAAGCAACAACGCTTGGGTCAGGCCTGTCGGGTAAGAGAGATTACTCCATAAATTTTTTTTTAGTAGTTCGTTGGTGCGTAGTCTAATGTTAACTAACCAAGTTAGTCTAATTAAGTCATCTAAACAAAGACAAAATGACCAAAGCATTATTCATTTACAGATGTACTCGTGACAATCAAGCAATTATAGCGCGTGGTGGGTATGTAATAGCAATATGTTCATCTAGTTGGATCAGGCGTGATTCGTGAAGATGAAGAATTTCGTTTGTGTATGTAGGGGACTAGGAGTGGGTTGTAAAATGTAAAGGTCGATTTTTTTATTATTTTTTTTTCTCAATTTGTCATTTGATACCTACTCCCTCCGTCCCGTATTTACGTTTATAGTCCCAAATAGCACGTGTTTTAATGAAAATGAACTTTGGCAAGCTTTTTCCTTTTATACCCTTACCCACCCTTCTCGTTCTCTCTCCCGCCTTCCAAGCTCCACCCATCAGTCAGCCACCAAACCAGTCCACCCCTTTCTATCTCCTCAGAAGAGTCAGAACATCTCCCCCACCACCATCACACCACCACCTCTGTCCTCACTCCTCAGAACATCACCAGTTCACCACCACCACTAAAACCCCCTTCCCCCTCTCTCTCCTCAAACCACCATCACCATAACCAGCCACCACAACACAACCCACGCATAACCACAAGCAAAACCACCGTACACCCACGGATGGCCACCAGCCCACCACGACACTGACCCCCACGCCCACACCTAAGCACCACCAATCCACCACGACACCGACCCCCACACCCACGCATAGCCACCACCACGGCACCACCCACCACGAAAATCCCCAAATCGATCTTAAATGCCCGCACTCTTTCTCTCTCCAAAGCCACCACGAAACCACCATCCACTTACTGCCAAAACCACCACAAAACCAGCATATCTTCCACCGTGAATAACCACTGCCACCATCATTCCCAAAAAGGAGGAGAGAGAGAGTCCGAGAAGAGAAGGAGAGAGAAGTCCGAGAAGAAGAGGAGAGAGACAGTCCACCGGAAAAATTCGCCGGTCACCGGCAAGGCACCGGCGATTAGGGCTGTATTTTTCGGATATCCGAAATTTCAAATTCGGATATCCGGATATCCGAAAAAGTTAATTTTTTTCTATTTTAATTGACTTTAATTTGGTTATTTTTCGGATATTTCGGATATCCCACTACAACAAAATAGTCTAGTAATGATATTTATTTTGGCTTATTGTGAGGTTTTCAAACGTCACAAAAGAAATTAGTGATAATTGGAGGGAGCGTCGCTATAATGCGTGTCAGTAAATAAAATGTGACAGCTGGACCCGTCACTAAATTTTGTGACGTTTGAGGGCGTAATAAATACATTGACATTTGTAGCCGTCACAAATGTTTCTGCCATCCTGTAAAGCTTCTTTACTGTCAATATACCGTATATACTATTTGCACCCAAAAATTACTCATATACCGTATATATGCTATAATTTATTTTACCATTTTTTATCTATCGTAAGGTAATGCATCAGCTATTCAAGAAAGCACACATATTCAAACACAATCAAAATTTACATTAAATTTATAAAGATAATCACAGACTCAAATTACATAGACCTTTTGCTGAAAATAAAAGATACACTACACCCTTAACTATAGAAGACACCTAATACTTCCCATGTTATGAGTATTAAACCATTATACAAAAGAAAATTTAGCTAATTTTAGCCAAATGAAGAATCTCCATACAAATTAAGAAACTAAAGTATAACCATCTACAGAATCAACTTGCAAGATCTGCCAAATCCTCTGCCTTCAGCCCTTCACCTCTGATCATAGCCACCTTTGGTGCATTGTGTTCTCTGCCTATGACAGGCCTTTAATCTTAGCTTGTCATGTTATGGTAAAAATCTGTCATTAGTTAATGAACCAAAAAAACAAGTTAGAAATTATAAATTAACTTGTTCGCATAACATGTATAAGATCATTACTAGACTCTAGATTCTGAGCAAAAATAATCAACTACACATACCTTTGATTGTGACATGGTGTGCCATAACCCCAACCTGGAAACAATCCAAACTGAAAAATTAGAATGAACACAAATAACAAGGGGTAGCATATGACAAAGAACCTGGTCAAATTCATTCTTCAAAATCGGGCAAAAAAATACTTAAATTATGTCTCTTTGCCATAGCCATGTGAATTGGGGTTGCTAAGAATTTGTCCCCAAATCTGCCAATTTCTCTTTCCTCATTTTCTTCTCTCAGCCAATTTCTACTGCAAAACACAAATTCCAGTGCAAACCCTTTCGGTAAATTAATCCATCAACCCAAATTTGTTGCTAATATAAACTCATTCTTTGAGAAGATCTCGCTAACAAAGATGAAATCGGTCTGTCAAGAAGAATTTCATGAGAAACGAGTGTGAGATTGGGTAAGCAAAGTTGAAGAGGATTCAATTCGTCGAACATAGATTGAAATGGGATAGTGAAGAAAGAGGAGAATACAAGGAAATGAGAAAGATTTGGAACGATTGAAAGAAGAAGTGAGAGAGAGAGAGAGAGAGAGAAGTGGGAGCGGCTGTGGTAAGTTGTTGGGATAAAAAAACCCTAATGGGCCGAGGGAAAGAGAATCTGGGCCAAATTTTTTAAATTTTCAATTTTGTTTATCAGCTTATTATGAATTGTGACGCCTAAACCTCTCACAAGATTTAGTGACGGCTAAAGCCGTCACAATATTAGTTACATTTGACCCACCCGTCACAAAAATTCCGTCACTACTGGACCCTTTTTTTGTAGTGTTCGAATCCGAAAGTATCCGAAAATTATCCATAAAATACAAAAAAATTGGATATTTTTCGGATAGTTTTGGATATCCGTATTCGAATATCCGAAAAATATCCGTAATTACGATTTTTCGGATATCCAAAATTTTCAAAGTTGATATCCGAATCCGTATCCGTAATTTCGGATATCAGAAAATTCGGATATCCGTTTTTTCGGATATTTTCGGATCGTATTTTCTGATTTTCGGATCGGATGCTCGGATACGGATTCTTTTGAACAACCCTACCGACGATGGCTAGGTTGGTAGGAGAGAGAAAGTGAGTGGGTTAGGGCCTTAGGAGGAGAGGGCTAATTAACAAAATAAAGAAGGGTGAGGGAAGGGTAGTTGAGTATTTTTACCAACAAAACTTTACCAAATAAGGCACTGTAAACGTAAATGAGGGACTGACCAAAAAAGAAACTGTAAGCGTAAATACGAAACGGAGGGAGTATGATTTTATAGGATCCCTAATGAGAACAAATAATTTTGATAACTTATGCAAATTTTTTGGATACAATCGTTATTTACATGTAGGATGGAGTTTTAATTTTAAAAAATGGATGAAATTTTATATTATTTGATGTCTTGAAAAATGTAGTGAAAAGATAGCCTAGTTGTTACATATAAACCACAATTTCCATTCCAACCAAGTTGAAAGCCAACTATCGGCATTTGGGGAAAAGATTTCTCCACGTTCGTCCATTCTCTCATTCATTGTAATTTGTAAGTGAATTGAGACTCTTGACCCATCAAAAATGAATTTGAACCCTAAAATAGAATAGATTAAAAAATGGTTATCCGACTCTTACGAATTCCAAAAAATGACTTAAACAAATAAATACCCACCCCACCCCACCCCACCCCACCCCACCCCACGTGGACTATTGTTGTTGTTGTTGTTGTTGTTATTATTATTATTAGTACTCGTATTGTTAAAGTTTGTTTCCCACCATTTTCTTGCCCTATATTTATGGTAACAAATCAACGAAACTTCTGATCAAAAAAACAAACCCCAACGAAACTACCCGCCGCTATAAGATCACTATGACTTGAGTCTACGAACCTTTACCCTAGTTAAGCCACTAAGCCGCGCCATTAGTCCAACCTCAGTCAAATCCACAGCTAGCGCGTGTCTTTCACTCTACTACTCCTCTACCTTCTCTCTCATGGAGGCTACCTCCTCTGCTTCCTTCTCCCTTCACCTCTTTCTCTCTCTAAACATCCTTTAACGCCATCAGCTCTCTCTCTCTCTCAAACTCCTTCATTTCCCCATCTCTTTCTCTCTCATCTCGCTCTCTCATTTATTTCACACAAACCCACAGAAGAACCAATTCATGGAAACGACGACAATGGAAGACGAAAAAGGGCAGTTACTGAACAAATTAATCGAAACAATCAACGAAATTTCTTCAATTTCAGATTATCGGCCGTCAGTTAAAAAACAATATTGTAACCTAGCTAGAAGGTTGAAGCTTTTAACCCCAATGTTCGAGGAAATCAAGGAGACAAATGAGCCGTTATCTGAAGACACTCTCAAATCACTTGCTGGGTTTATTGAATCTCTTCAACCTGCTTTGGATTTGCTCCGATTTGGCTCTCATGGCAGCAAGATTTATCTGGTTCGGATCTGTTTTTCCTTTCTTCATTGTTTTCTTAATTTTAGTTATATTATTATATATTGATTTTTTTTTTTAAATTGGGGTGCTTTGCGGTTTGGTTGCTGATTTTGTCATGAGCTTTTATTTCCTTATATGTTTCGAATTATTGGCGAAATTTTAGCTCGGGATGGTTTTCTGCATAATTTGCTGAAAAACAACACCTTTATAGGATTTGGGATTAATGGAGAAAGAAAACATGTTGATTGGGTTTGGGAATTTGGTTATGGGGATTGATTGTGTATTTTGATAGGCCGTACTTTGATGACCTTGTCTTTGTGTACTCGGAAAAGAAATTCGATGGTGATCTTGGAGTTTGCAGTTTGCTTAGTATACAGTTTTAAGAGATTAGTATTAATGATTAAAAGTTGAAATTAGTGAAAGGTAAAAGGTTTGAATTAGTGGAATAGTGGGCATATCTTGACCAATAGTTACTTTATGCTCAAATTCTTCCCATCTTTTTACATAATTGTTGTGTGCTTTTCTCGTTTTTTTTTGTGTACCTGTGCTGCAAAGCAAACTTGAGGACTCAGTTTGAGAACTACTGGTTGTTGATGCTTTGAACGATTTACATAGGTTTTAACTTTGTTTGCTGATTGGAATCTGCATAGAAACTTTACGATAGCACAAAGCTTGAATAATATTTGGGAACGAATCTGCATCCATTTGCATAGTGGAAATAAGGGAAACAAAATAAGATGAATTTACAACGGTATAATGGAACTTTTGTTAAGTACACTGTGATATCTTTCCATTCTATCCACTACCATTGCATTTGTATAAAGCAAACACGGAGAAGGTGCCCTTTTGCTTTTATATGCTTCTTTTCATATCTATGATTCCCAACCGAACAATTAGCTAAGGACTAGCACACAGTAGGCCGGAGCGTATATTGCCCTGATTGTGATTGCCGGAGTCAATCACATCAGTGGTTATGCAAGTCCATTGCTCATTCATTCAACCTATGTTGATGGATAAGGCTGTTTCAATATCATGGCTATCTTTTTTTTTTTTAAAATTTAGTTTGACAACAACGAAGCCTTTAGTATGCTTTTGAATCAGTTGAACCACGTGAGTTGGACTGGAGAAGGCAGTAGGTTAATCTGGATCTGAGCTAGTTATTTTGTTTCTGCACCAAAATCCATCAAAAGGGTGGATTTTCCATCTTTCCGCAGGATGGGAGATGATCCACTGTTTCTGCGTATAATCTCTATAAATACGCTTAAGTAGAATTACTTTTTATGAGTGTGTGGCATAGCTTGTAGTTGAGGATCATTTTCCAACTGAATGTAGTTTATGATAAGATTTAATCTTTCTTAAAGCAGCTCAATTTATTAAAAAAAATATGTCTTGCCATGATGCGGTTCTCTTACAATTTTGCTATGCTTGTAGCTTGTTTTAGACATTTTAGTTCCTGAATATTCTCTTGCCATTTTGCATACAACCCCTCCATATATCTCTAAGGTGATCCTTTGATCCTGCCAACTGCAGGCTTTTGAGAGAGAGCAAATTATGACTAGCTTTCATGAAGTGACATCTAAGTTGGAGGAAGTTTTGGATGAAATTCCCTATGAAAAACTTGAAATCTCCGATGAAGTCAAGGAACAGGTAGACTAATTCGTCTTGAAGTCTTCTTATGTTGCTCCCTGATGATCAATGTATGTCTTATGCATTGAAATTTTATGATGTGGCAAAGTAGCGGACATATTATATCAAAAGACAAAAAGAAAAAAACGAAAACAAAACAGCCAAAGGTTGAGGAATGATTCTGAAATTTACCTTTCCAGGTTGAGCTCGTTCTTACTCAGTTTAGAAGAGCCAAGGGAAGGGCTGATGCCTCTGATGCAGAGCTTAACGAGGATCTTTTATCTCTGTACAATAACAGCAAAGATGCAGATATGGATCCAACTTTGTTGAAGAGAGTTGCTGAAAAGCTACAGTTGATGAAAATCGATGATCTGACACAAGAGTCTGTGGCTCTAACTGAGATGCTTGCTGCCACTGGGGTTGATCATGATGAGAGACTAGAGAGGATGTGCAATCTGTTGAAAAAGATTAAAGATTTTGTCCAAACTGAAAACCCTAACATGGGGTCTTCTACCAGGGAGAAAAATCTTTCTCAAAGTTGTTCTGGACAGACATCTATTGATGGGAGTCAAAAGTCTCTTGTTATTCCAGATGACTTTCGTTGCCCAATCTCACTGGAGCTGATGAAGGATCCAGTTATCGTTTCAACAGGGCAGGTATTGATAGTTTCATCAAGTAGTTACTATTTTACAACTTAAATCCTTGTAATGATGTTTCATGTTTTGCAATTTTTGTCGTTTTTACTTTTTGTTTTTAGAATAGCAGATTGTTTCGTTCTAGCATCAAATGGATTGACCCAAACATCTAAATGTCTATTATATTACATACATCTAAATGTCTATTGTATTTGATGTATGATTAAAACCAGTTGGCTGTTATCTTATCTGTTACAGAAATAAGTTGCGTTATTATTATTATTTTAATTTCCGCAATATGTAAGCTGCCTGTTATTTGAAGTTGGATAGACAATTGTACCTGGTGTATATTGGTAATGACTAAATATGACCATGTGTTTGGGGTGGAGAGCGGTGCTTTTTCGGTCTGCAATAGTTCGTAGTGTTCGGCTGGCCGTAGTGCCTGCGAAACAGATCTGTCCTCGGGGGTGAACGAGGAGAACCCCTCCGATGGTCAAGTGGACGTACGGGTGCAATATTGTAGTAGAGAGAGATAGTGAGTTAAAAAGAGTTTGTCCTTCCCTCTAGGAGGTTGGGGGTACTTATAGCCCTCTCCGATGAGCTCGCACCAGGTGGTCCCAGTTTGATTGGTGATCTAAGGGCTTTGGGCAAGCCTGTTGTATGTTCTGCCGCCCCTAGGGCTTTCTGTGTGTTCTGCTACCCTTTCGGATTTTAAGTGTAGCTGGGTCTCCTATGCCTTTGTGTTTGGAGCCCAGTGAGGAATAGTAGAGGGCTGGGCTGTATCCCACTCCCAGTACCTCCTACCCACTCACCATGGTTGGTTTTTGATGAATTTTTAATCATGGTTCTTGCACTGTCAGTCTCTATATTATTATTTATTTTTTTATTTTTTTGGAAGGTAAGGAGGGCCTTCTCCTGAATTGACAGTCTCTATTATCCTTATGTCATTATTGCTAAATCGTTTTATCTTATCTGTTTTTTCTTCTTGTTTTCCTTAGTAAAATTTACCTGTGTTCCAGATTAGTCATTCTTATGATAAGTCTGTTGTTCCTATTATCTTAATACCTTTCTTTCCTGTATTCTTCTTTCACCTTTTTAACAGCTTCAGTTTTCTGCAGACTTATGAACGTTCCTGCATTGTGCAATGGATTAAAGCAAGTCACAATACATGCCCAAAGACACAACAGATGCTCGAGAACTCAACTCTCACCCCCAACTATGCCTTGAGGAGCCTTATAGCGCAGTGGTGTGAAGCAAATGGGTTAGAATCACCCAAACGGCCAGGCAGTTCTCTACCGGGAAAAACCAAGTCTGCTTGCTCACTTGCAGAACATTCCAAGATTGAGGAGCTCCTCTGCAAGCTTACTTCTGTCAACTCCGAAGATCAGCAATCTGCAGCTGCTGAAATCCGACTACTTGCAAAGCGGAATGCTGATAACCGTGTGGCCATTGCCGAAGCTGGGGCTATCCCACTTCTTGTTGACCTCTTGTTGATACCGGATTCACGCACCCAAGAGCATGCGGTGACGGCTCTTCTTAACCTCTCAATATGTGATGATAACAAAGGGAGCATCATAAACTCAGGGGCAGTGCCTGGCATAGTTCATGTGCTGAAGAAGGGTAGCATGGAGGCTAGAGAAAATGCAGCTGCTACCCTATTTAGTCTATCAGTTGTGGATGAAAATAAGGTCACAATTGGTTCCTTGGGCGCAATTTCTCCACTTGTTATGTTGCTAAGTGAGGGCACCCAAAGAGGGAAGAAAGATGCTGCCACTGCACTTTTCAATTTATGTATTTACCAAGGGAATAAAGGCAAGGCAGTACGAGCTGGGATTATACCCATATTGATGGGACTATTGACAGAGTCTGGAGGTGGTATGCTGGATGAGGCACTGGCAATTCTTGCTATACTATCTAGTCACCCTGAAGGTAAAGCAACCATTGGTTCTGCTGATGCGGTGCCTGTTTTGGTCGATGTGATTGCAACTGGATCACCCAGGAATAAGGAGAATGCAGCTGCAGTTTTGGTGCACCTTTGTTCAGGAGATCATAACTATCTAGCGGGAGCAAAGGAGCTCGGAATTATGCCCCCCCTGCTTGAGATGGTTGAAAATGGAACAGATAGAGGTAAGCGTAAAGCCCAGCAGTTAATCGAGCGAATGAATCGGTTTGTTGAGCAGCAAACACAGGCCAAGGTGCAAGCCGAGGCTCAGGGAGGACATGCAGCTACTGCTGCTGAGGGTGGCTGAAAGGTTTTTTGGTGTTTGTCATGATTTTGTAATCTTCTTTTTGTTTATTTTTCTTTCATGAAAAGGTGAGAGGAAAGGGTTTTTGTTGACCACGGGGAGGTGGAAGATCACATTCTTGCTGGTTAACTTGATTATTTGTTGTATTTGGATGCTTTTCCCACTGGGGAAGAAGAAAGAGGCGGGCGGGGTGCGGGGTGCGTGGTTGGGACATAGAGTATTTTGAAGAGGTTGTGCTGTTTATTGGATCCTTCACAGGGAGCGCGACAGAAACAAAAAGGGAAGAATGAATTGAAAATGGTGCTGGACATATCTGTCACTGTCAAATTGTAACATCGGGTGTAATTGTATGACTTGATTATCCTCAATTTTTATCGAGGTATACTGTTCTCCGTGCTTTGGTCCTACTAAGAACTAGACATGATCATACTGTTTACCTCAAACTTATTCAATCGATTTATGTGGTCTTTGCATTTTAAAGCAGAAATGACAATAGAAAACTAGAAACTGCATACCTGATCAGTGGAAGTTCTATGGGAATTGCAATTGGCCCTCTTCATGAAGTGTTACTTGCACCCATGTCTGTGTTAGTACATACGCCACAGCCAACGTCCAACTTCATAATCAAGTTTTTTTTTTTTTTTTTTGGATAGGACATAATTAAGATCTTCAGGCTCCGTTTGATTCACCTGGATAAAACTGATCTGAACCGAACTGGACTGAACTGAATTGATTTTTTAAACTTAACCGTTAACCATTTAAAATTCGTCCAAACATAGTCAATATTGGGCTCATTTGAAAGTATGCTTTGAGATCTTTCCGACGACATAATTATCATCATGAAATTATTTCGTAATAAAAAGTTATATGAGTTATAAAGTTACGCATTAATTGGACTGAACTGAAGTAAAATTACGGTGAATCAAACAGAGCCTTGGTGAATTTATACAATGTTTTGTTATGCACTCCAGCCGCCCGAGGGACTGACCCAAAAAGGAATGAACCTCAAGGCCCTTTGTTTCTTTTTGTTTTTACCTCTATCTCATAGTGTCCAATTTAACCGATATCAGATGATAATAGTTCATGAAATCTTTATCGCAGTATGTTCTCTCACAAGTAACAAGTATATAGGAGTCAATATTCCCATATTACATACTGTGGAGCTGCAGATTGGCTCGCTAATTATAGTTTAGTTGTTCCTGAGATGTTTAGGGAATTTGAAGCCCCAATCCCAGATATAATGCATGTACTCTTCGAGGACCTAATAGGGGTTGCGAAACCTAGGATGACTATAGTCTAATTTATTTATTTTATTTTGGCGTTATAACGCCTTCCATTTTCACCAAAACAAAAAAATAAAATTCCCATATTACTATCATTTTAAATTGATTCTTTTATAGATTTTTGAGAGGATATTTCCCTTTGCACAAAAACTTGTATGATGCGGCCTCAAGGTGAGATCCTCTCTAACAAGCATGACGTCATGTTCATGTCATGTTTGGCTACAGAGGGAGCCTCACCTTGAGGCCGCCTCATAGGGAACCTTTTGTATCCTTTGATTAGGAACCCTTACGAGACGTTTGTTTAACGAGAATAGGAGGTGGGATAGGGATTAGAAGATTAGGATTTTAAGATTTCATGTCTGGTGTAAGGACGGGGAATAGAGCGGGGGTAGGGATGCGGACAAAAAGGCCTCTAATCCCACATTTTTAATCCCGTAGTGAGCTGGTAATTGGATGTGACGACAAAGTTTTTTAAAGTCAATTACTATCATGTCCATTAAAAATGACTGAATACTTTGACTCATCTTTTTTTTAAGGATTTTTTTGCTAAAAACACCCCTAGAAAACTTAAGTGAGTGGAAAAACACTCCAATAAATATTTTTTTTGAAGGAACATCCAATACTGCAAAAACGCCCTGTCAAAACACTCCAAGCTAATCTCCATGATGGTTTCCGTTTACTTTTTGCAAAAGGATTAAAAAGGAAAAACACCCCAATGGTTTCCGTTCACTTTTTACGAAACGCGTTCACTTTTAACAAAACGCGTTTTTAGTCAAAGCATCCGATTAAATAAGGCACTAAAAACGCGTTTTGTTAAAACCAATTAAACCGCGTTTTGTTACAGCCAATTAAACCGCGTTTTGACAGCCAGTTCACACGCGTATTTTTGACCCGAAAGCTCATCTTTGACCGTAGGCGGAAGCTTTATAAGGAACTGAAACTCGAGAAAGAAGAATTGAACCAGCAACATTTTCTCAATCTTCTCTCTCTTTTCTCTCTCTTTTCGCGCAAGAAGAACACGAAAATGGATGAAGAATTGGTTCCCGACAAAGACTACATAACTCCGGTTTGGTTCTCTCTCCCTCTTCAAAAGTATCGCATTTGATCATTTGGTTCGTATTCTCTGTTTTGACCTAAATTTTCATGTGATCTTAACTTAGGTATAGGGTTTTGCGCATCGGCAAAATTGGCGTAGGAATTTGAGTATTTCAACTAGTTAATCAAATTAATTTCACAAATTTTGCTGATTTGCCTGATCGTGTTTTGGTTGTTGTTTTACCCAATGTGTGCAGTGTTTTTTTTTTTTGACATTCAGTGATCAAATGTTTTTGCCAATGTGTGTGTGGTGATGCATCTGATTAATTGTTATATTTATATTTGACTTTCTCTGATTTGACCTAATTCATGTGATCGAAACTTAGGTTTAGGGTTTTTGACTGTTGGCTTTTGTATTATGAGTTGCAGTATGAATTGTTTGTTTGTTCTGGTCTTTGGTATAACTTGTGTGGGACTTGGAGTGATTTAACTAGCTAGTCAAATTGATTTCTTAAACTTTCACATATTTTTCTAACACTTTAATTACAGTATTACTTTATTTTTTATGTTGTTTTGGTCAATGTATAATTGTGCTGGTTTTTGATAAGCAGTGATCAAATGTTTGTCGAAATCTGAAGTGAAATGCTGTTGCTATGCCTAGTGAATTCTTGAACTGCAAAATGGGTTTCTGTTATTATGGTACCATTAAGTTTGCTTTTGTCTATCTGTTTTTATGTGTCAATGACATGCTTTCATGTTCTTTAGTTTGAGTCTTCTTGGGCTCTGACAAAATGCGGTGATTGATCATGGTGCAGTTCCAGTCTTAAGTGATGATGTCCGGTAGCAGGTATGAGATTTAGCAAAAGCCGTGCTTGCCTACTTTATCATTCTGCTTCATTTTGAAGCTTCACTTGTTTGTGAACTTGTAGGCAGTTTGGATTTGGGAAACATAGCTGGGGATTTCCCAAAGTGCCATAATTTTGTGCTTGAGCATGGAGCATTGGTTCCGTGCATGGCGCAACTGAATGAACCCAAACTTTCAATGCTGAGAAATGCTACCTGGTGCTAAACACTTTCAAACTTCTGCCAAGGCAAACCACAGCCTTTCTTTGAGCAGGTTGATTGTAGTTATCTACTGAAATAATGTATTAATATAAGAAGCTTGCCTGATACTGACTACTTTAACATCCCTTTACACTTTCAGTGATATATCTAAAAAAAGTAATTGGATTTTACTTATCCCTTTTCTATTGTACAGGTGAAACCTGCAATTCCAGTGCTTCAGAGCCTCATTCATTCCTATGATGAAGAAGTATTGACTGATGCCTGCTGGGCTTTCTCATACCTTCCAGATGGTACTAATGATAAAATTGAAGCTGTTATCGAGGCTGGTGTATGTAATCGGCTTGTTGAGCTTTCACTGTAAGTTCTGTCTAGTCGATTTTTCTTTCATGTCACAGAAGGCGTTTATTATATTTTAGGAATTTGGATGATTTTGTTTCATAATTGCTGAGTTTTTGGGATTTGGCAGCCACCCATCTCCTGCGGAATACTGTCACAGGAGATGATTTACAATCTCAGGTATTACAATTATGTCATCAGTTGTTCGTCTTTTTATAATTTACAAGCATCAACTCATGTAACCCTGAGTGGGTTTTTGTTGATTGTTTGTTGGAACAGGTTAAGGGGGTGAGTTTAGGTCTAAACCTCCCCTTTCAATTAACTGCGGCTTATAGATTGTTCTTATTTCATCTCATCATCAATCTTCAAGCTCTTCCCTGCCTTCTAAGCAAATTCAGGTTAGCTTCTTGGTCATGTTTTGACTTTTTAGTTTTTATTGGGCTCCAAGTACCTCATGTCCATAGTCCATACTATTGATTTGTATAAAGGCTCTCTTGCTATCATGCTTCCTAGCTATTGAACACTGGAAACTTTTCTCAATGTGCCCTAGCATGCTTACTTTCATGCTTCCTAGCTCTTGGGCAATTAAACCTGAATGGATATATTTCACGTCAGCTTTCATTTCCAGGCTGTAATTGAGGCCGATATGACTGTATGTCTGTACCCTAGTACATGTGCTTCAAAATGCGGAGTTTGATATAGAAAAGGAGGCAGTTTGGGCTATGTCTAATGTTACAAGTAGTTTGTCTTGTGTAATTTCTACGTTACCACTATCTTTCTCCCCATGAAAGGGTCTGATTGTTGTCAACTGCAGGTACCTTGTGAGTCTGGGATGCATCAAGCCAATGTGTGATCTGCTAGTTTGCCCTGATCTGAGGTTTATTACAGTCTGTTTTGAAGGACATGAAAACATCCTGAAAATTGGGGAAGCTGAAAAGACAACGGGTACTTCTGGAACATCAATTGGAACATTGTCTATGACAGAGAACTTTCTACTATCTTACAAATCAGATTCTGTAATTCTCTTATTTTTTACATTGAACCATGTGATGACAGACATGTCACATCTAAGGGCATGCCAGCAAAGGACTTTGCAGGAGGTGAATATGTAAGCTAGTGAACTTACAGGCTCTCAAATCAGTTCACTTAATATATCGGACCATACAAAATCAAACAAAGTCTTTAGGAGTAGTTGACATGCGTGGATTCACTGCCAGTGGCTGTTCGAAAATCCATGGATTGGGAAAGATTCACTAGGCGGGGGTAGTAAATGGCCATTTTGTTCAAGGTGAGCCCTTTATAAAGGGTGAAAAGGGAGTGAGTCTCATAGCAATGTGTAGTACATTCTCATGTTTGACTTTATTCTGTGTTGCAGGATTCATTCATGAGCTATGACTCTATACAAATATAAGAATACCTCTGCTTATGCAGTACTTTCAGGTACGTTCCAGCCCTTTTACTTATTTTTGATAAATCTTAAACTTTGCAAACCGCTTTGTAAGTGATCTAGATAATCAAGAACTTATGCCACCAAGTCTAAGAAAAGCAGAGGAAGGGCAAAGAATTAGCACTATCACATGTTTCAGAAAAAATCAAAAAGAGGACAGTGTTGGTGTCATTCAGAAGATTGGATAGTTAACAAGATTTTGACCCTGAGGCCCGACTTTGACGAGCAAGGTTAGCAATTTACCTTTGTACAACCTTGTTATGATTACTATTGTCTGCTATCATTATTGAATATGTGGTGTTACTTCACTGCAGGTATAGATGATCAGGAGACATTTCTTAAACCACTTGAGACCTAGGCTGGTGAATTCATAGAACGAAAGAAGGATGACAATGCTGACAGAAAATTCAGATAGGATGAAACATCTGCTTCATATCCTGTAAAAGAAGCTTGATGAGGTTAGCATTATCGTATGCTTGCTCAAAAAATGGAAAAAGTAAAGTTCTTAACCTTTTCCATCTTCTCATGCTTTCTCATTGCTTTAACCAAGCCGCTCTGATTAGTAGCTACTACGTTTTGTAGTACATCATAAGCATACCATACCTTGTCTTTGATTAAACTCTGCTTTGTCAGGGCTAACTTGAATTTGCATATGAAATGCGTTGGACTTGTTTGAGGATGACCAAGCAACCTCTGTAAGTTTTTCTGCCCATGTGCAGTTATGTACATATCAGATTTTTGTTGGTTAGTTGCAGTAGAGACTAGAGATGGGTTTTTTTGTCCACCCTAGCGGTAATTGATGGGTTTTTCTCTGTTCCTTTGTTGCAGGTTGTATTACAGACACTTACTAAGATCATTTGTGGCATCCATGGCTGACATGTTCTTGCTTAACTTGGTGTGTTACCGACTATCAGGGCATTTTTCCCAACGTCTTACCAGCACAGTTGTTCTTTAAATTGTCTTGAGGCTTGCATTATATTAATGCAAGTTAGATAATTTCAGTTACTAAAGTTTTTGTTTTTTTAATTTTTTTGAATTTAGGATGTTTACAGCAAATTGAAGAATGAAATTGCAATAGAAGAAATTCAAAATCCAGAGCAGGAATATCTCAGTTCCGGGAAAAGGAATTCAGTGGTATGTGATTCTAATGTTGGGTTTATGTAGAATAAACATTTAGGGAATTAGAACTTATTATTAATTTTTTTCCAATACATTTTGGATGAGTATGTGATAAAGCTTTTTGGTCTGATTAGGCAATGTTTGCAGGTTATCTTTCAGTCAAGACTGTCACTTTGGTGGAATCATTGGAAGGTTAGGTTGATGCCCAACTTTGTTGTTTGTTTGTCTTTCACTAATTTTCTTTCCCTTTTTAGCATTTTCTGTGGTGTTGTCTTGCTTTCTTTTGCAGTTGGCTTCTTGTATGTTTCAATTCTGTGCCCTTCAGATTCTTAACAGGTTACATGCCTAAAGTTCTAGATAAATAGATTACTAGGTTGGAAATTTCTAGCCTTTTCATCTTTGCTTTATCTCCGTTACAGTGGAGGAAGCTAATTATATGCCTCTGTTCTACAACTGTTGTAGACTTACCCATTGCGTTCATTTTCCCCTCAGGGACACTGGAGGTTTTCCAGGTCGTTAACTTCAGGGCCCATGGGATTAGTTAAGGAAAGCTTGGACACCCATGTTATCTAAAACAAAAAAAATCGATAAATTAAGAAATTCACGTTCATAATGTGCACTGTTCGACCATTACTTTTGTCATCAATCTCATCATACATGTAGAAGTGCAATTAACTCTGTTCCTGATATGCATCTATTTAAATATTATTCACATTTTCATTTGATGAATAATGCTTTGAAATTTTGCTTCCGACAGCAGGTGGACACATCCATTGCAGCATTAGCAGCGGCAGCTGAATAAAGGTGATTATGAGCTTCTCCTCCCTAAGTTGATGCTTTGGGGTTTTTGGGATTAGATGAAAGGTCTTGAATTTTGATAGCATATATTTCAGGCTAAGGATAAAGTTTGGAAATCGATATGTTTATCATTTCGGTAGCATATATAAATATTATTACCAATGTGTACCATATGCACTTGAATGGGTTATTGTGTCTTCAGTGGACTATATTTGAAGAAACTTGATAAGAAGTTGTAAAAGCCATTGTTACATTCATATCGGAAGGTAATTGTTTCTGAGTTTCTCTTCTCTTTTCCTCCTCTGTTCTTTTCTTCTCTTTGTCCTGCTACTTGACTTTTCTCGCTCTTATATCTTGTTTTAGCTAACAGTACTTAGGTGTTTTAGTTTCCCAAGGATTTTGTTGTAATCTACTTGTTACCTTTTGGAGATACGAAGGACCACACTGGTGGCTAGGGGGAGGTGATTCTGTTCTTTCTATTTACGTGAGATTGGGAGTATTGTTTCATGTCCTAAAGCGATTCAAGGTGGGAATGTTTTTTTTTTTTGCTGTAATGTCCATGCTAGGAAGTGATTTACATAGGTTATCAATTGCAGTTGGTCAAAGTGCTGAAAGCTTGATGAGCTTAGGTTAGGATAGCATTTTGTACTGGTGTTTTCATTTTTGCTATATGTTCTTGCTCACTATACTTCCGTTTTTTAAGATTTGGATCCTGCTAGTGGCGTCATCTTTCGCCAATGTTGCTGATAGTTTCATTATGGGACTTGCATGACCTATGTGGCAATTGCATGTAAACTATTTTGCATCAGTTTTAGAATGGGGAATTGAAGTGGTGCAACACTTGCTAAGAGGCGCACCACTAACTCCATTATTCATGACTAGAGCCTAATTCCTCTATGGAAGCTAAGCCAAATTTAATCGCGCATGCACAATTCATGAAACATCCTCATCCTGAGGACTTCTGCCAGAAGTCCTTTACTTAGGAAAGTCTATGTTAGGAGGATGAAGCATAGATTCACTCCACCATGGGTTACAGATACAGAAGCCCGGAAAGCATAGCAAGAGAATGTCTTCAACTTAACACAGCTCAATGCCCTGCAGGCTGCAGCCAACCATCCCTAACTTTATAACAAGGATACTGGCTTGGCCTTTGGTTATATAGAAGTCTGTAGATTACCGAATTCCTTTTGGTCACCAAGTTTATGGGGCATTGGTGCTTCAAGTCTATTTGCTTCTACATAACTTGGTTGATCTAATAGCTTGCAGTTGGAGATACCTGCAATCCAAGCTTATAAATCCTGGTACTATCAAGCCCCAAAAATTATGATTTCGAATTATATTAGTTATAAAGCCTCAGCTTTAAAACTGCTGATTGGAAATTGTTAGAGTCGCAGCGGAATTTTCGGGTTTCTTGTAGACGCAAAGTATTATGTAATTGGATCCTCCTCACGATATTGCAATAGGTAGCTATCAATAAGAGAAAATAACCAATATGAAGGAAGAAAGTTAACTTAAGAAATATAACTCTCTTAATATATACTGATTCTCTGATGATGAATTACAAAACTGGTGTATTTCTTTAAATTACAATTATTGGAGATATTTATACAAGAAGAAGATAAAACAACGAATGGCGAAACATCTCTCCCTAAAAATAACTATGAATAAATTCCACAAATTATTTTATGTCATTTCGACATTCTCTCTCAACCTCATTTTATCCCTCTTCTCTCTCTCTCTCCTTCTATTTTTATTCCATATCGCCTTTTAATCCCACAATTCTCCACCTCGTTCATAATTTGATAATATTCAAATTTTGGACGAACGAATTGTATTATCCGGTTGCACCATTGTGTCAATGGTTGCCTACGTACCCTGTGACTGGGATCAAACCATACGTAGTTCCATTATTACTCCATGTAGTTCCTAACATGGAATAACCTTAAGCAATTCCAAGCAATGTTGGAACTTGCACCCTGACACCACTTTTGTTAACATGTCTGATGGGTTATCATCTGTGTGGACCTTTTTAAGAAAAATATCACTATCCTCTATAACATCTCGCACAAAATGATATCTTACATCTATGTGCTTGGTGCGAGCATGATGTACTTGATTCTTTGCTAAATGAATAGCACTTTGGCTATCACAACTCAATTTTACGCAGTCTTGTTGTAAGCCCAAGTCATTTAGAAGACCCCGCAACCACAATGCTTCCTTTACACCTTCTGCTACAGCCATGTATTCGGCCTCTGTAGTAGAAAGAGCCACTGTAGCTTGCAACATTGATCGCCAACTAACTGGAGCACCATGTATCTTAAATACATAACCAGTAGTAGATCGTCTTCTATCTAGATCACCAGCATAATCTGAATCAACGAAACCGCTTATTTGACATGTATCTCCACCAAAGCATAACCTGGTGTCAATGGTACCTTTTAAGTACCGAAGTATCCATTTCACAGCTTCCCAATGTGTCTTTCCTGGATTCGCCATGAATCTGCTGACGACACTTACCGCTTGTGAAATATCAGGGCGTGTACAAACCATTGCATACATTAGGCTACCAACCGCACTTGCGTAAGGAACATTTCCCATGTAAGCCTTATCTTCTGCTGTTGTGGGAGATTGTTTACAAGAGAGCCTGAAATGTGGAGCCAATGGAGTTACCACTGATTTAGCACTTTTCATCCCAAACCTTTCAATGACCCGTTTGATATAACCTTTCTGGCTCAAGAATAATTTCCGGTTTGTTCTCTCTCTCTTAATCTCCATGCCTAATATTTTCTTTGCAGCACCCAAGTCCTTTGTCTCAAACTCTTTACCAAGTTTAAACTTTAACCTATCTATCTCCACCTTGCTTTTAGAAGCAATAAGCATGTCATCCACATACAATAGAAGATATATATATTCACCTCCATGAAGCTTACGAATGTATACACAACAATCATAATTACTTCTGGAGAAACCTTGCTTTAACATAAAGAAATCAAATCGCTTGTACCACTGCCGAGGAGATTGTTTTAATCCATAAAGCGATTTCCTCAAGCGACATACCTGACTTTCTTTACCATCAACCTTAAATCCCTCAGGTTGATACATGTAAATTTCCTCCTCTAAATCACCGTGCAAGAACGCTGTCTTGACGTCTAATTGTTCCAGCTCAAGATCACCATGAGCTACAAGACTTAATAGCACCCTAATAGAAGTGTGCTTCACTACAGGAGAAAAAATCTCATTATAATCAACACCTTCCTTTTGTGCGTAACCCTTAGCCACTAATCTGGCTTTAAACCTAAAACCACGTGGCTCGGAAGGGTCCTCCTTTCTTTTATACACCCACTTACATCCTATCGCAGTCTTACCTATGGGCAACGGGAGTACATCCCACGTCTTGTTTTTATGAAGAGATTGCATCTCTTCTTCCATGGCAACCAGCCAACTCTGACTATCTTTGTCATTGATAGCTTGTTTGAAGGTGATCGGCTCATCATCCTCCACCGATAGTGCATACTCTACTAAGTTTAACTGTCCATAATGCCTCAGAGGTTTGTCTGACCCAAACTTCTGAACTACTTTATAATTTCTCTTTGGCTTACTTGATGCCAAAAAATCTTCATGTTGTTGTTCTATGACATGTGCATTTTCTTGCTCGATCTCATCACGATCAAGTCCATCGTCTTCCTCCTCATCTTGGATAACATTAGGATGCTCCACCTGAACATGATTGGAATCTATTGGTTGATTTATAGATTCTATCTCCACCACTTGAGTATTTGAAGTTCTTTCAACATCACCACTATCCGGCACCATAGCTTTTGACAAAGCTATTATAGATCTTTCATCAAAGGTCACATCCCGGCTGATTACAAACTTAGAATCCTGTAAACTCCAAAGACGGTAGCCTTGAACCCCTTTTGGATATCCCAGAAAGATTGCTTTCTTAGCTCTTTCATCAAGTTTATTATCTTTAACATGATAATAAGCCGTGCATCCGAAAATTCTGAGTTTCCCGTAATCTGCGTGTTCCCCTGACCATACCCTATAAGGTGTTTCTCCATCTAGAGAAGAATGTGGGGATCGATTCACTATATAACAAGCTGTAGCAACCGACTCTGCCCACCATTCTCTACCTAACCCAGAATTGGAGCGCATACACCTTGCCTTCTCAAGTAGTGTACGATTCAGTCTTTCCGCGACTCCATTTTGTTGTGGTGTGTCTCTAACTGTCCAGTGCCTCACAATACCTTCTTGATCACAAGATTCCTTGAAAGCTCCATCCGTGTACTCTGTGCCATTGTCAGACCGCAGAGTTTTAAGCTTTCTATCTGTCCTATTTTCGACCATTGCTCTCCACCGCTTGAAATTGTCGAATACCTCATTCTTATGCTTAAGAAAGTAAACCCAAGCATACCTAGAATAATCATCAACAAATGTAACAAAATATCTGGAACCACCTTTGGAAGTAACTTTAGCCGGACCCCAAACATCTGTATGCACGTAGTCTAACAACCCCTTGCTTTTGTGCTTGCTTGTAGAGAACTTCATTCTGTGTGCCTTTCCATACACACAATGCTCACAAAATTCCATTTGTGGTTTCTTCATGTTCTTCAACAAACCCTGTCCACTAAGCAATGATAGACCTTTTTCCGACATATGCCCAAGCCGCATGTGCCATATTTTTGTGCACTCTGTCGGGTTTTTACTTCCACCAATTCCAACTGCTAACTCACCTGTAACAGTAGTCCCCAAAAGAGGATAAAGATTACTGTGACGAATCCCCTTCATCACTACCAAGGAACCACGAACAACTTTTAGAACCCCGTTTTCCATAACTATTTTACAACCATTTTTCTCTAATAAACCTATAGAGATTAGGTTCTTTCTCAAATCTGGTATATGTCTCACATCCTTTAAGGTTCTCACGACTCCATCATGCATCTTGATTCTTATTGTACCGAGACCCACAGTTTTACAAGCATGATCATTGCCCATTAAAACTGTACCACCATTCATGCTTTGATAAGTAGTAAACCACTTTCTATTTGGGCACATATGATGGGAGGCTCCTGAATCAAGCATCCACTTATCAGAAATATCATACGATTGTTCGGTAACTGAGTAACAATCTTCCTCGTCATTTGAGACATAACTCGCCTCTTGTTTTTCCTGCCTTTTTTCTTTCGGGTAGTCGTTGTGTTTCTTGAATGTTACCCTCTTGTTTGGGCAATTTGCTTTAAAATGCCCAGGCTCACCACATTTAAAGCATAATCTCTCAGCAGGAGGTCTAGATTTAGGCCTAGACTTTCCTCGCTTACTTTTTCCCTTTTCATTGGTCCTTCCTCTAGTTGCAAATAATCCTTGTGCCTGATCTTTGTAGTCTCGTCCATTTGAAGAGGACATTACACTTGTAGCGACCTTGCGTAGATCATCTGCTAGAAGTGATGCTCTCGTCTCATCCATGGTGAGAGTGTCACCCACAAGCATCAAAGTTTGCACTAGATTTTCATAGGATTTGGGCAATGAAAGTAACAGTATTAGTGCCTGGTCCTCATCATCTATCTTTACATCTATGTCTTTTAGGTTTGATATGATCCTATCAAACTTGTTGACATAATCATGGATTGAGGTGCCTTCCTCCATCTTGCATGTATACAATTTGGATTTTAAGTAGATCCTGTTAGTTAGAGTCTTCGTCATGAAGTTATCCTCTAATTTCTTCCACACAGCTGCTACAGTTGCTTCTTCATTTACCAAGAAAGCAACATCCCTCTCAAGACATAAGATTATGGCAGCCCGCGCCTCAAGATCTAGTTCTTCCCAATCCGCATCCTCCATATCTGCTGGCTTTTTCTCTTTTCCCGCTAGCGCCTTATGCAATTTCTGTGATATTAGCAGATTTTTCATCTGCATCCTCCAATAGGAAAAATCATTTTTCCCATTGAATTTCTCGATTTCATATTTTCCTACTTTGACATTTACCCTACTAGAAGCCATTACTTTTCTAAAGGAAAAATAATTAGATTTGACCACTTAAATTTTGGTGTTGGCTCTGATACCAATTGTTAGAGTCGCAGCGGAATTTTCGGGTTTCTTGTAGACGCAAAGTATTATGTAATTGGATCCTCCTCACGATATTGCAATAGGTAGCTATCAATAAGAGAAAATAACCAATATGAAGGAAGAAAGTTAACTTAAGAAATATAACTCTCTTAATATATACTGATTCTCTGATGATGAATTACAAAACTGGTGTATTTCTTTAAATTACAATTATTGGAGATATTTATACAAGAAGAAGATAAAACAACGAATGGCGAAACATCTCTCCCTAAAAATAACTATGAATAAATTCCACAAATTATTTTATGTCATTTCGACATTCTCTCTCAACCTCATTTTATCCCTCTTCTCTCTCTCTCTCCTTCTATTTTTATTCCATATCGCCTTTTAATCCCACAGAAATGCATCGACTGTTGAGTCCTTCACAACAATGAGATGCACATAGGAACTTGATTTGCGCTAATCACATAGGAATTCAATTAGCCAGTTTGCTGTAGTCTAATTTGATCTGAGCTGAAAAACTCAGCTGTATTGCAGATGGACAAATGAGTATCTGACCATCTTCACTATAGGTATAGGATGAGGCATGTGATACGTTGGTTCCGTCATCAACTCCATG